>CAJGYO010000005.1:30419842-31619842 GCA_904845875.1 Miscanthus lutarioriparius
TTCCAAACACCATCATCACCGACAATGGGACACAATTCACCGAACATAAATTTCTGACGTTCTATGACGACCACCACATCCGCGTGGTCTGGTCAGCCGTAGGACACCCTAGGACAAACGGCCATGTAGAACGTGCCAACAGCATGATTCTTCGGGGCCTCAAGCCAAGGATATACAACCGGCTGAAGAAATTCGGCAAGAAATGGCTGGTCGAACTCCCGTCGGTCATCTGGAGCCTAAGGAATACACCAAGCCGAGCCACGGGGTTCACGCTGTTCTTCCTGGTCTATGGAGCCGAGGCCATCCTCCCCACTGACTTGGAGTATGGCTCCCCAAGGCTGCAGGCTTACAACGAGCAAAGCAACGGCACTACCCGCGAGGATGCTCTCGACCAACTGGAGGAAGCCCGAGACGTTGCGCTGCTACATTCAGCCAAGTACCAGCAAGCCCTACGACGCTATCAAGCCTGGCGCATATGAAGCCGAGACCTGAAGGTGGGCGACCTAGTGCTGAGACTGAGGCAGAGCAACAAGGGCCGCCACAAGCTGACCCCACCATGGGAAGGACCATACATCATCGCCCAAGTACTAAAACTTGGGACCTACAAGCTATCCAACGAGAAAGGCGAAATCTTCACCAACGCTTGGAACATAGAACAGCTACGTCGTTTCTACCCTTAGAATTTCCAAGCATTGTACAAACTGTTTCTCGGAATACAATTAAGAGGCATTCTTTAGTTGTTCTAAATTTTCTAGAAACCCGTCGAGCCCATCGCGGGGCTCGGCATTACGATAACACCACGAGGAAGGCTCTGCTCTATCTCTGCAGAATCGAGCCTCCCTCGGGGGGCTAGAAGGGGGACTCCCCCCTAAGTCCCACGCACCGTTCTTAAGTCATTTTTTTGAAAAAAAAATCATACGCCGAACTCCCTAGCGTGCTCTGACAAATCGATTGTGAAAGAACCTAAGGACCAAAAGACTGTCTCAAGGTCAGAAGGCCGGCTGAGTCGCGAGACGGCCTACGCCTCCGAGCTACGGACTCCCTCACCACCTTCTGCCCAAGGGGCAACTTAGGCCCTGAGGAAGTTTTTTTACAAGAGATACGTTTTGAAACAAGATAGAGGGCAAAGGCCCGGAAATACAATAAGGAAAAATGATTGAAAAAGCATCGGCGCGCGATCACTTTAAAAAGGCCTCAACAGCCGCCAACGTTATGATAGGACAACATAATCCCTAATCTAATTACACGGCCTCTTGGGCCCAGGTCACGGCGCAGGGTCTCCAGCATCGGCGGACAGCGGAGGAGGGACAACCTTCTCTTCGAACAGCCCAGCCAGTGCCGCGCTGGGACCCTCCGCCGCCTCCATCAGCTTCGTCACCGCCTCGTCGGCCTCCTCCTCATCATCGGGCAGGACGTAGCCATCGCTGATGGCTTGGAGGTCAACGCCGACGTAGTGCGAGGCGATGACGACCAGTGCGCGCTTGACGCACGTATGCAGCGCATCTGGCCGCTCAACGCAACCAGGCGGCTCCCGAGAGAGCTTCCTGACTGGACCCCCTCGACTTCTAGGGCCTCGCAGGCAGTACGGGCGGCGCTCTTCAGCGCATCATGCTCCCTGATCTCGGTTTCAAGCACCGCCTGCACTGCGGCAGAGGCCTCGGCTGCCTGGGTGACTTCTTTCTCCAGCTCTGTGCCAAACGCAATAGAACAAGGTTGAGCACAAAAAAGTACAAGCCAGAGCAAGGGCGGAAAGTCTACGGAACTCACCCGCGGCCTTCCAACACTGGGCCTCGGCTTTCTCCTTCCAACACTGGGCCTCGACCCGAGACGCCTCGGCTAACTCCTTTAGGTGCTGAGCCTCGACCCGAGCAGCCTTGGCCACCCTAGAAGCCTCCCCCGCCAGCTCTGTATCGCACCAAGGAGTTAGGGGCCGAACACAAGAAAAACAAATTAAATAAAGGGAACAAGACTCACCTTCGGCATTTCTCCTCCAGATCACAGCCTCGGTCCGGGAGGCCTCAGCCACCATAAGGGCCTCATCCAAGGTGCCTTTCATCAGCTGGTGCGCACATTGCTCCGCCCCCAGCTGCCCAGCAAGGACCTTGCCCAAGGTCGTGGCTTCTCCAGCCCGGGACCTGAAGGCGTCCCGCTCACCGGCCACACGGATCAGCTCCTCCTCCAACTCCTTGACCCACGCCGCCAGAGGGGTGACCCGCTCCTGGGCCGTAACCGCCTCGACCGTCGCATCGGCACAACGAAGGCGGAGGTCCTCCACCTCTGCGCTCCATGCTGACAGGAGCTCGTTGGCACCGGCAAGAAGCCCATTTTGCCGCTGAAGCTGGTCCCAGACGTCCCTCTCCCCCCGGAGAAAGACCGACTTCCCGAGGGACCGGGTCTCGAGCTCCTGGGGGAAATGGAACAGGGGTCAATCCCTACAAAGAAAACTCGGAAGAAGACCACCGCGTGAGGAAAGAAAGTGCGAACCTGGGCGACTCCGGGTAGATCGTCAGCCACCACGGACAGCGCCGTCCGAAGTGACCACTCCGCCAGCCGGCGGTACTGCTCGAACATGTCCCAGCACCCACCCTCGGCCGCGTCCTCGAGGGCAAATAGAGGCTCTGCCTCAGGGTCATCCCGGCTCTGCCACACCACACGCGGGTGGTCCCACCCGCGGGGCTCGGGTCGTACCCGCGCAAGGGCCGAGCTTCCCTCGCCCGGGGTCGGAACCGACTGTTCCACGGCACCGGCCACCTCGTCGTCGGCCATCTCCCGCGCCCGGGAAACATTGTCGGAGGAGATCGGAAGGACCTCTACCTCTCGGGCGCTCCCCGGCAACAACGGTGGGCCTTGAACCAGGGGTGCCACCGAGGCTTCTGCCGCCTTCATCTCCACTTCCTGGTCCGACAGCCTTGCCACCACTACGCCGGCCTCGGTGGTCCCATGGGCTCCGGCCCCCGCCATCGTGGTCTTGATGGGCGCGGGGGCTTCGACCTCCGTTGTTGCGGCCTCGTCGGTTGCCTCGGCCTCGGAGACCCTATGGGCCTCAACCTCGGTGGCCTCGGCAACCGAGGACACCCTGGGCACATCCGACTCACGGCCCTCACCTTCGTGGGGCGGAGGCACCCCCTCCCCCATTGGTGTCGGGGTAGCCTCGATAGCCCCTCCTTGGGAGACCGACTCTGTCAGGCCGGCTCTCGCCGATGCCACGCCGCGTCGTATGGCGGCTAGTGCCCCCGCCACGCAATGGGCAGTGGAGCCAGGGGTCACCTTGAGCGCCTTAAGCGGCGCCAAGGAAGGCACCTCCGTAGGTCACTTCCGGCTAAAAACATAATACTTACAGGGTCAGCACGAGATGAAGGAACGAACAAAAAACGCTGTGGCGCCAGCTAAAGTACGCTTACCTCGACCGGGGCAGCAACCGCTTCGGCATGGCGACCCTCGTCTGCAAAGGCGGTGGTGGCGGCTGAAGCACGACCGCCATATCCATCAGCGTCGGCCGGTCCTCGACGGACCCCGGCGCCCCCTCGGTGCTCTGCGGGAGCAGTTGCGTCAGCTCCGTCGCCACTTGCACCATCGCTGCCGTCGAGCCCACCCGGCTGACGGCACGCTTGCCCAATGCCCGCTCCTCGGGTGTGTCGGCCTCAGCCCCGATGCGAGCAATCGCCGACCCCGAGGCGGCTCCTCCTCCTCCTAGGACCGCCGGGCTACTTGCCAACGCCCCGGGCACCGTCTCCTCAACATCAGGGAGATGGTCCAGGGGATCTCGCCCCCCCTCGCCCTCGTCATCTCGGTCCGAGGCGTCCGTCGATAGTGACGGCGACGGGGACTCCTCTAGCGGAAGGCCGTCCCTCCTTTGCTGCCGACGACGCTCATCTAGCTTCTCGCGTGCAAGAATCTGCTTCGTGCGCTTGGCCGTCTTAGTGTCCTTCCATTTTTTCTGCGCCTCGACATGCGCCCGGTTGATCGCCCGCCGCCTCACGTCCTCGGGAACGAGCGGCGGGGAGGCTCGCACGTCCCTAATCCCCTGCAGGAATGGCGAACGCGCATAAGGGAACGAGAAATAATGAGAAACGGGGAGGGCTCGGGGGATGCAGCGGCACGCGACTTACCAGCGAGAGATACCCCCGTGACGGATGCATCGCAAGGGTGGTCAGACCACCGCTCCGCGGCTTCGCCTCCACCGTCTCCCTCACCCGGCGAAAAATTTCCTCGTCAGAAAGGGCAGAGGCAGACAGCCGGATGCCCGCGATCGAATCATCTAGCCTCATCTCGAACAGGCGCCGCCACCGAGCCATCAGCGGCAGCACCCTTCGGCTGTGGAAGGCGGCCACGACCACAGCCGTAGTAAGGTGGCGGTACCGTAGCCTCTGCAGCCCCTCTAGGAGCGGCTGCAGCTTGGGCTGATCCTCCCTTAGGACGCCATACTTCCACCGCTCTGGGCAGCTCCCCACAATCCACCCAGTGTAGGGGGAAGTCCGCCGTCATCGTTGCGAAGGTAGAACCAGCTCGTGTACCATCGACGGTTGGATGACGCGAGCTGGGCTGGGATGTAGAGGTGCTGACGATCCTGGCGCACTTGGAGAGTGCAGCCGCCGGCCCTCACCGCCTTCCTCGTGCCCGACGTGCCCGCTGGCTTGGTGGTATGCCCCGCCCGGAAGAGATGGAGCCACAACTCCCAGTGGGGAGCAATCCCCAGATACCCCTCGCAGACAGCGACGAAGATAGCCGCCTGCGCGATAGAATTGGGGTTGAAGTTGTGGAGCTCCATGCCATAGTAGTGCGGGAGCGCCCGCATGAATCGGTCCGCAGGAACGCCGAGGCCGCGCTCATGAAAGGACATGAAGCTCACGACGTAACCGTCGCGAGGCCTCGACTCCGGCTCGCCCAACGGAGCGATCCACTCTGGCCTGTTGGGGTCGGTCACCTGGCGAAGGAGCCCGCCATCGATGAGCGACTGAAGCATCTCCACGGTGACGTCGGATGGATCCCAAGGGTCTGCCTCGATGACAACAATGTCGCCGGCCATGAGTGCGGTGGAGGGCTCGACTACGATGGTGAGTCTCTCTCTCTCTCTCTCTCTCTCTCTCTCTCTCTCTCTCTCTGCCTCGCCTCTTTCCTTTCTTCCTCCCGGGGCTCTTTGCTCTGGCGATGGCTCAAATACGGCAAAGCTAATATGGGCAAGGTAAGGAGGGGAGGAGCGAGGCTCGTTGCGTATTTATGCAGGGTGAAGGCGAAACGGACGGGCGACAAAATCGGGGAAGTCTCCCTCAGATCCGGCGCGGTTAATCCTGATCCGATTTTACCGCCCGTGTGTCCACCTTTTCCTCATTAATCGCGGGAATAGTTACGTCCCATCCGCTGATGCCACGTCACATCCGACCGCTGCAGCAGCAGGCGTCGTTGCGCCTCCCCCAGGAAATCACCTAAAAAGGCGTGTCGGCCGTTGTCGAACCGATGGAGGAAATATCCCCCCCACCCTATTCCTTTCAGGTGAAGGAACCGGGCGCCGAGCCCATTACGGTCCAGGGGTTCGAAGGCTGGGCCCCTGAGGGTTTCGACAGCCGCCCCAGGGCAACAGAGTTAGGGGCGACCGCGGGCGAGCCCGTACATGGCCGAGACCCAAGCAAGCGAAACGCTTGGGACACCCAAAGTCACGTCCAAGACCAGCAGGGAGTTCTCCGAATGGGATCCCACCGTAAGGAGGCGCCGAGCCCCCAGAGCCAATCGAACGGCCCTGGGACCCAATAGAGAAGCCCTCTGGTACTTTTGGAGTGCGTCTCCAGACCGCTAGCCGACCCTTATCGAATGGGGCACGGGCCTCCACTCGGACTTACCCGATAGCAGCTCCCTAGAAGTGTCACCGCTCGCGCCCACCAAGGGTAGCCTGGCATATTCCACCCCTCCTTCCGAACGAAAAAGAAGCGCGAGGGTTGTATAAAAAAGGCAGGGGGAACCCCTGACGAACCTCCCCGCAGAGGCTAAGGGGCTCTCCCTACAACTTTGCCGAGACCCAGCGACCCAGGTTTGCACTCGAGGAGGCTCGGCAAACAAACCCCTCCTTCCGAACGAAAAGGTTGCACGAAGGTCGTGCAAAAAGCCAGAGGAACTCCTAATGGCCCTCTTGCTCCGGGCAGAGGCTAGGGTGCTCTTCCTGCAGATATGCTGCGGCCCCGCGACCCAGGCTCGCACCCGAGGGGGCCTTAGCCAACAAACCCTCATGCGCAAGAGGCGTATAAAAAGCCAGGAGAGCACTTGACGGCCCTCTCGCTCTGTGCAGAGGCTAGGGGGCTCTTCCTGCAGGTTTGCCGAGACCTAGCGACCTAGGTTCGCACACGAGTGGGCTCGGCACACAACCCCCCTGTCCGAACGAAAAGGATGCGCGAGGGCTGAACAAAAAAGTCAGGGGGACCCCTGACCGCCCTCTCGCTTCGTGCGGAGGCTTGGGGGCTCCTTCTGCACCCAAGACAAGGACAAGCAACCCAAGCCCGCACTCATAGATTCGGAAAAAAGCAACAAAAAGGGCGCCGAGCCCGTTACGGTCCAAGGGTTCGAAGGCTGGACCACCGAGAGTTTCGACAGCCGCCCCAGGACAACAGAGTCAGGGACAACTATGGGCGAGCCCGTACATGGCCGTGGCCCGAGCAAGCGATCGCTCGGGATGCCCTAAGTCATGTCCAAGACCTAGCAGGGAGTTCTCGGAATGGGATCCCACCGTAGGGAGGTGTCGAGCCCCCGGGGCCAATCGAACGGCCCTGGGACCCAATAGAGAAGCCCTCTGGTACTTTTGGAGTGCATCTCAGGACCGCTAGCCGACCCTTATCGAATGGGGCATGGGCCTCCACTCGGACTTACCCGATAGCAGCTCACCGGAAGTGTCACCGCTCGCGCCCACCGAGGGTAGCCTAGCATATTCCACCCCTCCTTCTGAACGAAAAGGAAGCGCGAGGGTCGTATAAAAAAGCCAGGGGGAACCCCTGACAAACCTCCCCGTAGAGGCTAAGGGGCTCTCCCTGCAACTTTGCTGAGACCCAGCGACCCAGGTTCGCACTCGAGGGGCTCGGCAAGCAAACCCCTCCTTCCGAATGAAAAGGTTGTGTGAGGGTCGTACAAAAAGCCAGGGGTACTCCTGACGGCCCTCTAGCTCCAGGCAGAGGCTAGGGAGCTCTTCCTGCAGATATGCTGAGGCCCCATGACCCAGGCTCGCACCCGAGGGGGTCTCAGCAAACAAACCCTCACGCGCGAGAGGTGTATAAAAAGCCAGGAGAGCACCTGACGGCCCTCTCGCTCTGTGCAGAGGCTAGGGGCTCTTCCTGCAAGTTTGCCGAGACCCAGCGACCCGAACTCGCATTCACGGGCCCAGCAAGCACGATAAAACTCCTTGCTCAAATGAGGAAAAAAGCCCCTGGAGGAGTAAACCCACTCCTCCAGGGCCTCGGGGGCTACACCCGGCGGGTGCGCTCGCGCGCACCCACCGGAACCACCAAGTACAAAACACGATCCTGACAGGAGCTGTTGTGAACCAAGTCTCATCAAAACCTCAGGAGAGTGCCCGCACTCCTCCCGAGGCTCGAGGGCTACTGTCAGATACCACAAGAAGGGGTACCCTAAGCAAGAACCAAAAATGTTGCTTAAACCTTACAAAAATCAAAGCCAAAAGACTACCACCAGGTCTCTGCAGAATTCTCCAATTCACTCGAGGCCTTGCGCCGAGGCCTCATACGAAAGGCCAAAAGCGCCCCGCCGAGGCCCTCTCGCCGAGGCCTCTCCCCGAAAGGCCTCGGATGGGATGCCAATTCTTCGATTCGCTCGAGGCCGGGCTCGGCAAACATACTCGTAACCTCTGTCCCGACCAAACTCCTCTGATGAAACATCACGTACAGATTAATGCGCCCAACTACTCCCGCAAACGTCAGCCGCACTCAGGTACAGTATGGGCAAAACAACCGACGGGACAGGGGACCGAGCGCAATAGGGGTTACCTGCCACTGTGCTCATCACTGTGCTACCTAACCCCTGTGCCAAGGACAAAGCAGCATGGAAGGTCAAGTCCATATCCCTGTAGTCTTGGAAACCATAGGAGAGCCCAACTGCTCGTTCTACGCCTCGTCCGAGACCCCCCGGCAGGGTCTCAGACGTACTATTCCTTCTCCGCCTCAGCCGAGGCCGGGCTCATCCCGCATCCTCGTCGTCTCCACCTCAACTGCCCCTCTGGAGGGTCGTCCCGTCCGTGTAAGTACCCCTGGTTGCGCCTACGTCAGCCACGATTGGCAGGGCATAGCAACAGGGGCGATGGGACGACGGTCAAATCTCCTTTTTTACCATTCCCCACTGACAGTGCAGGGACTACCATGCTTTGCGGACACACGCCCTGCACTTTTCCACCTAAACCGGGTACGACGCTGACCACCGAGACCGCCACATCGTACTCAGGTCACCTCCCAGGCCTCGACAAATCTGGCCTCGGCGCGGTCGGCCACAAACACCTGCCAGGCCTCGGCGAACCACCAAGTAAAAAATTCACAAGGCACAGCATGTCACCTACAGAGGAGGCCATGCTGACTAAATGTCAACAAGGACCCCTATGACTTCAACAGCCTCAGGCATGGCCGGCATGACGCACCAGTGATCAGGTACCAATTGCCATTCCCGACACTGTGCTGCTACAGGAATAGGCCACAGTACTGGATCTTCCTTTCTCGCTAAGGCTCCACGTGTAGCTCTCTCATGTACTCCTGGCTCCCTCCTTGTGGCTATAAAAGGAAGCAGTCAGGGCCGTTTCTATGGATCGAGACCACGCCGGCCCTCACGCGCAAAACGCACTCACTCAATTCACGCATGCTCCCATGCTGCCTGAGAGCAACGACTCAAGCAGCCTCGCACCACTCCATGCCGAGACCTGGGACTAGCTCCCTCTCTCACCCAGCTTGTAACCCCCTACTACAAGCACTTCGGTGCAAAGAATACAATATCGATCTCCTAGACTGGACGTAGGGCACCGATTGCCTGAACTACTATAAACCTTGTGTCTCTTTGCATCACCATCCGGGATTAGGGGCACGCAGTTCACATTTACTGGTTGGTTGAGGACCCCCGGTCCAAAACACCGACACTAGGCTTGAGGCCCTGTAGGACCATGCCGTTTGTGCGCTCGACCTACCCGTTTGTTCGGGGGTGCGCGACAGCGGCCTAATCGACCCGGATGTGGTGTTCATCATAGAATCAGAGGAACTTCTTTTTCCGGTGAACTGTGTGTCGTTGTCCATGATGATCAAGTTTGGAACTCCAAAGCGATGGACGATGTCAAGGAAGAATAGCATGGCTTGCTCGGACTTGATCACAGAGATTGGCCGAGCTTCTATCCACTTTGTAAACTTATCTATGGTGACAAGCAAGTAGATGTAACCTTTGGGCACCCTCTTGAGAGGTTCAACCAAATCGAACCCCCAGACCATGAATGGCCATGTGATGGGGATCATCTGGAGTGCTTGGGCCAGAAGGTGAGTTTGCCGAGCATTGTACTGACACCCTTCAAAGGTGCGTACTATCTGCTCGGCGTCGGCTACTGTGGTGGACCAGTACAAGCCCTAATGGAATGTGTTTTCAACCAGGGTTCTAGGTGCGGCATGGTGACCGTAGATCCCACCGTGGATATCGCTCAGCAAACGCTTCCACTATTCGATGGGGACGCAGCGTTGCACGATCCCAGTGGGGCTCTGCTTGTAGAGTTCGCCCTCCACAACAACGAAGGACTTGGCACGGTGCGTGAGCCATCGAGCCTCCATCTTGTCCGTCGGCAGCGTCTCATGGAGGAGGTAGTCGAGGTAGAAAATCCACCAGTTGACCGGAGGGTCGGGCTCTGTCACTAGGTCCTCTTCAAGCTCCATGACTTTGGGGCCAGATGGAGCCGACGGTTGGTCAGCCCCCGAGCCTAGATCGGGCGGACCGTCGCTGGCCTATTTCGACCCCTTATAGCGAACCGAAGGCTTATGTTGGTCACTGGCGAAGACACCTATTGGCATCGGCTCTCGGCCAGATGTCGCCTTCGCAAGCGCATCGGCCGCCTCATTGGGGCGCCTCGGGATGTGATTGAGCTCGAGACCGTCGAACTTGTCTTCCAGTCATTGGACTTCTCGATAGTATGCTATCATCTTGGCATCGTGGCAGCTTGACTCCTTCATGACTTGATCGACGACCAGCTGGGAGTCTCCCCAAACATCGAGACATCAGACGCCCAACTCGATGGCAACGCATAGGCCGTTGATGAGCGCATCATATTCGGCCACATTGTTGGAGGAGGGGAAATGGAGACAAACAATGTACCTCATGCGCACCCCAAGGGGCGCCACAAAGACCAGCCCCACGCCGATGCCCTTCTTTATCAGTGATCCATCGAAGTACATCGTCCAGTACTCTTGATCGACGATCGTCGGTGGCATTTGGACCTCGGTCCATTCCGTGATGAAATCAGCTAACACCTAGGACTTGATGGCTGTCCAAGGGGCACACACAATGCCTTGACCCATCAGCTTGAGTGCCCATTTCGTGGTTCTCCCCATGGCATCCTGGTTTTGGATGACCTCGACGAGGGGGGAGGACGTCACGACCGTCACCGGGTGTGACTCGAAGTAGTGGTGTAGCTTCCTCTTGGTGATGAGGACGGCGTACAGGAGCTTCTAGATTTGAGGGTAGAGTGTCTTTGAGTTGGATAGAACCTCGCTAATGAAGTACACAGGGCCCTGTACATTGAGGGCATGCCCCTCTTCTTCCTGCTCCACAACCAGGGCAGCGCTGACCACATGCGTGGTGACCGCTATGTAGAGCAAAAGGGATTCTCCATCGGTTGGAGGAACCAGGATCGGGGCCTTTGTCAGAAGCTACTTGACCATGTCAAGTGCCTCCTAGGCCTCGGACGTCCATTCGAAGTTGTCAGCCTTCTTCAAAAGTTGATAAAGGGGGAGACCTCGTTCGCCAAGGTGCGAGATGAAGCGGCTGAGCGCGGTGAGGCACCTCCTAACCTGTTGTACCCCCTTTATGTTCTGAATTGGGCCCATCCTTGTGATGACCGAGATTTTCTCTAGGTTGGTTTCGATGCCACTATTGAAGACGATGAAACCGAGCAACATGCCCCTCGGGACCCCAAAAACGCACTTCTCGGGATTGAATTTGATGCCGTTCACTCGAAGTTTTGTGAAGGTTTGTTCAAGATCGGCCACGAGGTGGTCAGCCTGTTTGGACTTGACCATGATGTCATCGACGTAGGCCTCAATGGTCCACCCGATGAAGTTTCCGAAACACTTGAGCATACACCGCTGGTATGTAGCCCAGCGTTCTTCAGACCGAATGGCATTGTGACATAGCAGAACGATACAAAGGGGGTGGTGAAAGATATCGCGAGCTGGTCGAACTCTTTCATCACGATTTAATGGTACCCGGAGTATGCATCAAGGAAGCAGAGGGTTTCGCACCCCGAGGTAGAGTCGACTATTTGGTCTATGTGCAGCAAAGGAAACGGATCCTTTGGGCATGCTTTGTTGAGACCGGTGTAGTCAACACAATCCTCTATTTTCCACTCTTCTTTCATACAAGAATGGGATTGGCTAACCACTCTGGGTGGTACACTTCCTTGATGAATCCAACCGCTAAAAGCTTTGTGATCTCCTCATCGATGGTCCTACGCTTCCCCTCGTCGAAGTGAAGCAGGCGTTGTTTCACCGGCTTGAAGCCTGGGTGGATCTTCAAGGCATGCTCGGCGACCTCCCTCAGAATGCCTGGCATGTCTGAGGGTTGCCATGTGAAGATGTCTTTGTTCATGCGGAGGAAGTCGACGAGCGCGCTTTCCTATTTAGAGGAAAGTGTGGTGCCAATACGCACCACCTTGCCCTCAGAGCTACCGAGATCTATGAGAACCTCCTTGGAGCCCTCTGCTGGCTCAAAGGACCCGGTCGACCTTTTGGGGTTGGGCGCTTCTTCGGTGACCTCTTTTCTGATGTCCGTGAGCTCTCCGGAGGCTGCGATCACTGCGACGTGATCGCAGCACTCGACTTCGCACTCATAGGCGCGCTAAAAGGAGGTGCCGACGGTGATGACCCCGCTGAGGCCCAGTATCTTTAGCTTGAGGTAGGTGTAGTAGGGGACGGCCATGAACTTCGCGTAGCATGGTCGTCCCAGGATGGTGTGGTAAGTTCTGTTGAACCCAACCACTTTGAAGGTGAGGGCCTTGGTCCTATAGTTGGATGGACCCCCAAAGGTGATGGGCAGATCGATCGGCCCAAATGGCATGGCCTGCTTTCTAGGCACGATGCCATGAAAAGGCGCCCGGTTGGCTGGACGCGCTCGATCAATGCCCATGGCGTCGAGCGTCTCGACGTACATGATGTTGAGGCTGCTGCCTCCATCCATCAGTACTTTGGTGAGCCGCTTCGTGCCAATGATTGGGTCAACCACGAGCGGGTATCTTTCTAGCTGTGGGACATTCTTCGGGTGGTCGGTCCGATCGAAGGTTATAGCGAACTCGCCACCAGAGGAAGGCAGGTGTTGCCGGTTTGGTTGCATAGACCTCACGACGCGTGATCTTCTGGCAGCGCTTGGAGTCATAGGCCTCTGATCCTCCGAAGATCATGAGGCAGCCATCCAGCGTTGGAAACCCGCCGTCTTTCTGCTCGGTGTCGTCCGCGGTGGGGTCAAGGTCCTTCCCGTGCTCCCCTTGTTAGAGCCTCTGGACAAGAACCGCCTCATGAGGCTGCAGTCCTTATACAGATGGTTGACAGGGAAAGCGTGGTTCAAGCATGGCCCCTCGAGTAATTTTTTGAAGTGGTTCAGAGTGCCCTCCGTGGGCTTCCGACCACCCCTGCGGTCAGCGGCGGCTACGAGAGAGCTCTCACGCCATTGCTTTTTGTTCTTCTTTTTGGCAGGACGATTGGAGGCACCTTCATCGGCGTCCTAGTCCCGCCTCGAATTGACATTGAGGTGATCGAAGATCGCTCCGACCGCTTCTTCGCCCGAGGTGTGGCTAGTGGCGATGTCAAGGAGTTCCTTGGTGGTACGTGGGCCCTTGCATCCCAGCTTGTGAACTAGGGACTCGTAGATGGTCCCGGAGAGGAAAGCTCCTATGACATCGGCGTCGGCAATGTTGGGTAGCTCATTGCATTACCAGGAGAAGCGCCGAATGTACCCACGGAGGGTTTCTCTGGCCTTCTGCCAGCAGTTTTTGAGGTCCCACGAGTTTCCAGGGAGCTTGTATGTGCCCTGAAAGTTTCCCACGAAGATCTCCTTTAGGTCCGCCTAACTCTAGATTCTGTTGGACGGCTGGTGTTCTAACCATGTTCGTGTTGAATCAGCTAAGAACAATGGAAGGTTGCGGATAATGAAATCATCATTATCCGCACCACCGGCTTGGCAGGCAAGCCGATAATCTTCGAGCCATAGTCCGAGGTTTGTCTCCCCAGAGTACTTTGGGATGTTAGTTGGTGGCCGGTACCTTGGTGGGAAGGCAGCGTTGAGGATGTGTCGATCGAAGGCCTGAGGGCCCAGCAGGCCAGGGCTCGGGCTTCGGTCCTCGCCGCTGTCGTAGCGTCCGCCACAACAAGGATGACAGTCGTGGCTGGCTCCCTCTCTCGGGTCATCGTAGGTACATCTGGGGGCGTCGAGGGTGTTGCGTGCATCTCAGTTGTGGCTGAGACGCTGGTGCACCGGGACCACGGTGAGCTGCCTACCGCCTTGCAGCGCCTGGTGGACCGATACGACCCTACCGGGGCGCTTTGAGGGTGTGCGATGGCTGGCATCGAGCTCACATTGCCGAGACAAAAAGCTCTCGGCCTGCTGCGCCGCCGCACACTTGAGTAGCGTGCGAATCTCATGGTGGGCCCGATGATCCTCGGGCGTCGCGGCCTCTGGAAGGCCATGGAGCAGGGCCACCACAACGGCAATGTTCTGGCTCGCCCTGGTGAAACGAGGGAGGGCTTCATCATTGGCAATGATCCTTCGGTTCATGTCGTGGGCCATGGCGTGTGCGCGCCCACCATTTTCATGGTGTTTGATCTCCTAATCGAGCTCCGTGCATTCCTGCTCAAGCTAGAGTCACGCTTCCTCGATCTCTCGGTGTTGGACTTTCAGCTGCTCCACCCTCATGTGAGGTTGGGCCGCTGTCTCCCCTCGGCCTCATCGCCGAGGTTGTTCGCCGGGGTAGCCTCCTCCTCGGGGACACTTTCGACGTGTCCCTCGGGGGTACCCATCATGAAGCATTCACGAGAGGGGTGATGGCTCCCCTTGCTGGAGTCAGAGCCAGAGGGCGACCTCGGCTCCTCTGTGATGAGGTCATGGAAAGATTCTTTGATGTGTTCGATCACCCCCACGAACTCGTTGTTCGCGGGGCACTGGATCATGCGCTGTGCCACAAGGTGGCCAATGGTCTCTACGGCGTTGCAGAGATTGAACGGGAGCATTGCCGGAGCGTGGGTCTCCGGCGCATGCAATCGTAGCACCTCGAGCATCTCGGTGATCGCGTCGAGGCTGGTGGAGTGGAAGGGTTGAACGACGACGGGCGCTCGCACCAGCTCTCTCTCTCTCTGCTGTGATGATGAAGTCTAGGTCCCCGAAGCGCACGTGTGCGCCCAGGACCCAGCTGATTCCATAGCTAGGCATCCGTGGCCTAATGTTAATGTCAGAACCCGCAAAGTCCCCTATCTGGCACACCAACTGTCGGTGTTTCGAGTAAACATCAACGAGTAAATTTGTATTATTGCGTGTCTGACCTGGATGGTGTGCTGAAAAGATACAAGGTTTATACTGGTTCGGGCAGAATGTCCCTATGTCTAGTTCGTGGTTGCCGCTCGTGTTATTTGCACTGAAAAGTTCGTATAGGGGGTACAAACTAACGAGAGAGGTACGGGACCCAAGTCTTTGATGGAAAGGTTGAATGGATGCAGAGCGCTTGGTTGCTGCTCTGCTATGTGTGATGTGATGTGTGATGTCTTGAATTCATCCCCTTAGTGGGGTGCCCTGCCTTTCCTTTTATAGACCAAG
Organism: Miscanthus lutarioriparius; assembly: GCA_904845875.1. NCBI lineage: Eukaryota > Viridiplantae > Streptophyta > Magnoliopsida > Poales > Poaceae > Miscanthus > Miscanthus lutarioriparius. Next base: position 30,434,864 of record CAJGYO010000005.1, read on the forward strand.
GGGAAGCAGGGATTACAGATGGGAGAAAGAAGAAAAACCAGAGGCTAAGGAGATCCTTCAAAGATGCTGGGTCTTCCTTTTCCTCTGAGCGAGTACCCCTGACACGGCAGACGGTGCCAGGGATAGCTCCATGCTGGGTGCATGTCCGCTGATCCTGATAGGGCCACGCTGGGCGTCTGTCCGCTGATGATGCCACATCCTAGCATTGTCAGCAAGTTGTCACGTCCCATCCTGCCTCGGCGGGCGGCGCAGCGGACCCGGGTGCTGATCCGCGGCCCTACAGGGAGTAGACGGTACAGTGACTGTACGTCCGTTACTGTAGGTGAAGCGAGTTTCCTCCTGGGCCATAGTGGTTGTCATATGCTTCCGTCAGGATCCACGCCCGAGAGCAAATGGCGGCGCCCACAACACTGTAAGACAAATGTCGACGGCTACAACACTATTCAGATTCTAACATGCCTGGAAGGGCTTAAAGCGCTCGTCTTGTCATATCCTGACGGTACTTTCCTATAGGCGTGTAGGGCATGGTCCTTGGTATCGTGGTTGACTTGAGTACCCCACCTTTATCTACGTGCGTAGTTATGAAGGAGTAGTGCGTAGATGAGTCAGCCCTCAGACCTCGGGCAAGGCAGAGCCAACCCTCCGACGTCGGGCGAGGCGGAACCGGCCCTCAGGCATCGAGCAAGGTAGAGCCAGCCCTCATACGATGGGCGAGGCGAAACCGGCCCTCAGACGTCGGGCGAGGTGGAGCCGGCCCTCAGACGTCGGGCGAGGCGGAGTTAACCCTCAGACGTCGGGCGAGGCGGAGCCAGCCCTCAGACATCGGGCGAGGCAGAACCAGCCCTCATACCTCAGACGAGGTGGAACTGGTCCTCAGACCTCGGACGAGGCAGAACCGGCCCTCAGACGTCGGGCGAGGCGGAGCCACCCTCAGGGATCGGGCGAGGCGGAGCCAACCCTCAGGGGTCAGACAAGGCGGAGCCAACCCCCGGGGGTCGGACGATACGAAGTTAATCCTCGGACGTCGTGCAAGAGGTGTAGTTGCGCTCTTGTCTTGTTCGGATGTATCAACGTTGATGGTTATTAGCTCCTCTTCTTCGGGTACCCTAGTATGTGGTCCCCGACACTCATCTTCAATATGCATCCTCTTATACCTCCACAAGAGTATATCTCATTGAATAATTTCTTTATCAAGGTGCTTGCATAAGCCTTTGAAGAGCCAGTGAACTAACTCTACACCTTCTTAAGATACTCTATGGCGGTATCACAATCTAGGATAGACTCTCTTATTGCATCTGAAATTGTGGACTTAGCCATAATCAAGCACTTGTGGTTTGAAATATCTCATTTCTTGCGTTCGAGATCATACTTCATCCACACTTCTGCATGATCTCGCTGCCGAGCAGTGAAATCAGCATCAGTCTCATTATCTTCCCTCACCGGGTCCACTGGCTCAGTCGGACACGGGGAGGTAAGCGCTAGATCATTTTCAGACAGCGCAAGTGCTAGCTCATACTTCTCTCGCCATACTCTGTAGTTGCCCCCTTCAAGAGGCGGAATATACGAGATAAATGTCATAGGATTGAGTCCTAAAAAACACCATCAGAGATAGTGAGAAAATATGGCATCATACTTGCATGCTTTAATTTAACGTTGGTCAAAATTAAAACATACAACATTCTTATACACTAATTCTACATCACCGTTAAACAGAAATAGAATTAATGCATGGAAAACCTATGAATAAACATTATAATATTGTTATCATTAACGTTGGTCAAAAAATAACAATACGATAATTTAACTTAAGCAAATATGACTACTACTCCAATTAAAATTTTCCCGTTGGTTTCAAAAATTAATCAGAGGATAAACTGATCATTGCAGCAGAAAACTCATGCTTAATTGGTGAATTTTACCCACAGGAAAATTCTCTTTACTAATTTTATTTGAGCCATTAATCAAATACCAGGAAAAGAATAAATTCACTGGAATTTAGAAAATGAAAAAGGGCTCAAAGCATCACTGTTTACTCGACCCAAGCAGCAAAACAGCCCAGCCTGCCTTGCGCGCGCGCCCGCAACTCCCTCCTAGGCCACAACCTAGGCCTCGGCCGGGAAAGGGGCCTACCGCACGCACCCACCTAGGCCAAAACTCAGCCCGACGTCTCTGCGCCGTTCATCTGAGATCGACGGCTGTCCGACGTTCTCGGATGAACAAAACCGCGGCGGCGCCGGCTCCCCCGAACCCTAGCACACTCTCTTCTCCCTCCCTTTCTCTCTTAGTGCAGCCGAGCGGCAGAGTGCAACGGTGGCACCCAGAGCTGGCCCGCGGCGGAGGGATGGTTTAGTTGTCGTTGACCCCCTCGCTGGCGCGCACGCCGCCGTTGAGCAGCCTAGCGGCGGCGCCCTAGCACGACGGTTTTTTACCGGCACGGAGACACTTCCCTGAGTTCTCCGGTGAGTGGAGGGCGGCAAGGTAAGCCGCCTCCGAAGCCCTTCCCCTTTCCCCTTCTTTTCTCTGCTTGGATCTTCTTCTATTCTTCTCGGATCTTATCCGATTTTGGGTTAGAGTTAGGGTTAGGTCGAGTTAGGGTTAGGGTTTGGCTACTGTTCTTCTTCCCCGAGTTGTCTATGCGGGTTAGGGTTAGGGTTTGAGTTCCTTTTCAAAATCGAGACCCTTTCTTACTCATTTTCTTCACTCGATTTGGGTTTACGGTTCGATGAACCCTCTTCTTAGATCCAAATCGGATCTCTCACCTCCTTCTAATTGCTGCTACTCAGTTTTCTACCCCAAAGCCTAGATCTATGCCTAGATTAGGCTCGACTGATACCATTGATAGAAACTGTAGGATCAACTAGACATAGATCTAGCGGGTACAACTTGACTAGAACATGATGAACAAACCCTAGAACATGAACTACGAGATCTAGATGGAGAAGAAGGGAGAGGGGTAGTGGTCTCTAACTGTCGGAGGGTTTGGTGGAGTTGCTGGAGCCGTCCATCACGTCGGTGATGTTGTCGGAGGGCGTCGGGTGATGTAGCGGTCGTAGGTGCGGTCTAGTGGCGGTGGCGAACCACGTGGTGGTGCTTTCCGTCACTGGCTGCGCACCCTCTCTAGATCGGTGTTAGGGTTTTATCGGTGGGAACTGTAGCTCGGTCAACCTCGGAAAGAGAGCCGGTGGCCCTCACCTCTATTTATAGCGCGGTGTGACGGGGGCTCATCAACCATGAAGGGTTAGGCACCCCCGACCAGGGCGTGAAGTCAAGGCCCAACTCAGCTGTTGGGCCGAGCTGGAGAGATCACCACTAGCAGGAACAACAGCAAAAACATGCTTACAGACCTCCCCCAATCCCTGTAAACAAAAGTGGATACCATCAGTAGGCTCTATGACATGACTGTTTCTATCCAGGGTTTCAACCTCTGTTCTTTTTTTTTCCTTTCATTTTAGAGGGATTTTGTTGACAGGCGTATTGGCCTGTCTCAGATGTAAGAGGTTTTCCTTCTCTGCTCTCAATAGAGTATCTCGTGTCTTGTTCATGAGACAGTGAATAACAGTGATACTGTGGCAATCACAAGAATCCGGGTAGCTTGGCTATTTTGTGATCGAAGTAAAGAAGAGAGAGTCGGTAAAAGAGGAACAGCTACATACAAATTTGAGAAAAGTAATCCGATTACATATTCCAGATAAGAGGTTTTCCTTCTCTGCTCTCAATAGAGTATCATCTCCTATCATCTTGTTCACGAAACATTGATTCGTGTAAACAACAGTGATACTGTTGCCATATCACAGGATCGTAGCTTGGCTATTTTGTGATCGGAGTAAAGAAGAGAGACAAAATGGGTAAAAAAAAGGAATGCCTACATACAAATTTGAGAAAAATAATTCGATTACATATTCCAATTATAAGAGTATGTAGAGCTGGACTTCAGTGCCTGCCCACAAAAAAAAAAATGTCTCACAGGCTAACAATTCAAAATTTCTAACACAAGAGTGAGGTCGCACTCCAGTGTAATTTTTCGAACGGTGTATTTGGAACCCACTTGACTTCTGTGTTGAATCCAGGGGAAAATGGGGAATCAAAAGAGCTGATTTAATCCAATCCAAAATGATTCATTGCTGTTAGAAGGCATATTCATAAATAGCCTGTGCAACTCCATCTTCATCATTAGTAGCGCCAATTACATTTGCCACTGCTTTAGTCTTATCAGATCCATTTGCAAGAGCAACACCAAACGAAGCAAGTTGCAGCATTTCAATGTCATTTTCTCCATCACCAATTGCCATTACCTTGCACGACAGAAATTAATTTCAGAACCTTGCAACTTATTAGTTAATACATAATGGCAATTACATTGCAGCTGATCTTCTTTCAAGTCAAATAGGCTGAAATAGTACTAGTGCTTGCTCAAGGGGCTGCTATCCATGCCAGATTTAGTTTAATTATGATGTTTTGTTCTGTAAAACTATTGAAGTCATAAAAACAGAAGAGGTTTCACAAACTATACACAGCGATAAGTACCAAAAGAAATGGTCTTGAGAACAACTGCAGTGATTAGTATTGTGTTCCGTTTGAGTAAGTACCTCACCCTAAGCTCAAAATATTTCGATCCATCATGAATCCATGCTGTGGTTTTGGTAGGATAACACAATTCCTTTTTTTAGTAACACGTGCTTATGACAAATGAGTTAGTGATGGGACCAGGACCAACTGCATCCTCAGACCAAACATTACAACTAGGTTCAGAGCTATAGATTAGAAAGATCCATTTATCTTCCCATTCCTCAAACCAAACACACACAACTCCTCAAGATCAATTAGCATGACACTCTTAACATCAGAAGCATTATCACAGCTGCTTCACTGGTATCTAAGCATTTATCATGATTCATGACCAAACACTTGAATGACCAGGAGTCCAATGCAAAACTCCACGGTCAGAAATGTTGGAAGAAAAGGTAAATAATGTGGATTGCAGAAATCAGGTACCACCATAATTCTTGTCCTGCAATCATTTGTCACAGCAGTTTAGAGCTAACACTGATCTCGTTGGTCTGGAACAATGTTTTGGTATCTTATTTTTACTGAATTTTTCTGCAGCTACTTCAACGTTCTACCACAGCTAAGGCTAGCAAGTTTTGATTGGTGCAATGCAAATATATTAGCTGGGGACTAGGTTGGTTGTACCTCATCCGGACTAATGGAAAGGTGATTCAACAGAATCTTCACACCATTGCCTTTCGAAGTTGCAGGTGGTACAAGTTCAAGCATATCAGGTTGTGCCTGAACAACATGGGCCCTTCCCTCTATCGCCTTTGCCCAGTACGGTCTCAATGCAGACGAAATTCCCTCAGGAGTTTCAAGGAACAATACTTTCTGAATATGAAAAATATGGGAATGTTAAGCTGCAACTTGTCTTAGCATCACAAATAACATAAGAAAGTGCAATTGATCCAATGATGTTCCATAAAATGGTACCTATCTTGTATACAAAATGGAAAATTCAATCAAAATCGACATTTTTTATAACAGAAATTGGTCTTTGTTGTGAAGGTAACCCTAAACTTCCTCCATGCATCTGTAACAAACCTTGTTTATGTTTATATCAACTAAATAAATAACCTTAGAAACTTGCTACTTGAGCATGGATTTTCAAGTAACAAAATACCTACAGACAAATGCTCTGATGCTAATATAGTTTTCAAGGGAAGGAACACTAAAATTATTCGTGCATTTGCTGAATAAACTATTCAGAAAGTTCAATTGATACTTAAATAATAAACATACTTACCTGTATCTCAGCTGTTTCTAAAAGCTCATCAATAGACGGCACTATTTTAGCCTGCAAAAGAAATTCAAACTACATTCAGAATGGACAGGAATACGATACCCAAAGAGTGATTAAGAACAAACTGCCAACCCACATCATACCTTTGGTTCATGGTATATGTAATGGAGAGAATTGACCAAAGGGTGGTCAAACATAGAATAACGATGATCCTGACTAAATGCTACTAATGGTATCTTGTTCTCCAAAGAATATAAGAGTGCCTGCATGAATGCAAATGATATCATATTCGTAGAAGAATAGTTATATGTTGCCTAACACACTAAAGAAAACTGTGCTAATATGCCACTAATCAGTAAGGAGTAACACAAGTTTCTAGATAGATACAGGAGCACCAAGCAAGCAGCGTAGCCTACAGATAATGAAGAGTAAGATTAGTTTATTCGGATAAAAATTCTGCAAGTTCTTTCTCTTGAGCATTCAGGTATTATCTCAGACATAAGAGTCTGCTTTGGAGCTTGGCCTTGTCCTAAGTCAAAACTCTCTAACTCTGACCAAGTTTTAGATTCAGAAAAATGTATTAACATCTTCAAGTTCAAATAAATGGACTTTTGAAATATATTTCACGTCGAATTCAATGAAACAAATTTGACATTGCAGATGTTGGTGCATTTTTTTATAAACTTGGTCAAAGTTAAAGAAGTTTGACTTAGAACAAAACCAAATGAACGATAATTTGGAACAGAGAAGAAGCTCAGTTGGCCAAGGGTGTGGATGTATACCCAGACCACTCAGGTTCAAGTCCACATCGAGGTGAATTTGGGTGCCTATTTTCTTAACAAAATACCACCTAGTTCCTCCCAGGTTGGTCTAGTTTTTTTTTGGGTCGAGGTCGTGTTTTGTTCTAGAAAAGGCGCATATTATTTTTAGTTCTTGGTGTGAGTGGAGTGTGTTGTAAGGGCTCTTCCCCTTTTCTTCTTAATAATGATACGCAGCTCTCCTACATGTTCGAGAAAAAAATGGAACAGAGGGGGTAGCATATAAGACATTATACCAGTGTGCAAGAAAAAACATGAAAATTATGTACCATCAATTATGGTTGCTGTCATGCATGAATGCAATCTATTTATGTGCAGACATATTTACTAACTATAGTATGACTGTTGATATGGATCCAAAGAAGATATACACAAGACCACAACTAAATATAAAGAAAATAAGTGCATTTCAAAAGCCACAAGATTTTGAACAGAGCAGTGCCCTTCTATCTATACTGCCACTTATGTCCACATTTTTTTTCTCAAACAAAAATAGTTGCTTACCTCTCTACATACTTCTTGGTCCAAATTTCTTTTATAAAGCTGTCTCCCTTCCAAACCATAAACCAACAGACCCTACAAGTGGAAGTATGCACTCGATGAGAGTGGGGATAATGATCACAAGGAAAGTCAATGATGCGTAATTTATGTTATGCGATAAGAATACAACAATATTTTTCAAAATAATAATAGAAATATAGAACAATAAACTACATTGACATACATAATTGGGGGCACATCAACTATCAAATATAGCAGGACACTGGATGAAGAGTAGAAGCACTAAGCACCATGGAATTACAAACATAAGTTTTCTGTGTCCAATGCCATCCGTGTATCATCTCAGCCAGCTAATAGGGACCCAAGTGGACTGTGTGGAGTGGTGTGTAGATGAATTAGTCCCAAACTGGAAGTTTTAAGTATATAGATTATAGATAGACAATAGAAACCTTCACCTATGATTGAGGGTGACCATGACTATTTTAGTTAGAAAGGTCTCTCAACCTTTTCTTTCCCCTAAGATTTTTCCCAATTCTGGTGAATTCTGCAAGTACACAGAAAATGCATAAAGTACAAAAACATACATGATAATTTGTCCTATTGGGTTTATCACCCCAGATGTAGTTAGGGTCCCAATAAGGACATGTTGTAAGTAATACAAGGTTTTCAGTAAACTGAATGTATTGATAATGATCAGGATGTTTAGAGGTGCAGCACTTTCATTACTCAAGACAACTAATGACTAAAATGACTGCATTTTCCAATAAATGTACTTCATAACAACCTGAAGGAATACACCAGGCGATGATTCTGAAACAATGCCAGTTCTTCCAGATAAGTCCACCATACTAAGAGCATCAATTACAGCAGAACGTGCCTGATTTCAGAATGAGCATGGAAGCAAAATAATCATCAGCGGTACTGAAAAGATCTAATTCTCCACAAAAAAAAAGACAACCAAGGCAAATAATTTCCATTCAAACTTCATACAAATTATGTTCAAGGAAAAAAAGCTTAACAAATTAGGTGATGGGCTGTAAGACTAGAGAGGTGGAGAGAGATTGAGGTTTGGATGTTGCCTCCAGCTTGTCCAACGACCAATTTGCGACTGTTGACTGATGGCAGTGTGGTCATCTGGATTGGCACAAAATATTGGTGCACCCATGCAAGACAAAAAAAACATCGGCACACAGCTAAACTTAGATTACCAAATCCTCCGCCAATGCTCGGCCCAACACAATGGCTGGATAAGTGAATGATAGCTTCCAAACACGCTTGGAGTATCATATTATGAGTTTATGACAAGGCTATTGACATAGGCTACCTCATACTCTAGAGGATGGCCAACATACCAATGCAGGAGTGCGGGGCTAGTAAAGAATATCTAGAGCTTGATGAGCTGCTAAAAAACTAAAGAATCATTTTGGTCAAACACAGATGATCTTTTGCAAAAAGAAGTTGGGTATTCCTCGGAATACCCAGGAACCAAGCTGCCTCTGCCCATGGGTGATGCCTGATGCCCTAGTGTGAGTGGTCCCAGGTCAGATCATTCCTTTGGTTTTAGGTGATTATCTCTTAAGATGTTTTTTTGCAATCTCCTCTTACCTCCTAGGTAGGTAAGGGGGTTCCCTTGTACAGGACCGATTTTTCCTCTCTATATGCAACTCTCCTGCCTGTTCAAAAAAAAAGGTGACACGCCTAATCAAACTTAAGCCTCGTTTGGTTCCGCTTCGGACAGCTCCGATGAAAGCTCTAGTTTGGTTTTGGTGAATTGATGAAACCCTAAGTGCTAACCTAGTTTATCAAGTGATCATGAGATAGGTAGCACACTCCAAGTGGTGAAGCAAATGAAGATCATAGCATGATAAAGATGATGGCATGGTGATGATCAAGTGCTTCGACTTGGAAAGAAGAAAGAGAAAAACAAAAAGCTCAAGGCAAAGGTATAATTTGTAGGAGTTATTTTGTTTTGGTGATCAAGACACTTAGAGAGTGTGATTACATTTAGGTTTGATAGCCGTACTATTAAGAGGGGTGAAACTCGTATCGGAATGCGGTTATCAAAGTGCCACTAGATGCTCTAACTCATTGCATATGCATTTAGGATCTAGTGGAGTGCTAACACCCTTGAAAATGTTTGTGAAAATATGCTAACACATGTGCACAAGGTGATACACTTGGTGGTTGGCACATTTGATCAAGGGTGGTGAAGTTTAGGTGCAAGGGTAAGAAACTCCACCGACGGAGTGTCCAGTCCGACGGTGCCACCGGCGCCCTAGACAGAAAAGACGGAGGTCACTGTAAGTGACTGGACGCTGGTCTCGGTTGGACCGGTAGCGTCCGGTCGATGGTGTGACGAAGGGACGCGCGTTTTGGTCTCATGACCGAATGACTCATGACCGAGGCCGGCTGGCGAAGTCGTCTGATCGATCTTGGACGTAGGGCGTCTGAGGTAACAACTTTAATGTGACCGGACGCTGGTATGTCCGGTCAAAGCATGACCGGACGCGTCCGGCCGGGAAAAAATCGTTTGGAACCTTACTGGAAACGACCGGACGCTGAGGTCCAGCGTCCGGTCACTTTCTAACTGACGCGTCCGGTCAGCAGACGACCGTTGAAATCTGACGAACTGTATTTGAAGCCGGGGACACGTGGCGTGTATCACGTGACCGAACGCTGAGGGCCAGCGTCCGGTCGATCGGACCGGAGCGTCCGGTCACCCCGCGTTGCGCCCAGTGAAGAGTACAACGGCTCTATTTCGTGGGGGCTTCTATTTAAGCCCCATGGCCGGCTCAAGCTCACTCTCTTGGCCATTTACATTGACATAGCAACCTTGTGAGCTTAGCCAAAGCCCTCCCACTCTTCTCCATCATTGATTCATCATCATAGTGAGATTGGGAGTGATCCAAGTGCATTGCTTGAGTGTTTGCATCTAGAGGCACTTGATGTTCGTGTTTCGCTGCGAATTTCGCTTGTTACTCTTGGTGGTTGCCGCCACCTAGACGGCTTGGAGCAGCGAGGATCGTCGAGCGGAGGGTGGTGATTGTCTCCGGCTCCGATCGTGGTGATTGTGAGGGGTTCTTGACCTTTCCCCGGCGGAGCGCCAAAAGGTACTCTAGTGGATTGCTCGTGACTTGTGTGATCCTCATCTTGTGTTGGTTGTGTGGCACCCTATTGAGGGTTTGGCGTGTGAAGCCAATTAGCGCGTGAACCTCCAAGTGAGTGAATCGCCACAACGAGGACTAGCTTGCCAGCAAGCAAGTGAACCTCGGTAAAAAATCATTGTGTTCATCATTGATTCCGAGGTAATTGGTCTTCATTGTTATCCACACTTGTGATTGATTGGTTCATACATCTTCACGGCGGTATAACCTTCTTGTCTACTCATTACATTACCGCAAACTAGTTGTCAAGCTCTTTAGTGTAACTAGTTGTGAGAGCTTGTTAGTTTGGTTAGTGTGGCTCTTTAGTTAGCTTTTGAGAGCACACTAACTTAGTGTAGTGATATAGCTATGTGTGGATATACTTCATCTAAACTAGAATTGTGGTAGGTGGCTTGCATTTTGGTAGGCTAGCGCAAAACTCGCTTCGCCTCATAATTGTCTAATCATTTTGTTAAGTGTTGTTGTAGAAATTTTATTAGGCTATTCACCCCCCTCTAGCCATTAGGACCTTTCATCCGGCTCCACCTGCGCGCAACTGTGCTGCACTAGGCATTCCTGTAGAACAGTGTAGCGGGCACTGTAGCGACTCCGGCAAAATAGAACAGGGAACGGGGAGGAGAGACAGGAGCCAGTGTTGGGGGGCTCCGGCGGCTCAGCCACAGTAGCACTACAGTGCTGCTGGAGTGCCCGCTATGATGATTCTTGATACACTAGGCTTAGCAGGCTACAGTATCCACTACAGTGCTCCTCAAGAGTTATGATGATCACTTTTGGCATCTTGATACACTAGGCTTAGTAGGCTATATCAAGGTCATCCAATGGTTTCAGTTAAAATAATTAAAAAATCATATAGCACCTCTGCTCTTTGAATAGATTAGTTGAACAAGAGCAAAGAATGTATAATACCTTTCCAGTGGCAATAACTATGTTTACGCCTCTTGACCTGGCTTCTCTTAGAGCTTCTGCATTCCTTGCTGTAACTTGACTTTTACTGTTGAGCAGCGTGCCTTGTTCAAAGGAAAAAAAACAATAATAGTGAAAACTACAGCACATCTAGACTGTAAAGATGGGCAAAGAGCAAAGGATATACCATCCATATCACAAAAAATATATTTGAATTTTGGTTTGTAAAATCTTAGGCTGCCAGCTTCCTTCAGACCATTTGTCACTTGCCCTGTAAACATTCTTAGACACCCAGAGCTCGATTAGATCATGAGTGTGGTGGGCATTTCTATAACATATTAACTTAGAAATTTCATTAAGAATATACCATCCAATGAATCTGTTTGAGGCTTGCTTGAATCCAGAGCACTCTTAGCTAGACCTTTTCCTTTCCACCTTAGACTTTTTAAAATGAGATGCTCCTCCTTCTCCAATTCTGCTGCAGCCTCATTGCTCGACTCGTGATGAAAACCAAGAAGATGCAATATGCCACGAACCTAATAGAGTAAACAAGTAATGTGTAGAATAATATCTGAAGCGGTAGTTGTAAGAGTCGGTGCAGTTATGTAGTTTGGAATTGTGCACACAAATTGAGGTAGATAGTATGCTTGCAATACCTTACTAGATTGATTATGGTGCATTTAAGTAGAGGTAAAACTGGATATGTGAAATGAAAAGGTGCCTAGATGGACTTATTTTGGCTTGGGATGTCCATAAGGAATACACAAACTATGATCAATTTCAAAGGAACTGTGAGGAATTCAGGGAAGAAAAGTAAAAGAACCATACCACTAGAACCCGCACTTCATCAAGAAGTGTAACACCTTTCTCCTCAGCTTGCCTTGCAGCTGCCTCAACAGATATTACTATATCACCTAACATTAGCTGCATTAAAAAGATATTCAGAGAAGGAGAAGAAAATAAGATGCATGGGTAAAGCTAAGAGCATAACAACATTCAAAAAAGTTTTCCTACTTACAATGGGAACATCAAGATCTGGAATGTACTGGGACATCGAGAGCATATCAGTAGTGCAGTCCTCGCCTCTCCATTCTTTGTTAAGATCTTGGATGAAGTTACCATTGCATAGCAATACAGAAACCTCAACCTTATCATACTTCCCAACATCACTTATTGATGTATCTCGGGTGCTGTAGCTGGAATCCAGAAGTCCATCAAGTGCAATCTTCATTGCCATTGGGACATTTAACTTTAGGATTTCTACAATGTTCTGCACGTGCATATGACAGAAAATTTACAAACATATATGAACAACTCATCAGTCTGAGAGAAGTAGGCTACTAAAGCTAAATCACAACAGAACACAAAAACAATACGTACACACATAAATAGCTAAATTTAGGTGACCAATAGGCACCCAACTACCCACTACCCAAACAAAAGCCAGAATCACAGTTACAGGTATACTTAGGTATGACCTACATTTTCCCAGGCTACTCATGTCTTGGTCAAAGAAAATTCTACCAAGACTGTTATGGCAGTGCCATCGGGAAGAAAGTACTTCCATTTAATGTAAAGGTATATTTTTGGGATGTGCATTACCAGAAAGGCAGAAACCCATGTTAAAACTTAACAAAAACTGCAACAAACATACAAACATATCTAAAAATCAACTGCCATTCACCACCATTCACCATGAGGAAACAAACAGCTCAAAAGCCAGATAATACTGGAAGTCCACAATAACTAAACATAAATAGGTCAAATAGCTTGAGTAACCAGAATGCATCAACTACACAAATCTGAGCCATTATTACAAGCCAAATACAGTTCTTTTTTTTTCCTTAGAAAGAACCTACATTGTCCTAGACAACATATTACCGGTGAAAGATATCTCTACTAAAACATGTGCTGAGAGACCTGAAACATGTACGTCCTTAGTGCTTAGGTACTTCTCAGGATGTGCCACTCCAATCATTCATATTGAGTACATGGAGACATAACTAGTTCAAAATGGCAAAACATGGTCTCTAATCAGCCAGTTACATAAATGAACAGCTGCATTGATCAAAACAAAAGGCAACAGTCTTACAGTTCTAAATTGTTCTGCAATATCAGGACAAAACATGGTGCACCATAACGGTGCACCAAATATAAACAGTTGCAGGATTCTCATCGGCATTTCCAATTAACACTTCTAAAGCAGCAGGAATAATAAGGAGAAGTTCCATAAAGCGTGATGTGTACCAGCACTTCTGGGTCGTCGGGCATGTCCTCCTCGACGCCGATGCGAGCGATGAGCTCGATCTCGCTCTCCTTCGGCGGAGGTGGGGGCGGGGGCGGCGGTGCGTCCTGAGGCTGCGACCGCTTCGCCGACGCCTGTCCGCGCCGTCCCTTGCGGAACCCGCGGATTCCAGCGAGGAACCCTGCGAACGGCGGCGGCGCCGCTATCGAGGGCTCAGGGGTGCCCGTGTGCCCGCGCCAGGAGAGCTCAGTGGGGTGCCCGTGCGGCGGCGGAACGGAGCAGCGCCGCGCCGGGGAAGGGCGGCGGTAGCGGGAGGTGGAGGGACAGCGCGAGGCGGCGGGAGCGCGCGTGGCACGATCCGCGCCATGGCCGTGCCCCCGGTCGTGGCGGCGGAACGAGAGCAGGCCGCGGTTGGGAGAGGGTTTTGGTTGGTAGCGGGAGGTGGAGGGACGAGCGCGTTAAATTTGTGGGCGTACGGGAGCGCGTGACACGAGTTGCGCCATGGCCGTGTCCCCCGGTCGTGTGGCGGCGGGGAGAGGGAGGAGGATCGAATTTTGGAAGAGGGTGAACTTTTGGCCCTTGGTTTGTTTGGCTCGTCCAATTTTGATTCGTACGGAACATGTTTCCTCGGACCAGGGTTTGGGGTTTCCTCGGACCAGGGTTTGGGATCGATCTTCACGCCTTGTTTAGACGCCATCCAAATTCCAAGTTTTTTCATTCTCTCTCCATTACATCAATTTTTAGCAGCTTGCATAAAGTATTAAATGTAGATAAAAAAAATAACTAATTACACAGTTTAGTTGGAAATCACGAGATAAATCTTTTGAGCCTAGTTGGTCCACAATTAAACAATATTTGTTAAATAAGACGAAAGTGGTACTATTCATCGGGTTCACTTTTTTTGCAAAGTGAACGAGGCCTCAGTTCACTAGCTTGGGCATTTGGAGTACATGTACTACAGTTTCAGTTGGAGATCGCGTTTTTGTTCTGCTCCCATGATCGCTTCGTCGTTTGGAGATTCCATGGAATATCTCCCCAGAAAGTGAACAAATGAGAAATCAGCAAAGAAACGAGGATCACAGATTCACAGTACACCACCACGCACGTCAAGCAGTATGAGAATAACGTCAGCAAAGTCGAATGCAAATTCACGACAATTTCATGTACAGACAGAAGGAATTAAGTCGCAGGTAGTACAAATTTGTCAACAATCAATCAAATTGAGGTCGATGCCGTCCCGTTGGCTGAAAAGACCTGTTTTTATTTCAAGTAAACAATGATGCAAATTGCAATGAATCACATGCTTTTGAGAAAAAACAGGATATTTGACGCGTTCACAGCTCTACACTCTAAAAACTAAACCACCCCTCTGGCTATGCACACAACTTTCTTCCCGATGGCACTGCCATGGCTATAAACTCAGGCTTCTACAAATCCTATTTGGATGATTGCCTATCTAGAGATACACTCTTGATTCTACATGGAAAACTGGAGAAAAGACACTACCTAGCAGGCACGAACCTCAGTGAACCGGCTTGAAGCTGGTTCACAATTGCTGTTGTTAAGTTTCAGGGAGCCAAAGAGGCAGGACAATCTCCTCATGATGGGCTTGCGAGTGGCAACTACCAACACGGCATCTTTCCTAGTACCAATATAAGTATCATAGCCCTCAAGATCTGCTTCAGTTATGAGGACTGCATCGGTGCACCCAGTGGGGCTGGCTGGCTTAGATGGCATAATTTGAGAAAGTAATAAGCCACTATCATCGCAGTCAAACTCCATCACGTGGTAATCATCATTTTCTGTGTTCGTACGGCGAGCTTCAATGGCTTCTAGGAAACAGCCCAGGTTTGTACTCCGTACCGGAAGTTGTCCAGTGGTGAGAGTTCCAAATGAGCTAACAGCCTGCAAAATTGTGTGAATTGTCATAAAGTGTCTTAACACCAGTAGTATTGTACTAATAACTTAGAATGCAATCACAAAAGACTCCATACATGCCACTGCGATGGTGCCAAAAGCACTCTAGGCCTAATGGATCGGACATGATCCAAAGCTGCTTCAGGGGTCATGTTCCTGTATTTAATCTGCAACACACGGATTGTCAGGAAATTAAACAGGAGCATGCATACTGAGTCCAAATACAAATGTAGTTCATCCTACCAAGTAGCACAATACAATAGTGGTGCTTCGTCCTCTTCCAGCTTTACAATGAACATACGTAGTACCGCCTTGTAATGCATTCCCTGAAAAGAAGGCAGCTATATATTGAATCTACCAATTTGAGAGTGTGTATTCAAAATTTCAAAGAGTAACAAAAAAATTTTATTTGCTGATTGCATAAATCCTAGCTTCTGGCAATGTATAACTGATTAAAAAATCACATAGCACTAATTGTATAATTGATTTTGGGTTGAATGCTTGAATAGCCTATCATTTTGTGCCATTTTCATTTTTTTTAATACATGTACATAGTATATACAACATATGCATAACCTTTTGGCAAAAATACCAATGAATTTGGTTGGGCATGCCCTGTCATAGATTGCTGTTTGACACAAATCAAGAATTTAGATTATAGACATGCTTTGATGGGTTATGATTCTAGTTTGTTTGTTTGAATGACTGACAGACATTGTGTAATGGCTAGGCTCATTTCAATGTTTTTCGATAGCAAATCTACAATAGTTTCACATAATTGTCATGCATGATGTCATATACAATGACATCTAACAGAACCTTAGTCCAGAGGTTGGGGATGCACTGTGCAATAAAAGATAGTGCTGCAGCTTTGTAACCATACCTACCACCGCAGAATCTAATTGGCAATACATACCTAACGACATAAACAATAGTTGACCAGTGATCAAAATAATAACCCACTTTCCTTTTCTGAGTTAACTGCTACTGCTTTGCTTCCCTAAGTTTGAGCCAACCACCACCAACTCTCCTACCTATGATTCAACGGTTACTCTTTGGAACAAAAAAATCCATAACAAAAAGGTACCACGGATGCAAGGAAAATAAAATAATAGAAACTGATCAGAGCTGGGGTTATGTTTCAGAAAAAAAAAAAGTATGAATTTGCTATCGTGTATTTTTTGTACATAAAAATAAACAAGGGCAAGAACATACAGTGGATGAAATCTATGGCTTGAGAAATATCCTCGACTGAAGGTGCAAAGAGGTAATCTCTTGTTGGAATTACCAGGTGCTCAATCTCATTCGCCTAGTAAAAGAAAACATGTGTTGTTATTTGTACATGTTTTCACATTGCATATGCACAACAGTTCAATTGAGTCCACTGAACTCTGAACTAACATACATGCAAAAGGATAGACTTGGCCAGTGCTGAAGATGGCAACTCTATCAAATTTTAAACACAAATGGAGTCACATAACTAGCATAAGATGGAAGAGTTACCTGATATAAAGATGTTGGGACAAGAGTTTCATAAGGTTCATTCAACGTTACAACCCCTTGAACTCCAAGCTGCTTCAATTGTGGAACATCACTTGGAAAAGGAACAGCGCCAAGCAAAATAAACTGAATGGAGATCAGGAAAAAAAAGATTAGGCAGAGGCATTTCAGAGTGCACATTCTTCTGATACATAATTAGAAATTTAGAATACTAGGTCGTGTGAAGACTGAAGAAAAAATGAAACAATTAATAACACCAGTCAAGGACTCAAGGTTTGCTACTCCTGTGAAGACAGGGCTCCAGGGCCCTAGGCTTGTGAATATTCATCCTCGGTGCTAAATGATATATACACAAAATACTAAAGGACGAGCTGAAACAAACATGCGCGTTGACGGCAAGTACCCACAGTCTTCTCACAACTGGGTTAAAATTGGAACGTCTGACAAAAGCAAGCACGAGAACAATCACTGCTCACAAGGGGGCAATGAGATGATATATTTCCTCACTGCTGAGTAGAAGTCACTCTTAAGCACAAACGAGCTTTGTTGGGCGATATATTTCCCTGCTGCTGAGTAAAAGTCACTCTTAAGCACAAACGAAGTTAACAAAGCAAAGTCAATCCCTGCGTAGAACTCAAATTTATGGCCACTAGCAAGTGCATGACTTCAGAGGAAAAAAAACTTGATAAAACACCCAACTATCCGAGCATCACAAATCCAACATTAACAGTACTGATCTCAGCCACAGGAATAAGTCAATAATAAATCAGAACGTACAATACCATCCAGAATACTACTAACCACAGAATCCACGCACAACAAAAGCAAGGAAGGGCCAGTACCTGGTCGACGCGATCCCACCACCGGAAGTCCGCCTCGAACCGGTTGCGCAAGACGTTGTAGAGCAACGTCGGGTAGAACAGCACCCTCGCGCCGGCGCCGACGAGCGCGCGCTTCGCCTTAAGCCGTACGAGCTCGCCGCCACCGCTCGCCTCCTGACCCCCCTCCTGCTGCTCCTGCTGCAACACCAGGCCCCCGTCACCGTCTCCCAATTCGCAGATCCTCATTTCCCACCACCACAACAGCTCGCGAATCCTCGCGCTGCCGAGACGCCTCCAGCGTCCTCCTCCGCTTCCACAGCGAGCAGATCCGTGGAGGAACGGAAGAGGAGGGGAATCGGTGGATCGATACAGTGGGACTACTGGTAGCCTAGCCTTGCTCGCGACCGTGGCCTGGGGGACGCGAGAAGTGGGACGAGTGATTTTTGTCTAAAACCCCACAGCAGCAGAATGCGGAGACAGGTGGCTCGGAGTGCTGAATCGGAAGGAAGCAGAGCTGGCTCTCGCTGGTTTTTAATGCCTCTGACAAGACACGACTTGAAGTACTTAGATTTGTTGTTAGAGAAAAATATCACTTATTTATTAAAAAAATACGGTTTATAAGTTAAGCGAAGCAGACGTTAGTTGATGGGAGTTATTGGGGCCTTATTTAGATTACAAGTTTTTTCACTCTCTTTCCATCACATCAAATCTTTGAATATATGCATGGAGTATTAAATGTAGATAAAAAAATAACTAATTACACAGTTTGATTGTAAATTACGAGACGAATCTTTTGGCCTAGTTAGGCCATGATTGGACAATAATTATCAAATACAAACGAAATGCTACAGTGTCAAATACCGATTTCTAACCCTAATCTAAACGAGGCCTGGTAGTGGAAACGTGGGTGCGTTTCCTTCTCAGGTACTCGGGCATTTGCAGTTTGCATAACCGCTCCCCTTTTCTTATTGGGTGGGGTAGATGCAACAACCAGGCCTGTTCGGCTCATATTATATTAAAGCCGACTGATAAGTCAGCTGGAGCTATTTTATTGTGAGAGAAAAATACTATAGATTCTAGCTGATAAGCCGGTTAATAAGTTCAAGCGAACAGGCTTTTCCCAAATGTTTCTTTCGTGGTCCAGCGCCGATGCCTTTGTAAGGTCTCAATTTATAAGCATCATGTTTGTTTGGACTTGTTTGGTTTATAAGCCATGGCTGAAAGTACTGTTGGTGGTTTGGTGTGAGAGAAAAATACTGTACGTTGACTGTTAAATCATGACTTATAAGTCAAATACGACCCAGCGAACAGGCTGAAGATTTGTGTTACAAGAAGGCAGTAGCCAAGGGCTTGTTCGATAGGCATTTTTGTTGATTGTCGTGGCGGTGGCTACACTCCCCTGTAGCGGCAGCAGAAACAGTTGTAGCTGCTACAGGAAACACGCCCTGAGTAACAAGACTACACCTAACCATAGAACGCACTGCCTTTACTAACACAGCCCAGAAGCATCACTTAGAAGCGTGCACGAAACACAATTTTGGACTATAGGGGGGTTATGGGCAGAAAAGTGCCTCATTGACAATCGCACGCGTCAATCACTTTCCGAGGGCAGAATTGTGAAACCGCCCGTTTATTGCCAAACCAAACACTTCGGATCGGACATCCATCGCGCCCTGAGACCTCAGGTCACCCCGGTCCAATCAGCGCCGTATATTCAGCATCCAATGAGCCGTCCTCCCACGACCCCAGGACAGACCAGCGCCGTCGAATCTGGATCGGTGGATCCGACGGCGCCAAATGACATGCCCGCGCCCCCATCGCTCTGACAAGTCACGCGGGACGTACGCGCACAACCTGCCGGCCGCCCCACGTGGAACCACCCCATTCCGTGCTCCCGGCGGGGCCCGGTGGGCGGTGTCGGTTGGACGCATCCCGTTGGTGGATAGGAGTGGAACAGTGCGGTGAGCCCACGGCGGCTGAGAGCCTGGGGACTCGGGAGTGATAATGTTTTGGTGGGCCCGAGAAGTGGAGTGAGCTTGCGCACGGTTTTTGACTCGGGTGCCGCCAGCCAGCGTCGGACTCGGACACGCTCAACGGATTCAATCCACATGCACTGGTGCTCGGCTGCTCGGAGTCTGGGAGTGACGGGTGTAGTGACTGGAGTACTGGACAGTTTTTCTGTTGCTTCGGTCTCAGCATCCGTGCTGCCTTTCAGTGCGAGTTTACTGAAAAAGCAGAGAAAATCCACGTAAACAAATGCGTAGATAACCTGCAGATAGTATAGTAACTTTTGTTGTAGTCTCGAAAGGAGGGGGGGGGTCTAGGGAAAAACAGAGCGTGCACTGTCTGGGTCTGGGCGGTGGTGCGTCGGATGACGCCATGTACACGGTTTAAGATATGCATGAATCTAATGCGGCACTCACATGATTAGCCTATAGGAGTAATTAGAAAAGTGCTTACACGGGCTCTGTAGTCTGTTGACCGAAATACTCCTACGTGGACGCCACCGGCTGGTGCCTGGTCTATTCTGCACGAGGCATCTCCAGCGGGCGTGGCGTGAATCGCTGTTTTGGAATGGCACCAAAGGTATCCGTGTGAACGCCCGCCTCTGATCAGATTCGCCACGTATGATGCATTGATGCCCGGCGATCTTTTTCCTCGCCTGAGAGCGGAGTGGACGTTGGAGTGTGAAGCAGATGATGATGCATCGCCTTCGCGCGTCACGCTCAGCGCATCGCCAGCGTCACACATGACGATCGCAAGTTCGTGATTTTTCTGAACTAACCAGTGACCAGTAATACTGAATTTGTCATGATGCTTGGTGCATGCAGCTTGCGGGAGCCAGCAATCTGGTCGTCATCGTCATACTTGTAGCAGCACAGCGACGAGAAAAACTAGTTTAGGCTCGTTTGGAATGGAGATCCTCAAAGAAACTTCAAAGGAATGTGATTCCTATGTTTCGATGACGTAACACTATGTTTGGATCACAGGAACAAAGCTTGTCGTTTCTATTAAAAGGATAGCATTCTTTCACAAAATACAGGAATTAAAACATCCACTTCAACTTGAATTTTTCACAGAAACCGAGGAACATGTGCGAGCTAGAGAGAAATAGTGACGGTTGTGTTTTGCATTCCTTTGTTTGCTCACTTCGTTCTTGTTTTAAACAGGTCCTAATGTGCCATATGATCTGTCAGCAATTGAAGATAGACTAGAAAATACGAGCTACCTAGGAGTACTTCTATGCAGATTGTGATATCAGTATTATTTTATGATTTGAATCTAATTTCTGGTGGTTAAAGTATCGCTGCAGACGGGGAATGAGTGGCCACAGCTCGTGACAGTTACAGTACAGAAAATGCTGAAGGCAAACAGACATAGGCGGGCCAGAAACAAAAGAGAGAGAGAAAATGCCATTTCGCCGCGTATTTGCAGCAGAAGTGGCTGATGGATGGCCCATGACATTGCGTGTTTTGAGAACTGAAATGGCGTTTTCAAGAATACGGACGCACGCTATATTGGATGGCACTTTCATAGTATTTCGTTTATATTTGCATATAGGAATATAAAAGAGGAAAAAGAAAAAGAAATGTAATTTCGCCGCGTATTTGCAGCAGAAGTGGCTGGTGCATGGCCCATGACATTGCGTGTTTTGAGAACTGAAATGGCGTTTTCAAGAATACGGACGCACGCTTTATTGGATGGCACTTTCATAGTATTTCGTTTATATTTGTATACAGGCTAGATAAGTGCCCGTACGTCGTAACGGGTGCAACATAAATTGAATGGGATATTTGTTAGCCACGTCAAAATCAAGAATATATCAATTCAATTTTTCACGTGAATTATACCATGATAATGTCTAGAAACACATTCATTATCGTAATGAATCCAAAATAAAAGCTAGGTTTGGAGTTTGTTGTCTAAAAGTTACGACAAACATCAGTTGCCTCAAAGGCTGAAAATTTATTGCTAGGCATCGAATTGAAATTATCCATGCTCTGCCTTGCCAAAATATTTATACTCGGACTTACAATATTCTAGCCCGCATGAGGCATGACAATAATTCATTTTTTGAGAAAACAAAGTATTTGTTGTCAACACGCAACACGAAGGACAACGAACGAGATTTGGATCACGATCATGATCATTGCGTGATGATATTCCAATAAATTTCTTTCTCTTCCCATAATTCTCTTTTCGTTTTATTCTATTTTATTTACTTGTCTTCCAGTGTCTCCATACGGTGATTATTTGTCTGTCAGTGATTCCGTAAGTTTTATTCTATTTTATTTACTTGCCTTCCAGTGTCTTCATACGGTGATTATTTATCTGCCGGATATGGATCGCATGAGATACGGTGATTATTTATCTGCCGGATATGGATCGCAGGAGTGTTTTGCTCCTACCGGATAGACGTTGACGAACCATATGTTTTAGTCGTAGAAGAGATATAAAACACGAAACCACGTGTTCCTCTGGTCGTGTCCTGCCAGCCACTAGTGGATGGATATTGCTTAATGCTTATCGCATCTCTGTCTCCATTCTCCAACTTTCACTTCCGGCGTGCACTCCATTGAGGCCTGCTCCGTAAAAGCTCAAGCAAACGTGGTCCACGAGCGACGAGCGTCGAACTCGCCGACTGTAATGTAAAATAATAAAGAAACCGAAGCAACGATGAATAGCCTTATTCTCCAGAATTAAGCAAATGGCTACCAACGAAGCTACCTTTTCGCTAAAAGAGCATCAAGCCATCAACTAAAGCATATGCCATATTTAAAAAAGGGGGAAATATGATGGTGGATATCGTTCTTCGATCTAATTGGCTGTTAAACATCACTTTTTTTTTTGCCTGGTGCCATTAAAAAAGGGGTAAATTTGCTCTGGAACATCGCACGCATTATTTTATTTATTTTCTCGGATATGAAGCGAGAGAAGGTGAGGAAATGTCGCTTTTGGTCTCATCTTCAACCTCCAGCACCTCACTTAATATTTGTTGTAACACACTAATAACCGGCAATGGAGAAAAGCTGTTGCTGCTGCCACGGGTGCGGCCCTGGTAACGAGGGCACACTGCATGCCTGGAGTCAGAGGGAATACCAGTGCGCGTCCCTCGCCAAACGCCGCCCTAGTTCGCTGTGACGTGTTCGTTCCGACTCTTCGCGCGGGCAACACACGGGAGCCGAGATGAGCGGCTGAGGACGAGTACGCCCCCAGCGCCCCAAACAGACATGTAGCACTCCCGTCCGTTGGCCCCCAACACCTCCGTCCGCCGACTCCAGCACCCCCGTTCGCCGGCCCCTCAGCGCGCCGCGTGCCCCGTATGTCGAAAACACTTGCAACACGAATACAACATAAGACTGAAAACAGATGAAACATTTAGAACATGCTCTTGCAACATGTGTATGAAGCACATGAAACATAAAAAACACTTGCAACTTGCACATAAAACCACTTGTTGCAACATAAGACTAAAACAACTGAAACATTTAGAACATACTGTTGCAACATATGCAACATCCAGATAAAAAACGATTGCAACAACATGTGTGGGAACATATGAAATATTTTGAACAAACGCTTGCAACATGCCTCTGAAACACTAGCAACATGTGAAACATCCCTCGCTCTACTTTTGCAACACGAAGATGAAACAATTACAACATAAATCCAAAACGTCTGAAACACTTGAAACATACATATGCAACATAAAATGGGGGGAGGCCGGGCCGGTCGATTTCGGCCGTCGGGGTCGGAGCCGGCAGCGAACCACGGCGCGTGAGCACCACCAGCACTACCCGCGCTCGTGGGTGCCCTTGGATCAGCCAGGGAAGACCTGAGGCGCCATGGCACATGCGCCCCAGCGGCCATGCGGGTCAGCGGCGTGCGCGACAGCGATGGGAGACGGATGGACGGACGTGAGGGAGCGAGTGGCACAAGTGTCTAGGACGGGCGCGTGGCGCGGCTGGCGATGGGGCGCGGGGTGGTGAGGCATGGCGCAGCAGCCGACGAGCGTGCGGTGAGGGAAGGGACTCGGACGAATGAGAGGCCACGCTGCTGCGTTGGACGCCGTGATAAGTATGAGCTAGTGAGGATTCGTTTTTATGTTTCTAAGAGAGATGGAGAGATGGGGCCCGCCCTGCGGACCGCGTCCAAACGGAGTCATGGATGGACGACCGTGTCTTATCATTATCATTATTTATATGAGACGTTTTATGGTACATTCTGGATTGTCCACATTTTTGAGATGTTTCATGACATGGTTCGGATTATTTTCCAGAGTATCCATGTTCTATGCATGATATATCTTGTAATGTTTCTGTTCTCTTGAGATGTTTGACGATGTAGGGCCTGTTCGCTTGAACTTATCAACCGGCTTATCAGTTAGAATATACAGTATTTTTTTAAAAAAAACAGCTTTAGCCGGCTTTAATACCAGCCAAACAGGCCCGTATTCTATTAGGACCTCTAATCAAATATCTTCTCCTTATCTCTTCTTGTAGTTTAAGACCAGGATATTCTATTATTCTTTTCCTATCAGCCGGATCAGTAGGAAGATCATCTAAATTAACATCTTTTGCTTATAAGTATCAAAGAAGAATGAGCTGTAACATTGATGTTTGATGCACCACAATCTCTCTGTGAAGTCCCTTCATATCACTAGCCGGTGGTGGTGATTTTCTTTTCAAAAACCGTTCTATCAAATTCATACTTCCATTACGTGTACAATTAATTAGTGTTAAGTTCATACAGTACTTTTAACTTTTGCACATGTAAATGAAGAATACTATTTTTGCTACATGAACCACCTGTCATCTTGGTCTTTAGGAAGTCTGGAAGACGAAGATTAAAAAGCCCCAATGGATCAATATCAAAATCTTCAGACACCAAATGAAACTGTCAAATTGGATGGGGAACTGGAGAATAGGGATATACAGTTTAGGATAGATAAAGCCTTACCTGATGCTCTGATGAGGCTGGGCGATGGCTGTCGACACTCGGCAGCTGCTGGCGCTGCCGTGGTGCCGGCGTGCCGCCGATGCGGCGACGCCGACTCGCGACTCCTGTGCAGCCGTGCTGAGTGATGTGCGTTGCGTCGTTTCCACTGCTACCGATGCCGGCTCCCGTTGTGCGTCGTTTCGGTTTCGGATTCTACTACTCCTATGATTCTTCGTGGAGAAGGGAAGACAAGTACTGTACTCTACTCAGTTTTGGGCCACAAGTTTTTTTTTTTAGGGAGGTTTTGGGCCACAAGTGCCTTTGGACGACCTGTATATGGGCTGATTTCAGGGAAATAGTGATGTCACTAGATATGCTGGGCTGCTGTCATCCAGTCCAAAATTGAGAAGGGTACTTGGGCCAGGCTAGAAGCCACTGCTGTCAGGTGACAGCATACCTTCTATACTGGATCCGGATTTCTCTATATTTTCTGCGTTATGCCTCCACTTATGACAATGTTATAATTATCATTTACTCCATCCTCTGACATCCATCTAACTGATTTCATGCATCAATAATTGATTTCATGCATCTATGACATATAAGGGGAAAAAATACAATTCAATGGCAATAAGGAAGGGAGTTAATTTCCAATGGCATATAAGAAATGGTTATAAGTTTCAATGGTATTCAACAAATTTTCCCGTAAACCTATACTTTGGAACGACCGAATGAGTAGTGCCAACTGCCAAGCTGCCGTATACTATTATATACTCCATCGTTTTAAATTATAAGTCACTTTAATTTTTTTACATCTATTTTAGTATGCATCTAAATAAATAATATATCTATGTACGTAGCAAAATGATGAACCAAAAAAGTCAAAGTGACTTATAATTTAGAACGTGGGGAGTATATACGTAGCCTAACACTTCAAAATCGTTTTTACGTTTTTTTTTCTTTACTTGATAACTAATGTTTACCTTTTGTCGCCTTTCATCGCTTAACCCTCTGATCCTGTTATTAGGTTCTGAAGAATTGTCTATGTAATCTGGTTTTGCATTTGATCCATACACATCCTCGGGCCGAACATATGCTGTGTAACTGAAAAATTGTTTTTTATCAGAACCAGGACCATTGTTCTT
Organism: Miscanthus lutarioriparius; assembly: GCA_904845875.1. Lineage (NCBI taxonomy): Eukaryota > Viridiplantae > Streptophyta > Magnoliopsida > Poales > Poaceae > Miscanthus > Miscanthus lutarioriparius. Next base: position 30,460,608 of record CAJGYO010000005.1, read on the forward strand.
TAATCCTTTTGGTGGAGCAGTTTGATTCCTCGAATATGGAACAGGCAAAAGTATTGCGTAAAACTGCAAAAGGCTGGTGGAAATGGGCCACAACGTTACTACGATTCCCCGACTTGTTCCCACGAGCATGATGACGATGTTGTGCACCTGAGCTGGCCGTCCTATGAGCAGCCGTGAGAAGGACTCCGGGGTCCCTCTTGAGTCTTAACCCATGTCGTTCTAGTACTTGGTTACGACGCAAAACAAGTAGCAACGACTGTGGGCCCGTGACACTCGATTCTCCTGAAGAAACCAGCGTACCCGCCTCTGCGTGCTATCTATGGGCGACGATACTAATGGGAGCGCATAGCTGGATGTGATTCTGATGGCAGTAACAGTACTAGGCGCTCTCATCAGTCACTACCATGATCTAGAAGGATGCGATGCCTCATGTCGCTTTCCAGGGTTAATTTGAACAGTGCCTATATAATTCTGCGGTGTCATTATAATTCTACGAGTTTAGAGAAATATTATTACTATTCATGATATTGAAAACGTACCATTATAATTTTATAGGTCTTTGAAATATACCACTACTTACCCATTCGACTTATTTATCTGAATTTTTAGATCAAATTGCCCTCTCTTCCTCCTTGCTCCCTCTCTTTTACAAGCTAGACACCGCCTATACATGGCCGGGGGCGTGCAGCGCCACACCTCGCTCGTGTGTGCCAACCTCGCAGCACCTTGCTTGTCGGCCCACCATTGCGGCCGCGTCGGCACACCAGCCCCGCGCCTCCCACTGCTCACCGGTTCACCACCATGGCACATCCACGACATGCCGGCACGTCGGCACCAATGCGTTGCGAGCTGGCGCCACGGCCACGTGCCCACGCAGGCAAGCCGGAGAGCCGCCGCCGCGGCCACCCGGGCGCGCGTTCGAGCAGCAGCCGCCGCCGCTATCGTGCAGGCTGTGGTCGCCGCGCCAGCCATGGCCCTCGGAGCTTTTCCACGCACGCACGCCGCCTCGCGTTCGCCTCGGCTGCTAACCATGGCCACGCCTGCCGCGCACGTGCACCAGCGGGCGGACTCCCGCACCTCGCTGCTCGCCTAGGCCGCCATACTGCTGGCTGCGCCGACCTGCAGCTCGACCACGCCAGTGTCTGCCACCTGTGTCCGTCTCGCACACACTGATTGCGCAGGCTATGCTTGTCGACCCACAAATCTTGAATGCTGGTTCAGCTTGAATGTGTTCCTGATGATGAAACTGATGGCCTTAAAACCTTACTAAAAAAAATCTACATGGCCACAACGACCACGCGCTGGTTAGCTCGTACCAAATGGAAGAGGGAGCAAGGAGGAAGAAGAGGGCAATTTGGTCTAAACATTAAGATAAATGAGTCTGAAAGGGTAAATAGTGGTATATTTCAAAGACTTTTGAAATTATAATGGTATGTTTCTAATATAAGAATAGTAATGGTATTTCTCAAAACTCGTAGAATTATAATAGCACCGTTCAAATTAACCATCCAGGGGGCCGTGTCTGATTCGTTCTTCTTATTACGCCCCAACTTCTTGATTCCAGAAGCTGGACCACGCACTTCTTCGTCTCTGGTCTAGACGACTCCCTGCTTTTCCTGACCGAATGAAATGGACCTTCGTTGTCGTTGGCTACACATACACGGACGTGGATTGTATATATCCGTAGCACGTTTTGGGCTTCTGGCTACCGGGAATGGACCTGCTGGGACCCTGAACTTTGACTGTGGTCGCATGCTTCACACGGCTCGCGTTATCCATGCAACGATGCTTCGTTATCCATGCAACGATGCACCTGCGAGTCTGCGAGTTGTTTACTTCTGATATGTTTTGTATTTCCCGGCGGCGTCGTACTCGCGCACGGTGGCCGGTGGGTGCATCGCGCGCACCGTCCATTTCTGAAAAGGAGTCGCGCAGTCATGTGCCGAGATGCGCGAGTGCCCGGCAACCACCGCCCAATCCACGCGACCCGCTCGTGAACCCCAGCGCCGCCTGTTCCGTCTGAAACTCTGAAGACATGATGCGCCAGTCGGCTTGGCAGCAAGCGTACCTGCAACCGGTGTTAGGGTTACCGACTCTTATTTTATCCTATAATACGCCTCATATGTATGGTATTCTCAAAAAATATACGATAGATAGAGGATTAATATCTCAGAGGTTTTGATTTCTATCTCTTTCATTCGTGTGACATCTGTACAACCTTATAGCTCATCAGTGAAGATATTTTAGAGATTTTTCTCTACCGTAATGTTGGAAGCAGACGTCCGTCCAGGCTGGACGTCCCTCGGTGGACCCCGACGTCTAGAAGGCTATCTTATCCGTTCCTATCTGCTCCCTTCCGGTCACTGTAGTTTATATAAAAAAAACTCACATGTCGAATCCTCCTCCTCCTCCGCGACCGCACAACTGAATACCGCTGTGCCATGGTCCGCCCGTCCGCCTGCTAGGTTTTACTGAAAGCGCATGTTGTAAGCGTATGTTTCAAGTGTTTCAGATGTTTCAGAGGTATGTTGCAAGTGTTTCAGATGGATGTTGCAAAAGTAGATCGGGATGTTGCATATGTTGCAATGGTTGTACACGTATGTTGTAAATGTCTGTTACTAATAGTTCATCTATGTTTTTGGACATATGTAGTGTGTTTGTCTGAATGTTGCATATGTTTCACACATATGTTGCAATCGTTTTATCTAGATTGCGTATGTTTGCAATGGTTTTCAAGTGTTTTCAGGTGTTTTTTCAAGTGTTTGAAGCATGTTTCAAATGCTTCATCATCTTCTTTTTTTGTATGTTGCAAGTGTTTCATCAGGATGCTTTAAAAGTAGATCGAGTGAGTGTAGTGAATCTCCATTTGGTTGGTGGGGATTAGTTTTTTGGCAGTGTTTCTCGACTCTCATGGTGGTTAGTGGTGGCGGGCGGCGGGGCAGACCATGCCCTAACTGTGGTCAGCGGCGGCTTGAGGCATCTCTCGGACGGGTACCTCCGGCGGCATGGGCCCGTGTGGACACGTGAGATGGCGCGGGAAGCGGATTGTAGGTGTGGCGCCCGGATGACCCGTCTGTTCGACGTCCAGGCGCTAACGGTGCCGATTGCGTTTCCTCCTGTGATATTGAATCGATTTCTACTAAACTTGTATATGATTAATTAAAAATCCTGTTTTCCAAACATATTTGAATAGTAAAATTAGGTCTTCATTTTTTTTGACCTCGCATTGCTCTCTCTATGTTTTTAGCGAGGCGCATTGTTCACTGATGCATATGTTTGGTGAACTATTATTTCCTTTTTTTCTTTTGTTTTCTCGTTCCAAATAGACTGTCACGTGCGGCGTGCCGCCCGCTCTAAATGCTTTTCATCAAAATTAAACCTGTGCACTAAATTAAGGAAGTGGATCCAATGACGTTTGTGCCCTTCAGTTATTATTAAGTATATAGGAGTACGTAAGAACGGAAATGAATATGTATAGAAGTTCCAAAACAACTTGTACTTGGAATCATATGGAGTATTTTGAATTCGTAGAATATCCAGCTCGGGCAATTTATGGGTTTCCACCAAGAGAACAAGAATATGATGTTGTCTTCTTCTCTTTTTAATTAGCTAGACGGATAGTCAACGCGTTAACCACAGATGATTTAAAATAAAATTAAACTATTCATACTTATTTAGTTACGTAAAGCAATAAATTATTATAAATAAATGGTTATTAGATGGTATGACATGTTAATGTAGACAACTAAATATGTATAGAATGATGTGGATAGTTTAAATGAAGAGATAACTATCATATTGCACGTGCTAATGGGCTACGCTTGAGCTATTTTTCAACCATGGAATAATATTTTTCTCTCAAAACATTTCAGCATAAGCATCAGCATAAGCGAACAGGATGAATGTGGATAGCTTGCACGAAGAGATAGACATGCTAGTGGACATAAATAGCATGAATAAAGAAATAATTATCATAATTACACGTGTTAATGGGCTGCTAATGTGGATAGCTCGAATGAAGAGATAGACACACTAGTGTTTTTTTTATATAAATATAAGATATGTAGATATAGATTTGATTCTTTGACCTATCAAAAAGAAATGATAAAACATAACAAATATATGGTATAATATTTTTCCTCTATAGATCCAGAGACACAGCCGTGCTTATCAACTTAGAAAACCACTACTAATCATCCATCTATTTAAAGTAGATTTGATTCTTTGACCTATCAAAAAGAAATGATAAAACACAACAAATACCAGTTATATTTAGTGAGACCCTCTATAGATGACAGATGCACAGGAGAATTCGCTTAAGTTAGCTGCCTAATCATCCATCTATTTAAAGGCTATATACATATTTGTACAAAATCCAAAAACCAGTCAACCCCATAAACAATCATCCTAAGAAAAAACCACAGAAAGACTCACCTCCTACGCGGCCGCCACTTTCATCATCAGCAACGCCAGCGCCACCGTCACGGCGTCACCCACCCTCTCGCGGACTGCGGACAGCAGAAACCATCACATCAAACCGGAAACCACCCTTCCCTCCAGAAATCGAGACCATTCTCCCCTTTTCCTTCCCCTTCTCCACGCTTCTTTTAGTTCTTCCCCGTTGGCTTCCAGAGAGGAAACCATTCTTTTTCACCCCGCGGGAGATCCACGCATCCACAGCCGAGCAGCGGAGCTCGATCGCGAGGCTTCTAGAGAGTCGGGGAGAGTTCTGAGTTCTCCAATGGCGTCGTCCCACATCATCCTGCCCAAGGAGGAGGAGGAGGAGGCGGCGGCGGTGGCGGAGGCCGGGTTGGGCGTGGCGGTGGAGGCGGACCACGACTCCCCGGCGCAGCGGCCGTACCAGGAGCAGGCGCCCGGGAAGGCGGCGCTGCCGTTCTCGGCAACGTGCGTCCGGATCTCCCGCGACTCGTACCCGAACCTCCGCGCGCTGCGGAACGCGTCCACCATGGCACTCCACGATGATGACGCCGCCTTCGTCAAGATCGAGGAGGGCGACTACGGATACGTGCTCGACGACGTCCCGCACCTCACCGACTACCTCCCGGACATCCCCGTGAGCGCCGCAACCCCCCTCCCTTGCTCTCTGGTTGCCCCGTTGCCCGATCTGTGGTTCCTCGGTGAAAAATGCTAGTAATACTATGAATTATAATGATGGAATTGGGGATCGTTTTGGGCCCGAAGATGTGGATTAAGAGTCAGCTTCGGTACCATTAAAAAAAAAAAACTCGTGAAGTTTCGGTGTTACGGGGCGGTGGTTTTGTTTGAGGATGTTTGGGGATTGGTCGAGGCGCGAGCTGCAGTTTTAAATAATTCTATGATGTGGCAGTTTTGTGACTCTTGTCAGGCGTCAGCGTGCAGACAGCTCGTTAGCTGGGGTACTACTATGATCCAACAAAAATGTAATATTACTCGTCTCCTATCGAAATTGAGACTGTCGTGTGGATCTCATGCCTCCTTGCGTCTATGACTTTGTGTTATTAGGTTCTTTTGTTAGATGTCTTGTTTCCATGCTTCTGGAAGGAATTGCTTGTACTAGTCGGCAACCTGTCGAGTTACTTATATTAGTTGGCAACCTGTCCTCGCTGATCTCAATCATCTACGTGTCAAATTCACAGGAAACATGGCATTTCACCTGTTTACTTGTCTATTTTTGGTTTTAAGTTCAAGTTGAAATGAAGTCGTTTTCGAGGTGACATCATAAGGGTTAATCTAATAGTTTCCCTGTTTGATTTTCATGGCAGACTTTTTCTAATCCTTTGCAAGATCATCCGGCGTATTCAACTGTCAAGTGAGGTTTTCTTTCTATTTGACTTTTCTGCTTCTTTCTGATAACCTCTAATCATTCTAGTTGTGCAATCTGTCAAACTGAACTTTCTATGCACACATTCACCAGGCAATATTTTGTCAATGCAGATGATACAGTCCCTGAAAAGGTAAAATAATATCAGATGTGATTGTTCCGAATGTCAATGTTGTTTGTTTGAGTGGTGATTGGTGAAATGACATGTTCTTTGTCTACCACAGGTGGTTGTTCAGAAGAACAGTCCACGAGGAGTTCACTTCCGTCGTGCTGGACCTCGTCAGAGGGTATGACGCCTTCGACACAGTTATACACCTATACCATTTGTGAGCAATGCATTATTTTCATATAGTATAACATAAATATTCAACCCTCAGGTGTATTTTGAGTCAGAAGAAGTGAAAGCTTGCATTGTAACCTGTGGAGGCCTTTGCCCTGGGCTCAATACTGTCATCAGAGAGTTGGTGTGTGGCTTGTCCCACATGTACAACGTTAGCAATGTCTTTGGAATACAGGTTTGATTCGTTCCAGATTACCTATATCGATGATGGGTGATATTATTTTGTGTTACTATTCTTTCCGCACAGTCAACTGGTCCTTTCTTTCTTTTTGAAGGAAAAAGACGTTGAGTCTTGATATTTGGCATGTAAAACTCTTGCAATAAATAAATATGAATTTTGCAAATTTGAAGTCAGTTAACAATTCATTTTGGTTGCATTGTGATGAAATAGTTGCAGGTTCTGGAATCTTCATATTTTATTGTCTGATGTAGGAGCAGAATTTTTGTGATGTACATTACCAATTGTTACGAACTTTGTCCAGCTAGTGGTTTTGCCATGACAATGTATGCATCATGATTGCAGTGAATCAGTGCGATCAAACTTCAATCCTATTTGCAGTCTATCCATGAAACATCTCTGTCATCATGTAACATGTTGTAAGCAATTTTGCAGAATGGGTACAAGGGATTCTATTCGAGCAATTATCTTCCCATGACACCAAAGAGTGTCAATGATATCCACAAACGAGGTGGTACAGTTCTTGGAACATCACGAGGTGGCCATGATACCAAAAAGATCGTTGACAACATTCAAGATCGTGGAATTAATCAGGTATGTGCTTGCTGATTAGTGTTTCTTTGCATAACCCTTATTTTGGAGGCTGCTAAATGTTCTTTACCACATCTAGGTGTACATTATAGGAGGAGATGGAACTCAGAAGGGTGCATATGAGATTTACAAGGTAATCATTCTCATGAGTATGTTTGTACGTGCTTCAGAACTTCAGATACTGTCAAACCACGTCATCTGCACATTTCTGTGATGTCTGTTCAAGCGCACTCAAGCAGTAGGGATTTTGAATGTGCTCAATTTATGTATATGTATAGTTAAATGTTTTTATAGACAAATAGTGCGAAGAATTGTAATCCAGAAGTTAGGTTTTTATTATGCTCTATTTTAAAATTACTGCAGGAAATTCGGAGACGTGGTCTACAAGTAGCTGTTGCTGGTATTCCCAAGACTATTGATAATGATATAGCGGTAACTTTTGGCTACTTGTTCTTTTTTTCAGCTTGCATAGATGCTTTTGCTGCATACCTCTTGATTTGAAAGACTGTAGTGCAGAGACCTGGAGTATGCTGATTATTTGTATGTACATTGTTAGGTTATAGACAAGTCATTTGGTTTTGATACTGCTGTAGAAGAAGCCCAGCGTGCCATCAATGCAGCTCACGTGGAAGCTTCAAGTGCTGAAAATGGGATAGGATTAGTGAAGCTTATGGGTCGCTATAGTGGTTAGTTTCCCTGCCTACAAACTGAAGGATGCTCGCCCTTTGTCAAAGCGTAGTTTTTTTTTTTTTTTTTTGCGTTTTAACTCTTTCATTGTGTTGTCCTTACTGTGATACTTCCTTTATGTTGCAGGGTTTATTACCATGTATGCTACTCTTGCAAGCAGAGATGTGGTGAGTTAATGGCTTCTATTTATGCCTCAACTAATCCAGTCAATATTCTCTAGTTTCTTAAAGTGTTCTATTTTACATATTTGGCCCTGTTGCCCTTTTGGATTCTGTCACTTCGTAAATATAACCACTTAATATTCATAATCTTCTTTGAAGATGGAGCTAATTATATATTCACGTCCATCTTATGTAGGACTGCTGCTTGATTCCTGAGTCACCCTTTTATTTGGAAGGGGAGGGTGGACTATTCCAGTATATAGATAGGAGGTTGAAGGAGAACAACCACATGGTTATTGTTGTGGCGGAGGGAGCTGGACAGGATCTTATTGCTCAAAGTATACCTGCTGCAGATCAGCAAGATGCATCTGGAAATAAACTGCTTCTTGATGTTGGTCTCTGGTTGACTCACAAGATTAAGGTACATTCCTATTAGCCCATTTTCATCACTATACTCCATCTTGATTCCACCTTTTGTAACTATCGTTGCTTGAAATGGCAGTTTGACATGCACTTTGTGCGCATCTTTCTAATTTTCACTAAAACTACAAGAATGTACACATGGCTGTGACATGTCTTGGGTTTGAAACAAGTCTACCGTAGGCAAGTAAAAATGAAACTGCTGCTAGGTTTAGCAACTTAATGCCCAAGGAAATTTTTGTGCGACTTAGTATTGGGTTTGAAACGAGTCACTGATTTTCTGTGGTGTTGCTCCAAAGTTCTCTGAACAATTCTTTGCTGTTGCGATTTTCTGTGGTGTTGCTCCAAAGTTTCTCTGAACAATTCTTTGCTGTTGCATTATTGCTTTGTAGGATTATTGCAAGAGTAAGAAGATGGAGATGACTATTAAATACATAGGTAATCATCTTCTGTTTACTTCGTCAACACAGTGTTAGTTTGTAATTTATAGCATGTCAAGGAATCTGACGAAGTGCGTGCCTTTTTTTTATGTAGATCCAACTTACATGATCCGTGCTATTCCAAGCAATGCATCAGACAATGTCTATTGCACACTGCTCGCACATAGTGCCATTCATGGTGCAATGGCAGGATACAGCTTTACAGTCGGAATGGTTAATGGCAGACATGCATATATACCATTTCATGTGAGTATAACTTTCTGCATCCCTTTCATAAACAGGGATAATATTAGTATGCCCCTTTCTGCCAGTTTTTTCATTCTCAGAACACGCAGGACAGCTGTATATCATTTCATTGAGAAGAAAGGGAAATACAAGGGAAAGGGAGCAAGCTCCCAAACCCCGACACACCCTTTAATAGAAATTACAAGGTTTCACCATGCACACAAACATGCGACCAGAAGTACCCAAGGACAGTAGCTACCTGTCATCCTTAGATGCCTGAACTTTTCGGTACATTTTGACAATCTTGCTCGCTGCATACCTGAAAAGAAATGAATTCAACTCAGTGTAGTGCTGAACAAGTCTTGTGCTCGATTGAACAAGCACATAAGGAATCTACACTAACCAGTAGCAATCGCATTGCACTGCACTAGGTTTGAATTTGCAGTGCACCTCGGTAGACATTGAAGCTTAACTAGAATTTCTTTTGTATATCTGCTTCCAAAGAGAGTTGCGATATGTCTTCTGGCAGGAAAGAGAGTTGCTTCCATATGGGACAGACACAATTCTTCCCTGTCTCTCGTAATGTTACTCTTGCAATCTACATGACTAAATTTATTCTGACCACAGAGGGTAACGTCTACAAGGAACAAGGTGAGGATAACTGACAGGATGTGGGCGAGGTTGCTGTCTTCAACCAACCAGCCGAGTTTCCTGAGCCAGAAAGACATCGACGCGGCCAGAGAAGCCGATAAGGCGGCCAACCGCATGAAGAGCGGAGAGGATGCGAAGAATCAATCTGCACCAGTGTTGGCAAATGGTGAGAAATAGTATGCCTTTGGCGGTTCTTTGTTGTGTACAGTAGCTGCTGCAAACTGACTGAGGTCAGTAGGCCAAAACTGCGAATTCGATGAGTTTTTCTTCAATTTGCATCCGAACAGAATTCACGTAATAAAAGCTTCATAGTGTGTATTTGCGTTAGTAAGCATATACTAGTGCTCTGCAATTTGCTTGTGTTGGTCGTATGTGCCGTACTGCCGGTGGCCTCCATCAGCTGCCGTTGCGGTTCATCTGAAGCAAGGCAGTGGCCACAACAGATACTCTGGTGTGAGCGGCAGCTCTTCTACTGGAAAGTTTCCTGTGACCGTGTCTCCGGTGTGACGATATCACGAGAGGTTACTCTTTCCGCTGCTCAATGTATCTTCCCGTGTCCCACCAAACTAGCCGTCGATCGTCCATGGACCATGATCCTCTTTGTTCATGTTGGGCTCACCTCAAGTTGTGTGATTGTGTCTTACTTTCGTCCGAGTGCTTTGCACGTCGGTGGTTGCGCTTGGTCAGCAGGTTTCCATGCTCAGTTCTTCCCTGATGGCCCTACGTTTTTGCATGGGGAGAAGGCATAGACGGCCTCGAAGCGCAACCCGCCGCGCCGACACCACCACAGCAGCCGGCAACCGATGTTCCTGTGCCAGTGCCACAAATTGCAAGACCGGACGTCGACAACGCGAGGGCACCTGAATCCGTCAATGCGGACGACGCCGGTGCAGCTGCAGGTGATCAGGAGGTGCAGGCGAACCAAGAAGCAGAAACCGCGGAGACCGACGTTGCAGGTGGAACCCTGACGCAGGCGGAGGTGAAGCCGACGGCACCCGGAACAAACGCCTCGTGGTCGTGGCCCGCGACACCACCGGACACGACAGAGCGCGACGACGTGGCGCCGGCGCCTCGAACCGAGCACGCACAGGCGGCCGAGACCGAGATGGAGCCGGACGTCGACACCGCGAAGCCCGAAGGCTGCACCACGCCGCCGCCGCCGCCGGTGCACGACTCGGAGGGGTCCGACACGCAGAGCGCCGACGGCCGCGGGAGCCCAATGCACGGGATGCAGGCGGGCGCGAGCGTGAAGCGGGACGTTGCTGCCTCCAAGTCGAGGCTGTTCGCGTTCCGGTCATTCACGCGGGACAAGAAGGTGATCAAGCCCGACGGGGCCGCAGACACGGCATCTCCAGATAGAGGCAAGGCGGGGGAGGCGGGCGCGAAGAACAAGGAGAAAGGCAAGGGAAGGAGGAAGAGATTCTGGAAGTGATCGATGTGGTCTCCTAGTTTTTGCCATGCACATCGCGCCGGGCACGTCACACAACGATGACTATTGTAGAATGCATTGTGGTGGTGCAGTTTAATATAACCTTTTATTTAGCACCATGTAAGTATCATGATATAGGTAGAAACATGAATTTATTGATTCTCTTTTCATGTAATGATTTGTCTACAGTTGAAGTTACGAGCACGACGTTGGTGCCAGATTGTTGTATAGGAATGGCTTTATCCTTTTGGACATCGTTTTCTTTTCATTCTCACAACATCGTCCGGAAAACGTTTCCAAAATTAGTTTGATAGCAATACGTTGATGAAAGAAATAGGTTAATCCCATAGCCTGCCATTTAAATTCTAGTGTAAGAACAGAAATGCCCTGCAATTTAAAATCTAGAGTAGAAATCAGAAATAGTTACATCCCACCAATCTGTCGGGGTTCTATGAAAAGATTGAATATCAGACCATGCTAAGCTAGGTTTATGTTTATCATTTCATTATACGATTCAAATTTCTTTTTAGACAAAAGGTGGTCCAAATGAAGACGCTAGTCCTGAGCATCGTAGTGAGGATTATTACAGTTCGGTTCAATCGCAAGCTCAGACTGAATCACACCGACGGAGACCTGATCCAAAGACTGAGAAGCCTGTTACGGCGTGGGCGAGTAGGATGAGGAGAGTGGAGTAGTAGGCTGCATTGAGAATTTGAACGCAGAGGATAGCGAGGAAGTGGTGCAGCGGGAGGTTCGCCGACGGCAGAATCGCTCGTAGCCACCATCGAAGGGAAACCCACCCACCTTGGGAGGTTTATTCCTTCTTCGATAATCTGATTACAATCTCTAAGATCCCCTTTATAGGATAGGTGCACCTCTAACAAACCATAATAAATCTCCTAAATACCAAAACTGATCTCCTAAATCTCCTCCCTTCCTCTCCTAACATAACTAGCCGAACCCCCTTATTAGCCACGACTGGGCCTAGGCCGGCGCCTATACTGACGCCCAACAAAGACGTCTATAACACTTTCCTCCTCCCCAACAAATAGCTCGTCCGTGAGCTGGAATGCTAGATAGCGCTCTTTGAAGTCATCAATGTCTTCCCAAGTAAAATCAACCGCCGGACGCCCCTCCCAATGGACAAGGAGCTGCTAGCGACCACGGTTCAAGCGAGCACGCACCACCGCAGCCGGAGTAGAAATGACACGCCCATGAAGCGTGGTCGGAAGTGGAACAAAACAATGGCGCCTGGAGGATCCCCTTCATACTTCTTCAGCAGCGCCACATGAAAAACATCATGAATGCGAGCCTTTGGCGGAAGCCGCAGACGATAAGCCACATCGCCCAAACGCTCAACAATCAGATAGGGCGGTGATGGAGGCGGAGCAGAACCCAGCAGCTGTGCGGTGATGGAGGCGGAGCAGAACCCAGTCACCCACAACAAACTCCACAAATCTGCGCTTCTTGTCATGGATCTCCCTCATAGTGTCCTGAGCCAACACCAAACAATCACGGATGTCCAGAAGGAACTTGCCACGGTCACGAAGCTGACGATCAACAGCAGCTACGTGAGCTGTCCCAGGAAGATAGGAGACCAGCGATGGCGGAGACCGGACATACACCACCTCAAATGACGTAGCTCGAAGGGAAGACTGGTAGGAAGTATTATAGTAGAATTCAGCCCAAGAAAGCCACTGCAGCCAAGAACGAGGTCGATCCCCCGCTAAGCAGCGCAGGTACATGACTATGATTCGGTTAGTGACCTCGGACTACCCATCTGTCTGTGGGTGAAATGCAGAACTGCGTAGCAAGGTCACACCATCCAGCTTGAAGAGCTCCTCCCAGAAGGTGGTGGTGAAGACGGTGTCCCGATCACTCACAATAGAACACGGGAACCCATGTAGCCGCACTATGTTGTCGAAAAAGGCACGAGTGACGGAGTTGGCTGAGTAAGGATGGCTCAAGGCGATGAAATGTGCCATCTTAGAGAAGCGGTTGACCACAGTGAGGACCACAGACTTGCCGCCCACACATGGGAAGCCCTCGACGAAGTCCATGGTGACGTCGCTCCACACATGATCCGGAATGGGCAGGGGCTACAGAAGACCAGCTGGGTGCAGGTGCTCAGTTTTGTTGCGTTGACAAACGACGCAACCCTTGATGTAGTCACGAACCAGCCGATGCGCGCGCCGATTGTAGAAGGACGCGCGCAGCCGATGAAGCATCTTCTGGGAGCCTTCATGACCTGCATGTGCCTCACGCAGCAGCTGAGGCCAGAGCGCTGAGCCATCGGGGACGAAGGGACGGCCTTGGAACAGCAGCAGCCCATCCACCAACGTCCAGCCGTCTGGCGTTGTACCAGCCAGAACCTACGCCTGGAGAGCTCCTGAGCCTGAGGATCGCGCTGGACTGGAGCGCGTAGGTCGTCATAGAGGGTGAACGAGGGTCTAGAGAACGCCTGTGTAGCCATGGCGCCGGAGTCTTCATCACGGCGTGACAACGCGTCCGCCACTGTGTTCAGCTTCCCTGGCCTGTACTCGACGGAGAGGTCGTAGCCAAATAACTTGGTGACCCAAGTATGTTGCGGAATCATAGTTAAGCATTGGTCCAGGATGAACTTCAAGCTCCAATGATCCGTCCGCACGGTAAAAGCACGGCCCCAGAGATAGGGCCGCCAATGATGAACTGCTTTGACGAGGCCAATCAACTCCCGCTCATACGCCGGAAGCTTGGCATGGTGGGGCGCTACAGCACGGCTGAAGAAGGCCACCGCACCATCTCCTTGGTGGAGGACTGCACCAAAACCAGCCCTGGACGCGTCACAGTCGACGATGAACCGCTTGGAGAAGTCGGGCAGCTGGAGCACCGGCGTCGAGACGAGGGTGGCTTTGAGGGTGACAAAGGCGGCGTCTGCCTCTGCCATCCAAGAGAAGCCCTCGCCCTTGAGGAGAGCCGTTAGAGGGGCAGCCACACCGCCGTACCCGACGATGAACTTGCGGTAGTAGCCGGTGAGTCTAAGGAAGCCGCGAAGAGCCCGGGCCGTGCGTCGACGGGGCCAGGCCTCCACAGCAGCCACCTTGTCGGAGTCCATGGCAACGCCCTCGGCTGAAATGATGTGGCCGAGGTATGCCACGGACTGTTTGCCGAAGAAGCACTTCAAACGCTTGGCGAAGAGGCAATGATCCCGCAGCTGCTGTAGCACTGTCCTGACATGTTGTAAGTGTTCGGACCATGATGAACTAAAAATGAGTATATCATCAAAGAAAACAAGTACAAAATGCCAAAGAAATGGCTTCAGGACGTCGTTCATCAGGGCTTGAAAAGTCGATGGCGCATTCGTCAAACCGAATGGCATGACAAGAAACTTAAAGTGGCCCTGATGTGTGCGGAAGGCCATCATGTGGATGTCATCCGGATGCATTCGCACTTGGTGATACCGGCTACGGAGGTCGATCTTGGAGAAGAACCGAGCGCCCTTCAGTTCATCCAAGAGTTCATCGATGACCGGAATAGGAAATTTATCCTTCACGGTGGTGTCGTTGAGGGCGCGGTAGTCAACACAAAACCAGCCAGTTGTTGTCGTGCTTGCGGACAAGGAGCACCGGGGAGGAAAAAGGCGATGTCGACTCCCGAATGATCCCTTGTGCCAGCATGTCGTCGCACTAGTGTTCGATCTCGTCCTTCAGCAACTGGGGGTACCGGTACGTTCGTACCGCCACCGGCGCTGAGGCTGGCAGGAGGTGTATACGATGGTCTTGCCGACGCTCTAGGGGCAGGCCATGCGGCGTGGCGAAGACGTCCTCAAAGGACTGGAACAGCTCCTTCAGCACGGTGCAAGGATCAGCGATGGCGCGGGTCGTGACCCCTCGGCCATCCATGCCGAACCAGTGATGGGCGCGACCGTTGAACCAGAACAACATCGAAAGGGCGGCGAAGTCTCAGACGATGGGTCCCAAGGTCTGCAGCCACTGGACGCCAAGGACGAGGTCGAATGCACCCAGATCAAGCGCGAAGCAGTCGATGGCGAAGCGCTCGTCGTGGATGGAGACGTCAACTGTGGCACAGACACCGAGGCTGGGCATGCGGTCACCATTGGCGACTAAGACCGAGAGACCAGCGCGTTCTATGATCGGCAGTCCAAGACATCGGGCCACCTCCGAGTGAATGAAAGTGTGGGTAGACCCTGTGTCCACCAACGTCTTGAGCGGAACGCCGCCAATGACCACCTGCAGCATCATAGAATCAGAAGGCCCAAGGCCGACGAGAGCGTGCAAGGAAATCTCCAGATCGTTGATGTCGCCCAACGGGTCCTCCTCTCCATCAGCCAACTCCATGAGGAAGACGCCCCATGCAACGCATTTGTGCTCCTTGTTGTACGGCTCTGGACAGAAGTAACACTGCCCATTTTGGCGCTTCGCCTGGATCTCAGCCGACGTGAGACGGCGGAAACGATGGCGTGGCCCCTTTGTCTTGCCGTCCTGTGTAGCGGCAACACCGCCAGCAGCAGCAGCGCCTACAGCACTTGACGAGGCAGTGGCACGACGAGTAGATGACTTGGGCGGCGTCGAGCTGTTGACAGTAGACGCCTCCACCTACCGCTGTTCGTATGCTCGCGCCAAGCTCATGGCTTGCTGCAGATTGACAGGGTGTTGTAGCTCGACGTCGGAGGCCAGGGGCTGACCCAAGCCACCAGTGTAGAGGTCAATTGCTGTTCACGTGGAGAGGTTGTCACAGCATCAGAGCAAGGCCAGGAAGCATCGCGAGTACTCTTCCACGATGCCCGTGCAGACCAAGGCCTTGATCTCACCGACAGAGTTGGTGCGGATGGGCGGCCCAAAACGGAGGTTGACGAATTCAACAAAGCGTGGCCAAGAGACCATCCCGAAGTCACGCTCCATCTGGTAGTACCATTCAGCAGCGGTGCCATCCAATTGTAGGGACGCCATCCACACCTTCTCGTCCTCCGGCACGCGATGCCCTCGGAAGTAATTGTCACACTTATTGAGCCATGTGAGCAGATCCACCTCCCGTCGAAGTTGGGGAACTGTATCTTAGGCGGCCGGTGGGGTTCACGGCATCCGAACGCACGGCCCGCGAAATCGAAGTCACGGCCGCCTCCGCGGTCGAAGTCGCGACCTCCGTGGTCGAAGGCGCGGCCTCCACGGTCGACGTTAGGGTCCCCGTGGTCATCGTAATCACGTCCGCCGCGCCCGTAGTAGTCGCGGTCGTAGCACCCGGGACCGCGACGGGAGTCATAGCGCTCGAGGTCACGGAGCGCCCGCGCACGGAAGTCAGCCCAGGTGCGATCGCGTTCAGTCTCGTACGCGTCGTAGGCGTCGCAGTCATCCCGATGGTCGTCCCCATCGTCGAAATCCGTGCCACCGCAAGTAGCGTCTTCGCCTCCAGCCCCGCCCTTGCCGGCATCGGGCTTGCTGTAACAGAACCGACCAATTATACGAAATTAAGTAAGAGAATCATCCACCAGAGCAGACGATTGAACAAACTTAAGCCCGTATAACCCGGTAGTCCGTGAAATCACAAAGGATTTCAAACCAACTCGTGTCCCAGCCATGATCGTAATAAGTTTAGCGGTCACCATCACATATTACATAAAAGTTCGCAATCTCAGATACATCAGAGTTTAAACATAGTTATTACAAACCAGTTCGAATAAAAGTAGCGGAAGTCATTTGTTCAAACCACACACACACTCACGCGGAGTTTAAATATAGTGCCAGCGAATGATCATCTCCAACAAAAGCATTAGACGAGACGTAAGGAATGACCATGCCCATGGTCCTAAGCATCACCCATCGCAGGATAAAGGCAGTTGATACAATAGCCGTAATACATCTGCCCATCTGCAACAAGTGGGAATAAAACCCTGAGTACGAGAAGGTACTCAGCCAGACTTACCCGACATAACCGAAAATAAATGACACCAAGGATTATGCAGGCTTTATAGTAGGGTAGCTGACTCATTTGCAAAAGAAGCATTTTTAGCATTTTAAGAATCTTTATAAAAGCATTATTGTCAAGTTAATTATTATTGACCTGTCGACTAGATTTGCACCTATACTAGAGTAAACATGTGATTAAGCAATTAATGATAACCACTGATCATTAAACAACTTTCATACTGTCATATTCACTATAACTGTCCAAGTGTTCCATAAACATTTACTACGATGAAGTAACTCAAGTCAAGTGCTCACTATCCAGGAGCGATGGCGATTGAATCGATTCCTAACCACCGGGTGATTTATTCCTTACACAAATCTCACTCACCCGCTAAAGTGAGATATTGATCACCGAGTCAACTTTCCGTGTATCTCGAGTTTGCCAGAACCACATGTACCGGGGCCGACCGATCGCACTTTGGTCTTATCATCCCGCTTCGTGTCCTACCACACTGCTGCCGCACACGATCGTGGCTGCGGGCAATCTACTCGGCCCGAAAAATCTCCCAGCTTCGCGGTCGGAAGGTACTTTATCCGGCCAGCTAAATGTAAGGCATGCGTTCAACATGACTCGAGGCCCAACAACGGTCGGTCCTTAATCGACACAGACGGAAACACTACAATCCAAAACCCTGCAAGTCTCCGCCCGGTCTCAACTTCATTTAACACTTAGTTATACCATGACTTCATAGCCATCC
Source organism: Miscanthus lutarioriparius (assembly GCA_904845875.1). Taxonomy (NCBI): domain Eukaryota; kingdom Viridiplantae; phylum Streptophyta; class Magnoliopsida; order Poales; family Poaceae; genus Miscanthus; species Miscanthus lutarioriparius. Next base: position 30,478,212 of record CAJGYO010000005.1, read on the forward strand.
AAACAGATCCGGTAACCACCTATAGCTCGCAGTGTGGGAAATCACCCGACTTCTACCGGTCTAAGCCGCCTAAGCATTGACTGATCATTGCGGATACTGTGGTAACAAGGATATAGTATAACAAAGGTAAACAAGGTATAATGCAAAACGGTTGTTGCAAACAACTCCTGAACGTAATGCATCAATTTAAAGTAAAGCATTTAATGAAATCATTGCAAACCGGGAGAAAGATGTTCGGGCTTGCTCTCTCGAAGGAGCTCGGACGGTGATCGGGGCACTCCGGAAGTTCTTCAACGTCCTCCTCGTCGGCTGCACGGCACTTCCTGCTGCCGCACTCGAGTTGCTCCTCGGGCTCCTCGGGAATGACGACGGGTTCTCGGTTTGCGATCCTGTATGATGCAATGCGCGTAAGTGCCTATGCAATCGGTGCATCGAAGGAGATGAATGCAATGGATATGTTGAAAAGCAAGGTAGTCAACATCATCCAAGAAACTATGCTACAAGCCACATGTCATCATCTGCATTCTCTTCTACTACCAATATGTTAAGTTAACATATCTTATGAAATGCTTCAAAGATACACCAAAGCTTTACTAATTTCTTAATCACACTTAAAGCAACACTTGCTTAAACCCTAATTAATAATAGGTTTGAATAGCAACATATATTTCTGATGCTCCTAAAAATCTGAGGAAAATACAGTAGCATAATACTACCCTAAATGGACTACCATAAAATTTTCATGGCATTTGGATAAGTAAACTATCCTATATAAAATGACAAGTTATAGCATAAAATGAGCATGAAATTACTTTGTACTATGAAAAGTGTCAAACAACAGATTGAGTATTTTTCCTATGTTCTTTATAGTATATAATCACTGTACAAAAATTGTCACATGCATGTGTTATACAAAATTTGTGCTCTAGCAAAAATAACAAAAATCAGCCATTAAAGGTACTTGAACTACACCTCAAAATTTTCCCACAGCACATGCATGAAATATATTTTTCATAGAAAGTAAATCACTCAAGGAAACTAACAAAACTGGAACCATATTTTTCTGAGGTATATTCTATTTACTAGACATTTTCTCAGAAATCAGCATTTATTTACTTTAAATAAAGCTACACATAAAAGTATCACAAACTTAACATGCAGTAATTTTAACAGATAGATCTAGTCACAAGAAGCATAACAAAATTTGTTTCATACATTTTGGAGCAACACAACTTGAGATATACATTTACTAAGCATTTGAATCAATTTTTGAAACCATTTCTAAAACCCTTTTCCGAAAAACCAACGAACTCAAACGTTGGGTGCACCCGGTGCTGTGCACCCGGGGTTTCCCTCGGTCGCTGCAGCTGGGCCCCGCATGCCAGACGGGCCCGCGTGACAGCGACACAGAACAGGGGAGGCGGGTCTACGCTACGCGGCTCGGCGCTATCTCGCCGGCGACGAGCATTCCGGCGAGGCCGAGGTCACCGGACTGCCCTACTCAACAATGCGCAACGATTGGTGTAGGTGATGGGAGAGTGGAGCCATCGGAGGTAGCCCGCCGACGCACATGGCGGCACGGTGGAGGAGCCCGGCGGAGCGCCGGCCATCTCCGGCATGCAGAGGCCAGGCTAGGCTTGAATCAAGCACTAGAGCACACTGGGGAACGAGACGGGAGAGAGCGGAGGGGATGAGGTACTCCAGGTGGGGCTGGCCACGGAGCACCCCAACTCCGGCGAGGTTGAGACGGCGCGGAAACACCGAAAACGGCCTCACCTGAGGGCGGTGGACTGCGCAGGGGTGGCGAGTAGCTAGTGGAGGTCTCAGCGGAGTTGCTAAAGTGACGGAGCGAGGCGAGGTACGGTGGTGCTTACGCGGGAGCTCGTCGGTGCTCACGGCGGTAAAGGCGGAGGCGCGCGCTCGGCTCGGAGGGGACTGACGAGGCGAAGGGACGCGGGCAAATCAAATAGGCCAGCTGCGGGGCGCGTGGCGTCTTCGTGGCGGCGATGGCCTGACCGGTGGGGGCAGCGACGGCGTACGGCCACCACTTGGCCGCTGCGGCCTGACGATGTCGGCCAGCTGGCCGGCCTGAACCGTCCATCAGAGACCGCCGAGACCGACTGACAGCGCGTTTTCGTTGATTCCAAACTCCAAAACGGTGGCGAGTTAGCAATTTCTCCTTGAAGCAAAATTGTAGATCTACAATAGGGCTACAATTGTCCTATAGAAATCCTAAGCTAATTCGCAAAGGACAGAGAGTAAATTCATGCTAAAGTTGTGTTTATGAAACTGAAAAATGGAGTTTTGTACTTAGAAAATTTCTAAGTGTTGAAATCAACCCAAATTCTGACTTGTGGGACCATTTTGAGCATGTTGTGCACATTTTCATGACTTGGTCACAAAATACTTTTTGTTCCTCATATAATTTGCTACAACTTTGTTTTAGGTCGCTCAGACATGCAAACATTCTAAGTGGCACTTTTTGAACAGTCAAACCAAAAAGTCCTAGGGTCAAAACAAGTCAAACCATGATTTGAAATCTTAATCAGGCAAAATGATCAACATGAACATTGTTCCTAATGACTTTCTAAGCATAGCTAAGATGTTTAATGATGTATTTAGCCATACCACACATTGGTCGTACAATAATTAAGCACTAAAGGTACTGAAACGATGAAAAACAATTGAAATGATACTCTTGTTTCAAAGTCATGTTTCCCATGTTTCAAGTGATATATGCTCATGAATGGATGAATGATGCGCATGATTAGGAAATGCAAGTGCAATTAGGCAAGACTAACACCAGGGGTGTTACAGCCCTCCCCCCTTATAAAAATCTCGTCCCGAGATTTGGGTTACGAACCATTTGTTATAAAATTCTTCATAAGCTTTTTGTAGGTACTCTCCTGTTTCCCAAGTTGCATCTCCCTCATCATGATGATCCCACTGTATCTTGTATGTTTTCACCACACTATTCCGAGTAGCACGTTCCTTAGTGTCTAACACCCGGACTGGTTGTTCACGATACACCAAATCTGATTTGAGTTGAATACCTCGAGGTTCTATTCTTTCCTCCGGAACACGCAAACATTTCTTGAGATGTGATACATGGAAAACTGGAAAAACTGTACTCATTGTCTCAGGTAACTCTAACTTGTAGGCTACCGGACCTCTTTGTTCTAAGATCTTGTATGGTCCTACGAATCTGGCGGCAAGCTTTCTTCGGACTCCAAACCTTTTCTTCTTCATTGGCGTGACTTTCAGATAAACATAGTCACCAACTTCAAACCTAAGGGGTCTCCTTCTTTTGTCTGCATAACTTTTCTGACGTGATTGGGCAGCTTTCATATTCTACTGAATAATATGAACTTTCTTCTCGGCTTCTTCTACAAAGTCAATGCCATAATATCTTCTATCACCAGGCTCGACCCAATTCAATGGTGTTCTACATTTTCTGCCATATAAAGGTTCGAATGGGGCCATCTTGATGCTTTCTTGATAACTATTATTATAAGAAAACTCTTCATTCTTGGTAACCATGACTCCCATGATCCCTTAGAAGACAATACACGTGCTCTTAACATATCTTCCAAAACAGCATTCACTCGCTCATTCGACGACCATACATGTCGAGGATGATAAGCGATCATCTTGAATCAAACTAGTTCCTAAGCCTTTGTGTAAATATTCCGAAATGAGCCGTGAACTGTGAGCCTCTATCGAGATACTATGGTCTTTGGTATACCATGCAACCTCACAATTTCTGCGATATACTTCTCGGCATATTGAGGTGGTCGATATTTCTGCTTTTGACAGCAAGAAATGAGCGGTCTTGGTAAGACGATCCACAATTACCCAAATCGAATCATGTCCTTTTTTGAGTAGTGGGCAAACCCGTGATAAAATCCATCTTCGATATCGTCCCACTTCCAACTCGGGGACCGATAATGGTTGCAACATATACGGCGGGTTTCATGTGAATTGCTTTCACTCGACAACATGTGTCACATCTGACAACATATGCTGTAATTTCTTTCTTCATTTTGGTCCACCAATAACGAGATCTTAATTCTTGATACATCTTACTACTTCCAGGATGGATAGATAGCTTAGAAAGGTGAGCTTCATCCATGAGTTTATTTCTAAGCTCTCGATCCTTGGGAACCACAAGACGGTCGTCAAACCACAACACGCCCTGTTCATCCACTTTAAAGTGTTGAGACGGTTTCTGTTTTATTTTCTCTTTGATGTGGAATATCCCCTTGTCGGTTTTCTGGCCTTCTATTATCTTACTCTCCAAAGAACAACTAATCTGAATACTATGTAACACAGCAGGATGCATTAGATCGAACCCATCTTCAAGTAATGGCTGCACATTCAAGTAATGTGACTTTCTGCTCAAAGCATCTGCCACTACATTGGCTTTACCAGGATGATATTGCACATTCAAGTTATAATCCTTGATCAATTCCAACCATCTACGCTGTCTCATGTTTAGCTCTGGTTGGGTAAAGATATACTTAAGACTCTTGTGATCCGTGAAAATGTTGCACACATTACCCAGTAGATAATGTCTCCAAATTTTTAGGGCGTGCACAATCGCAAAGCAAGTTCAAGATCATGGGTTGGATAGTTGACCTCGTGCTTCCTCAATTGACGTGATGCATAAGCAATGACTCTCCTTTCTTGCATAAGAACACATCCTAATCCAGTCTTCGATGCGTCGCAAAACACATCAAATGGTTTCTCAATATCCGGTTGTGCTAGAACAGGAGCAGTGGTCAACAGTTTCCGCAAAGTGTGGAAAGCTGCTTCACACTCTTCTGTCCACACAAACTTATGATCCTTCTGTAGGAGACTCGTCATCGGTTTTGCAATCTTCGAAAAGTCTGGTATAAAGCGACGGTAATAACCGGCTAGTCCTAAGAAACTTCTAATCTCAGGAACTGTAGTCGGTGCTTTCCAATTCATAACTTCTTGCACCTTACTTGGATCAACTGAAACCCTATTCTCTGACAGAATGTGACCAAGGAAAGGAACTTCCTTCAACCAGAATTCGCATTTGCTAAACTTAGCATACAGCTGATGATCTCTAAGTCTGGTCAAGACGGTTCTCAGATGCTCTTCATGATCTTTCTCATTCTCGGAGTACACCAGAATGTCATCGATGAACACTACCACAAACTTATCCAATTCTGGCATGAAAACTGTATTCATCAAAAACATAAAGTATGCAGGAGCATTTGTCAAGCCAAAAGACATGACAAGATACTCATACAACCGTTATCGTGGAAAATGCAGTTTTTGGTATATCCTGTGGCCTTATCTTGATCTGATGATAACCGGATCTCAAATCTATTTTTGAGAACACCTTGGCCTTGGATAATTGGTCAAACAGAACATCAATATGAGGCAAGGGATACTTATTCTTTACGGTCACAGCGTTGAGTGGCCTGTAATCTACGCACATTCTCAACGTGCCCTCTTTCTTTTTCTTCACAAACAAGGCGGGACATCCCCATTCAGACTTGCTTGGCCGAATAAACCCCTTTTTTGACAAATCTTCTAATTGCTTCTTCAGCTCAGCTAACTCATCTGGAGGCATCCGATATGGTCTCCTTGAAATCGGAGCTGTTCCGGGTACTAACTCAATTCCAAACTCAATCTCCCTATCCGGTGGAAGACCAGGTAACTCATCCGGGAATACATCCGGAAATTCACACACCACTAGGAATCGATGAATAGGAATGATCGGCCGTAGCACATGTAACACTTATAAGGTCATTCTCCGAGGCAATGGTACTTGGAAAGTACCTCACCTGAGGGATCCTTAAGGGTAAGTACTCGACTTCCAAAGATCTATGATCGCTCCCCAATCCTTCATCCAATTTATCCCTATAATGACATCCAAGACTAATCCAGCATAACTATCAAGTTCACTCGGAACTTTCTCGCTACCTAATTCAAGGGTTGCCCTCGAACCATCCGGTTAGTCAAAACATCACCCTATTTGAACTTATACGGTACCCATACCCCAATTTCATGCATAGTTGTCCATGTTTCGTGCAAATGCTTGACTCATAAAAGAATGCGATGATCCGTAATCAAATAGAACAACCGCAGGTTTTTTTTGATGTGAAACTTACTAGCAAGTGATTGGGCTCTCCCTCCGAATTTCATCCATTGTTGTATTGTGCACCCTAGCATTATAAGTCTGCCGCTTCTTCTTGGCGGTACGGACAAAACCTCGAGAAATGACCGGGTTGATCACACGATTATAGCAGGTCCTCTTCGTTGTCGGCAGATCCCACAGTTCCCTTGGAATTTCCTTGTACTTGTGGTTGCGGTACGCTTTGTTAACAGATCTTGCCATCTTGTACGACTTTTGAGGTCCACGGAAATTCGACTTCTTTGGTGAGGTGGCTGAACCTAGCACCAAAGTGCCGATGGGCGATATGGAGGACGACCTCCCATAGGTGCTCTAGCTTGAGACGGCCCACCTTCAAAGGCTCTCTTACGTGTCTTGGGCTGCAGATCTTGGCATTGTTATTCTTCTCCTGCTTGAGACGATCATTGATGAAGTCATTGAATCGACACGGTTGTTGGTACCAACATGCTTCATCATTTTGGATTGAGTCCTCTCTTGAAACCGGCTATTCTTTTAGCATCTGTGTCAACCATGTCGAGAGCATAGCGACACAAGTTGTTGAAAGCGTGCGGTATTGCGTCCACGGTCTTGGTGCCCCTGGTTCAACGCCGTAAACTCTCCCAACTTCATTTGGTCAGCCCCGAGTGGAATATAGACTCCACGAAAGGCCTCAGCAAACTCTCTCCAAGAAATCTGAGCATTTGGAGGGAAGGTGGTGCAATGGTGCTTCCACCACATTCCCACGGTCCCCGCAATTGAAGTGCGAAGATACTGCTTTTTAGAACCTCGGTCATTCTCAACACACGGAATTTATCTTCCATCGTGTTGATCCATTCCTCAAGATCGAGTGGCTCTATTGCTTCCTTGAATACGGGTGGCCTGGTGTCCATGAAATCCTTGAAGTCGCTATATTGGTTCACTCCCATGCCACCACCTTGATTGTTACCACGTTGAACGTTGTTGGCGATGGTGCGTGAAAATCCTCCATGTTTTTCGGGATTGTTCCGCATTGCTTGCCGACTCCCGGCAACCAGGCGAGAAACATCTCGGGGTAAACGGGGAGGAGGTGGCAAATGTGGTTCATGGGGAGGTTCATTGTTGTTGCCGTGGTTCCCACCATCACCACCACCACCGGTCCCCGCACTGTTAGCACCCGGTCTCGGTGGCTTCATACGTGGTTCGGCGAGTGTTTGTCATCTCGCATATTTCAGCAACAAGTAACGATTGAGTGAAGTTGTAATGATTGCGAGTGAAGAAAAATTATGCCGCATCTTGATTTTTCATTGGAGAGAATAAATTCATGCAATAAAACAGAGGCACAACAATCTCATCCCAATTAAGACAACAACACTTAATCGAATTACTTCAATGGCAAACATCGCATCCATACAAACCACATTGCCAAAGCATACATACATAATTGGACTTTTTATGCGTTCGGATATCGCGATTCGAAAATCAAGTTCCAACCACATGCCAAGTCTCGGACGTTGAAGCAACACACACGATAGGTTACATGCCAACAAAAGAAAGGTTGTCGCGACAAGACCTAGATACTAGCGCAAGGCAACTAGCCTATTCCTCGGGGCCATCATCGGGATCGGAGACGTCACCATCACCTCTAGGTGAAACCTGTGAGGCTCATTCGGTTGTCGCCGCCGATGTCCATGCCAACAAGCGTTTGGTGGAGCATATGGGCCAACCCCATTGTAGAGCGCGTGAAACTCCTCGTGCAAAGTTGCGCGTTGTATTCCTCTAGCTCATCGACTCTCTGCAGTGAGAAGGTTTCTTGCGTTCGTGCTTCATTCCTCTCCGAACCAATTGTCCAATCATGCGGTCTGCATTGTTGTTGGCTTGAGTCAACGTATGCACTCGCCGCGATAGCTCCATCACCTCTCTCAACCGCTTGATCTCATTTGTAAGTTCATATCGCCCAACCGCTCCCGCAAGCTAGCTATAGCACGTGTCCGTCTCTTCTTCGCTTCTTCCTTTGAGCTTATCCTCACTACATAAGCCGGTACCAAAGTCCAAAGAGGGTACTCTCGAGACCTTCATACGCTCGATGGCGGCGAACATAGCACTCATTGCACGGTTGTCGCTCTTTGTCCTTCATTTGGACCTCGACCAATGCACTTCTTCGAGGTGAACCCAAATGGCATCACGAGGATCATCCCTAGGAAAAGTACCCGGCCAGAGCTGCTGCAAGCTCACGGGAAATCTGCTCATAATGTCTCTAATGACACGGAAAGGCTGCTCCTCTGCACCCTCGGTTGGAGTGCGACCTCAAACTCCAAGTGCCAACCATCCCAACTGGAGCATCACCGAGAGCAGAACCATGATCTCCACCATGCTAGTCCATCTTCGCTAAATGGCTCTCATTCCAAGAGTACATCGGCTCTTGACCCTCTGGGTACCCCACATCATGGAGCACTCTCCAAAGCAAAGTTGGCATGCCAAACTCGCTCAAGAAGGTGTCCGTGGTGCGGTGCTCCCTCAGGGCCAACGGGCATCGAGGTGCTCTTCCTCCGGTGGACTTACCAAGCGGTGCGCTTTCGTGCGGGCCATCTGTAGCAAAAAGTTCTTTCATTACCTCGGGAAACATATTTTAGGTGATACCACTTTTATCAAAATGAGAGAATCAATTTATAAAGGGAGGAATGCATGGCATGAATGAAATGCACAAGTAACATGATGTATGAACGTGCGTCAGACGTTCTCACAAACTTAGGAAATAAATAATTTCTAACGACGAATTCGGTGGCATACAACGATCTCTCTCAACGTAGCTAATACGTTCTACACGATAAGCGTTGTTATGTACCTCTGTAAGATTCATTTCAGCCCAATTCCCAATGAATGCATAAAAGCAAGAAAGTTTTATCTACACGCTCTACACGAATCCCTCAGACACGTGTACAAGCGGTAGTAACTACCGAACCATCGTCCTATTGACTGCATCGCCTCCACAGACGGAAGACCCATACATGAGATACTTTTGTAGAACATGCGTAGAACATGTAATTACTCCAAAGATCGTATAAGCACTCACCCTAGATCGGCGGTGTATCCGATCATGCTCTCACAACTCACACTTACCAAGGCGTGAGGCAAATGATCCATACATTACCACTCAAATAAGTGGCACTCATACAATAGCACGCCGTGATGAGCGATTTAAAGAGAAATATGATGCAAGAACCCCAAGTCAAGACTTAATTAAGCCACCTAAAGTCCTTAATCGGGCATAAAGGATATGATCATCGGCACACTTTAGATTTTGAAAATCACGTTTTCCAAATGCCTTTTGTTTTAAATACACTTGTGAACAAGAACACGCTAAACCATGCTCGATGCCACGGGTATGTGAAACCGACCAATTATACGAAATTAAGTAAGAGAATCATCCACCGAAGGCACGATTGAACAAACTTAAGCCCGTATAACCCGGTAGTCCGTGAAATCACAAAGGATTTCAAACCAACTCGTGTCCAAAACCATGATCGTAATAAGTTTAGCGGTCACCATCACATATTACATAAAAGTTCGCAATCTCGGATACATCGAGTTTAAACATAGTTATTACAAACCAGTTCTCAATAAAAGTAGCGGAAGTCATTTGTTCAAACCACACACACACACTCACGCGAGTTTAAATATAGTGCCAAATGAATGATCATCTCCAACAAAAGCATTAGACGAGACGTAAGGAATGACCATGCCCATGGTCCTAAGCATCACCCATCGCAGGATAAAGGCGGTTGATACAATAGCCGTAATACATCCGCCCATCGCAACAAGTGGGAATAAAACCCCGAGTACGAGAAGGTACTCGACCGGACTTACCGACATAACCGAAAAATAAATGACACCAAGGATTATGCAGCTTTATAGTAGGGTAGGTGACTCATTTGCAAAAGAAGCATTTTAGCATTTTAAGAATCTTTATAAAAGCATTATTGTCAAGTTAATTATTATTGACCGTCGACTAGATTTGCACCTATACTAGAGTAAACATGTGATTAAGCAATTAATGATAACCACCGATCATTAAACAACTTTCATCTTGTCATATTCACTATAATCGTCCAAGTGTTCCATAAACATTTACTACGATGAAGTAACTCAAGTCAAGTGCTCACTATCCGGGAGCGATGGCGATTCGAATCGATTCCTAACCATTTGGTGATTTATTCCTTACACAAATCTCACTCACCCGCTAAAGTGAGATATTGATCACCGAGTCAACTTTCCGGTATCTCGAGTTTGCCAGAACCACATGTGCCGGGGCCGACCGATCGCACTTTGGTCTTATCATCCCGCCTTCGTGTCCTACCACACACCGCTTCGCACACGGTCTTGTGCTGCGGGCAATCTACTCGGCCCGAAAATCTCCCGGCCAGCGGTCGGAAGGTACTTTATCCGCCGCCTAAATGTAAGGCATGCGTTCAACATGACTCGAGGCCCAACAACGGTCGGTCCTTAATCGACCTGAGACGGAAACACTACAATCCAAAACCCCGCAAGTCTCCGCCCGGTCTCAACTTCATTTAACACTTAGTTATACCATGACTTCATAGCCATCCAAAGCAGATCCAGGTAACCACCTATAGCTCGCAGTGATGTGAAATCACCCGACTTCTACCGGTCTAAGCCAGGCTAAGCATTGACTCGATCATTGCGGATACCGGGGTAACAAGGATATAGTATAACAAAGGTAAACAAGGTATAATGCAAAGAACGGTTGCAAACAACTCCTGAACGTAATGCATCAATTTAAAGTAAAGCATTTAATGAAATCATTGCAAACCGGGAGAAAGATGCTCCGGGGCTTGCCTCTCTCGAAGGAGCTCGGGCGGTGATCGGGCACTCCGGAAGTTCTTCAACGTCCTCCTCGTAAACCTTCGGCACTTCCTGCTGCTGCACCTCGAGCTGCTCCTCGGGCTCCTCGGGAATGACGACTGGGTTCTCGGTTTGCGATCCTGTATGATGCAATGCGTGTAAGTGCCTATGCAATCGGTGCATCGAAGGAGATGAATGCAATGGATATGTTGAAAAGCAAGGTAGTCAACATCATCCAAGAAACTATGCTACAAGCACATGTCATCTACTGCATTCTCTTCTACTACCAATATGTTAAGTTAACATATCTTATGAAATGCTTCAAAGATACACCAAAGCTTTACTAATTTCTTAATCACACTTAAAGCAACACTTGCTTAAACCCTAATTAATAATAGGTTTGAATAGCAACATATATTTCTGATGCTCCTAAAAATCTGAGGAAAATACAGTAGCATAATACTACCCTAAATGGACTACCATAAAATTTTCATGGCATTTGGATAAGTAAACTATCCTATATAAAAATGACAAGTTATAGCATAAAAATGAGCATGAAATTACTTTGTACTATGAAAAGTGTCAAACAACAGATTGAGTATTTTTCCTATGTTCTTTATAGTATATAATCACTGTACAAAAATTGTCACATGCATGTGTTATACAAAATTTGTGCTCTAGCAAAAATAACAAAAATCAGCCATTAAAGGTACTTGAACTACACCTCAAAATTTTCCCACAGCACATGCATGAAATATATTTTTCATAGAAAGTAAATCACTCAAGGAAACTAACAAAACTGGAACCATATTTTTCTGAGGTATATTCTATTTACTAGACATTTTCTCAGAAATCAGCATTTATTTACTTTAAATAAAGCTACACATAAAAGTATCACAAACTTAACATGCAGTAATTTTAACAGATAGATCTAGTCACAAGAAGCATAACAAAATTTGTTTCATACATTTTGGAGCAACACAACTTGAGATATACATTTACTAAGCATTTGAATCAATTTTTGAAACCATTTCTAAAACCCTTTTCCGAAAAACCAACGAACTCAAACGTTGGGTGCACCCGGTGCTGTGCACCCGGGGTTTCCCTCGGTCGCTGCAGCTGGGCCCCGCATGCCAGACGGGCCCGCGTGACAGCGACACAGAACAGGGGAGGCGGGTCTACGCTACGCGGCTCGGCGCTATCTCGCCGGCGACGAGCATTCCGGCGAGGCCGAGGTCACCGGACTGCCCTACTCAACAATGCGCAACGATTGGTGTAGGTGATGGGAGAGTGGAGCCATCGGAGGTAGCCCGCCGACGCACATGGCGGATTGCGGTGGAGGAGAGCCGTGCGGAGCGCCGCCATCTCCGACATCATGAGAGAGGCTGTGCTAGGCTTGAATCAAGCACTAGAGCACACTGGGAACGAGACGGGAGAGAGCGGAGGAGATGAGGTACTCTGGTGGGGCTGGCCACGGAGCACCCCAACTCCGGCGAGGTTGAGACGGCGCTGAAACACCGAAAACGGCCTCACCCGAGGGCGGTGGGATCGCGTGAGGGTGGCGAGTAGCTAGTGGAGGTCTCGTGGAGTTGCTAAAGTGACGGGAGCGAGGCGAGGTACGGTGGTGCTTACGCGGGAGCTCGTCGGTGCTCACGGCGCAGTAAAAGGCGGAGGCGCGGCTCGGCTCGGAGGGGACCGACGAGGCGAAGGGACATGAGCAAATCAAATAGGCTATTGCAGAGGGGCGCGTGGCGTCTTCGTATGGCGGCGATGGCCTGACCCGGGGAAGGGGCAGCGACGGACGGCCACCACTTTGGCATGCGGTTCGACGATGTCGGCCGGTGGCCGGCTGAACTGGTCCATCGAGAGACCATGAGACCGACCGACAGTAGCGTTTTCGTTGATTCCAAACTCCAAAACGGTGGCGAGTTAGCAATTTCTCCTTGAAGCAAAATTGTAGATCTACAATAGGGCTACAATTGTCCTATAGAAATCCTAAGCTAATTCGCAAAAGGAGAGAGTAAATTCATGCTAAAGTTGTGTTTATGAAACCTGAAAAATGGAGTTTTGTACTTAGAAAATTTCTAAGTGTTGAAATCAACCCAAATTCTGACTTGTGGGACCATTTTGAGCATGTTGTGCACATTTTCATGACTTGGTCACAAAATACTTTTTGTTCCTCATATAATTTGCTACAACTTTGTTTTAGGTCGCTCAGACATGCAAACATTCTAAGTGGCACTTTTTGAACAGTCAAACCAAAAAGTCCTAGGGTCAAAACAAGTCAAACCATGATTTGAAATCTTAATCAGGCAAAATGATCAACATGAACATTGTTCCTAATGACTTTCTAAGCATAGCTAAGATGTTTAATGATGTATTTAGCCATACCACACATTGGTCGTACAATAATTAAGCACTAAAGGTACTGAAACGATGAAAAACAATTGAAATGATACTCTTGTTTCAAAGTCATGTTTCCCATGTTTCAAGTGATATATGCTCATGAATGGATGAATGATGCTCATGATCATGAAATGCAAGTGCAATTAGGCAAGACTAACACCAGGGGTGTTACACTTGCCTGATTCAACACGAGCAAATCTGGAGTGATGGGAATTGAGGCGATTGGTGATGGTGGTGAGCTGACCAAAGATGCGATCAAGCTTGGCATCAATAGGATCGGGACGAGTGCCGGACATGGTTGTCGATGCACCCGTAGAGGTCTCCGATACCAAATTGTTACGGCGTGGGCGAGTACGATGAGGAGATCACAGAGGAGAGTGGAGTAGTAGGCTAGATTGAGAATTAGAACGTAGAGGATAGCGAGGAAGTGGTGCAGCGGGAGGTTCGCCGGCGACAGCGGCAGAATCGCTCATAGCCACCGTCGAAGGGAAACCCGACCACTTTGGAAGGTTTATTCCTTCTTCGATAATCTGATTACAATCTCTAAGTGCCCCTTTATAGGATAGGTGCACCCCTAACAAACCATAATAAATCTCCTAAATACCAAAACTGATCTCTTAAATCTCCTCTCTTCCTCTCCTAACATAACCAACCAAGCCCCCTTATTAGCCACGATTGGGCCTAGACCGGCGCCTATACTGATGCCCAACAAAGGCGTCTATAACAAGTCGATATCTCCAATCTTGGTCGCAGATCCCTATTCCAACAGATTCTTGGTGGCCGTACCGCCCTTTCTTCCAGCTTCTTGATCATTGAATCCATTATCCGATTCAAATTCTGCAATATTCCTAGTATTTATCATGCTGAAGGTTTAGCGCTTTTGTAACTGGTTGCCAATTTCGGCGGCACACTGTACAATAGAGGCAACAAATTACATGACTTACTTGCATTGTTGGGAACTGTGATACAAAAAAAAATGAGGCGTTCTATTCTATCAGAGGAACTTTTAGAAGGCTTTATTCACAGTGCACAACTTTGCATCAACTAATAGATGCAATCATTCAACAAAGCTATAACACATTACACATCAAAGGCAAAGGTGACAACTATTTTGCAATACTTGTACTCATATAGTCACATCACAAGTGCCCAGTTGTGTACGTGCAGAACTATATATACTCCCTCCACCCTATAATATGCTACATTCAAACATTTAAAAATAGTACCCAAATAAGAGAATAGTACCCAAATAAGAGATTTTTAGGAATGAAAGATAGTTTTTGCATTAAATAGTAGCACAAATTTGTATTAGTTATTAATGTCGTTACTTGTCATTTATCAACCAAATTCTATTGACCATGCTAATGATAGCATCTGATTAGAAAAATAAGGTAACGATATATATGTCTTTTGTATTCTCTCTTATTTATTCTAAAATCTCTAGAATACACTACAGGGTATGGTCCAAGAAATCAGATATTGCAACTCTACAAGAGCAATAGAGCATGGATAGGAGGAAGACATGTTCACTCCAAGCAAAGTAGAACTTCTTGATGAAAGATCACTAGATGTCTCCAAACTGCTGATGCTAGAAATCTCTGCTCCACCAACACCATTGTTTCCTGTGGACGACAGAAAGCCAGAACTGCCAAGGCCTGATCCATCGAGCATAGTTGCACCCATGTACCATGGAGCAGCTGAGGCTTTCTCCTCAGATCCGTTACCCATTTGCCCAACAATCCCGATATCTGAATGATGGACCTTCTTTGCCAGGGGCGAAGCTACACAGTGGCTGCCGAGTGCACATGCACCAGGGTAAAAACAAATTTTCAGTGATTATTAACTAATTTTTACCCCTTGTGCACTCCCTAATCTCCAATTATGTGCACCACTGTGGCCCACCAACAACCCAGCCAGCGCACGATGAAGCCCACGATGAATTGACAGCTGACAGCCTTCCGTCTGTAGTCTGTACAGAGCTGACAGCCTGACAGCCCAGTAGCCCACGATGAAATGAGGCCGTGCGTGTTTAGTTCTCAACTAAATTTTTAAAAAGTGCTACGATACTCATCACATTGAATCTTACGATACGTGCATGAAGCATTAAATATAGACAAAAAAAAAAACTAATTGTACAGTTTAATTGAAAATTGCGAGACGAACATTTTAAGCCTAATTAGTCTATGATCGAACACTAATTACCAAATAAAAACGAAAGTGCTACCGTAGCCAAATTTTCAAATTTCAGCCAAGTAAACACGCGCTGAACAGACGCCCACAGGCCACAGCTGACACAAGTCCTCACGGTCACGGAGACCGTCCGCCGCCCAGTCGCCCAAACGTCAGAACTCAGAACTAGTCGAGTCGTCGTAGAAAGGCGGCGCCGCGGCGGAACCGCGGAAGAGAAGGAGGTGCGTCGCACCATCGCGGCATCGCCGATCACCGACTCGCCGCGGTACGTCTGTTCGCCGGAAGCCCGGAATTGGTTACTGATTCAATTTAAGTAATCTGTTTGCCGGTACTCAGGATTCAGGAAGGATTCGTTGAGATTTGAGACTCAAGAAATAAACAAAAATCATGTCAAGTAAGTTTATGGATGTTTGGTCAATTAATCTTTTTCCTCCCCTTAATTCTTTAACAGAAAGACATGAGATGCATTGATATAACTGACATTTTAAAAAAATTGTGTTACAGGTGCGTTTATGGAAAGATGGTTAAAAAGGAAAGCGCCGGATGATGCTAACAATCTTGGTAATTCTCATCAGCAAAACAACAATGTTAATGTTAATCCAATACCACTCCAGAAGATATCAATTGGGAGGAGGAGATCCAATTTGATCCTGGTAAAATAAAAGAAATATGTTCTTATCACCCTAATCTTAGAGAATCTGTTTGAAGAAAGTACTTGCAAATGGACCTTGTCAGCCTCGCACTCTTAATTTTGGTTTAATCCTAAATGGTTTGATGAATTTGGAAATTGGCTTGAGTACAGTGAGTCTACCGATAGAGCCTACTGTTTTACGTGTTTCTTGTTTAGAGACCCCAGGAGGCTGGGTACAAGTCATTTGTTTTAGATGGTTGGAATACTTGGTACAATAAAGAAAGGTTAAAAGAGCCATGAAAATTGTGAAAACACAATTGCGCAATCGTATGGGTGATGAGTACATCAATCACAGTCTCATTTGCTACGTGGAGAAAGAAAAATGTTGAAAGTTACAAATGACGTTGTAGTGGATCGCTTTAGGAAAAGTGGAAACCGAAAATACTAAGAGGTAATCAATTGATTTCTTACCATTTTTCCAATTGGTGAATCGAATTTTTTCTTATAATATTGGATCATCTAATTAACACTTTTTTAGGTCATTGTCAGTCAATTTAATGGTGTATTTTGCCAATTGTATACATATCATATAATATTTTGTTGGGGTTTATTAATATTAACGATCAAGAGTACCAGATTCTCCATTTTGGTAAGCATTTCCTTTGACTTTGTATACATTGGACAAGATTTTTATTACATGTATATATTGAAGTGTCAAGTGTGCACTCGGATCCTTTGGGCTCTACCTTCGCCCCTGTTCTTTGCTGCATATAATGATGAACACTCATAAGCTATAAGAATAAGAGCATTCATAAGCTACTGTACCGAGTGTAATCTAGCCTTCTGTTGCCTTGGAAACTTATTACTGCTTAATTGTATAAGGCATCTTTTTATATATGTAAAAGAATACACAAAGTAGAATCTTGAAATATGTTCCTCATCGTTCCTACTAATAGAGAAACTAACTTTGCATGTGTTGAACTGAGACTGCAACTCATGATATATAGTTTGCAATTTTGCAATTTTCGTATGTACAGAGCAGGAACTATAATTCATGCATGATACATGCATAAAGCTAATAAAGTTTCTGTGAAAACATAAATGCAGAGGGCCCACTAAATACATGCATATAAAAGAAAATGGGTTATAGAAGTACATACGGGCAGTTATATTCAGATCAATCAGGCCACGACTCAAAGAATCAGCCCATATGCCAGACTTGACCTGAAAGACTCCTTTCTTCACATCTGTTTTTGATGCTGACATAGAGGCCGGCTCCGGCTTTGTGGGTGATTTGTTCAAGGATTTGATAGCAATTGCTTTAGGCAATTCCGTATGTGAAGTGAAGGCACCAAAATTCAGCTCCTCTAAAGGACTATGATCGGAACTTTTGACACTTACAGGAGGATCATGTCTTGGTTCATTAAGACCTGAACCTGTATTTGAAGAGAATACATCGGAGTCAGATCCATCAAGATTCCTCACTGCAATTGCAGCAAAAGGATCAAAATCTGCAGCAATGGAATGCTGGTGAATTGGGTTTTTAGATTTGTCTGGGGTGTCACGCGCTGAGAACTCTATGTCCGAAGGGAATGATGTTGCAAAGAATGGTTGGAAGGGATCAGAAACAGAGGCTGAAGAATGTGCAAGGCAAGATGGATTATGCTCTGAGGATTTATTACTTCCGCGTCCTGAGAATTCTGTATCTGAATTAATGGAATCAGCAAATGATGATCTGCCCGCAAATAGATCAATAATGTCCTGTGATGACATCCAGGAAGCGGCAGTTAGGAAACTGATGTTAACATAGTAAGTAATTGTAATCATCAAGTGTTTCATTAATCAAGTTTGTAAAGTGTTGACCACATAGTCAATATAAATTAGGATATATTCTTCATTTGCCGTGAGCAGATTCTCCGTTCTTGTGTCACTGAAAAAGTGGGTCCTCATAAGTTACGTCCTTCTTGAAGTGTGATACTACCTCCGTCCGTAAAAGAATGTAATTATGGGATGCGTGCTGGTCAAAGTAGTTTAAGTTTGACCAAGTTTATAATAAATATTATTAGCATTTATGTCTCCAAATAATTTTTTATGAAAATATATTCTATAACTAATCTAATGGTATTTATTTTGTATTATGAATGTTTGCACTTTTTTATATAAATTTGGTCAAAGTTCAATCTGTTTGACTTCTCGAAAAGCGAGAATTGCATTCTTTCGTGGACGGAGGGAGTATTCATTTGCCATGGGAAGATTTTCAGCCTGTTTGTCTGTGATTTTTTTTGGCTGCAGCGGCATGCTGAATCAGTTTGCTGTTTGCAGCTACAGCTGCAGCTGCAAAAGGCTGCAGGAAGCGCACCCTTTTGTATCATATTTATGTAGGGTACAACATAAACAACCGCAAGATATGTAAAATGAAGTGAATTATTAAAAAGGTATCACTAGATACTAGACTAGGGTAAACCTGTGCGTGAGAACCAGTTGCTGGAGTAGCAGAATGGAAATCTGCATTAGCAAATAAATCAACTTCTGGCACAGAAGCAATTCCAGCACGTGGCAGAGCTCTTGAAGTAGATGCAGTGGTGTCCACAAGGTCATCCATTAAACTTGGTCCAAAGAGATCCATATGATTAGAGCTCACATTAGCTGTTCCTGATGCATTTTAAAGGTAGAGATAAGTATAATGTGTGACAACAAAACGATAGATGTGGTCAAATCGAAATAAATCTATAGAAAAATCTTTGTGCCTTAGCTCATTATACTAATAACCAGAAGAATTCTGACGCAAGCTTCAGTACATACATAGCAAAATAACAACGGCTACCAACACAAAGCAACCATTCTAATACAACAATCACACCAGAATGTTCCACATAAGTAGAGGAATACAAACCAGATGTGGAAGGTCCTCGAGGGTTGAAGTCATCGTCGTCGTCTTTATTTGCTTTCTGTGAAATTGTTCCTCCAGATGTGGAATGAAGATTTGATGATGATTTCAGGTGTGATGTTGGAGAATCTTGATTTCTACAACATACCACATATCTTTCAGGGTGACACGCATCACAATGAAAAGAATTATCTAAGAAATGGTCGCTGAAGGGATTCTGAAGTAAATAGTTACCTCCTGTGACGCCGTTCTCCCTTTATTGGCTTATAGTTAGTTGCACTGTTTGTGTTTTTTCTCGACATTTGTCTAGTACTTCTAAATTTTGAAATTGATCCTTTACTTTGGTTACTCCATTCCTTGCCTCTGTAGCTATTACTGGATGTGTCAGCTTCTTTTGAACTCTGTGTGCTTCCATAGTGACTACCAGATGAGTAGCTGCCATTGCCAGATGCTGCGCCTGACTTGTACGTTATTCCAGTTGATGACAAACCAAAGTACCTACATGTATGATCCATGTAAAGATGAGATTTTTGCAAAGAATACCATGCTGCATCAGTAAGTAAGATATGAATGACTCACTTATCCCTCGTAGCAGCAGCCTTCTCTCTGATTTGCTGAAGTTTCTCCCTATCATCCACAGTAGCTAGAACATTTTCAGCCTTCTTTCGCACGTTGAGCCCAACATCTTTTCCATTAGGCTCCACATACTCGAAACTTGTAAGTTTCTTCACGAAAGGCAAACATCAGATGAGATCAGGTGTTATAAGCAGTGAAATTTGAATTGAACAAGCTGATGACACATACCGCAATCTGTGAGCTATTGTCAATAATTTCGTCGACAACACGTTCAGTTCCATTAGCCAGAAGATACTCAATCACAGCCAATGCCTGTAAGTGATATAAAGCAAGCAGTCATGTATGGAGGAACAATCTAAACACTGTTTTCAACAACAATTAACTCCATGTTGTCATTTCTCTCTAAAAAACTGACCTTATACACATGGCGCCAATTTGCACCAGTGTTCCCCAGCCGTTGCCACAACACATTCATAATCATTGCACATTCACCACTGCAGAAAAAAAAAATGATAATAAAACGGTAAAAAGAATTACAATAAATTTAAGAACAAGTGAGGTGAGGAGAAACTGAGATTTGGCACCCACTATCTTTTGGTGGCCCGGGCAATGTCAGCCAAGTCGGAGCCGTGAGGACCCCACGGCTCGTCGCTGGTGGCATCTAGAACCTGCATTCGAGGAAAAAAAAACCCTCGTGATCGAATTCTAAACAAATCTAAGAACCCAAAACATTCCTCTCCTCTATCAATATATTTGCCTGGCATAATCCTGCCAGCAGTTTTCGAAAAAAAAAGAACCCAAAACATCGAAGCACCAGGAAACATCTGGGTATCAAAGCTAGACCGAGTGCGGATTCCAATAGAAGAAAACCCCAACCTTCTGCTCGATTTCCGGCACCTCGAGCACCTTGAGGTTCACCTCCCTCTTTTGCGTCAAAATAAAAGGGAGAAGGAAGAGCTAACTGTTCACCAAAAGTCCTTTATTTTAAAAAGAAAAAGAAAAAGGAAAGAAAAATATGAGAAGAAACGCGGCTCTTACATCTCTCGGACGGTCTGATCGAGCACCTTCATGAAATCCATGGCGGCGAGAAGAGGGACGATCCAGGGCTCGACCTCGACTCTGGCTGCTTATCTCTTCGTCCTCTGGGGTTCCTGGAGGGAGGATGCGCGAACGATTTTCCTTCTCTCTTTCTCGAGACGACAACGCGAGGCTCGTGCGCAAACGGACTGATGGACTATGAGCCTGTTCGGAGGCCGTATCGTACGATGGCTGGCTGGTTTGATGTGAGAAAATTTACGATCGTTTAGGAGAAAGGAAACGGTGGCGCCGCGGAAAGGAAACGGTGGCGCGCACGTGCAGTTCCGGCGGAACTGCGGCGCGGCTGCCACGTGTGTCCTGCCTCCGGTCCGGGCCGGCTCGGCGGCTCCTCGTCAAGGTTGGACTTGTCTCGGGCCCCCTGGATCTTTGTTGCGTGCTTTCTAGCTCTACTTTCACGTTGGACCATCATCCCATGGGCCGTGGGCCGTGGGGACAATCCGCGGTCCCGCGGAACATGCATGCTGTATATTGTCCAACGATTGTTGTGAAACACGTGCTTCGGCACTCGTCCCGCCAATTTTATTGGGCTTCCTCTGGCGTGGGCTCTGCATTAGATTCCCGATAAAGCCGATGTGGCCCACGACAGGCGAACTAAAACAACTTTTTGCGAAGAAAAGGAAAAATATAATTAAAACAAGAAGAAGAGGCAAAAGGGCCTGTAAGCAGCACCTGAGGTTCTGAGTTTAACTCCCCATGAGAGTGAATATTTGACCATTTAACGGTATTGTGTTTTTAGTGGTACGCAACGTTTCCATCGACGGTGAGACGCCTATGATGACTTCGTCAATCTCGTCCCGACGATTTGTCGGCCCAGACTTCGAAGATGCTCACAGGGTAGGGTTTACGTGAATGCATTCATGGAGGTTGAGTGTGTGTGCATTGTGAGAGTGTGCTTGTGCTATGTGATCTTAATAAGAAAAAAAAACAGGAAGAATCGACACCGACCGACAGACGTGCGGTGCAGCCGTCGCTGCTCCATCCACGCAGCTCGTACGCGTATTTCTTGGTAAGACATTGCCATCTGCCACCGGTTCTCCATCATGTGGCTGCCGCTCCGAATTATTGCGACCGCGTCAAGGCGATCCACCGATCCTGATCGACGCGCGAGGGATGGGGATCTATGCAAATCTCAATGATATGTGCCCGCCCAGCCTTTTGACAAAACGGAGGGTGGGAATAATTGGGCGTAGGATGCATGCAATTCATCACGAATAAAAATTAGCACCGCCAATCATTGTACTTCTGCCCGCCCAACGCAACGCCTGTAGAGTCTCTTAAGCATACACAGTGAACTGCAAATCCTTATACAGAGACTTGCAGTGCAAGGGCAGCAACTGGCCTGCTCCAAAAGCAGTGAGGAAGCATAGTATGATTGTTTACTGGAGTATTTATCAGAGAATGCCAGGAACAATACTTTCTGTGTACTCTTTCACTGGGAAAAAAAGAGGATTCATTTGCTTATCTCCTGAAAGAATGCAAAATTTATTCCACCGGGAACAAGAATTGCCTCAGGGAGGAGTAACAAAAAGAAAGAAAGAAAAAAAGAATCATGTAAAAGAGATAATTACATGTAAAGAATGACCAAAAAGAATGTTAATGATCTTGTACCGAATCTGTTCACAAATCTCTTCGGCTTCTCCAGCTTGCTTGGCTCAACTCGTCGCTACAATCCCGGCTGCCGAATTCCCTCAACTGGAACAATCTAATCTCCTCGGATTGTGGCTCTAGGAATACCTCGCTGCGTCCGGGTTGAAGGCCATTGTTCAAATTAGAGTCTGCTAAACTATCTAGTGCTCTAACCACCTGGGAGATGAGAGACAGTCACATTTTGATCCTTTGTTGTCAGGCATTCAGGAATTGGGGAAAAAAAGGTGTTGCAGACTATGTTACCTGCCCCATCCGTGGCCTTATTGCTGCAGAATGCCGAATGCATGCAGCTGCGGCTCCTATCATATGAAACATCTCGTTTTCATCGAACCTGTTTTCCATCCTAGGGTCAGGAAGGTCCCCAAACTCCCGATGCTCGATTGCCTTCATCAGAAGCTGGGCGAGCCTGAAAATTTTCCAACATGCATAAGGTTGAGTTAAGATCATAATAGCAGTAAGCCTGTCCAAGTCCAAATGCTAAGCTCTCACAATGAAAAATAGAAACACACACACACATTGAGCCAAATATAGCCCCCATGGTATCTGTTACAACCGATCTCATTGATTGCATATGGCATTCATATTATTCATTGTAAAAGACATAGAAACTTTCTAATTATATCAAACAACTATGGATTAGCATCACTAGCTCTGATGTCGTAGTCAAGCTTGAGGGCTGGTTGAGCTAGTAGAGTAGCGGTGATCCTTGGACACGCCACATATGGGGAAAAAATTCTTGTCTCTCCCCTTGTGGTTTGCATATCTACACTTGTGCTCTTTAGGAATGTGTTCAGATCAATTTAGGTGTCATTTGTGTAATGTGTCAGCTCCTTTCATGATTACAACAGTTATAACTGGTGTTTTGCTTTGGTCCTGCATCAAACTCCTTGAGTCATTGCTAAGTTCCCATCTGAGCTTCTTTCATGCTGAATCACATTATGAAGACTGCAATAAATAAGTCCCTAGCACTCTAGCCACTTTTTGCGTGCCACTCTGGAAGAATAATCTGGCTGCCCACTTTATAAAAGGTACAGTTCCTAGAACTTTTAGCAACTGGGTTCCCTCCAGATCACTCTTGGTTGACATGCAATGCAAATGGGACCAACGGAAGGATTAAACATATTATGTATAACAACCAGAAGCAATGTTCATGTCATGGAAGAAATACAATGGCCGTTCAGCTTTTAAGGGAAAAGAATTAACTAGTGAAAGCATCAGCAGAGAATTAGCTACTGTAAGATAGAACTCAAATTTTGAGGCATTCCACTTCCACATCAACTTAATGGATATTTATTGACAGCCTGTGGAACAGGAAATCAACAGTCGAAGCTTGAAGAAGTCTAGACACATCCATTGGTGTATCACAAAATGATCATGTTATTTATTAGTGGATCTCGATCTCATGACTATGGTTACTGGTTGAAAATCATAAAATTTACGCGTACATTAGAACCTAACATTAGTGGCATGCAGTAAGTCCAACTATTATATAAAATGAACTCACCCATTCGACCAGACTTTCATCTCCCAACGGCTGAGAAGCATCAACAGGTTTTCTTCCTGTAATAAGCTCCAAAAGAACAACCCCAAAAGAATATACATCAGACTTTGCTGTTAACTTGCCTGACAATGCATACTCTGGAGCCAAATACCTGGAGAGGATATATATCATATTAGTTCTGTAAACTAAACTAGATATTGGGCATAGATTAGCCAATAAACTCTGAAAAATGCAAGATGGTGTGGATTTGCTTCATTACTTACCCAAATGTCCCCATGACACGTGTGGTAACATGTGTATTGGAATCGGCAGCTAACCTTGCAAGTCCAAAATCAGAAACCTGGATAGTTTCCATAGAATATAACAAATTTAGACGATAATTATGATCACAATAGCATACGAAAATATTGACCTCTAGACTTATATAGCAAATCACATCATACCTGAGCTTCGAAGTTGTTATCCAACAGAATATTGGATGATTTAATATCTCTATGAATAATACGTGGATGACCTAATCAACAGAAACAACAAATACTAAGAAAACTATCCGACATTAGGGGATTGCTGAAGAAATAGTTTAGTAAAAATATTACAATCTTCATGGAGGTAACCAATCCCTCGGGCTGCTCCAGCTGCAATCTTAACCCTTGTCCGCCAATCCAGTGATGCTTCACTTACTGCAGTTTTGAGAGGTCAAGTTAATGATCATATAATCAATGAACAATTAGTGTTCTAATGAAGCTGGCATTAAATAAATGTTAGAAAGTATTATAACTGAAAGAAAAATGTCCTCACCATGGAGGTGGTAATAAAGTGTGTTGTTGGGAACAAAATCATAAACAAGCATTCGCTGGCCCTCCGCAATGCAATAGCCTACTAGAGAAACCAAATGCCTATGATGTACTCTGCTGATAATATCGACCTCAGCCTTGAACTCACGCTCGCCTTGCCCATTCCCAATCTTGAGCTTCTTGACGGCGACTGGGCGACCATCTGGCAAAATGCCCTTGAACACACACCCAAATCCACCTTCTCCCAAAAGGTTCTCTTCTGCAAAGTCATCTGTGATAGCTGCCAAATTCTCTGGTGTGAACAGCATATGGGAATACCCAATCCCAGAGTCCGCTGGAGAGTATGGAAAACCATGGCTCCCGGTGCTGTACCTCATGAAAGGATACCCTGGCGATCTCAAGTAGAACCCGTCTGTCCAGCACAAACACTTAGCACTAGCTTGATGTCTAAAATTGGGGAATGCGTAACACCAGTGTTTGCGCTCTTACCTGAAGCTAGTGAGGATCCAGCCGAAGATGGAATGTAATTGGGCGGTGGTGGTGGAGCTGGTTGCTGTATAGGCAGTGCTGCCGGGGGCTCTATGCGCCGGCGCTTTTTCTTGACGAACCAAATGGTGGCGCCAATAAAGCTGAGCATAGCGAGACCGGCCAGTGCTACAATGGTGGTGGCCGCTTCCCTCGATATCTCGATGTTCTTGCCGCTGCCACTAGCTGCGTGGGTCGAGTTCGAATGCGACTTCACGGGCAAGTGCGGCGTGTAATGCGACTTGCCGTGATAGTGCGGCGGCGGCGGAGGGGCGATTCTTGGCGGGGGAGGCGAATAGGCAGCAACACGCGCGGGAGACGGAGCTTGTGCAGCTGGGGCAGGCGACGGCGATGGTGAGTTGGATGGAGCCGGCGATGGCGGCGAGACGGTGGGAGGCGGCGGCGGAGGAAGGGACGGCGGTGGCGGTGATGGGTATACGCGGGGCTGAACGCGCGGCTGGTCCGTCGCCTGCGGGGGCGGCGGGGCTTGAGGCGGTGACGGGGTTGGATATGGCAGCGGTGACGGTGGAAGCGACGGAGGGGGAGCGTCTGGCGGAGGAGGCGACAATGCCGGTGGCGGCGGGCGGCGGCGACGGCGGCAATGGTGCAGGAGGCGGCGGCGATGGCTCCGGCAAAGGGGACGCCGGAGGTGGGCTACTTACCGGTGGAGGCGAAGAATGGTAGGACGCAGAGACCGGCGGAGCGGAGGCGGACGACGAGTACGGGCAAGCCGGCGGCCGCGGAGCCGGCTGCGCCTGCGGCGCGACGTACGCCGCCTGCTGCTGCTGCGGGGGCAGGAAGGGATCCACGTACCCGTAGCCCATCGGCACCGCCGCGCGCAACAGCCTCCAAAGCAGCAGTGAGCCGTGCCCGCGCAGGCAGGGGATCTGCAGCGCCGCGCCGTCGGCCAGATCTCCCGCCCGCCGGGCGCAGTAGGCAGCTCAGCGGACTGCGGGCGACTGATGAGCACACCGTGCCGCCCCCCAGGGTCTCGCGGCAGCGACAGCGGCGCGTCAAGATCCAGGCCTCCCCACGCGAGCGGCGTCGGCGGCGCGCGCCAGATCACGCCGCGCTGGACCGAGGCCGCCCGCCCGCCAATGGGCGCAGCGCCACCAAACGAAGCGGGCGGCAGCTTACGGCCGGACAGAGACGCCAAGATCCGAGCCTCCCCCGGCGGCGAGCCCTCCTCCTGCCCAATGTAGCGCAATGCAGCGGCTGGCTGTCTCCCTCCCTCAGCGCCTTCGCCGAGCTCGCCTCTTGCCTCCCCTGTCCGCCTGCCTGCCTTGGTGTCCGCGGCTGGACAGTAGAGAGAGAAGGAGTTGGTAGTTGCTACCCTTTTTAGTTCTCCGATTTCCCGAAGCCACATCGAAAAAACAAGGCATTAAATGTTTTTCCCTCTTTACGAGACGAACGTTTTAAGCCTAATTAGTCAATGTTTGGACACGCCAAATAAAACGAGGGGAGACCCAAAATCCAAATTTGGTGCTAATTTTCTCCCTCTCCTTTTCCCGAAGAAAAAACAAGGCCTTTTTCCCTCTTTGGTGTGTGCGAGAGGGGTTGGTGCGAAGTCTACGGGGGATAGCTGGACTGAGAGGAGCGAGAGCAGTACAGCTACAGAGGGAGGCATCCGGGAGTTGGGGGGAGAGGCGAGGGGAAAACGCTAAAAAACACCGGTGGTATTGATATTTCTCGTGCATGTTGTCGCCAGTGGCTCCGCACCCACCGCTGGCCTCGCGGTCGCGGCTCGGCGTCCCGGCCCGCGGTGCGGGGTGGTGGTGGAAACTGGAAACCATGGGAGCAAGCGCACGGGCACGAACGAGCCCTCGTCAGTCGTCACCCACCCGCCGTGTTGACGGCGGCGCGCGGACTGTTTCGGGGCAAACGAGACCAACAAATTGCGGGTTTGTCTGATTGCGCGCGGGAGCTCAAGCCTCAAGCTCATCCATCCTGTAGCGCTGTGAGTTGGTAGTTTACGGCGTACGATGTGAGGGTAACGCAGGCTGGATTATGGTGGGCTACGTGTAGGATATTTATATTATTATTTATATTTTTATTATATTTTTTTATAAAAAATGTCTACTCCATACCATTGCAGCGTTTCCGTGAGGTACCTTCAGATTTTATTTTATTTTATTTGCTTTTTATTATGGACAGAATGGATTAGTGCGGACGATGTTAGATCGTGCTTGTTTGAACCTGGTGTTGATGCTTGGGCAAGTGAGTTCCTTAGAGCATGGTTAATAACTTAGTCGGCAGTCGGCTGTATGACATTGCCACGTCATATAAAGCTAATACTGTAGTTAACTGATATAATAGGCTAACTATTAACCGGCTATTAGGTTGGTTCAACACAGAGTGAGCATTTAATGTGTGCGTGTACATACACGATCTAGTGCGGTCTAGTATCCCGTGTGGCCCTTCAGGCGTGGGAGCTGGGAGGGTAGTATCGGCACACGGGATCAGAAAGTTATGACGTGGGTCAAGCAAGCGCCGAGTTATCGTGTCGAGACCGGGCTGAGAGTGAGAGCATGCGTTTCTATCTCGTAACATGTGATTCAGCCGAGGCGATGCATGAACCGCCCGCTTCCTTCTCTCTCTTATCTTCTCGCTGCTCCACTTAGGATTTTGATGACATGTAACATGGTGCAGCCTGCTGACTAAGCCTTATTATACTTGCTCTTGGATGAAAACCATGCAGACCTTAAAAGACGACATATCTACTGTGCAAGTGATGTCACCTGGTGTTATTGTCAAATGTACTAGTAATTTTTTTTTGACTGTCAAATGTGCTAGTATTGGTCTAAATTTATCTTTTAACTCATCGATATATATCTTTTTATTGTTGTCCTTGTTCCACCTACACATGCCGCCACTCGCTACAATTCTGGGAGCCTTGATTATTCCACCAGATCATCACTTCCTCTTCATCCACTACTTGCTCTTCCTATTCTATCGTGGCACTCCACCATCCACCCACCATTGCTCAATTACCTCGATCTTGTCCTCCCCTGACCCCTTCCCCTTTATCCCTTCTCCTCCTCATAGCGCCCTAATCCTAGCCTCATCCACTGCTCGCACCCACCGTTGATGGCCACAGTGAGACTTCATCACCTTACTGCCCTATATTCAAGCTGCCAGCCATTAACACAACATCTTTTTGCGCACCGTATGTACGGTGAGAGTCTCACCGTCTAGCTGTAACCTAACAACTAGGTTTTCTTCTTAGACGACAATGGGTTTATGAGGGGTCATGCATTTACGAAAAACGCGTGAACCATTGTGCATAGCCTTTGTCATTTAGGTGCAGTGTTTTTGTTGTGGACATGGTGTCCATAGTTTTGCTTATTGTTATTGTATTTACTTTGGTGTGAGCTAGTGATCGCGACATGAGTTTACGTACAATAAACATGAACGCGTTTTATGATTTTAGCGCTCCTAAACAAAACTCCAACACAACATTTAAAACATATTGTGCTCTAGATTTTTTTTTAAATATTGTCGGTGTTTCGAACAAGCACCGGCTAATAAATTTATAATTGTTACGCGTTAGGCTCGGATGGTGTACTAAAGGACACAAGGTTTATACTAGTTCGGGCAGAACGTTCCTACGTCCAGTCTGCTGCTGCTCGTGTTATTAGTACCGAAAAAGGTTCGTAGTAGGAGGTACAAACGATCGAGAGAGGGACATGTCCCAAGTCTCTGATGGAATGGTCGAAAGGACGCCAAGAGCTCGGTTGCTGCTTGACTGTGTGTTGTGTGTTAAAAACGATCGATCAAAAGTCGGTCCCCTTAATGGGGTGCCCTGCCCTCCCTTTTATAGACCAAGGGGGAGCATGGGTTACAGATGGGGGAAAGAGGAAAAAACCAAATGTAGAGAAGGTTGGTGTGAGCGGGTCTTCCTTTTTTGAGTGTTCATTCACGCTAACAAACATCGTGTCGCGGATGGCATGTTCGCCGATCCGATAGGGTCGTGCCACGGCCTCTGTCAAAAGTGGGTGCGTCCCATCCTCCCACGCCGGATGGATGCGCGGCGTGTTTAAAACAGTTATTGTGCCCGGGAGTAGACGGGAAGTTTTCACTTTAGGTGAAATTCTATCTTGATCGTAGTGGTTGTCGCATTTGCGTTAGTATCCGCGTCTAGTAAATTTATAATACAACACGTGTGGAACAAAAGTCGACGCCTACAACACTTGTTGGTGTACTAAAGGGCTTAAAGCGGATCCCATATATCATGGTGAAAAGGGCTTAAAAGCGATGGGGCATGGCCCTCGATCTGCGGTTGACTCAAATATTATTGTCGTACCTGTGCTCGTCTTTATGAAGGATCATGGTGCGATCGAGAGGGACATGTCCCAAGTCGTCTGGGCGTGGAAGGTCGAAAGGACGTTAAAGGCGGGCTAGCCCTTAGCCGTCGAAAGCATGGCGGAGCCTCGCCTTAGCCACCCGGGCGAGGCGGAGTCTAGCCCTTGTCTGTGGCGAAAGCCCGCCCTCGACGTCGGACAAAAGTCGATCGGCCGTCGGACAAGGAGGAGCCGCCCTTAGCCTTTTAGGCGGAGTCAGCCCCAAGAGACGGGCGGAGCCGCCCTCTCGGACGTCGGCGAGGTGGGCCAGCCCTTAGCCAAAAGCCCAAAGGTAGAGACCAATCTTCCATCGTTTGGGCAAGAAGCGCAGATGGCGTGCTTGTCCGACCGAAAGTGTCAACGTTCGATGGTTATTAATTCCACCTCACTTTGGGTACTCCAATTATGGGCGAGAGTAGCCCCCAAGCCCCGGGTGATGAGGCGGAATGGGGTGTTTTGATTTGTCGGATCGTGAGCGCAGGGCGGGTCCAGTTTCGAGCCCCGGGTGATTCGGCGAGAAGTGGGTATTTTTGATTCGCTAGAGGGCACGCTGCAGCGCATCCATCTGTGGACCCCGGGTGATTCGGGGAATCGGCACGGGGGTATTTCGTCGTCGAGGGGTGTGGACCCTTCTGCCGAGTCCCCTTGAGCCCCGGGTGGTTTGGGGCAGTGAATCGCCTGGGTAATTCGGACCCTTCAGGTAATGTGAGATTTGGTATTATCAATGGATAGTTTAAGGAACCCCGGTATCCCGCATGATTTCATCCGGTATCACTGGTGAGGCTCGACTATGGATCGAGGCTCCACTAATGCTCGTGTGTACACGAGTCTGGTGGCTCCATGGGCCATCCCTCATTGGGACGGCCGTCGAGACTGTTGGGCCGGCCCTTGGAATCCTGGGCCCAGGCGGGCCAGAGAAGAAGCTTTTTGACCCGTATCCCCTCTGCGGGAAAAGAGTTCGGTCCGCTTGGGATGGCGAACCGCCCGGTGAAAGCTCTAGTTTGGTTTTGGTAAATTGATGAAACCCTAAGTGCTAATTTAGTTCATCAAGTGATCATGAGATAGGTAGCACACTTCAAGTAGAGAAGCAAATGAAGATCATAACATGACAATGGTGATAGCATGGAGATGATCAAGGGCTTAAACTTGAAGAGAAGAAAAAGAAAAACAAAAAGCTCAAGGCAAAGGTATAACATATAGGAGCTATTTTATTTTGGTGATCAAGACACTTAGAGAGTGTGATCACATTTAGGTTTGATAGTCGTACTATTAAGAGGGGGTGAAACTCGTATCGGAATGCGGTTATCAAAGTGCCACTAGATGCTCTAACTCATTGCATATGCATTTAGGATCTAGTGGAGTGCTAACACCCTTGATAATATTTGTGTAAATATGCTACCACATGTGCACAAGGTGTTTGTAGGGTTGAGATGGATTCGGGAAAATAAAATGTCTATTTTCTATTGCGCCGGATGCAAAATTCTTGGTGGTTAGCACACTTGAGCAAGGGTGAAGAAGTAAGAGTTGAAATGGAGTTGATCGAATGATGTTGGCGTCGGTCTCATCGACCGGGCGCTAGAATCACTCAATGACCCGGACGCTGAAAGGTCGCGTCCGGCCGAGATGCCGATGGCTAAGGTTGTTGAGCAACGCCGGCTGCGTCCGGTCAAAGGTGGACGAACCGTCCGTCGAAAAAACATGCCTCGTGGAGCTTTCGAAGCGACCGAGGCGGGCTTCAGCGTCCGGTCATTTTCTGGAAGCGTCGGTCGCTTCTCGCACCGTTAAAATCGATTCAACGTTTGAAGTCTGGTGACGCGTGGCGTCCATCAGGCGACCGGACGCCGAGGGCCGTCCGGTCGGTTTGATCGGAGCGTCCGATCAGAGCGCGTTTTGCCCAGTGAAGGGGTATAACGACTTTATTTGATTGGGGCTCTATTTATAGCCCCATGGCCGGCTCAAGGGAGTTCTCTTGCACATTTTCATTGACATAGCAACCTTGTGAGCCTAGCCAAAGCTCTCCCACTCATCTACATCATTGACTCATCATCATAGTGAGATTGGGAGTGATCCAAGTGCATTGCTTGAGTGATTGCATCTAGAGGCACTTA
This sequence comes from Miscanthus lutarioriparius, assembly GCA_904845875.1. NCBI lineage: Eukaryota > Viridiplantae > Streptophyta > Magnoliopsida > Poales > Poaceae > Miscanthus > Miscanthus lutarioriparius. Next base: position 30,509,902 of record CAJGYO010000005.1, read on the forward strand.
GTGATCGTGTTTGTTTTGATTTCGCTTGTTACTCTTGGTGGTTGCCACCACCAGGCGGCTTGGAGCATCAAGGATCGTTGAGTGGAGGAGGTGATTGTCTCCGACTCCGATCGTGGTGATTGTGAGGGTTCTTGACCTTTCTCGGCGGAGCGCCAAAAGGTACTCTAGTAAATTGCTTGTGGCTTGTGTGATCCTCTTCTTGTGTTGGTTATGCGGCACCCTATTGAGGGTTTGGCGAGTGATGCCAATCGGTAGCGTGAACCTCTAAGTGAGTGAATCGCCATTAACGAGGACTAGCTTTTAAGAAGCAAGTGAACCTCGGTAAAAATCATTGTGTTCATCATTTGATTCCGAGGTGATTGGTCTAAATTGGTATTCATTATTGTGATTGATTGGTTCCTACCACTACTCGATGATATAACTCTCTTGCTCACTCTTACATTACCGCAAACTAGTTATCAAGCTCTTTAGTGTAGCTACTTGTGAGAGCTTGTTTGTTTGATTAGTGTTGCTCTTTAGTTAGTCTTTGAGAGCACACTAATTTAGCTAAGTGTCATAGCTATTGTGTGGACATACACTATTCGAAATAGAATTGTGGTAGGTGGCTTGCATTTTAGTAGGCTAGCGCAACACTCGATTCGCCGCAAAATTGTCTAACACATTTTGTTAAGTGTTGTTGTAGAATTTTATTAGGCTATTCACCCCCCCTCTAGCCATTAGGACCTTTCACCCGGCGTGATTTTGGTGGGAAAGGATAGGGATCGCGGGCGCATATCCCGCGACGTGACGCGGCGGTGTGTCATGGCAGGCTCGGAGATCGAGGCGGACTGTTGCTCTTCTCACATCCGTCGCCCCTATAAAACCACGGGGTTCGCCCCCAGGGTTCCGTACTTTGACTCCTCGCCTTCGTATCTACAACCTCCACCGCCAATCGCCTAAGCCTCCCACACCCGTATTGCTGCCGCCGTCAATCTTGCATCTCATCACAGCCGCCGTTGAGCTTGCATCCACCCCCTTTCATGTCATTTCAATGGAGCCGTGGTGCAGATCCAACATTACCCCTCAGCGCCTGGAGGGCCTCGTCCGCCGTGGCCTCCTTCGCCCATTGTCCGCCATTGAGGAGTGGCGGTTGCCTGGTGATGAGGACAAGCCATCGCCGCCCGAAGGATATGTCATGTACTTTGCTCTCTTCCACGAGCGGGGATCCATCGTACCTGCTCATAAGTTCCTACGGGGGCTATTGGATTACTACCAGGTGGAGTTGCAGCACCTTAATCACAATGGGGTCCATCATATTGCGGCGTTCGTCGCCCTGCGTGAGGGGTTCCTAGGGATTAGTCCCCACTTCGATCCGTGGTAGTATTTCTTTGTCGTCAACCTGTCGAAGAAGCGGGTTGGGAAGCAAGAGCTGAGCATGCCGATGGGATGTGCCAGCATTCATCTACGCAACAACCGAGCGAACGACTACCCGTTGATGCATCTGTCGACCTCCAACAAGGGGTGGCACTCGCAGTGATTTTACGTCAAGGACAACGTGGCCGCCCCCTTGCCGGTGTTCTCCGGGCGCATCATTGAAGATGTCCCGGGGTCGTGGAAGTGGGGTGTCCCGGACAAAGATAAGAAGAGGATCAAGGACCATCTCGCCGCCCTCCAAATTCTGAAGGAGAGGGGCGTGAAGGGATCGGGGATCATTGGCGCCTACTATGCACGGAGGGTGGCGCCGCTGATGAGCCGCGCGCTCCCCCTATTTCTGATGGCGCCCGGGGCGTCGCCTGAAGGGACGACGCTCATCGATGAAGTGCTCCCCCCCATCGAAGTGGCGCAGTGGATCAAGGAGGCGATGGAGCCTTTAAAGGACAGCACCGGCGTTGTCCTTGATTTCATGTACCCGGTGCTAGGGCATCCCCCGATGCGGCCGGAACCGGGGTTCATCGATTTCATAAGTTCTCTTTTCCCGTGCCTCCTCTTCACTTGAATTTCTGACCCCTTGATGTTGACCTCGGGATAGTGGGACCAGCCAAAGAGACTCATCCTTGGGGATAGCTCGGCTCGCTGCCAAAGGACCGGATCCTGGCGACAGCGAATCGCACCACGGCCGTGTGGGATAGGAGGACAAGGGAGCTCAAGAAGAAGAAGACACTACGGAAGTAGCAAGCACAGGATCGAGGAGAGGAGATAGACAGCGACGATGATGATGATGGTGAGGAGTTTAATGAGGTAGTAGCCAACGTGGATTGGGATGTCCTAGAGGGCGAGGATTCGTTGACAAGCACCCAATTGTCCACGTAGGGACCCTTCCTGTTCCACATGGAAGGAAGTGAGTCCATGAGGCCGGCGGAGATGGGCCCGTCCTTGGGTCCGGTGGGAGCCGGCGGAGGATCGGTGGATGGGGGGAGGCAGATCTACCACCGCGCCCGAGGTGCTGATGGAGGGGGCTGCTCCGATGCCGTGCCCCACAAGCCGATGGGGGCGGGTGGCCCTGCCGCCGCGCCCGAGGTACCAACAGAGAGGGGTGGTTTCGTCGTCGCGCCCTCGGAGATAAGGGAGGCGAGACCCTCTGCCCAGGAGTAGGGGGCAGGTTCGAAGCGATCCTGCCCAGACGAGTTGGAGTAGGAATCTAGGGGTTCATCCCCAAAATGTTCCTACCGCCCAACAACACCGGAGTAAGTCATCGATTCCTCTGTTTTTCCTATTTTTCTATTTTTGGTGTGATGTTATGCCTTTTTAACTTTTTGTAGGCTCTTGCGACGGGGCCGTTCCTTGGCGCTGGCGCCCAAGAAGAGTGTCGCTCTTCAGGTGGAACGGGTGTCGTCGCCTGGTGTCGCTCCTATTTTGGGCAGGAGCGGAGCCGATGTTGCGGCCTCGTCGGCCGGTTAGGCGCCGCCAACGGTGGCGCCCGTGCCCTCGGCGGGTCAGGCGGGCGCCGGGGCTGAGGAAGCACCCTTGGGGGTCACCGAGCAGACAACGTTGGAGGTGACTCCACCGCCTATGTTGGGGGGATGGAGCCGCTGCCGCGCTTGTGGCGCCTCCTGTGGTGGGCGCGGCATCGCAAGTCAAGCCCCCAGCGTCGCAAGCGGAGGTGGCCGTGATCGCGCTAAGTCAGGAGCAGCCGGACATAGCCACGGCGGTGTCCGAGGGAACGGCGCAATCCGTGCCACCGGGCGTAGTGGCGGTGGTGGAGAGGATCAGCAATGGTGCGCCCGCATGGGTGAGCTGCCGCTCCGGTGGATGGCGCCTCAGGACCCAACGTCGACTCTCTTCTCGCTCGACGATGCTTCCGAGAGCATGGAGCGGGAGAGTCTCGACATTGGGTTCTCGGCCATGTTGGATGCCTTGAGCTAGGCTAGGGGCATCCTGCGTGACATCATCATTCCCACTTGCCGGGTATGCGCTTGATCTTCCCTCCCGCTTTCTTCTTTTCTTCATGTATTCTTATATTTTTGTATTTTTGATACTGGTATTCTTTTCAGTCCCTTATTGCTCGTAGCTGGGGGAAATCCTAGTTCCTCCACAAGCAAAAGGCAAAATGGGACCGCCTCACCAAGGAGGCCTAACTGCATGGAGATGTGAGCGCCTAGCTTGCTGTAGCCCAACAACGGGAAGCCGAGGCGCGTCGGGACGCGGAGGAGGTCCACAGGATGTTCTAGGATCTGTCGGTGAGGCTATAGCGGGACGAGGAGGCGGCCGCTAGGGTCCGAAAGGAGCTAGATGAGCTGCTCTAGAAGGATGCCGAGGCCAGCCAGTGGGCCATCGATCTCCTAGCTGAGCTAGAGATGGAGCGGATCTCAAGCTGAAGGCCGAGGAAAGGTTCGTGGCCCTACAGCAAGGGGTGAATCAAGACGCCGGGAGATCGCCTGGCTACATAGGGAGCGAGATGAGCTGCGCTAGACCACAGAAAGACTTCGGTTGGAGCATGGCTCGGTCCGCGAGGAGCGCGACCGGGCCATCCGAGAGCACGACGAGGCATGTCAGATGGTCAACTTCCTCCGGGCGGATCTTGGAGTCGCCGTGACCCGAAGGCTGGAGGCCGAGAACGTCCCTGCTGGGCTAGGCACGAAGCTCGCCGAGGTGCGGGGGATTCTTCAAGTTGAGAGTGATGAGCATGATCTCATGCACGCCGCTGTCGGGGTGGTCTTTGATGACCTAGGGGTGGCGCAGCCAGAGGAAACCAGCTCACTTGCGGCCCGTGCCGTGGGTATCACGGCGCGGGTGGGCCAGCTTGAGGAGGACGCCTTTCAGGCTAGGATCACCCAAGCCTTTACTGTTGCCCGCTCTCACTATGATCAGGAAATCAACTTGGAGGTAATGAGCCTCGGCTTCACGCCTGGCTATGAAAACTCCGAGCTGGATGAGATTGAGAAGGCGGTGACTCCCATTGCGTGGAACCTAGCGAACAGGCTAAAAGACATGGTTCTCCCTTTGAGGAAGTAGTTAGTTGGATAAGTTTGCCAAACATTTATCTGTAATATGTGGACAAGTGATGGTACTTTCGTGTCCAAAAATAGTTTCGTTTTGTAATTTTGTTTCGTTTGTTTTGATCTTACTTTCTTCCCTTTTGCAATTGAGAAAAAAGGTTTATGTTATTCGACCCTTCCGTTTGTTAAGACCATAGGGCCCGAGGTGTATAAGGGGGAAATTTCAATTACGCTGGTGAGCAAAGTTACTATAGTCGTCGGGGCGTGGGCTTTTTGCTGTCTTACCAGGCATGCTCGTTTATCTGTTCCCATGAACCTTGCCGACAATCTTAGCGCAAGGAAAAGGTCTGATGCAATGAATGTTTCAAAAAAGAGGAGGTATTTATACCTTTGTCAGGCCTCGGGTAAGATCCGACCCCTTGCGGTTGTTGGGGCCAGATGTTACTGGAGATCAAAACGAGGGTAGCGAACTTGCTCTTGTATTTGCACGTACCCCTTACTTTGGATTTTGGCGATGGTTCCATGACCGTGCGTTTGATCTTATCGCTGGCCCGGCCTTCCCTGAGCCCCCGCGCGTGGTGGGGATTCGGTCAAGGGCCGGCTCGTTTTGTGACTGTCGCCCCGTCCGTGATTTTTCACAACTGGAGGGGTTGAGGCGATGTCACTTGCCTCGATGGCTCGAGTGACGTGCCTAATGAGCTCGCTAACGGGGATGTTCGAACGGAATCCGATCCCGCTGCTTTGCGATAGGGTCAGCAAAGCTCTCAGGCGGCGTTTCATTGCTCCTTGACCTGCCTTCCAACATATTCCCCCTTAATGGGGACTCTATGGGCTCGGCAAGAGGCTGGATTGAACTTAGAAGGTTGAGATGACCCTTCCCGCCTCAATGCGGGTTGGGCAAAGGCCGATGAGGCTCATCTGCGTTTTCTCCCCTGGCTCTTGTTGGACACGAGGCGGCCTTAGACCCTTCACGGGTTAGCCTTTGAACCTCGGTCTCTCGATCTCGGATCGAACGGCTCGAGCTCCCGAACCCCTTAGGGTCTGATGGGGGTCGGCCGTGTTTCGCGCGTCACCCTGTCCTCGGTTTCCGCAACCGGAGGGGCTGAGTTAACGACACTTGCCTCGACGGCTCGAGTGTCGCGCTCAATGAGCTTGCTAACGGGTATGTTCTTGTGGAATCCGGGTCCATCATTCGCTGACGGGGTCGGCAGAGCCCTCATGTGGCATTTCACTACTTGTTAACCCGCCTCCGGTAGATGCCCGAGTCGTTCGGTAGGCTCAGGTGGCCCGTTGGCCTCTCCTCGATGGAGATTGTGTGGGTTTGGCTCGAGGTTAGAATCAAACAAGAAAGATCGAGATATCCCTGTCCGCTTCTGAGCAAGGTCGGGCAAGGCCGCTGGGGCTCATCATGGTTTTTCTTCCCTGGCTCTATTTGACGCGAGGTGGCCTCGAGCCCTTCGTGGGTCAGCCTTCGAACCTCGGTCGGTTGCCGCTCATATCGAATGAGGTGGGCGCCGCTTTATGGCGCAACACGAAGTGTTGAGATGCGACGATCGCATATGCAACATGCGGATGATGGGATTAATGTATGACTTGATTGAAATGAAAGCAGGGGTCGGTAAGGTTACCTTGGTGGTATGGGTAATGAGAGGCTCTTACCGGACATGTCCATGTGGGGTTCGAGTCCCGATGTTTGCGATGGGGCCGGCGTGACCTGCACGGGCATTGCGATTTTTTCATTTCCATCTCTCGGTGGCAATTCGAGCTGTTTGATTGACTTTAAGTGACCTGATAGCTTCTCCTTGAAGGAGATTCTGCAGGCGGACCCCTCTCAACCCTTCTTGAGAAGGTTGATGCAAGAACTTGGGGTACGAGGAACTGTGAATTCGATTACGCTGGTGAACAAAAACATCGTAGCCGCCGGGGCGTAGGGTCTAGCGGTTCATTTAGTTTTACTCAAAGTTATACACCCACACCCCGCGTCTTTGGTTTTTAAACGTAAGGAGGGGTCGGGCGATGAGGATGTATAAACAAGTAGACACCCTCGGTATCCTCGAGCAATGTCCGTGCCCCTACCATTGTTGGGGTCGGAAGCTCGGTAATGAAATTAACACGCAAAGTAAGTAACAGAGGTGCTTATCTTTTAGTGATTGTTCGTTCATTATTTTACCTGGGTCATCGATCAACCCAGGAGGCCCATTGGGCCCCCCTGGATGGGGGTTCCGTCATCGGGTCATTCCATGGTCCTACTGGGGAAGCGGAGAGTCGCCTGCATGCGGGTGCACCCTGATTCTCGCGCCCGGCGTGTGGTGGTGGTGGGCCACGCCCAGGCAACGTCCTGTTTGACTAGGTGGCATCTCATCGACTAGGGTGCGTCCCGTCGGTCCAGGCGCGTCCCCTCGGATTCCGTCGGCATTGATTTCCCATCTGCATTGAATAGGGGAAGGAAGAGAGTTTTTTGTCCCAACCTTTCACCTTTCCTCAGCTGCTGCACCTCTTCCTTAAATAGGGAGGGAGAGGGGAGTTCCCATCCCATTCCTTAGCCTACTTCTGAGTCGCTACCTCTTCTCCCTTCTTTCCACCGAATGCGTTCGTGCGTCGCAGTGGTTCCTAAGTGAGAGAGGGTAATGCCAGGGAGAGAAAAACTCATAGATCCGCTCATGAATACGGAGCATGATGTCGAGCTGGAGGTCATCCAACGTAGATGAGATAGTGTCTGCCGCCTTTGTTGAGAAGGGGCCGCTTCCACCGAAGGAGGAGGAGGTGCTAGAGGGTGTTGGCGTCGTCGGTTTCATCGTCATTCGTGGCGACCTTTTTTCGGCGGGGAACGTCCCCCTCGCGCAGACGGCGTTGTCAGGGTTATGGTTGATCATGATGGCGCAGTCCCTGGATGCTCCAGTGGAGGTGCCGTTGTTGGGGTTGCGGCTGATCACGATGGTGCAGTCCCTGGATGCCCCGACGGAGGTGCCGTTGTCAGGGTTGGGGCGATGACGATTGCACAGTCCCTGGACGCCTCGGTGGAGGTGCTGTTGTCAGGGTTGCGACTAATGATGATGGCGCAGTCCCTGGACGCGCCTGATGGAGGTGCCGTAGTCACCGACATGGTCCTCAACGTTGCAGATGATGGCGCCCTTGAGGATCCCATGGAGCGGTAGGACGTCGCCGATGGAGAGCGTGGCGCGAGGATTGAGTAATACTCATAGTAGAACTGGTCAGAAACTGTAATAGAATAAGTTTGTGGGGGAGCCCCCGAGTGAATAGGTTTTGTATTTATGAATACATCAGTCCTTTTCATGATGAAATTACTTTGTAAGCGATGAATTTGTGTGAAAAATGAATAAGTTTTCAACTTTCGTTACGGCAAACAGCTTTTTAGCTTTTTCTCCTCTTTTTGTAAAAGAGGCTTGGTGGCTTCCAACCCTTCCCATAGTTAAGGTCATGAAAACTTGGAGTGTGGGCGAGCCAATTCTGATCACGTTGGTGAGCAAGAAGGCCATAGCCGCCGGGGCGTGGGTTTCCCACAGTCCTACCAGTTATACTCAAATTTTGTTCCCAAAATCCTAGCCCTCTGGACTCGCTTATGAGAAAAGAGGGAAAACTCAGAGAATATTTGCAAAGATAACACATAGAGTGTTTACAAGATAAACATACTTATATCAGCCCTCGAGTGAGGTCCGACCCCTCGCTCTTTGTAGGGGTCAGAAGTCACTAAAGATTGGGGATTTTTGGAGACAAAACTGATAAGAAAGAGTATGCATTTATTTAAGGGTAAAAATGATGTAGTTGCTCAATGTTCTAGGTGTTGGTGAAGACCTCGCCGTCGACGGTTTTCAACTTGTAGGCGCCTGGCTGAAGTACTTCCGCGATGACGTAGGGCCCCTCCTAGGGAGGGAGAGCTTGTGACGATCCTTGTTGCTCTATACGAGGCGGAGAACTAGGTCCCCGACGTTGAAGGCTCGGTCCCGCACCCTTTCGGTTGTGGTACCGATGCAGCGCCTGCTGGTACTTGGCCGAACGGAGGAGGGCGATGTCGCGGGCTTCGTCTAGCTGGTCCATGGCGTCTTTGTGGGATGCCTCGGCTCCCTGTTCATCAAATGCTCTGATTCTTGGTGCTCCATAGTTGAGGTCCGTCGGGAGGACGGCCTCGTAAGCGTAGACCATGAAGAAAGGTATGTAGCCGGTGGCCCGGCTGGAAGTTGTCCTTAGGCTCTAGAGCACCGCAGGGAGCTCGGCGACCCAGCGTGAGCCGACCTTGTTCAACCGGTTGAAGATCCTAGGCTTGAGGCCCTGTAAGAGCATGTCGTTTGCACGCTCGACCTGCCCGTTCATTCGGGGGTGCGCGACGGCAGCCCAATCGACTCGGATGTGTTGTTCATCGCAGAATAGAATGAATTTCTTACCGGTGAACCGTGTGCCATTGTTTGTGATGATGGAGTTCGGTACTCCGAAGAGATGGATGATGTCGAGGAAGAACATCACAGCTTGTTTGGACTTGATGACGGAGATCGGCCGAGCTTCGATCCATTTTGTGAACTTATCTATGGTGACAAGCAAGTGGGTGTAGCCCCCGAGCACCTTTTTGAGAGGCCCAACTAGATCGAGCCCGGACTGCGAATGGCCACATGATCGGGATCATCTGGAGTGCCTGGGCTGGGAGGTGAGTTTGCCGAGCATAGTACTGGCATAGTTCATAGGTGCGTATGATTTGCTCGGCGTCGGCTACTGTAGTGGGCCAGTAGAAGCCCTATCGGAATGCATTCCCAACCAAGGTTCTAGGCACGGCATGGTGACCGCAAACCCCACCGTGGATATCACTCAGCAGAAGCTTCCCCTGTTTGATGGGGATACAGAGCTATAGGATCCTGGTGTGGCTCGTTTGTAGAGTTCGCCTTCTACAAGAACGAAGGACTTGGCGCGACGCGCGAGCCATCGAGCCTCCGTCTTGTTCATCGGCAGCGCGTCATGGAGGAGGTAGTCAAGGTAGAGTGTTCTCTAGTTGTTCAGGGGGTCGGGCTCTGTCGCTGGTTCCTCTTTAAGCTCCATGACCTCAGGGCCGGAGGGAGCCGTCGGTTGGTTAGCCCCCGGGGCTGGATCAGACGGGCCATCATTGGCCCGCTCCGACTCTTCGTAGCGTACCGAGGGCTTATGTTGGTCAGCTGGCAAAGATGCCCATTGGCACCGGCTCTCGACCGGACGCCGCTTTTGCAAGTGCGTTGGCCGCCTCGTTGAGGCACCTTGGGATGTGATTGAGTTCGAGGCCATTGAATTTTTCCTCCAGCCATTGGACCTCCTGGCAGTACGTAGCCATCTTGGCATCATGGAAGGCTGGACTCCTTCATGACTTGGTTGACGACCAGCTGGGAGTCACCTCGGATGTCGAGGCATTGGATGCCCAACTCGATGGCGATTCGTAGGCCGTTGATGAGCGCTTCCTACTCAGCCACATTATTTGATGAGGGAAATAGAGCCGAACCATGTACCTCATGCGGACCCCAAGGGGTGATACGAAGACCAGCCATGCGCCGACGCCCTACTTCATCAGCAATCCATCGAAGTACATCATCCAGTACTCTTGATCGACGATCGCCGGTGGTGTCTGGACCTCGGTCCATTTCACGATGAAGTCAGCCAACACCTAGGACTTGATCACCATTCGGGAGGCATATGTGATGCCTTGATCCATCAACTCGAGCGCCCACTTCGCGGTTCTTCCCGTGGCGTCCTAGCTCTGGACGACCTCGCCGAGAGGGAACGACGTTACGACAGTCATGGGGTGTGACTCAACGTAGTGACGTAGCTTTCTCTTGGTGATGAGGACGGTGTATAGGAGCTTCTGGATCTACGAGTAGTGGGTCTTGGAGTCGGATAGTACCTCGCTAATGAAGTACACAGGGCGCTGCACCTTGAGGCCATGCCCTAGGGCGGCGCTGACCACCTACGTGGTGGCCGCTATGTATAGCAGGAGAGATTCTCTATCGCTTGGAGGAACTAGGATTGGGGGCCTTGTCAGAAGTAGTTTGACCATGTCAAGTGCCTCTTGGGCCTCGGATATCCACTCGAAGCGGTCGGCTTTCTTCAGGAGTCAATAAAGAGGGAGACCTCATTCGTCGAGGCGTGAGATGAATCGGTTGAGGGCGGTGAGGCACCCTGTGATTCGCTGAACCCCCTTTATGTTCTGAATCGGGCCCATCCTTGTGATGGCGGAAATCTTCTCCGGGTTGGCTTTGATGCCACGCTCGGAGACGATGAAGCCTAGCAGCATGCCCCGTGGGACCCCGAAAACACATTTTTTGAGATTGAGTTTGATGCCATTCGCTCAGAGTTTCGCAAAGGTTTGCCCAAGATCGGCAACAAGATGGTCGGCCCGCTTGGACTTGACCATGATGTTGTCAATGTTGGCCTCAATGGTCCGCCCGATGAGGTTCCCCAAAGCATTTGAGCATACAGCGCTGGTCGGATTCTTCAGGCCGAATGGCATTGAGACATAGCAGAATGATCCAAAGGGGTGATGAAAGATGTCGTGAGCTGGTCGGATTCTTTCATCATGATTTGATGGTAGCCGGAGTACGCATCAAGAAAGCAAAGGGTTTCACACCCGAGGTAGAGTCGACTATTTGGTCTATGCGCGGCAAAGAAATGGATCCTTTGGGCACGCTTTGTTGAGGCCCGTATAGTCAACACACATCCTCCATTTCCCGCTCTTCTTTCATACAAGAATGGGATTAGCTAACCACTCTAGGTGGTGTACTTCCCTGATGAATCCGGTGGCGACGTTTTGCTATCTCTTCACCGATGGCCCTGCGCTTTTCCTCGTCGAAGCGACGTAGGTGTTGCTTCACCGACTTGGAGCCTAGATGGATTTTCAAGGTATGCTCGGTGACCTCTCTTGGAATGCCTAGCATATCCAAGGGTTTCCACACAAAGATGTCTTTGTTGCCGCGGAGAAAGTCGATGAGCGCGCTTTCCTATTCGGAGGAAAGCGTGGTACCAATATGTACCGTTTTACCCTCAGAGCCGCTGGGATCTATGAAGACCCCCTTGGAGCCTTTTGCCGATTAGAATGACCTGATCAATTTCTTCGCGTCAGGTGCTTCTTCGGCAACCTCCTCCCTGAGAGTGGCGAGCTCCCGGAGGCGATGATTGCCGTGGCGTGGCCACATCACTCGACCTCGCACTCATAGGTGCGCTGGAAGGAGGTGCCGACGGTGATGACCCCATGAGGGCTCGGCATCTTCAACTTGAGGTACGTATAGTTGGGGATGGCCATGAACTTCACGTAGCATGGTCGTCCTAGGATTGCATGGAAGGTTTTGGGGAACCCAACCACCTCGAAGGTGAGTCTCAGTCCTATAATTGAACTGATCCCCAAAGGTAACGGGCAGATCGATTTGCCCAAGTGGCATGGCCTGCTTCCTGGGCACGATGTTGTGAAAAGGTGCTCGGGTTGGGCGGAGGCGCGTCCGGACGACGCCCATCACGTCGAGCGTCTTGGCGTACATGATGTTGAGGCCGCTGCCTCCATCCATCAGTATTTTGGTGAGTCGCTTTGGGCCGACGATCGGGTCGACCACAAGCAGATACCTTCTTGGGTGTGGGACAACATCCGGATGGTTGGTCCGATCGAAGGTTATGGCGGACTCCGACCACCGGAGGAAGGGAGGTGTGGTCGGTTGGGCCGTGTAGACTTGGCGGCGTGCGACCTTCTGGCGAAGTTTGGAGTCATAGGCCGCTGATCCTCCAAAGATCATGAGGCAGCCATCCGGCGTCAGAAAGCCATCGTCCTCTCGGGCGTCGTCCGTAGTTGGGGCAGGTTCCTTCCCCTGCTCCCCTTTGTTGGAGCTTCCGGATAAGAACTTCCGCATGAGGCTGCAGTCCTTGAGCAGATGCTTTATAGGAAAGGTGTGGTTCAGGCACGGCCCCTCGAGCATGTTTTTGAAGTGGTTTGGAGCGCCCTCCACAGGCTTCCGACCATCCTTGCGGTCAACAACGGCCATGAGCGAGTCCTCGCGCCATTGCTTTTTATTCTTTCTTTTGACAGAACGATTGGAGGTGCCTTCGCCGGCACCCTTGTCCCGCCTTGCCTTGCCTTTAAGGTGATCAAAGATCGCTCGACCACCTCCTCTCTTGAGGCATGGCTGGTGGCAATGTCCAGGAGTTCCTTGGTGGTTCGCGGGCCCTTATGTCCCAGCTTATGAACCAAAGACTCGTCAGGTCTTCCCGAACAGGAAGGCTCCTATCACGTCGGCATCGGCGACGTTAGGGAGCTCATTGCACTATCGGGAGAAGCATTGGATGTACCCACGGAGGGTCTCACCAGCCTTCTGACGGCAATTCTTGAGGTCCCATGGGTTTCTAGGGCATTTGTACGTGCCCTGGAAGTTTCCCACAAAGATCTCCTTCAGATCCGCCTAACTCTAGAATGCGTTGGACGGCAGGTGTTCCAATCACGCTCATGCCGAATCGGCCAAGAACAGTGGGAGGTTATGGATAATGAAGTCGTCATTATCCGCACCACCGGCTTGATAGGCAAGCCGATAGTCTTCAAGCCAAAGTCCAGGGTTTATCTCCCCAGAGTATTTAGAGATATTGGTAGGTGGTCGATACCTTGGCGGGAATGCAGCGTTGAGGATATGCCGGCTGAAGGCCTGAGGCCCTAGGAGGCCAGGGCTCGAGCTCCGGTCCTCGCCGCTATCGTAGCATCCGCCGCGTCGAGGATGATAGCCACGGCGGGCTCCTTCCCTTGGGTCGTTGTAGGCGCGTCTGCGGGCATTGATGGTGCTGCATGCGTCACGGTTGTGGCCAAGACGTTGATGTCCTGGGATCGCAGCACGCTGCTCGGCGCCTTGGGTGCTTGGTGGACTGATGCGTCCCTAGCGGGACGCACCGAGGGCGTACGCTGGCTCGTGTCGAGCTCGCATCACCGGGACAACGAGCTTTCCACCTGCTGCGCCACCGCACGCTCGAGCAGCGTGCGTATTTTCGTGTGGGCCCAACGATCCTCGGGCGTTGTGGCCTCTGGAAGGCCATGAAGCAAGGCCGTTGCGGCGGTGATGTTCTGACTTGCTCGAGCAAAGTGATGAAGGGTTTCATCGTCGGCGATGATCCTTCGGTTTACGTCATGGGCCACGACATGCGCATGCCCAACATTTTCGCGGCGTTCGATCTCCTGATCAACCTCCTCATACTCCCGAACAAGCTGTTGTCCGGCTTTGTCTATCTCCCACTTTCGGGCTCTCAGCTGCTCCACCCCTACGTGAGGCGGGGCGGTTCTCCCCCCTTTAGTTCCACCACCGAGGTTGCCTGCCAAAGTAGTCTCCTCCACGGAGACGCTCTCGACATGTCCCTCGGGGTTTTCGCCATGAAACATTCCCGGGAGGGGTGATGGCTCCCCTGCTGGAGTCAGAGCCAGAGTTCGACCCCTGCTCCTCCGCGAGGAGGCCGTGGAGGGATTCCATGACGCTTTCGATCATCCCCATGAACTCATTGTTCGTGGGGGACGGGATCGTGCGCTGTGCCACAAGGTGGCTAACTGTCGCTGCGGCGTTGCGGAGACCGAACGGAAGCGCCGTCGGGGCGCTCCGTGCGGAGTGTTTTGGAAAGAGGGTGAGGCGGCGCGGGGCCTCCCTAGACGGCTGGGGTCCAGGGGAGACGCCTGAGCTAGCGCTCAAGCCTCCCGTAGTTGAAGCTGACGGAGGGGGAGAGACTGGGTGGCGGCGTGGGCCAACGCCAACTCTCCCCCCATCGTGACGATGAAGTCCAGGTCACCGAAACACACATGTGCGCCTGGGACCCAGCTGATTACGTGGCTAGCCATCCGAGGCTTGATTTGGAACGCGCAAAGGCCCCTACCTGGTGCGCCAACTGTTGGTGTTTCGAATAAGCACCGGCTAGTAAATTTATAATTGTTGCGTGTTAGGCTCAGATGGTGTACTAAAGGACACGAGATTTTATACTGGTTTGGGCATAACGTCCCTATGTCCAGTCTGTTGGTGGTTGTGTTATTAGTACCGAAAAAGGTTCGTAGTAGGGGGTACAAACGGTCGAGAGAGGGACAGGTCCCAAGTCTCTGATGGAAAGATCGAAAGGATGTCAAGAGCTTGGTTGCTGCTTGGCTGTGTGTTGTGTGTTGAAAATGATCGATCAAAAGTCGGTCCCCTTAGTGGGGTGCCCTGCCCTCCTTTTATAGACCAAGGGGGAGCAGGGGTTACAGATGAGGGAAAGAGGAAAAAATCAAAGGTAGAGAAGGTCCTTTGGGGAGCCGGGTCTTCCTTTTCCCATGTGCCTGCCTTGCTAACATGACAGACTGTGTCAGGGATAACGTGTTTGCTGATCCTGATAGGGCCATGCCCTGGCCTCTGTCAGCAAGTGGGTGCGTCCCATCCTACGCCGACGGATGGCGCGACGTGTTAGAGGGACAAGCTGCGACCCTTCGGGGAGTTGACGGGGAAGTGACCCTACGTCCGTCACTGTATGTGATGTGAATTCTATCTTGGATCGTGGTGGTTGTCGCATGCTTGTGTTAGTATCCGCGTTCGAGAGCTGATGGCGGCGCCTACAACACTGTGGGACAAAAGTCGACGCCTACAACACTGTTTGGGCACTGTTAGATTGGAAATGGCTTAAAGCGCCCGTCCCATCATATCCTGGTGGTGCCTTCCTGCAGGCGTATAGGGCATGGCCCTCGATACTACGGTTGACTCGAATGTCCTATCGTACCCTGTGCTCATCTTTATGAAGGATCAGGGTGCAGTCGTCGGTCGAGGCGGAGCTAGCCCTCGGGGGTCAGGCGAGGCGGAGCCCGCCCTCGGACGTCGGGCGAGGTGGAGCCAGCCCTTAGCCATTGGGCGAGGCGGAATCAATCTTCCATTGTTCGGGCAAGAAGCGCAGTAGCGTTCTTGTCTGACCGGAAGTGTCAACGTTCGATGGTTATTAGTTCCACCTCACTGGGTAACCCGGTATTAGGTCCCCGACAAATATGTTCAAGATTGATCTAGTCATTCCTTTTAAACCAAAATGTATGGGTCTGAGCTAGTTTTTTTAATGATAAATACTAGGGTGTTTAGTTAAGTAACTATCATTCCATAGCTATGGTGTGATAGCACAACCATTTTGTACAGTAACATACTTGTCTTTGTGTTTACTAAGTTGTCATCAAGCATCAAGAGAAACACATTTTTCACGATGTTTGTCTATTGAGGATATCAAGAATGTGAATACTGTAATTTTAATATTCTCACTCTCTAACTCTAAGTAAATTACAATATCCACGCGGCGTTATGAATGGCACGGTGGATCACAATACCCACAGGTCCCGTTCGCTGATCTAAAACTTGGCTGAAAAACACTGTTCTGACTGGTTTTTTGTGAGAGAAAAACACTATTTAACTGATTTGATGAACAGTAATTTGAGAGTGGGGATCCGCCGACTGACTGAAAATTTCATAGCAACGAACAGCCCCTGTATTTGGACCATGGGGGCAGTACGAGTCTTCAGTCTTTTTGGTCGTTTGGCGTGTGACGTGCTACCTGCCCATGCAGTAAGGTTTGGGCTGAAATGGACATGGACGTAAAGTCTAAACGTACCGAAATCCAAGGAAGAAACCATCCACTGGATATTCCTCCTTTCCCACCGTGTACCGTATCGCAATGACATCGACACGCCGCACCGTGCCATTCTTCCCCTGACACAGCGCCATAGACGTAGCAGTATATATCTTCTTGGAGCAGTAATTTTGTAATTACCGCTCGTATCGTACTGATAAGCACACTGAGCGTTCAGAAGAAGCTAATCCAATTATTTAATGGATCAAGTCGCTCGCCCGGCAGCTATCATCGAATTAAAAAAGGGTTTATTTGAAGTCGTGCCTCCGTATAAAGATTTTCTAGATATAGTTTTACAGCCATGTTGAGCCGGTGACATTAACACGCGCTCTAGCATCCTTTTATTTGTTTCTGACTTATGCAGTCAGATTAAATAGAGTTCAAACCATGGTTGTCCCGCTCCTCCCGCACCACTGAATCAAGATACGAACCCCACCTTTACCATAAGACACATCATGCATATATATAGTGAGAAAGGAACATAAATTTTTTAGTGTTTTTTAAAGAGTTAAATGCATTCATTAACTTTTAGTGATGTGTTATTTAAGTCCATCAACTTTCAAACTGTATTTTTGGATCCATTAATTTTTTGTGGTGTATCATCCAGATTCATCAACTTTCAAACTGCATTTTTGGGTCATTAACTTTTGGTGGTGTGTCATCCAGGTCCATCAACTTTTAAATTGTATTTTTTTGGATCCCTAAACTTTTTAACTGGTTCACCGTAGATTCATACCTCTTCATTTAGTGAATTGATCGGACATGGCACGCCAACTAAGCAGCCACCGTGGAGTAGGTGATAAGTCCATAGCTCCTCAAGATGTTCATGGAGAGTTGTCTAGTAATAATTCAAATGTAGCAGATGGTAATTCGTTAATATCCCCTAGTCTTAAATTTGGGACTATTATTTTTAAGGATAAATATATTGTGGACATGGAGAAATTTACAACTGTTGAACTGTCATCAAAGATATTTTATAGAGGTGCCTTATTATTGTATAGAAAGGAGGAGAAAATAAAGCCAACAAAACACATCGGTACTAATTCTAAAGAGGTGGAGATCATCAATAAAATTTTCCCAACGTGATTAACATCATTGCCATAGTTTTTTTTTTATTTCCATGCATTAGTTTCCTATGCATTGTGACACACGATCTTTTATCTAGCATCTAGCTTTTAGTGCCTATGTGAGTCAAATTGGTGGCTGCATTTGGACGTGTTGTGCATGTTAGCCGAATTAGGGACTCAAGGTTAATCGGTCCTAGTTGGGCTGGCAGAGTCCGAGTTTTGTTTGAGTCAGGTGGCCTGCGTGCCTATACCTGTGCCCTTCGGCTTTGTACCGGGTAGATTAGACTGGATTTTATTGTCGAGTTTATTCCCCATCGAGCCGCCGCTCGAGAACTCTAGATGGTGATCCCAACAGGTTCTTCATATCGAAGATTCTCTCCGAATGGTGATCTCATCTTGTACTCCACGTTGGCTGCTTTTTTTACGTGTCATGTCAGATCTATTCGCTAAATAAAGGGGTATGGACCTACGGTGAACCAGTTAAAAGTTTAGGGATCTAAAAATATAATTTAAAAGCTGATGGACCTGAATGACACACCACCAAAAATTAATAGACCAAAAAATACAGTTTAAAAGTTGATGGACCTAGATGACACACGACCTAAAGTTAATAGAGCCTATTGTGCATTTAACTCTTTTAAAAAGTGCATGTGGTTTTGTTCAGCAAAAAGGCATTCATCATAGGTTGATTCTTGGCCAAAGGACCGCATATCGTCCACTGTCCACACGATTAATTCTGCTGCTACTACTACTATACATATAAAGGAACAAGAGAACAACATCATATCTATATCTATATCTATATTTATATCTATAATTATAAATCTATATCTGTCTTATGTTTTTAATCTCCACTAACATTCTATCTCGGCATGCAAAATATCCATGTCAACATCCACTAGCCATCC
Source organism: Miscanthus lutarioriparius (assembly GCA_904845875.1). Taxonomy (NCBI): domain Eukaryota; kingdom Viridiplantae; phylum Streptophyta; class Magnoliopsida; order Poales; family Poaceae; genus Miscanthus; species Miscanthus lutarioriparius. The sequence continues at coordinate 30,527,893 of CAJGYO010000005.1, forward strand.
CACTAGCCTATACAACTATATCTTCATTCAAACTATTAAATCAGCAAATCACATCATTTAATAATATATATTTAGTTGTCTATATTAGTGTGCTAAAAATCATCCATTAACATATATTATAATACTTATTTGTCCATACAAGCAAATATAAGTAGTATAATTTCACATGTGATTCCGGCGTTCTTCCAGTAACTCTGAAACTCATGCCCTCGTTCATGTATCGTCAAGAGGCTTTACACTATTTGTTAGCATAAATATAAAACGGCATACCGAGCTGATTGAATACTTTGTCCACGTTTTATTTGCTAACCACAACAGCATATGAACCACCGTATGCTTGTTGGATGCAGGGACGAGGAATGCAAAGCTGCAGGTGCAAAGCACGAACCCGGAATTGAAAGGGAATAATGAGCAGACAGCAAGCAGAACAAAGGAGAAAACAAAGCGGGCAGGGGCACGCATGGCAGGGCGCGCAGCGGGCTGCCGCGTAGGCAGGCAGGTCCCCCCGCCCCCGGTGGCCGGCGCGCTAGACAAATGCACCGCAAGTGGCGCCGACTCGGTCGACGGCTGCTGCGGCCATCGAGCGATCTGGCTGTGGGGTGCTGCGGTGCCGAGCGCGGCAGCGCCCCTCGCCATTTTGTCGAGCAAAAAGGGGTGGTGAGTGGTGACGCGTGTATGTGTATCGGCGGCGGAGGGCGAGAGAGTGCCTGCCAGAGTGCCAGGACGGGGACGGGGACGGGGACGGAGCGGCCTCGACCGCACCAAAAAAAACCGCGTCCCCGCGGGACAAGCTGCCGAGGAGACCGCTCGTGGCTCGTCCCCGACCCATTTCTGGTTCTGGGCGTGGCCCCGCCAGCGCGCCGCGGCCCGCGCGCGGTTGCTAGCCAGCTGAGCTGACCACCGCCGGCATGGCCGGGCTTGGAGCTGGAGGCAAATCCGCCAAAATGCGGTCAACTCCCCCAGCCATCCGAGTATCCCACCATCCATTTCGTTGGTAAGGTGAAAGTGAGGACGTCAGGCTCAGCGCTGAGGCAGGTTGTCGCCTGCGCCCTGCCTCTGCCGGTCCATTCCATGGGATTCTTTGCCCGCTCCACGTTCTCCCCACGCGTACGAAGCAGTATCTTTTTCTCTCGGATGCCATCAGCTCCACTGGCTTGCTTGCGTAAGGCTGGAAACCATGGGCTTTGTGTGTGATAACCTACTTTAGTGGCTCTCTAGCCTGGGGACCGTGCCTATGTTAAACACTGGACAAGTGTACGTAGCGGTAGTACAGACAGTAGTACTGCTGCTCTACTGCCACTAGCATGCATATCTAATTGTCAACCAGAGTACGTACTCCTTGTTTCTTCTCAACCTTTCCGCGCTTCTCGTTTTGTTCTTGGTCAATTAAAACGAAGACCTACTGTCCCATTCTTTCTCGCGAATGAAAACTAAAAAAAAGCTTGCTGCAAGTTGTTGATGGCCATGACCCCCCTGTGTTCGCAATGCCAAACAGGTGTAATGTAACGCGAACACATGACAGATGCGTCATGCGCGTGTGCTCATACGCAGTCCAATCCGTGCCCGTTCTCATGTTGCCAGTTCCCAACCGAACTGAGCCGGCGAATTTATCAGGCGAGCACCGAGCCACCGACAGCAGCAGTGCCGTACGCGAGACGTTTACGTGCGTAGGGCTTCTACTTCTAGTGCCTATGCACCGGCCACCATGGGGATAACGAAAGAAAGCGACCTGTGCCGGCCGACGGAGGAGAGGCAGAGGTCAAGGGCCGACAGGGGAATCGCGAGGCACCCGCTCGTTTACACCGGAAATTTGTGCGTGTGCAGATAGTGATTTTAATACGAGTATATATATATATATATATCGCTTTCTCTGTAGCACGACGAGCTTGATCGATCGGTCCACCCCTCCCCCTGTGTGGCTGTGTTCGCACGCGAGTCAACAGTTCGGCGCTTTTTCCCGCAGCTCTGAACAGAGGGGAGCCGAGCACGCGCTGATGCGATGATGTGGTGGAAGGCTGCGAGGGGATCGGAGGAGATCGAGTGTTTTGTGAGCGCTACTGCGCTAGTATTAGGTCATCTTTTTTCACACCGCCACTCCAGGTCAGACCAAAGGACATGAAATCTGCTTTAAACTAGTGACCGCATGTACTGCACTCGTGATGTCGTGGGAATAGTTTACATGCGATGCGACCTTGAACTCGAGCTGCCAGCCTGGACTCTGGAGGCACTTGCGGCGAAGTCGTCCTCGCCTCCAGTCCTCCACGCTGCACCTTGCATGCGTGAGATGCGTGCGCACTGACCTGGTGGACGGAAACGGAACATGTTTGTGTTTGAAATACAGAAACTCACGAGCACAGGCAGCTGCTAGATGGCTAGATCCAGCCGCCGACTTGGGCTTCATAGGAGTAGTACGAGTATACCGATGGTTGTAGGCTTGTTGCTTGTACGAAGTAGAGTACGGCGTACGAGTAGCTTGACTGCTGCTGATACCAGCAGGTCTGCCAGGTCAAGTACTCAAGTCAAACCACTAAACCAGGCAGCAATCAACCCCGGTTACAATCAATCCTGCAGCGGCAGCGGCAAACTGGCGGAGCACAAGAGTGGGCGGTCGAAGGCTGGAGGCCCACTGGGCTTTTCTGCGTAGTCCAGACAGAACGCACATGCGCCAGGCCCAACCTAAAGCCTTCAACTCGAGATTTTAGCCCAAGAAGAAACGAACTACACGATTGCTAACCACCGCGAGATCCCTTATCATTGGAAAAAAAAAAAAACAATACCAAGAGATAGCAAATAGGCCACTTGTGCTTTGAATTTATTACAGTTTACAAGTTTCGTGGTGACAGACATAAATGCGGTACCATACAGGCATAAACGAAAACATATTTTAGAATGTTACACTCATGATTATATTCGCTGGTCCAAAGTAATCGGTGTAGTATATATAATAAAAAAAATCCTCTATATGATGTTGGCTACACGCATATAAAATTTGATTTTTTTTCTTTGAAAACATAGAATAACAAAAATGTACATACAATGCCTCTATCTTGTCTCATCATAAAAATGTTTCAATACTTCAATTAATATAGGCGGAAACTTATGTAAAGGTCAGGAGTTTGTCTATAGCTCACCATTTGGTCACTGAATTCTTAATCATATCTCGTTATATTGTTAGCTTCCTCATTTGTTCCTCCTCTAGTCTTCTTTCTCAGTCTCACCTTATCTAGGCTATGATGTCCCCGATGCCTGACCAAGGCTAATACCTTGAATTTGGGTTTGCAGCTTACCACTAAGTTACAACTCTCATTTGACGTTCCATCTTTAGATTGCCTATCTTTTTTCTATCACATTGCCTTATCCGTTACGTATCTCCATGATAAACCAAACATATTTTTGTTCTTTCTTTTAGTGTTTTTCATTCATATAGCCCAACATATTTTCGTTGGTTTTATTTTTAAAAAATCCTCAAAACCCGCACAAATCTCTAACCATATTTTTGAGATCCCTAACTAAAATTATAGATTTAACTCATAGGAGGAGGCTAATCTTTATGGGCTAGATCTCATTAAGTTTTAGAGACATGAGGAAAAAAGCAATCAAGATGACCGATGGAGGAGAAACACTTGAGTAACTAAGAGTAGTGTTTGACTAAACAAATTTACTCATCTTTAGTTGCTTAAAATACTGATTAACCATTTGTCACCAACTTACTTTAAATTTAAATTTAAGATTTGGCGGTTTGGTAATCACGTGAGGTCAGTGGCTTAAAAGAATCGCTAAGTGACAAGCGTGATGATGACACACATGCTATATTCAAATGAGTAAGTGTTAGTGGGTGAAGTAGCACCGAGCCGTTAGAGCCACGTTGGAAGGTGGTGGTAGCAGCTAGCGTGGGAAAATGAGGCGGAGTCGTTAGGGCTCAATGAGGGGTTGTAGCGGAAGAGTGCTTGGATAGAGGGTGAGAAAAGGTAGCATCGCGACTCTTGTTGCACACGCATCTGCCGATAAGGTTGGCGGTGAATGTAGTCCATCAACCATGCAAGGGAACTAATTGAAAGGATGAGATTAAGAAACCGACAAGCAACGAAAGAAGAGATATTCATGAGAAAAAAAGAAAAAAGTTAAACTAGCTATGCAAGAAATTTAATCAGTTAGAAGAGTTCAAATAGAAACCGTGTGTTGAGAATGTGAAGCGACGCACGAGCACTAAATAAAGATTGTCAGCCAATACCACCCTCCGTGTAGAGGAAAGGAAAGATTAATGAAGAACAAAATAAAAACAAAGAGACGAGAGATGGAGCACAAGATTAGACATAGAATCTCAGCAACTGAAAAGAAGATTTCACCGTTTTCAATAGAAACTAAGAAAACAATATATACAACCCTCCTATTTGACTGCCATTAGAGATTGCTTTAGTATCGGACATCACTGGTAGTCGCACCTACACCACTACCATTCGAAATATCGAGGATGAATTGAATTCGCTCCCCCCGTGTCTCATCCCCTCTGGAGTCTAGTCGAAAACCCTCCCCCTCGTCTCTTCGGAGACATCCGAGAAAACCCTCCCCCTGGCCCCGTTTGATCGCCTGAACAGAAGCCTCCCCCGCGGCCCCGCCCCACCCACCCGGCGGCGCCCCGGCAATGTCCGCGCAGAACGGCGGGATCATCATCGATTGGCGACAGGCAATGCCCCCCGATTCCCCGGCGGTGGAGTTGGAGGTGGTCGGCTCATCCTCTCCGTCCGTCACGCCATGTCCCGCGGCGGCGGCGGGCGCCGACGCCGACATCGATCATGGCGGAGGCACGGCGGAATTCTCGCACATGAGTGATCAACAATTACAGGTCGGTATCATCCGCTGCGAAGGGATGGCGAAGCAGGGTATACTCCAGAAGACGCCGGATGGTGGCGAGAAGATGCAGGCACGCGTCCTCCGGATGAAGAAGGAGCTCGAACGACGGAGGGCCAGGCAGTGGAAGGTGAGGAAAATGTGGACTTTGCGTAATAGTTTCGGGTTCGCTTGAGTGTTTTCTCCCCTTTCTGTTTTGGGTTCGGTTGATATCAGGCTTACGGACAGTTGGGTTGGTGATTGGGCTGCACGAATCATCTGTTAGGGTGTTTCAAGGCTTTCACAAATGTTTGGGTTTAGTGTAAGGTTTGGATAAATGTTGTGTTTTTTAGTTGCTTTCAGCAAGCAATTGAAATTACATCTGCACTTAGAATCATCCCAGAGGAACAATGTCTTTTTCATTAAGAAGAATTGAAGAAATAGCCATCCAAATTGGACTTGGAGAGGTCAACCTGAATACACATTTTACTCAGCAAATGGGCTAGGTTCAGTTCCTCAGTGGATAAATCGAGATGTTTGTTTGTATCTGATAAACGAAAGTATAATAAAATTTGGCTTATGTCATTGAGAGATTGAAAGATTCAAATGATAATCTTCGTTTTTCTCTGGCGTAAAGGCTTTCAAGTTGAAGTTCTGAAGCACCGGCGAGTGTCTTTTGGCAGTCATAGTCTTTGTAGTCTTTTACTTTCTTAGCCTTGTTCTTCCTTCAGGTTTGCAGGTGTGGTAGAGTCTCTGGTGTGTTTTGCTATCCATCTGTGATGAACGTTTGTCTGTGGTCGTTTTATGTCAAGCTGGTAACTCCAGCAGTACTGCGTAACCATTGATTGTTTTATAAAAGCAGGGTTTTCCTCCATAAAAAAAAAGATTCAAATGATAATATCATGGATTAGCAATAAAAGATTAAGTGGATATATAAGCATCTTTCCCGTGATGATGTTTGTTTGGACTTGAAAGGAGAGCTTTTGTTTTTATGATCAGGATGGCTAACATGAGTAAATAAAAAAGAGCACCTTGAGATTGTTTCCTGGGCTTGCATCAAGTACACTTGTATTTTTAGCTCGTTTCATTTCCTCCCATGCAGCAACCTTACGTTTCCTTTTAATCATGTTAGGATGGCACAGTGCTGAGACAGGCAGTGCAAGCTAAGCATACTGGTGGCAGCAGGGCTGAAATCTACGACTTCAGTAAGATTTATGCATTTATTTGTTGGTTATGGTTCGTTTCTTCTTTAGGCCCTGTTGATTATTTTTTGTTTCCCTTTTAGGCCTTATTGGTTATGTTCCTTATTTGCAATTGCTTGTCATCAGTACGGTCGCGAAAGAGCCTCTAGCTGAGTTGGCTAGGTGGCTTCAGTAGCACTCCTCATGTCTTGAGTTCAACTCCCCGTGGGAGCGAATTTCAGGCGGGCTGCTGAGGTTAAAAAAATCTGCTCGTTTGTCCCACGCCAAAGCACAGGTCTAAGGCTGGCCCAGTCTCACATGGGCAACGATGCGGCTGTTTTTTTTTCTCGAACTACACAGGAGACCTGCGTGTCATATTAAGGTAGATAAAAAAGTAGTACACAAGTCTGGCAAGAACCTTCCTGAGTACAACCCCCCCCAGAGAGAGAGAGAGAACTAGGTTTCAGCCGCGCCAAGTACTAAAAAATAGACGACCAGAACCTCCATGGAGCTTAAACTCCAGAGGTCAGCGACCTGACCAGGAGATCACGGAGCTTAGAGGCACCCTCATGCACCACAAACCACATTCCGTGTTAACAGCCCTAAATATCTCCTGCACATTTGGCCTCAGCTTCTCAAATACACATGCATTACGGTGTTTCCAGATCTCCTAAGCCACCAGGATTATCTGGGAATTGAGACCCTTCCGCAAGTCTTTTGGTACAGCCGAACTTGCTTTCTTCCACAAACCAGAGAAACGGGACTCTGCGCCTCCTGGTGCCAAGTTAAATAGGCCTAGGTGCTGAAGAATCATGACCCAGACTTGACGAGTGAAAACACATCCAACCAGCAAATGGTGAATCGACTCCTCGGCCTGATCACAGAAAGGACAAGCCTCCCGATGGGGCAGGTCGCGCTTTGCTAGGCGATCAGCCGTCCAGCACCGGTTGTGAAACACCAGCCATATGAAAAACTTGCATCGTGGGGGTGCCCAGCTTTTCCAACTCCTCCAGGAACCAAACTTAATGGTTCCAAAAAAGAATGCAGCATAGGCCGATTTACTGCTATATAAGCCAGACTGTGTAAACTTCCCATCTAAATTGATCTGGCACGTCCTCCTGCTGCAATGTCAATCCATCCACTAAATCCCAGATCTGTAGCTATTCAACAAGAACCTTCACAGTAAGGGCCCCTTTGATATCCTCCACCCATTTTCGATTCAGGAGTGCTTGAGCCACCATCCTCCTCTTAGCAGTTTGCTTATGGACTAATTTCACTAAATTAGGGGCTATCTCAGCTATGGTGCGCTCATCCAACTAACGATCTTTCCAAAACAGAATTTTCTAGCCATTTCCCACAATGGCATCTACTGCAACATTAAACAGAGCTTGGACATTTTGAGGGATTTGAATTGGGAGAACTGCCCAAGGCCTAGAGGGGTCTGTTTTATTGGCCCACAGCCATCTGATCCTTAAAGCCTAGCCAAGGAGTTCGAGGTTATGGATCCCAAGGCCGCTGTGTATGGGTGTGGCAGGGGTTCGGTGGTTTTCTTGACCTGCGTGAGAAAGTTACCTTCTATATTAAGTAGAATGCCCGGGGCTGTCTTAGCACCCCCCTTCCTCTGGCAAGTTGAGTTTTTTTGGTCATTAGTCAGATGGACATACAGTTTCTGTCATTGGTTTATGTAGTCTCAAATGCTTTGGTGTTGTTAGGGGAGCATCCAACATTGTTTATCTCTACTGCAATCATGGTTAAGGTAGAAGGAGGCATACAAGTCCGTTATTATCAACAGGGCACTGTACTTCCCATTTTCTATGTGATTTTGGCTTTTGCTTTGATTTTAACAATCTTAGATCCTGACATCTGAAAGGTAGAAACTGAATGCATTACATATGTTCCTTTTTAATCCCTATACAATAACCATGCAGAAATGTATCCCAGTCCTATTTGATGCACAGTGTTCTAGTGTGATCATTTGGCACCTGCTGATGGGGTAGCTAAGTGAACATTGGGTGGCATGCCAGGCTAAGTGAGGCACCTCTCAGATAAGCCCAACCCTCAAACTTATAAGTGACTTCACCCTAAAGGATAGCAAAATAGACGTCGGTAGACTTGGTAGAAATGATCATCTCATTATATCCTACTGGAACAACACTGTAGATTACCAACTGGAATGTGCATGAGATTTATATCTTCCTACACCATTTCAGGGGATGGAATACCGTGTTTGTGTCTTTGTAAAAATTCAACAACCTACCTGCTGCCTGCTGGATCCCGTGACTTCATAAACTTTTAGATCTCCTTTGTCATGACAGATCATAAGTTCAATAGAACTGTACAAACTTGTACATCTGCCTGCAGCATGTTACTAAGAATCTGTGTTGAGTATTTCATCTGATCTGTAAGGTTTGGTACTTATTTGTTAGGTCTTATGGTGTTGTGAAATGAATGCATTCTACCTTGGCCACTCCGACACCTTCCTTTTTGTTGCCTCCTGCCTTAAGGAAGTTTGTTCTTGTGCAATCAGTCACACTGGTGGCCGTTTTGCAGAGTCTGATGATGAAACCATGGACAGTACGGCTAGCAAATACTATCCAAACTCAAGTTGTACTACATCTACAAAGACCTATACCCAGGTGTGCTTCTATGACTCTGCAGGTTTTTAATGATATGTTTTTCAGATATTCTCCTTTCTTAAGATTTACCTTTCTACAGATTTTATGACTACCGTTCCCGATTGTATATAGGTTAAGGGAGCTGCATATAAAGAACAAAGTTCTTTAAGCCATGCGAAATGTGCTTACCCAAATAATGGTGGTCAAATATCAAAAGAGTCGTTGAGTCCTCAACTAAAAACTTGCGCTCATCTTCCAAAGAGCCACACCATAAATCAACAGGAGAATAGCACTGTCAATAAACGCATCAATGCCACCTTTGGTAGTAACAGGAGGTAATGCCTTTTCCTTGATCCACTTGATTTTGCAGTTTTATATCGTGTGCTATGTTCTTGTGTATCAATCTGTCTGTTTGCAACTGTAGATGTTTTACTTTACACTTGATGTTTAATTGTATAGTATTTGCTTCACTGTTTTGTGCTCTTTTACATCTCTCCTTGAAATGTTTCTTTCCCTTTTTTTAATTCTGATTGTTCATGTTTCCACTGGTTTATCTTTTAAAATTTGCACTCCCTTTTCAGTTCTGTTTCCCATCTATATAGTAGTAAGATCACTGATATTGAATCACTGTATCCCCATCTTAGTATATCTTCTTTCATATTCAACAAACCGTCTGAGACTCTGAATAGAAACAAATTTTGGTTTGAATCTCAACTTTGGTCTGTTTCCATGTCTATTTTTTCTACTTTGATTTTGCAAATAAGGAGACCTTTTGTGTCAGTTTTCCAAAGGCTCCTGTGATCTAAGATTTAATACTACCATTCATCTCATTCAATGTTTCAAATAGCAGGCTAAGGCATTTAGCGGCGGACTTTTCCAAAACCTATAAAAAGCTATAGTGGGAGTTATTTCATTTAGCATTTTTCATAAAAAACATGAAAAATCTTAATTAATTATACACAGAAACATTTAACTAACGGAAATTTCATGAACACAAATACTAATATACATGTACAGGCTCTAGGAGAATATGTCTCCACGTCCATTTAACATTCACTGAATCCATCAACATACTCATGGCTACATTCAACATGAACATTCAATATTCAATAGTTCAGTTTTATTATAGTGCCTCTTGGCCAACACTTTGAATTAGCCTGATGGATTCGTGACCCTACTACACCCTCACTTTTTCTGTCTCTTGCCGGACAGGAGTGAATCAAAAACTAGAGTTGTGGCGGGAGACTTTGTAGTCCAAAGATTTTAGACTATGAGATGTGACTTCAGCACTACTACTCGGGAGGAGGAAGATATTAGTTTGGTGCCTAGGAAGGATACATTTTGATATTTAGGATCATTGCTACAGAGAGACAGGGATATTGATGAAGATGTTAGCCATAAAATCAAAGCAGGGTGGATGAAGTAGCACCAAGCATCTGGTGTCCTATGTGACAAAAGGGTACCACAGAAGCTAAAAGGCAAGTTTTATAGGACGGCGATTAGTCCTGCTATGTTGTATGGTGCAGAATGTTGGCCTACGAAAAGACGACATGTTCAATAGATAAGTGTCGCGGAAATGCGCATGTTGCGTTGGATTTGCGGTCATACAAGAAGGGATCGAGTTCGGAACGATGATATACGTGATAGATTAGGGGTAGCACCAATTGAAGAAAAGCTTGTCCAACACCGGTTGAAATGGTTTGGACATGTCCAACGGAGACCTCCAGAGGCATCGGTGCGTAGTGGAATCCTAAGCCAGGATAGTAACGTGAAGAGAGGCAGAGAAGACCGAAGTTGACTTGGGTAGAGACAATAAAAGGAGACTTGAAAGGATGGAATATACCCAAAGACTTAGCCTTAGATAGGAGTGCTTGGAAAACAGCTATTCACGTGCCTGAACCTTGATGGCTTCTGCTGGGTTTCAACTCTAGCCTACCCCAACTTGTTTGGGACTTAAAGGCTTTGTTGTTGTTGTTGTTGTTGTTGTTGTTGGGTTTCATCTCTAGTCTATGTCTATCCCGACTTGCTTGGGGCAGAAGCATGTTCCTTTTTTTTATTTTCATTGTTATATGAATAATGAAGTTGCATCTTGATTTGCCATGTCATGGTGGAAGTAACACCTTTCATAAAACCAGTGTGCTTCTCTGACAAAAAAGATTCTGATTTGCAGGTCGAACGTTGCCAAAAATAAGGCCCCGCCTTCTTTGAAGATTAAAAAGGTGGGTAACCATACATTTTGTGCGTAGCTATACATTTTCCAGTTACCATGTTTCTTAATATTTGCTCCTGGTGAATCAGTTGTATGAACAATATTTCCTACATTTGCCTTAGAGAGCTAGCATTTAAGGTCCAATCCTTTTACTGCAAATGCACCTTTTTTTGGTTATTTTCCATCCACTAGTATTTGTTTTAAACAAAAAATGCAATGATATAAAACCCCAGATTTACTTGAAATAAGAAAAAACAATCAAAACACGAAGAAAAGCATACATATTTGAATTGTGAAGTTTAATGCACCAATTCATGCACTCTTGTCTATTGGTTAATAATTGATGCTTCATTGATATTATAAAAAATATTCTACTACTACTTGTGCAACTTCAGTTGTCTTGTCTGTTTCAGGATGTAATTCGCTTGGATGACGATGATGATACTGAGCCTGCTAGATCAGCTGATGTTCAGATATCTAATAAGTGGTAACACAGCAGACATCTCTACCTGTTTAAGATTTGTTTAAATAGTTATAATTTAAGATGACGAGCAATTATAGATAGTGTTTTATTGATGAAATTTCACTTGTGTAGGGATGAGTCAAAGATCTACTATCCTTCAAGGTTGGAATCATTCTTTGTCATTGAGGTACATGTACATAGGGAGATTACCTCCATCCAATCTGATATCCTTATATTTGTCAACAGCACTGATCCAGAAGCGGTTGAACTGAGCTACTCTGACATGAAATGTCTTGAACCAGAAGAATATTTAAAATCACCTGTTATAAATTTTTGCCTTCAGTAAGTAATCTTTTCCACTTTCTGTACTCTCTCTTTTATCTCCCACTTTCTTCTGCATGCATCACAGAACTGCACTCATGCCTTCGCTCCTGAGATTTCTTACAGCCTGTGGAATGCAAGAATTTAGATGCCACCTGATTGGGTCTAAGACTCTAAGTATCAGTCTAAGTATCATTTTAAAAGCAAAGTATATTCATTTTGTCACTCAGCTTCTGTTGGGAATAATTGGTAGCCTCAAACTGTTTGATAAGTTGCTGAAGTTCAATAACTGAGATGCTACGTGGAAGATGTTTTTGACTTTATGACATATCACAAATTTACTAGAGCTGTCTCTTCTATGGTTTATAAACATCCAGTAATGTCTGCCATGTAGGTTTTAATAAATGATATCTATATACTCCATCCTGACTATGGCTATGTCAGGTACCTCAAGAAATCAAGACCTCGCAGGGATTTATACATGTTTAACACCTATTTTTATAGCAAACTTGAAGAAGCACTATCCACGCCGGTATGGTTATTGTGTTTCAATGCTATCTTGATTCTGTCCAAATTAAAGAAATACCATCCTCTTCCACAGCTTGATACCGTGCACTGCTTTGCATCAGTTGGCTTAATGTGGAAGTTCCACTGTACCCGGAACACTTATCACTTTCTTGATAAGTTGCAACTATAGTCTAGCGTCACATTTTTAATGCGGCATGTCATCCAATTCAGGTTTAACCATACTACCATTTTGTCCGTATTAATACATGTAAAGTAAAATGTTGACTAGATGAAATTGGTTCATGGTGTGGAGAAGCTGCCTGGGCCAGGCAGCATTCCCATGTGTTTTATTTTGGACGCTTTGGGCCAGGATCATCCGCCTGGCCAGGCAGTGCCCCCCAACCCCAAGGCATGTTCCAAACATGCCTTTAAGTGGGTCTGGGGAAGGGTGTAAGTGGCAAGCCTTACCCTCGCCTGTGCAATGCGAGGAGACCGCGACTCAAACCGGGACCTTCCGGTCACAGGCGGTAAGACTCTACCGCTTGCACCAGGCCCGCCCTTCCTCAATAATCCTTAGTAACTTTGATGATGAATACACAAATTGCAAACATCGATAGCTTCAAATTCCTTTAATATTGAGAGCAGGAAATCTACAGTTTACTAAAAAAAATGTTGTATGTCTTTTTCTTTGGAAAACAGAGCCTAATTTTTGCTCTTATATTTATTTCATTGTTGTCTAGTACCTTTTGCAAATTGGTCTAATCATTCCCTCGATAGGGTGACCATGACTCGAAATTCAGCAAGTTACGGAGATGGTGGAGAAGTGTAGATATTTTTAAGAAAGCATACATAATTTTGCCGATTAATGAATCGTAAGTTGCTTCTTCTCTGGATAATACTTCAATACTAAATGGTAAACATTTACTTATTGGCAAGAAAGGATTACCTTTCTAAATAGTCGATGGAGTCTGGTTGACAGTTAGGCAACAGTATTCTTATATAACATGTCATGTATATAATGGATATCACGTTGTGATCATGCAAATTAGGGTGCACTGGAGCTTGATCATTGTTTGCATGCCTACAAAAGAGGCAGATTCTGGGCCAATAATGCTTCACTTGGACTCTCTTGGTATTCACTCCAGTCAAAAGCTTTTTGACATTGTTAGGAGGTATGTAATCACCAGTGTTACAATGCTAAGAGTTTTATTTTGAGCCGTCTCGCTGCAAGTTTCATGAGTTCCGAATTCCAATACTATCACAGGTATATTCAAGCAGAATGGCGGCACTTACAGAAGGATTCTTCTTATGATATTCCATTTTCAGGGAGGATGTGGAAGCATCTTTCAAGAAATATTAATGGGGAAAAGGTTGAGGTAAGAAGCCTTGAATTCTAACCATAGTTTTCTAAATACTTGTTAAAATGACTTTGTAGCAGCTCTTTTTTCCCTTTAGTTTTCTTATTTGACGTATCTTTTTCTAATGCCACCTTCTATTTTCATATGCCAGGTGCCACATCAGCGTAACGATTATGATTGTGGCCTCTTTATGATTTACTATATTGACAGGTTTATCCAAGAGGCACCAGAGAGGTTGACAAAAGAGGGCCTTGGCATGGTACAAATCGCATTGCTCCATTATTTTTGTTCTCTTATAGTGCTAACTCCTAACTACTAACGCACAATCTCTGGTTCTTAGTTTGGACGCAGATGGTTCGACCATAAAAAAGCTTCAGCGCTTCGGGAAGGGATACGACAATTACTGTTTGATCTATTTGATAGTGCTCTAGACGACGATGGACCATCGGAGCCAGAGCTTCATCCAGGTGAAGACGAGGACATTCGGATGGCCTGAGCCTGCTGTTCCACAATTATGCTGCTTTGATTGGATATGTAACCTCGACAGAGGGAATGTCCCGTTGGTGAAATTGTTTACACCCTCGTTCACTCCAAGTGAAGTTTGGCGGTGGAGGAAATTGTTTACACCCTCGTTCACTCCAAGTGAAGTTTGGCGGTGGAGGAAATTGTTTACACCCTCGTTCACTCCAAGTGAACTTTCGCGGTGGAAATGTACAGTTCAAGATTATGCTTAGGCATGCAAATAAAATCTTCCCAAATAGAATTTGCATGCTTATATATCGTTAACATATTGATATAAATATCTGGTAATCTGCGATCAAGCATTTTAGTTATCTGCTGCTTGTTAAGAGCATAAAGATGAAAATAAACTTAAGGCCCTGTTTGATTCTTGGAATTGAATTTATTTTAATAATCATAATTTAGACACATATTAATTAAGTAAATAGTGGTATATATATATGGATTATATTTGGATATTAGTGTTGGCTATACGAGAGAGAGATTTATGTATCGCATTTCTATCGTAGGGGAGCGAGTTGTAAGTTGCAAAGTAAAAATATAGCACGGTGATATGTAGAATTTATTTTCATCTTCCACCCTATGAATTTAAGATAGACTGATAAATGAATTTTAGAAAGTGGTGGAATATCAAATTCTAAACCAAATAGCCTGATCTATTATATAGATTTCAATTCCTCCAAATGAAAGGATTCAAACGACCTCTAATTATAATTTAGAATGCATCGCTTGAACCGTATTTTGTGCACGAACAGGTAAATATCAATCTCACGATGCGCCAGATAACAAATCTTTGATACTAGTCATGTAGATGTCATATTAGAATCCCATGGCACACCAGACAAGGAAAAGGAGATGACATGGAATACAAATAATTCAAGGGATGGATATCATAGAATTAAGATAATTGGCACATGAGACCATAAGTTTTTGGTCGCAAATTTTACAGATTCCAAAAGCAAAAGTCCAAGGGTGCACTCCGCAAGGCATGTAAAAGTGTTATTGGAATCCTCTAGTACAAAGGTGAAAAAACAGGCTCTTGTGATGGATACACCATTCCTGTTATAGAGGTGTAGCAAATCCTGTGGAAACAAACAACAAACAATATAGATAAGAACAACAAAGCAGGCAAATGGGGGTGAACAGAAAGTTTGTGATAGATACACATACACAGAAAATAGTTAAAGGGTAGTGCTTGCTGAAAATGCCAATCATATGCACACATAAAAATTCATAAATTACCAAGGCCATCAATATAACTTGCATCTGTGGCTTATTTAAAAGTAGAATTGAATCATTTGGCAAGAAAAAATAACTTCACTGAGTGATTCAGACACAAATAAGGAACTGTCTGTACCAACAATTTGGCACAAAGTGTTGTAGACACCTTAAATGCCCCTTGAGTACAATTCATAGATCTATAGTTGCCTTTTCAAGCTATCAGCAACAGTCTTTAATAAAACAGAGAAAACAATCAGATGGGGTATGTGACAACACATGAACAGCAATTGTAAAAAAAAGGTAAAGTCTTAAAGATGTTAACAAACGCTTGCCGATTGAAAAAACATCAAGAAATATGTATTTGGCTAAAAAACCTATTCTAATAAAAGACGTAGCAACAATCTGTACTTAGTCAAATGATGTTGGCAGGATGCTAAATTAGTAGACACCACAAACAGTAACTTGTGGGTTAGTCAGACAAGTGCATCCTAACCATTGTGGCGATATTATTTGTTAGGAAATGACAAACATATAGAGCACTAAGAGAAGAATGAAAAATACATCAAAGTTCTTCGATCCCATCCACCAAAGATGCCACTACTAAAGAGGCAGAAAATCAAGGCCATTTTGATCCAATTTTAGACACTGGCACAAATATAGCACTAGCCAGTAGCCTACCTTAATACAATACTTCTAATTTCAGGCATACATTCAAATTTGAAGTGTCCTTGGTTTCTAGCCTATCCTCAATAACAATCTCAAATGGGCCTAAAAGAGTGTAATGTAGGTGAAGTACTTACATAGCAGAACTATGTTCAATATGTAATAACAAACATCAAACTGAAGAGAAGAGCGAAGCAATCAGATTCTGATCTGACACAGTACCGTTAACTCATTCGATGTAATATAGTAAGTCTCGATGGCATGCGCCATTCAGGGAATCACGGTACCGAAATGGAGCAAACGGATCAAATCACTTACCTTCGGAGAGCCAGCCCCAAGAGCCAGGCTTAAGCCCGAGCATGGAGGTGAGCAGCGCCGACGCGGTGGCGTTGTGCATCGGCATCAGCGAACCCTGCACGCCGCCGAGCGCCGCAACCGGCACCCTGCACCACCGAATCTGAGCTAAGGAGAAGAACAAAAATGCTCCGCTAGAGAATCAGAGGCTCCAGGCTACCTCGAGATCGCGAGGCGCCGGCGGGAGGCGCGCGGCAGGGACGCGGCTGCCAGCTCCGGAGAGCGAGCCGCCGCCTGGCGGGAGAGCGTTGCAGAGATAGTAGACGGGGAACCGGAGCGCAGCGCCGCGAGGGCTCGCCGCACGCCGCCAGCCGCCGCCGCCATCGACGGGTTCCGTTGTCCTCTAAAACCCTTGTTGGGCTGTTTGCAGATTTGCGAGGACGCCGAGGGGCCGAGGGGCTCGGTGGACCAGGTCTATAACACAGGTCCCCAAGACCGTCTGCAGGTTGCAAAGCAACTGACAGCGGGTTGCAGAGTTGAGCAGTCTGTTCATTTTGGTTTGTTTTAACCAAATCAAATCAAACCAAGTAATCAATAGTTTTTTTTATAAAAAAAAGCATCAGCCAAATTTTAAACCAAAGACTAACACCAACCAAATGAATAGACCCGAAATCATCAAATGTGCTCAAAGTTGATTGTGTTTTTAGACGCATTTGGGCCTTGGTACCCGGCAGCATAGTATCAACTTTCAAATTTTGGACATGCACATTAAGGTGACATTCGAAACTTGAGATTTCCATGGAAATCCAAGCAAAATTCATATACGCGGGCAAAGGGAAAACTTAGGGTGTGTTTGGTGTTTCTATACGGTAAGCTTGGCTAGAAATATAACTCGCTATCTTAAGCCTGTCCATGTCAACACAATCTAGTCGTGTTTAGTTATCAGCTAGCTAAGCCTGTATTGGCTGGTTCATGTTTGTTTGCCTGGATTACTTGGTCCTATTACCTCTTCTTTGGCACGGTGATCTTACCTCCGCTACCTTCGTCGTCTCTGCTCGTCATCAGCGCCATACCCCTATGACTGCAAGTACGAACACCGGATAACAAATCGGCTTGCATCTCCATGGTACAGACAAATGCAACAAATTCCATTGATCTTTGGGTGCAGAGCAACATTATAAAATGCAAAAAACTAGAACCAATGGGAAAAAGTAAATCCACACGCAAAATCAATCCATCAGAACAAGCTAAACGATATTAAACAGCCCAGAATACTTGACTTCCCGATCATCTCTAGTAGCAGATTTCTTTAGAAACTCGACTCAAGAGTCCAGAGGCAAAGGAAGCCCAATCCCGAGCTGAAGCCAAACAGGTACAAGGACAAGATTTTGCTAGCTATAAGCAATGGATACAGAATGCAGTCAGAAAGCTTAGCTGAATCAAAGTTTACATGCCAGGGGACCACAACCCAATTACATTCTACTGTTTTATTTTGGTGGCAAGTAACAAATCAGAGACAACAGTCGTTAAAGCAAAAACTCAGGCTTAACGTATGACCTGCAAAATAGAACACTAGAGGGGCTTAAGGCCTGCTTGTCCCTGATGACATCATGTCCCTGACATGAAACTATCAGCTAACTAAATGTTAGATAGGCATCAGCCTACCTTCAGCATATAAACAACCTATAGCGGTCTTGTGCCGATCAAAATTGACTAAGATGCGGACTGCTATCATCTTGTTTACCAGTAGTCTTTGCAAGAGCACACACCATTTTCAAAGTGGTGGAACCTCTTTGCATCCCTTGCAATGATCTGACGGCCGACAAGTTTCGAGATTATCTTGAAAGCCGTGTGACAGTCTCCACATGACCGAAGATTCTTTATAACTCTAATAGGCGAACGGGGAGCACTTGTTATAAGACCGTAACTGATAGCCAGCCTCTCACTGTGAGCAAGTAAAGCATCCTCTTTGGTTTCTTGATCAACATCATGAAGAACAAATCGAGTGTCAGCAATATACCCAGCTTCTTTCATGTGAGCCAACAAGTACCTCAGCTCTTCATAGATCTTAGGAGTGTCAGGGTGGGATCGGTCTCCAGCTCTGTATTCATGGACCTTGCTCCGAGCTTCAGCAACACTTGCCTTTTTCCTTTCCTTTTCCTTTGCAAGGTCTGAAGCATTGACAGGGAAAAGACCCATTTTAGACTGTTCATTCAGCCTAGAAGAATCCAAGCGCTCTATGATTTGAGCGCAACGATCTCCAAGCTCTAAAAAGCCATTAAGTCGACACATGTTCATCAAATTTTCCCATACCTCAATGCTTGGTTCCACAGGCATCTGTTCCACAAATTCATAGGCTTCAGCAATGTAGCCAGACTGTCCAAGCATACTAATAATGCTTGCATAATGTTCCATAGTGGGATGTATGCCAAAATCTTTCTGCATGGATTCAAAATGCAACATTCCTTCATTAACAGATCCCAAAATTCCACAGGCCAGGAAAACATGTCTGAACATGCCAAGATCTGGCTTACCCCCTGTCTGCTTAAACCGATCGAAAAAATCTATTGCTTCTTCACCAAGGGTATTATGCACAAAACCTGAGATCATAGTGTTCCAAGAAGTCAAATTATGATGATCCATAGAACTGAAAAGCTTTTTTGCATCTTCCATTGAACCACACTTAGCATACATCTTTAGAATTTTGTTTTGAAAATCTGTATCAACAAGAAGTGATGATTCAGAAATTTGACTATGTATTAATCTTGCTTCTGAGAGCGCAGTTGCATCACCACATGCTTGCATCAATCTGAAGTAATGAGGAGCATGTAACACAATTCTGTTTTCCTTTAGCATAGCCAGAACTTCCAAAGCTTCTTTTACATTGCCATCTTCACAAAACTTCTCCAGTTCTTCAACAGTACCTTTGTGTTTGCCGCCGGCTTTAGGTAATTCATAAGGCGATCCAACATTTGAAGGGTTGCCCTGTAGCGACTGGTGATATTTGTCATCTTCATGAGGTGCACTGTTTAAGTGGTTCCCAAATGATCCAGCAGATTGCGCATGTGAATGTTTTTCTTGATGAACTCCATGAGAGAGGCGTTGTGCATCTGCATTTAGGTACATGGAATATCCTTGAGGAGTACCATGTGTATCAGCCTGCGAAGTGAAATGAGGGCTTTGATACGCCTGCGAAGCATTATATCCAAAATTACTATTGTTGCCTTGCTGAAACCCTGCAACATGCTCCTTATGGAAATGAGTTGGATTTACATACTGAGAGGGATGATTCCCCGATCTATCTGGATAACTTCCCCCAGATCTATGATCAACATATTGCTGTTTCTGAACTCGCTGGTTATTTCCAATTGGGTTTGGACATGCTTGTCCTGAAGGACCATATCCGTACTGCCCATAATTAGCTCCTTCTCCTTCATAAATCTTCTGGTTACTTTGGGAGTTGTATCCAGAGCTATATGTACTATTAGCTTCTGTGCCATTGTACTGTTGACGATCATTTGGAAAATACCCATCAAGGCCTTGCTGGCTGTATGCACCACTACCTCTGTAAGGTTGCAATGCATTATATCCAGATGCCTCATTATTCGCTCTTGCACCAGTATACGGCTGATGACTGTTTCGAAATCCATATGATCCACCACTTCTGTAATGTTGCTCAGAACTACCACCAACATCCACACCCCTATTTTTGTGAATACCTGTTGTGGAACCAGCTGAAGGGACATCTCTCTGAAGTTGGATGTTAGAGCCGTTTGAACGGGAGTCAGCGTAGCTACCTGCTTTGTTTTGTCCCCACTCGCGCTGATAGTCTTCATCAGTCCATTCAGATGCAAAACTGCCAGCCCCTCGATGTGGAACCCAAGACTGCAGACAAACTCTTTCAGCTGGAAGTCTGCAAGATAAAAGAACCATGCTTTTAGGATGACCCTGAATTGGAAATTTTCAGGTGCAATGTCACTCGTAACAGGTAAGTGTTTTTTTTTTCTTTTGAAAAGACCGCATCTGGATCAGATAAGTAGTGAAACTACATATTTTTAGGATTAAACGTAACAAGAGACGTTCTAATGAACAGAAAACACGAATTAGAATTACTATGGCCAAGGACCAAGGTGTCATTTCATGTTCTAATCAGGCCACAATGAATAGAAATTTCCTTCCCCGAACAATTGGCTACTTTTTTTTTAAGTTATATTCTGTTCCGTTCTTAGAAACAGAGGAACAGTTTACCGAGAACCAAATCGCTAGAGAAGATCTCCCAACTCTAGTCTAGAAAAAGAAAAGATTATCAACAAGGAATAGCATCGCGTCATATATGAATCAACGAGACACCACCGAGGTAGTGGTACAGTACCTGGGCGGCAAATCCACGCGCCGGTAGAGGGGCGCTGGCGCGGCCGACGCCGCGATGGCGCCGCGAGGGGAGAACCGGGCGGCTAAGAGCGCCCTGCGCGCTCCAACCATGGCAGCCATCTCCCACCCTCTCCCTCTGTACCTCCCACGTCGCTCGCCTCCTCCCCTTTCTCTTCGTCGCTAAAACCCTCGCGAAGGCGAAGCGGCGGCTGCCCCCCGCCGCCAAGGAGAAGCGCTGCCTGGGGTCGGCCGTGCGTCGCGTGGCTGTGGAATGGGTTGCTGCGGTGCCGTCGTGGGTTCGTTGCGGCTATCGGGCTGGGTAACATAGTTCTGGTCAGTGACTGGGCCGGCTCAACGTATCATTGGTTGGGCTCACCCGTCTCGTGGCATCGCAAGATTGCTCCACTAAGGGCCCATCATCACAACACCGAGGCAGCCGAGAGCCGGACCCCCGCACATGCCGCAGCACTCGAGAGCGCAGCCAAGCGGCGGCGCCCCGCCTCTGACTCCGCCCCAGGTCGCTGCGTCCATGGACCCCTCCTCGCAGTCGGCGCCTCCCACCGGGGACGACCCGGCTGCGGCGGCGGATCCCGAGCTCCCGAGGCTCACAGTGACGCAGGTGGAGCAGATGAAGGTGGAGGCCAGGGTTGGCGACATCTACCGCGCCCTCTTCGGGGCCGCGCCCAACACGAAATCCATCATGTGAGCATCCCCGAGCGCACGCTAGTTTTCTCACTTCTATTAGGAGATAGAGATATCCCCGGCTGACGGCAGGGCTACGCGGATCTCGACGCATGGGTTTAGTTTGGATATTGGAGAATTTGACTGACAGGCTGTAGCTTGAAAAATGGCTAGTCCTGTGATAACTTTAGCTGTAGCACCAGATAGTTCAGTGCAGGGTTCCTGATTTGGTGCTTACAGACGCTTAACACTGCTATTTATTTGTTGTTGGACAGCGTATTATACACAAACACTTGAATGGGAGTTGATATTAGGGTGTCCACTGCCTCCTCATCATAGGCTTTTGTTGTCGAGTTGTTTTCTGTGCAGGCTAGAGCTGTGGCGTGATGAACATATTGAGTATCTGACGCGTGGGCTGAGGCATCTCGGGCCAGCCTTTCATGTTCTAGATGCCAAGTAATGATTGTGCATGGTTAAGTTATCTTTAGTATATCCTGTTTGATTGTGGCACTAATGCATATTTGTTCTGGTATTGTTTTTCATTGGTTTCAGTCGCCCTTGGCTGTGCTACTGGATGGTTCATCCACTTGCTTTGCTGGATGAAGCACTTGATGATGATCTTGAGAATGATATCATAGACTTCTTAGCTCGATGTCAGGATAAAGATGGTGGATATAGTGGTGGACCTGGACAGGTTGCTCCAATCTCAAAACCTTTTGAGCCCCACACTTTTGAGCTAATAATATCTTTGATTTTGCTATTTGCATTGATTTTTTCAGATAAGATTTTAGATTTATGCAGTGTATGCATTAGTCTTGGATATGTCCAATGAAACACTGAAGACATTATGTTTGTTGTTGCAGTTACATTTTTAATTGATATTAGGATGTCCATGTAACAAACAAAATACGTGCCAGTGACGGTGGGTACTATGCTTTGGATTTGTATACTCAAGGTTATCTTTTTTTGATAGCAAAGCTACATTATTGGGTGCTTTGATTTAGCCTTCTCATTCAGTTAGCATAAGTTTTTAACCAGAAATCTTGTTTGTTATTGATTTATAAAGTTAGTTTGAGTTCATTTATGTTGAGTCATTCAAGAGGGTAAATTGTAGTTTTTTTTAGACATTCTTTTGTCCACGTCCTTTGCAGTTGCCTCACCTAGCTACGACTTATGCTGCCGTAAATACACTTGTGACAATAGGGAGTGAAAGAGCACTGTCATCAATCAATAGGTAAATCTCATGGTTGCTCTACAGCAAGATCTGCTTTACATGAGTCATTTTGTTAATAATGTTTATCTTGTTGGTCAGGGACAACTTGTACAAGTTTATGCTTCGGATGAAAGATATATCAGGTGCTTTCAGGTACGCAACCTATCAGCATGGATAATGTACAGAGACCACCTTCTCATTTGTAGCTCCTTCTGAGGTGATGCCTGCCACTCATTTTTCCTTTGCCCTAGAATGCATGATGGTGGTGAAATTGATGTCCGTGCTTCCTACACCGCTATATCGGTGAGTTTCTTGTGGTCCTTCACGATTTTTCTGCAGTTACTTGATATTTCCTGGTGTTGACCTTAGGTTGCCAGCCTTGTGAATATTCTTGATGTTGAACTGGCAAAAGGTGTTGGCGACTACATAGCAAGGTTTTGTTTGTGTTATATAAATGCATTTTTTTCAGTTGCAAAAATTGTTGCTTGGTCACAGTTCTTTTCTAGAATGTTGCTCAATTGATATATTATATGATGACTGCAGTTGTCAAACTTATGAAGGTGGTATTGCTGGGGAGCCTTATGCTGAAGCACATGGTGGGTATGTTTCTGAGGATTTCTGTAAAGTTCCAAATTTATATGTTAAGAGCATTAACAAAAGTTGCTTTCATAAGGTATACGTTCTGTGGATTGGCTGCTTTGATCCTGCTTAATGAGGCAGAGAAAGTTGACTTGCCTAGCTTGATCGTAAGACAACCTCTTCCTCCCTTAGTTTATTTAATTTACTTATATAATTATGATGTGTTTTGTGTATTAGACCATGAAGTTGTTCTTTTAGGTCCTTTGGTGAAAGTGCATGACAAGTAGTCGATACTTGTGTGTTTGGCTGATGCAACATTTGTTTTTATTACAATACCATTTGGCGTTGTTGCTGACATCTTCACCATTTAGGGTTGGGTGGCTTTTCGTCAAGGGGTGGAATGCGGATTTCAAGGACGAAATAATAAATTGGTTGACGGTTGCTACTCCTTTTGGCAGGTAATTGTAACATCTGTCTACTGTTATCTTTGCCACATGTTGTGCTCCATGTAACAGAAGTCTAGTGTGTGACCAGGGAGCTGCCATTGCTTTAACACAAAAGTTAATTACGATTGTTGATAAGCAATTGAAGTCCTCGTATTTCTGCAAAAGGCCATCAGGAGAGGATGCCTGCAGCACCAGTTCATATGGGTGCACTGCGAAAAAGTTTTCCTCTGGTAAGAATCAGGACCATCCATAATTTTCTTATGAAACAAAAATTATTTCTTCATTTTGTTTGTGATAAATATGAAAGAAGTTTTGTAAAATTTTAAAACAAAAAATAGAAACGGTTCCAGATCGATGTAAATTGTAACTGATTGGAACTTCTTTATTCCTCGTACCATGCAGCAATGCACTGATAACTTAAAAAGCCCGTTTTGCTGTATGTTTGCTAGTAGGTGGGTGAGCGAACAGTACCGGTTATCAATTTTTAAAACCTTGATCTGCTTACTGGCAACCTAATGTCATTCCTCATACTGTTTATACTTTTGGTGCATTTGATGTGCGAGTTTATAATGCACCCACAAGATCATGACCTGAACTGAACTGACGTATTGATTTACAAATTCTGGGGAGCTTGATTTATGTCATCATACTCATGTGTTTTGCTTGTTTTCCTCCTGAAGCTGTGGATTATGCAAAGTTTGGATTTGATTTTATACAACAGAGCAACCAAATTGGCCCACTCTTCCATAACATTGCCCTGCAACAATACATCCTACTTTGTTCACAGGTGAGATAACTTTAAATACAATATTATTTTCATATGCAGAGTTTTATCACCAGAATGTGAAATTCTGCAATGCCATCTTATTATAGTTGTTACCACCATTTGCCCCAAATTATAGGTCGTTTTGGCTTTTCTATGTACATAGCTTTTGCTATGCACCTAGATATACGATATGTTTAGATACATAGCAAAAGTTATGTACCTAAAAATGCCAAAACGACCTATAAATTGGAACAGAGTGAGTATTTGTTGAGGAGTTGAGATCTCAGATTAAGTTAAGATGACAACTGCTTCTGTAACTCAGGTACTAGAGGGAGGCTTGAGGGATAAGCCTGGAAAGAACAGAGATCACTATCATTCATGCTACTGCCTCAGTGGTCTCTCAGTTAGCCAGTACAGTGCCATGACTGATGCGGATTCGTGCCCATTACCTCAGCATGTGCTTGGACCGTACTCTAATTTGCTTGAGCCAATCCATCCACTCTACAATGTTGTCCTGGATAAATACCATACAGCCTATGAGTTCTTTTCAAAAGAGTGATCTAATGTTAGAACCTAAGAACAATTGGCTAGGGTCGTGTGGGATTGTATTATTTGCACGGATAACAGTAACTTTTGATTTACATACCTTAGTCGTGTTATACCAGGGTATCTGTATGTTTGGTCAGGTGCATTGCCTGGATAAATCTCTCTTGGTTGTGATGTTCGCGACTCGAATTATGTTACTGGTGTTTATTATTAATTAAAAATGTACCAGAAGTGCAGCGTTAGATGCAGCATAGTGATCTGTGAATGCTAGAACCAAGTGTTTGTATGTATTATGTTATGAGTTAAATGCATGATTAGATGGTACCTGAACCAGCTGGGGTTGCTTGTAGGCAGGTAATAAGCCAAGCAAAACCATTGCTAGAAGATAAGTGAGCCATAGTGGATGCGACCAGAGCATGCTGCCTCGTGCCCTCGTCGACAGTGTGCAGTGCAGCTCGGTTCCTAGCAAAAGGCTGTTTCCCAAATTGGGTATATCTAATCTAATCTAAAAAAATGAGTCATATTCCAAAAACTGTTGGATATGAAAAAAAAGAAGATACATCACCATCCTTTATTGGTTTCTCATCAATAACAATACATACACGAAGTCATCTCCGTACATGCTCCAACACAACTCGCTGTGTCATGGTCCGTCAGCCCCACTACCCCAGCATCCTAGCTTACACCCAAAACTTCAATATAAAATCTTCATTATTTGTTATACCTCCCAATATTCTCATATCTTAAAATAGTGGCCACAATTCCGTGAACCTCCGAGACAACAACGACAGTATTCGGGCCATGATCGGACATCGTCTCACCAAACTCACGCTTAGAATCTCCAAAGTGAAATGTCCGATGCCTGCTATGTTAATAATAAGGGACAATTGCATTACTGCCCTTGTTTTGAGCTCTAATTGTACGTTTGCCCCTGTTTTTTTTATCTTTGCATATTTGACCTTGTTTTTCGAAACCTAAGCTACCGTCTGCCCCCTGCTTCTGAACACCGTGAAGTGAAGATAAATCATGGCCTAGAAAAAAATATTTGGAAAAAAGAAAAAAGGAAAAAAAGACTATAATACCCCTTATCCAAAATACATAGAGTCATCCCCGTTCTCTCTTTCACCGACGTCTTTCGAATTGGAAAAAAGAGCCCGAGCAACCGAGCGGTGCTAGGGCATTGAGAGCGCGGCGGAGGTTGGTCGGCGTGTTGGGGCACGGTGGGTGAGTTGTGCTTGTTCTGCAGATCCGGTAATTTGGGTGGTCTTCAGAAGGTGGTGGCAGTTCGAACTGGCCAAGGCTGTGGTGGCTGAGTGGGTGGCCGACATACCGCTCGAAAGGCCGGGCGGCCGGCAGACGCTCGGTTGAGCCGCCAAGGCTCGAGCGTGGACGGGCTGCCCTAAAGCATCTGCGACACAGGACGCGGGGAGAGAAGCGACGAGGGGCGCACCATTTGCTGCGACATGGGAACCGCTTGGGTAAATTTCTTGGACTTCATCCTTTCTGCATCTGCAGTAGTCAAATGGTTGTTCGCTTAGGTCTGTAGGATGAGTTAGCTTATCAAAAGTGCCATGGTTTGTAGGACAAATGAAAACCACATAAAACTTGTTATGGTTCGGGCACATTGTAGCTTGCCGGATGGGGGTCCAAAGACATAGAAGGAGGGAAACCTTGACTACAATTGTTGATAGTCATGACTATAGCTTGCTGCAGCTAGTAGATTTCATTGTTGATAGTCATGACTATAGGGTTCGAAGCAATACATTTCTTTGAGGTGGGCACTGGAGGATGATTCTATTGAGATTAAAACTGATGAACAGTTGTCCAAGTGGTTTGAGATCAACAAAGAGAATGGGGAAGTCCACATTGTTGGTCAAATCATTGACTTCGATGGTCCATTGCAGTTCTCACCGACCAAACGTAGGTTTCACCCTACTGTTCGGGGCTTTCCAACTCTTACTCCCAGTACTGCACCTATTGATTTGGATCCTTTCATAGATCCAACATGACCCTCACTCGACCTACAAAAGAGCCTGTCAAGGAAGACAAGAAGGTGCACAGGAAAGCCACAGATGATGAGGAAGAATGCAAACACTCTGACACTAAATCTCTTGCTGCACTAAGTGATAGCAGCTATGACTCTGAATTGGCTGCATCTTTTGACTCTGACCTGGATGCATCTTCTGACTCTGACTGCTCTGACCCTGAGTATGAACCTGATCATGAAATAATTGACGAAGATGACAATGATGATATTCCTATTTGTTCTTATGATGTTGATGCTCCATGTGTTGATATTGGTTATGTGTTTCCTGATGTGAATCAGTGCAAATCGACGTTGACCCAACATGCAATCTTAAATGATTATGCTTTTCGTACTGTGAAGAAAGATAACGAGGGATTTCAAGCCAAGTGCTTGAGAGCTGATAAAGGCTACGAGTGGACATTTTATGCATCTACTAACAAGAAATTTATTGGATGCAAGGTATAGCAGTTCCTTTCTTTGGTTGGGTTGTTCCATAAATTTTGATTTTTTAGACTATCATCTTCATTCACAGCTTGTTTGTTGGGCTGTTCCACAAATTTTGATTTTTTGAGACTGTCTTCTTCATTCACAGTTTGTTTCCCTTGCAGGTTAAGACGAACGGGCCCATTCACACATGCAGTTTAGTCAATAGATGTGGTGACACAATGGCATCAAGTAATTGGGTGAAAGGGTGGTAGAATTCTTGATGGATGACTCAACCTTGGGACCTATGGAGTTAGAATGTAAGCTGAAGAAGAAGTATGCACCGGAAATTCCTTACGACAGGTATTCTGGGTAAGGAAAAGACTCTTAACATGATATTTGGTAAGTGGGATGACAGTTACGACTTACTGCTCACATACAGAGCCGAGCTATAAAAAAAGTTCCAGGAAGCTTTGTTGAGCTTGATACGGAAAATCATCATGGGGATGTTTGTTTCATGAGATTCTTTGTGGCCCTCAAACCATGCATCGATGGTTTTTTGCAAGGATGTAGGCCCTACATTGCTATAGATGCTACCCATCTGACAGGAAGGTCAAGGGGTCAGTTGGCTAGTGCTGTTGCTGTACATGGGAATAATTGTCTTTTTTCGGTTGCATATGGTGTAATTGAAACTGAGTCCATAGAAAGTTGGATATGGTTCATCTAGAATTTAAAGGTTGCTATTGGTACACCTATAGGTTTGGCTATCAGCATAGACGCATGCAAAGGTCTTGGTAGGGCTGTGCAAGATGTGTATCCAGGTGTGGAACATAGAGAATGTATGAGGCATTTGTGGAAGAATTTCAAGAAGCATTACTCTGGTGATTTGTTCAACTATAACATGTGGCCGGTTGCCAAGGCTTGCACTATTGAGAAGTTGCAGATTTTGGAGATGCATGATATGATAAGGCAGATGATCATATCCAAATTTGAAGCAAGAGGAAAATTCCTATGTCAATGGAGGGTAGCATAATCCCTGATATAACAAAGGCTCTTACAGCATGTGTCATTCATGTCAAGGGTATTTTTGTCTTTTCAGTCTGTACTTAACACCGTTAACTTTCCTTTACGGAACAGGGGCAAGTGGAAGCTTCAGATTAAAAAAACAGGGACAAATCTAGACAAAGTGTAGTTAGAGCTCAAAGCAAGGACATAAATGCAGTTGGTTATAATAATAATGGTTAGAGGTTCAATTCTAGCGAACCTCCGGGCAGGGGTGACACACAGTTAGGGTCTCAGGGACGACGAGGAGCGCCAAGAAAAAAAGGGCACCAAGGTGCCAACACCGACAGGTATCTTTGTGTGTAGATGTCATCATTATTCCAAGTGCGCATAGATCTAGAGCTAGGATAAAGAGTTGTTGGAGTGTTTTTTTTCCTATCGTATCAAAAAAAAAAGATTTGAGAGTATATTTAGTAAAATGTTGCAGGTGCTCTATAAGGAAGTAAAATTCCGATCCTTGAATTTACCTGATTGTTCCATCTAGGTCCTCCAACTTAAAAAAAAATGTTTAGTTTTGGTCCCAGAACTTGTCGTGGGTGCCAGTAGAGGTCCGAATGGGTCTCATGCCATCTCAAGGGCACGTGGCAAGCTACACTGGCACAAAGGCATGTTGTCACAGTTGCCGCTAGGCATGCGGTCACTGCCGATGATAGGAGGGCCGTAGTTGGCCAGGAATGCGGTCCCCACCGATAAACAACATGCTGGGCATGTCGTAGAGAGGTTGGCTTGGGGCTGGTTTAGTTGGTCGAATTCGGCGCCGTCGGATTCACTTTACATCACTGTAGCGTACTGTATCATTTTATTTGTATTTGATAATAATTATTCAATCATTGACTAATTAGACTCAAAATGTTCGTCTCGCAAAGTACAACATAACTGTGCAATTAGTTTTTGATTTCGTCTATATTTAGTACTCCATACATGTACCACAAGTTTGATATAACGGGGAATCTTCTTTTTGTATAGTGCTAAAGTTGGGAGTTGAGAGCAACTAAACAAGACCGTGTATGGGTGTTGTGAAGTCCATGGACTCATAGGACCCCACTCTGAGGCCACTAGTGTCCCTGGGCCTGCCATATAAGAGAAAGGCTAATAATATAGTTAATTACTGGTTATATAAAAACTTATAGCTAATTATCAACTCATGTGTATAATAGTTAGCCGGTTTACAGATCACTCGTCTCTCTCACAAAACTTATTGATTATTGTGCATAAGTTGGCTGTAAGGTTATAGCCCGTTTCTCTTCTCTCTTCTCTCCTCGCTCCTCCACATCAGCATACAACACATTTACAGCCTCTTGTTATACTTGATCTAAGGAGAGGGTGGGTGAAGGTGACCAGGGGTGAAAGTGATATGGATAATCATTGGTCCGATCCGCTACAAATCAGAATTTTAAGTATATGGAGAAGTGTTTTTAATATTCGTACGGATACAGATAATCTGAATCCGATTATATGCGGATGCGATGTATGATATGGGATTGAGGAAATTCAGCAGATATGGATTATCCGGCAATTGAACGCGGATTATTCGACGCTTATAATAGGATAATCCGAATATTTTAAGGAGCCCAAGCGGCAAGAATACAAGTTAGCCCAGCCCATGACACAAGTATTATTATACTGTATCCCACAAGAAAAACTCATCAACTAATAATATACTAATTTGAGTATCTTTCACACGACAGGAATGCGGCTAATCAGCAAACGGTGAACTTTTGCTTAAATATTTTAATTAAAAATATTTATTTCTTTTAGATGCTTGTTATACTCTTAAATTCAAACCGAGAACTTGTATTAATTTTGTGAACTCTTAAATCGAAGTGATAGATTGACGGTGATTATTTCGTCTTGTATTGCTGCTTGATGACTTTGGTTAATAAATTGTTTCTTATAAAAAAAACAACATGTAAGCAAACATTATCCGACTTAAAAAAAGTCCGCTTCCGACACCGGTCCGAATATGTACCATCTCCGACATAAAAAATATGTATTCGCGTCTTAATCCGTATAATATCCGATATGCATCGAATTTGACCCAAAAAATAGAGACATTATCCGCTCCCGAACCAATCTGTTTTCATCCCTAAAAGTGGCTGTCACAGTCACAGGATGAATTCAACTTTGGGCAGCCTCGCCCCCAGCTGATGTAAGATGAGTAGGATGCTGCCACGTGGTTGGGTTCAACCACATGTGGAGATTTGGGTTGGGGCTTTTGTAAACTATTAAAATCTCAAGGCTCTAAATAGTATATCTATTAAAATCTCAAGTCTTTTGTGTATATAGGGTGCATTTTTTATGCGGTCCTCGAACCGCATGGAGACGAAGCAGGAGACTGGCGAGGGGCGGCACTTCGGCGGGGGACGGCAGAGCTCGCGGCAGCAGCGGAGCTATCACTCGCCCGCGGCGGCAACGGAGCTCCTAGCTCGCCGATCTTGGAGCGGAGCGGAGCGGGCGGACAGGGTGGAGTAATTTCCTCACAAGTTTGCAGATGGGGAAAAGAAGAGGAAAAACAAAATGGCATGTGAGTAATTTCGCGAAAACTACAATCTTGCAGGCCGTAGAAGTAGGTCTAGGGGTGCTGTAAAAAATAATTGAAGAACTTGAGTGAAAGCCTACCCCTTAATTGACCAAGTATTTGGTAAAATATTAATGTTTTTGACATTAAATAAATATATCTCATGATAAATCTAATTGATACCTATTTAACGTTATAACTATTTATAGTTTTTTATATATAATTGGTTAAATTTAAGATAATCTGATAGTGTATTTTTCAGATGAAGTGAGTACTTGAATCATACCCTTGTTTTGGGACAGAGAAAGGCTTTTTAGTAAAATACATCAAAGGTATATTAACTTTTGGAGAGACATACGCCATTAACTTTGAAAGTGTATTTTTGGCTGCCCAAATTATATAAGGTTCATACCCCTTCGTTTGACCCTTAAATTTGATATAGTTTGTAGAGTCAGCAGCCAACACGGTATTTAAAATGCAGCCAGCCGCTCATGGTATTTTATACACCACGCTATATGATACCATGTGTCGGTGTGAAATTTGATTAACAAGTAACTATTTATAGTTTTGTCGTGTGTTGTGATCGGATGTGGCATAGCACTCAATGACACAAGATTTATACTGGTTCAGGCAACGTGCCCTACGTCTAGTTTCAGTCGGTCGGTGACTTTATTCCGGGCCCAGGTGCTCAAAGTTTGCTGTGGGGTTACAAACGAGTGAGGAATGAGAAGGGGGTGTTAGAGACCCGGTCGGACTCTGAGCCGAATGGAAGAGAGTGACGGGTGGTCTAACGTACGCTAAGTATTGGAGCGTATGCTCTGTGTAGCTATCGAGTTCTAGAGCTGTTAGAACTGTTCGAATCCTTAGGTCGTCGAGTCCTCGAGTCGTCTAGCCTCTTTTTTCCCGAGAGACCGGGTTTCTTAGGAGAGAGCTCACCCCCTTTTATAGTTGAAGGGGATGGCCTTACAAGTCAGAGAGAGAGAGTATACATGCGCTACCTAGTCTTGTTGCCCACGATGTCGGGTATGAGACCGTTATTGACGCCCACAATATTGTTTATGTCCAGACGCATCTGGCAGGCTCTACCGTGTTCGTCTAGTATGACGGCAAACGTCGGCGCCTACAATACTGTTTGTGCTCTGACGCGTTTGGAAGGTTGTATAGTGCCCATCTAGCATGGCCTGGTGGCACCGTCCTGCAGGTGCGTAGGGCATGGTAGGGTACGATCCTTGGTATTATGGTTGACTTGAGCGTCTTACCTTATCTGCTCCGCCTGATCCCCGGGCCCTCATCGAGCGGGCGCCCCCGATCAGTTGTTCCTAGTCGATCCCGACCGTGTTGGTCGAAAAAGAGATGTGAGCAGAGGTCTGGCGTATCCTCGGTCGAAGAAGGAGGTCGGAGTCGGACTGCGGTCCTACCTTGACCATGCCTTCTAGTCGGGAACCGGATCGTTGTTCCGGCCTGTCATTATGTATCTGAGCCGCCCAGGTGCGCGTTGTCGCTGCACCGCCTACTGAGCTAGGTTTTATAGAGAAGCGGGTCCATTGGGGACCGGGTTTATGAACCCGACACCATGCCAGATCTAAAAGGCCAAAAGATGGGTGTAGATCTCTGGTGAACTGTTTAAATAGTTTATGTCGGGTTCATAAACCCGGGGTCACTCGTGGACCGGCTTTCCAACAAAGGCTCGGCCTCGGCAAGCAGACAACGTGCAACTTATGGGCCGGCCCAAGTATCCAAACAAATATGCCAGAAGGGCGATCCAATCACCGACCGGAAGGCCTGGTCGAGGAGGAGCGGTGCCCGTTTTCCGACTCCGGCCCACCTCTCTGACCGGAGCACTCAGTTTGATCTCCAGCCCGCCTCTGGACGGCCTCTCCGACCGAAAGGCCTGGCCAAAACACTACTTCCGACTCTGACCCCATGTCTCTGACCGGGGTACGCCAAAACCCTGCTCACTGCTCTTCTCCGACTGGCGCAATCAGAGTCTACTGGGACCAACCGACCGGGGACGCCCGCTCGGTAAGGACCAGAAAACAAGCGGAGAAAGCAAGGCAGGGCACACAAGTCAAACCACGATACAGTACTCTGCAACCTCTCTGGCACAACAGAGCCCAAATAGTGTTGTAGGCGCCGATATTTTCCCCTACAGTATTATGGGCGCCGTTAACTCCCATATGGTAAGGCTCCCCCCACGTGCCTCTAGGCATCGACAATGTTGTGGACGCCGGCATTTACCATACCGAGTGAACATGATAAAACTCCTCACATGCCTCTAGGTATCAACAATATAGCATATACCGATATCTGCCATACCCAAACAAAACGACACAATCTCCTATGTGCATCCGACATCCAACAGTATTGCGGGCGCCTACCATCATCCTGTACCCGCCGGCGTGGGCAATATGGCTTAGAAGCATACATACTCTCTCCCTCTGACTTGTAAGGCCATCCCCTTCATCTATAAAAGGGGATGCGCTCTCTCCCAACATCCTAGATTCATTAGATCGATCAAGTTCACTAGTTCACAACCACAGAACCACCAGGTTCAAACCTCAAGCACACGCTTGAACACTTAGCTCATAGCGGAGCTCCTATCGCTCTTGGCCCTTCCGACCGGAGTCTGACCGGACCTCTTGTACTCCCCATCTTTCTCCTTCTCGTTTGTAACCCCACTGCAAACTTAGAGCACCTGGGCTCAGGAATAAAGTCACCGACCGACTCAAACTGGACGTAGGGCACGTTGCCTGAACCAATATAAACCCCGTGTCATTGAGTATTAGGCCACCTCCGATCACAACGTACGACAAAACTACAAATATTTACTTGTTGGTCACTTTCTGCACCGACAGTTGGCGCCGTCCGTGGGGAAGACGCTATACGTTCAACACTTTTTGGTCATCGGATGGCCCACTTTTCCGCCACCTTCGCCATGGTGGGCTCAAGCGATACGACTCGCTTTGGCTCACTCAAGTTTCCCGCTCTCCCACCGGTTGGGATGTGGGTTCCACCCGTCTTTGAGCCGTCCCAGGCCTTCCTCTTTGGCGTACTATGCCTCCGTGAGGAGACTCTCGTTCTGGCACCCATCGGAGGGGCGCCCTCCATCGGCTCTGGGACGCATGACGACTTCAATGACGACGCATCTACGCTTCATTTCGAGCAAATTCTCTGCTCAAACCCCGTTGTGAGTAATATGCATACTGTAATTTACTAATTTACTATCTCTCGCCGATTATCCAGAGGGACCGTATTTACCACATCACGGACACCGTACAATCGGTTACCCTACGGCCTCGCGTCCCCTGCGGACGCGTGCGCTCGGGGGCTCTGAGGGACGCTGCCGCCAACCCCCCTCACATCTCAATTTGTGGGAATAGCAAGCTATGCTCCTATCACTTTCCATGAACTCCTGGACGACGAGGGTGAGAGCGATGGCTCTAGCATCGGCGACGTGGCACCTAGCCACCGTCCATCCCGGGAGTGCGCTATGGCGGACGCTCCGGGACAGCCGCCGATTGTTACAGAGTCTACGCAAACTCACACCCCTCCAGACCCGCATACGGGGGCCCTCGCATTTTCGCAAGGGCACGTCGAGGAACTACGACAACGGTGGCAGAACCAGCCGCCGCTTACGCCGGTAGGCTCGATGCAGCACGTTGCACCCAATACGCATAACTCGGTGGGCGGCGCCTGGGGTCACGCCCGCCAGGTCCAACGTGACATCATGAACGAGGGGAACAGTCTCCCACAGTTCGCTTGGGCAAGCCAGAACATCGCTTCTGTAGCAATGCTTCTGCGTGGCGTTCCCGAGCCCGTTGACCCCCAGGAGCGGAAGGTTTACCGAAACCTCCGGGTTCTAGTAGAAGCCGCTACCGTTCAACAAGCGGAAAGCTCCGCATCACAACTTCGACACACGCCCTCTCTCCCCACCGGGGGAGTGGGGACGCGTCAGACGGATCGCTCCATCCGCGCGCCGCTATAGCCGCTAGGTGCGGCTCGGGAGGCAGCAGCTGCGCCTCGGTCTGACCTAGCGCTTGCTCTGCACCAACCACCGGTACATGAGCGTCTCGGTCCACACCAGGACACTCACAGCGTCGTTAGCAACCAGCATCGAGCCCGACATGATGATGACATCCACCAGGCGGCGGTGAGAGCAGGCGACACGGATCCCTACCGAACCATCTAGGGGAGTGGTGAAACGTGCCCCAGGCACTGTTGTCGGCCGAACGACCAGAGTCTTAGCCCTGAGGACCTAGGAGCATGGGCCTTTGATCGACGTATTCAGAGAGCGTCATTCCCACAGCGCTTCTGACCGCCCACCAACATCACCAAGTACACCAAGGAGACAAACCCTGGTATTTGGCTCAAAGATTTTCGGCTCGCCTGCCGAGCCGGAGGGGTGGATGATGACTATTTCATCATTCAGTATCTCCCCATCTGCGTGGGGGAACATGTTAGGACATGGCTTGAATTTCTCCCGCACGACAGTATCTGCGACTAGGCGGACCTTAAGAGGGTCTTCGTCAGAAATTTCTAGGGGACGTATGTCCACCCTGAAAACTCCTGGG
Source organism: Miscanthus lutarioriparius (assembly GCA_904845875.1). Lineage (NCBI taxonomy): Eukaryota > Viridiplantae > Streptophyta > Magnoliopsida > Poales > Poaceae > Miscanthus > Miscanthus lutarioriparius. The sequence continues at coordinate 30,563,273 of CAJGYO010000005.1, forward strand.
ACCTCAAGAGTTGCCAATAGGAGCCCACCGAGTCCCTATGGGATTATATCCGCAGGTTCTCCCAACGATGCAACTCCCTCCCTGATTTTGTTGACGTGGACGTCATCAGCGCATTCCTCTCTGGGACGACCTGTGAGTCCCTGATCCACAAGCTTGGATGCCTGAAGCCCCGTACCACCCGTGACCTGCTCGACGTCGCCACTAACCACGCCTCCGGTGAGGAGGCAGTCGGAGTGGTCTTCAACGGGGGCTGGGACAAAGGCAAGGCCAAGCGCACGAACCAAGACGAGGGCCCCTCCACACAGAGGGGGCAAGAAGAACAAAAAGGATCGACGCCGATCAGACAACACCGCGTTGGTCGCCGTGACTGATCGCATAGGCAAGCAGCCCCAACAGGGACTACCTGACCACTTCAACAAGCTCATGGACAGTCCATGCGCCAACCACGCCTACCCCGTCAAACACCTCTACAAGGACTACGAGCTCCTCAAACGTTTCCTACGATAGGCCAGCGGGCTGAAAGAAGGGGATGGCAAAGATGCGGTAGCCAAGAAAGGAGGCATGGCAGGCTAGGACAGAGACGGTTTCCCCGACGCTGAGGAATGCATCATGATCTTCGGTGGATCCAACGCCATCTGGTCCAAGCGCCAGCACAAGGTACACTATAGGGAGGCATGCGCCACTGAGATGGTCGTCCCCTCCTTCCTCAGCTGGTCAAAATCTCCGATCACCTTCGATAAGAGGGACCATCCCTCCCACATCGTGAGATCGGGACGCTACCCGCTCGTCGTCGACCCCATCGTCCGTAAGAAGCGCCTCACCAAGGTGTTAATGGAAGGAGGCAGCGGCCTCAACATCCTCTACATCGACACCCTCGATGCCATGTGCATTCCCCAATCGGAACTCCTCCTTGCGGGTTCTCCCTTCCACGGGGTGATCCCGGGAGCGCAGGCATACCCACTCGGGTAGATCGATTTGCCCGTCATGTTTGGCAACCAAGCCAACTTCCGCTCGGGGTCCTCACCTTCGAAGTGGTGGACTTCCTAGGGTCCTACCACGCCATCTTGGGGCGGCCATGCTACGCCAAATTTGTGGCGATCCCCAACTACAGCTACCTCAAGCTGAAGATGTCAGGACCAAACGGCGTCATCACCATGAGCAGCGCCTTCTCGCAAGCCTTCACGTGCGACCACGAGCATTTTGAGCTCGCCACCACGATCATCAACTCGTCTAAGCTCCCGCGACTCGAGGAGTCGTCGACCCCGGCACTCCCAGACTGGAACGAACCAACCTCCTCGACGGCCTTTCGCCCGCTCAAGGAAACCAAGGCGGTGGGAATCGACCCCACCAACCCAACCAAGATGGTGCGGATCGGGACCCAGCTCCCGGCCAAATAGGAATGCGAGCTTATCGACTTTCTGCGCACTAATCGTGATGTTTTCACATGGCAGCCTTCTGACATGTCGGGCATGCCGTGGGAGGTCACCGAGCACGCATTGCGCCTCATCCCGGGCTCAAAGCCCACCAAGCAGCGCCTGTGTCGCTTTGACGACGAGGGGCGCAGGGCCATAGGCGAAGAGATTGCCAAACTCCTGGCAGACAGATTCATTAGAGAGGTATTCCACTCCGACTGGCTTGCTAATCCTGTTCTTGTTAAAAAGAAGACCAGGAAGTGGAGAATGTGCATTGATTATACTGGCCTCAACAAAGCATGTCCAAAGGATCACTTTCCTTTACCGCGCATAGACCAGATAGTCGACTCCACCTCGGGTTGCGAGATCCTCTCCTTTCTAGATGCCTACTTAGGCTATCACTAGATCACGATGAAAGAGTCTGATCAGCTCGCAACCTCGTTCATCACCCCGTATGGTTCGTACTGCTATGCATGCAGCAATGCTTCGCTGATCAAATCGATCCGCTCGATCAGCCTGATCAAGCCGAGCGGCCAAGACCAATGATCGCCATCTATGTTGATGACATAGTGGTCAAAACAACTCAAGCTTGCGACCTGATCACAAACTTGGCCGCAACATTCGTGAACCTCCGAAGATTCAACATCAGGCTGAATCCCAAAAAAATGTGTTCTTGGGGTTCCGAAGGGGAAGCTGCTAGGATACATTATGTCCGAGCGAGGCAGCGAGGCCAACCCCGAAAAAATCACGGCCATCTCCAACATGGGTCCCATACGCAACGTCAAGGGCGTCCAAAGGTTCACCGGCTGTCTGGCTACCCTAAGTCGATTCATCTCCTGGCTCGACGAACGGGGGATGCCACTCTACAAGCTCCTCAAAAAGATGGCCACTTCGTCTGGACTGAGGAAGCTCAGCAGGCCCTAGGAGCCTCAAAGCGTCCCTGACATCAGCCCTGATCCTCGTCGCTCCCAAACAGGGAGAACCCCTTCACTACATCGTGGCCAGCAACCATGTGGTAAGCGCCGCACTGGTCGTCGAAAGGGAGGAGCCAGGACACCAACTTAAGGTCCAGCGGCCCATATACTTCGTCGGGGAAGTACTCACCGACCCCAAGGTCCGGTACCCCCAGGTGCAGAAACTCCTATACGCCGTGTTGATGGCAACCCAGAAGCTCCTGCACTACTTCACCGACCACGAAGTCGCGGTCGTCACTTCATACCCGCTCGGGGACATCATCCGCAACCGCGATGCCACGGGACGGATCTCTAAGTGGGCACTCGAACTCATGGGGCATGACATGAGGTACATCCCCCGTACCGCCATTAAATCTTAGGGTCTCGTGGATTTTGTCGCCGAATGGACAGAGGTGCAACTACCGACCACGGACGTCACCCACGAGTACTGGACAATGTACTTCGACGGGTCCGTAATGACGCCCGGCTCTAGGGCTAGAGTGGTTCTGATCTCCCTGGATGGGAGTAGGCTCCGCTATGCCATCTGCCTCCACTTTTCATCCTCAAAGAACACCGCGGAGTATGAGGCCCTCATCAACGGACTATGCATCACCATCGAGCTTGGTGCTACGCGACTCTACGTTCACGGTGACTCAGAGCTAGTCGTTGATCAGATCATGAAGGAGTCCTCCTGCAAAGGCCCCCTCTTGGCAGCATACTGCCAAGAGGTGCGCAGGCTCGAGGACAAATTCTAGGGGATCGAGCTGCATCACGTCCCTCGAAAGGACAACGATGCCACCGATTTTCTTGCAAAATTGGCCGTCGGGCGGGATCCATCCCCAAGCGGGGTCTTCATCAACGATGTCCACGAGCCGTTCGCCCGTATCCTGGAAGGTCCGGTCTAGACACACCCCGATGCCTTGCCTGCGCCCGGGGGCTCTAACCCCGACGCCAAGGCAGCGCTCGGGGGCTCCGATCCTAGTACCTCCATGACGACGTCACCCGCCAACATCGCCGTGTTGGCACTCGATCAGACTGACTGGCGAGCTCTGCTACTCGCCTACCTCCTCGAGGAGGTTCTCCCACCTGAAAGGACTGAAGCCCGATGGATCGCTCGACGCGCCAAGACCTTTGTCGCGCTCGGTGACGAGCTCTACAAATGGAGTCCATCAGAGGTGCTCATGAAGTGCATCCCCTCCAACCTGGGGAAGCAGCTCCTCCTCGAGGTCCATGCCAGGATTTGCGGACATCACACGGCCCCAAGGTCGCTGGTCGAAAAAGCCTTTCGCCAAGGTTTTTACTAGCCCATCGCGCTACGAGATGCAGATGAGGTCGTCCGCAGGTGTGAAGGATGCCAGTTCTACGCTCGGCAAACCCATTTGCCGGCACAGGAGCTCCAAACCATCCCCATCTCCTAGCCATTCGCGGTCTAGGGCCTCGATATGGTGGGACCCCTAAAAAAGGGCCTAGGCGGCTTCACTCACCTACTTGTAGCAGTCGACAAGTTCACCAAGTGGATAGAGGCCAAGCCCATCACCAACATCCTCTCGGAAGAGGCAGTCAAATTCTTCCTCGACATCATCTACTGGTTCGGCATTCCTAACTGTATCATCACTGACCACGGGACTAACTTCACCGGAAAGAAGTTCCTAGACTTCAGTGATGGATACGGCATTAGGATCGATTGGGCCTCGGTCAAACATTGAAACACCCCTGGTGTTACGAGCTCGTTAGCACTGCGATTTAGACCTAACAAGATTTACCAGAACGAGTTTCTCGAATTTTTGATTTAAAACATACGTGAAGCGATACGCAAATCCTGTGTGACTTAGTTTCGCGGATTCAAGTAAACGCTCAAGTTAAATCACGCCGGGCGTAGAAATAGTTAGGAATGTCGAACGACAATTCTTGCCAATCGATAGCAAACGGTTTGTTCTATTAGATTAAGCATGAAAAGCAACGTTTGTAAATAAAATAAAATACATTAATAAATAGAACGATATACATATATATATGTATATATATGTATGTATGTGTATATATATATACACGTTACGACAATAGCTCAAAGAACGTGTAACAGTGGCGCTAGTGCTACGGTAAACGTCTCTGTCTGTGCTCTCTGCAATGCTGTACAAGTTGACCGACCTCTTGCTTCCTCTTTCTTTTCTCCGTTGTCTGCCTTTGCTGGTTACTGCAGAAGGACTAGACATTGCTTCCTTTGGACCTCACACGCGTGGGTCTGTCGGCCTGGCTGCGCTGGCTGCTTGCTCGCTGTGTCCCTTCTCTCTTGCGTCTTTTTCTCTTCTCTATGAGTACCTTAATGAGCATTTGACGAAATGTTGCAGCTGCTGCTTTTTACTCCACTATCCAGTGTAGTATATCTAGTAATCTACCGCAGCGGACAGCTAGAGAAAACAAATACTATTCTCAATGCAAAAACGCACGCCGCGCCAGCATCCGTCCCTGTCAATGCTTGTCGGTCTCTACGTGTTTTACCGGGCCAAAGTCCAGATCGTGTCAGACCTGTCTTCATGCTGTTTCCCTCTCTTTCTTTTTCTACTACCATGAAGAGGCATCAGTGTTCTTTCTTTTCTACTGCCTGTGGTCAGTGTCAGTTCTGCCCCCCCTGCCCTCCTCATGTCCCTTCACCTTCTATGCACGCGTAGTCGCGTAGCTGAAGCCCACGCTACGCCCAGTAGCCACTGCCTCCCTTGTCCATCAAAATGATGAACTTGTCGAGATGTCACCGTCTGCCCCTGCGTGTCTCTGCTCCCCTTTTTTTTCTCCCTTCCAGAGCTCAGCTTTGAAGCATCGCGGCGCCCGTCGTTGCTTTTCTTTTCCCCTCGCGAGCGTACACAGGTTCCTTGGTCCGCTGCTATCCGCGCTGCCCGTCGCCCACTTCAGCGCCTACTCCTGTGCCTTGTCGTCATCCGCGCTGGTTCGCTACTCCCCCACGGCTCGACAATCATCGAGCCCAAGTCCCGCGCCGGAGTCACGCGCCGAGCCACCTCGCCTCGTCGGGTAGCTGCCCCTCGACCCGCGCTGGACCACAGTCGCCGGCGTCCTTGCTCTCCCTCCCGTGCTTGCGGTCGCAGCACGTCACCTCCTGCTATTGTCTCTTCCTTCCTTGCTCTGGCCTAGCGCCCTGCCACTTCCGTCCACCAGGCTCGCCTGCTGCTGATGCCCCCGCGAAGCTCCGCCGGTCCTTGCGCCTCACGGCTACAGTGCCCCGTCGATGCGCGCGCGCCTCGGTCTGCTCGAGACTATTGTGCGCCCGTGGTCCCACAGCCACCGCGCGGCCCACTCAGCGTTGCGCGAGCGCACCCCTTCGCCTCGCTCCACGCCGGAGCCACCGTGCCGCAGTCCTCGGATGCCGCCAGCCGCTCCATCGCCGTTGCCCTCCACTCCACGACCGCACGACGCCGCTCTGCCTCCAGCACCTGGTTCGCCAGTGCCGATGGCTGCCCTCGCCCGCGGCCGCGCCGCACCCACCCGCCGGTGCGCCGTGTCCGCCTCGCTGCCCTACACACCATCTCCATCGCTGGCGTACCACCGCAGCGGCCGACACTCTGCTTTCTTTCATGCTCTGCTTCGAGACTGATAAAAAGGTAGAGAAAGGACCCAAAAGCAAATAGCAAGTCGTATTGTGTCCATTTTGCGAAAACGTTAGACTCATAAATTTATAAATGAGGGCTTAGTTGATTTAGGGAAACTTTGGGGGCCTTTATGCAAGTTGCCACCGCACCGGTTGGCTCGTCCGCGCTGGGCCAGCCTGCCGCTGTCGCGTCGGTATTGCACGTGGGCCAGTTGCTGGGCCGCCCGCGCCTATGCCGTGCCTGGGCCGCTTGCCTCGCCTGGGCCGGCGTGCTCCCGGCTTACTGGGCCACCGACCGCGTCCCCGCCTGGGCCGGCCTATGTCACGCGCGCCCATGGGCCGCTGGCCGCGCGCACTGTGCGTCCCGCCTGCGTCCGCTGGACCTGGCCGTGCTGGGCCGTTGAGCCAGTAAGTTGCCGCCGACTTTTCCATTATTTAAATGCTTTTCAAATATAGGTTTCTAGTTTAACTTGTAAAATCAGTAGCAAATTGTGTAGTGATCCAAAAATAGTGAAACCAGTTTTGTTAGTCTCCTAAAATCCAGCACTACCTGTTAGTAGATTTTGTTCATAAAGTTTGATAATAGTTTTGGAAGCTATATAATTAATTTAAGGTACTTAATATTGTAAAATATAAACTTGCTGGAGTTTCCATGATAAATTGGTAATATTATTGAGTCTAAAATTTGTACATTAGGCTCCTAGCAATATTAGGTACTCACTATAATTTTTGTAGCTTCAGAATAATTAGTTGCTAGATAAATAATGATGCCCTATTTCAAATAAAGATTAAATTGATAGAGTGAAATAAAGAAACACCTTGAGTTTATATAACTAAACAATTGTTGGGAAATAACGTCTTATCCGACAGCGTGTATATGTAGCATAGTACGGTCGTCGTTAGAACTAGCCGTTAACTGGAGAGGCGTAAATCATATTTTACGAGTCTCGATTGCAGTCGATTAATTATGTCTTTGCATTTGCATCGCATTGCATCTCATGTAGGTACGATGATGCATCAATGGATCAATTGAAGGATGATTGGGAATCTGAAGATGGTGTAATGGTATTCTCTTCAGGAGATGATGCAATGGGCTTTCTGTTCCGTTGATGGTGGATGATCCGACGATGCAGATACTAACTTTAATATATATCTTACCCAGGCAAGCCCCGATGCATAACCCCTACTTTTCTGCAGTTTAAATTATATAATTGTGCATTAAGTTTGAAGGAGGTGAATGAAACCCACTTGCATATATATATCTTTATCCTATGAGTCTTACTAGTATGACAGGATCGTGTAGAATGCTATGCTTGAGAACTCCGGTAGAAGTCGAGTGATTGCCTGTCACTCATGAGAGATAGGAAATATATTATTGGATTGTTATCACTTGGAAAATATAAAAATGGTGGAAAGGAAAATGGTGACCGGGCAGGGATATAGTTTGGGTATTGGTGGGTGTAAGAGGTTGTGTCGCCGTGGACACGGGGCATGACTTGGTTACACTGCTTTCCCTGTCTGTGTTAATTAAGGACCGATCGTTGCATAAGGCATCTAGACAAGTCACAGACTTATTATCCCGAGCACATACTTGTGTATGGGCGCTTGGAAGACTTGTTGCTCTCTTGTCGTGGATCCGGCTCTTTCCGGACCGACTGTCAGGATTTTGTTTTTGGTGGAGGAGGTCCTTGCACCACACTGAGTCCGGGACTCAGGGGCGGGGGCTTGGAGTCCTAGTTTGGACGGGGACCTGGACACCCAGGACAGGAGAGTGATGGGTTGGTCCGGCTTGTGCCTTGGGTACAAGCGGGGCGTGTGTTTTCGGGGTACCCAGCTGGGGGCATTGATTCGCGAATCGTTGGGCGATCCGGTATGGCTTGTCTACGGTTTAGCATCGTAGTAAGAACTGAAAGATGAAAGATGGAAGATGGACAAAGGAAATTTGATTCCTTACCACCTGCTTAAAAGTTGCACATGTGCTTACATAGAATGGTTAGTTATTGAACCAATGTGGCTATTAATAAAAATCGAATATAAGGACGCACGCTTAGTAATGCTTCTTGCAAATGCAATAAACCCACAAGCCAGATAGCCTTGCATATCCTTGGAGTCTTTTCTTTCCTCCTGCCGGGTAAGTCTTGCTGAGTACAATTGAGTACTCAGGGTTTTATTTCCCCTGTTGCAGGTGACAGGTGGATGCTAGTGCTGACTCATTGTGTGTGGATTCCTCCTGGTGGGCTCAGCGAGGATTCCTATATGCTGCGATCGTAGTTGTTATTTATAACTCTCATCAAATGCTTTTATAAATGAAAGTTTCATAATCTGTTGTTGTAGTTTATATATCAATACTTCATCATGTCATGAATAGATGTTTATTTTCGCTGTAACTCTGTTCACATGTTTATATTTTGTTGTTTAATTAAATGATTCATAACTCTGATAATATGATTACATTCCGCTATTATAATAATAGAGGTTATACTCTGATGTTGTATTAAAAGTGATGTAAGAAATGGTTATGAATGATGTAAGCTTATTCTCTCATTTGTGATCCTGATGGCAAAAATGTGGATTTTCGGGTTCTCCCCTGGGGTGTGCCCGACGGAACCGAGTAATTTAGTGTTCTCCCTTGAGTGCTTAGTGTCTAATGGAAGACAAGCACTCCTGTGAGGCATTAGATTAGGCGGTTTGCCACAGGTGGTATCAGAGCGCAAATGAGGAAATAAGGCTTCGAAAACCTTTTCTAAACTAAAATTTGACAACCTCTTTGCAAAAAGTTAGGACGTTTTTATGCGAAGTTATATAAGTAAGCCCTATTACTATGGTTATGTATCCAGGATAGATGGCACTTTGCTGACTTAGATAGGGTTAATCAAGTTTTCTGCTGGTACACTGACTCGAGCATAGTCCGATAGTATCGACTAGTTACAGGGAGAGAACGCTATGCCAAAATCTGAGAACGGTTGCCCTATATGCTGGCAACAGTGAAAGGACGTATAGGACGTGCATTCATACATATCCTGTTTGTGCATTGTAGCGCTCGTATTACTTACAGATATGCCATCCATATGTGTCACGCGTGTCGGATTGAGGTCGAATTGGGCACGACTGCCTCGTTCCAATTCTAGAGTTAGGTCTGCATTGTGGCTTCGTGCTTCATGTTCACCGTGTTTCACGCCTGTCGTGACCCACGTCTCCCCGTACCCCTTTTCTATGCTCTTGTCGGACCCTTGCCCTGCAATCGTACTAGTCAGTAATGACCTCGCACGTCGCTCGCCTCGAACGCGCGGAGTTTGGTCGATTCGTCATAGTGATCTCGCGTAGGAACCCTAGCGAACCGCGCTAGGACCATTGAGCGCTCCGCCTTTATAAGTAGAGCCTGACTTAGCTATTGGTATCACCACTCGGCGCACTTTAGCTCGCTTAGCTATTCCTTTGAGCCAGCCTTCCCGCTCAGCCTTCCTTACAACCACCGCCAGAGATGTCAGGGGCCTGGGTTAGTACCTACTGCCTGAACGTTGAGGGTTTTCCCAGAATCCTGCATGCCACCGTGCAAAAGCTCGGAGTCAGAGATCATCCCGAGTATGAGGGCCGTGAGTATGAATAGCATGGCACCAAGCAGTGTGAGGTTACCGTCTATATCAGGAAGAGTGAAGAGTTCCCCGACCTCACTGAAGCCTGGAGTGTGACCGCAACCGGGTTTCGCTTCGTCGACACCTACCAGGTTGTGGCCCGTAAAGCCTTGCGGTACCTCTGCCTGATCTATGAGGAGCCCATTGCCCGTACCCCCATGCGGTCCTTTTCCTCCTTTGGACAAGAATCGGCGGGCATGGAGGGCTCGCATGGAGGCTTTGCAAGGGCGGGATGCGCAAGAGGACAGTCCAACCATGGTGCACTTGGCCACGTACCTACTCGCTCTAGATAAGCAGTACGACCGTCAAGCCTTGGAATTTGGGGCGTGCCTTCGGCGCGCCAGGGAAGCCGAGATCTTCAACCGGATGCTTCAGGTGCTGCTCGCCGAAGCGTATGCCAGTGCTGTAGCTGCTGAGAGCCGAGAGGTTGCCATGGGGGAAGCTTTGAAGGAGGCTGAAGATCGGCATGTCCATCAGCTGCGGGTGGCCTATCTTGTCACCAGGGCCAATCGGAGGACATTGGCTGCTGAAAGGCAGGATGCCCCGATCTTGGAAGGGATCCCTATCCACCCGCCAGGAAGAAGAACTGGTGTTGCAGCACCGCCAGCATCTCCACCGTCGAAAGTGTCAGAAGAAGAACCCTTGATTCCTCTCACTCAGCCACTGCCCCGAGAAGATGCAGATCCATAGCCAGAGCTGTAGAATAATTCGTCGAGCCCCAGAATGAAGATGCATGGCTAGGGTAGCTTAGTTGCCTTGGAATGTTGTACCCATAGTAGTAGTGTTTTTAGTCACTGTCCTTCGTATTGTACTCTTGCTGTAGTTGTCATCCATAGTGTTGAGATCGCCCGACCATAGGTGAATGCAGTGTCGTGTATGGGAGCCTGAATGCATGTATGATGTACCCGTATAAGACCGTTGGAACATGCATTTTATTTATTCGCTGTGTTTATTGCATACATCTACTCTTAAATTTCGGTTAGACTTGCTTAGAGTTTTCAAGGGCGATATTAAGCGGGTTACGAGAGACATTGCTATTCAGATATCAGCAAACTAGCCATGATTGGAGAACATTGGACACTGTATCGACTAATTATGGATGTCCCAGCGGGACACTTGAATCTCCTTAGAACAAATCTATCGTTGGATTTGAATTCCTTGTCCCTTGTTGTGGAGGGAACCTTTGCTGTTTGAATTTTTCCCCTTGCAATACCCCTCTTACTCTGTGGTCTATGACCCCACCGCCTTCATAGCGTGTAAGTTGGTAATAGTTGCCTGGTTAAAAGCTTATGGTGCCACGACGAAACCGAAGGCTCCCTGTGGAACAGCTGCCACATGGTGTCGCTGCTCAGCACGTGCTGGTATCGAGGTTGTTGACCAAGTATCTTTACCAAGTTACATCGCCATACCACTTTTGCTATAAATTTTCTCCTTGGAAATATTCGGGTGTTCAAACAGGAAATCCAGAACGGGTTGATGCAGAAGTGTTCTCTCAAGGTAAACAAGAGGTGGTTTTAGAGGAAGAAAGTATGACATGGTCTTAGTCTACATAAAAGACGGATGTGGTAAAGGAAGGAAAGCAAAATAAGAGTAGTAAGGAAAGTTAGCCTCTGGTAGTCGGGAGTGATTGTGAAAGTCTGAGTGGACGTCATGTCCCAAGCCCTGTGCTTAGTTGACCGCGCTATGCATGCTGGGTTATTTCGCTGCGTGCCCTGCGAACGCCGCCTGTGTCGGGACCTGTAGCACCCTGTTTTCACGTGGCCGCAGCATCGTGCCGTGCTCGCCGTCCTTGTGCACTGTGCGCTTTTCCTTTTCCCGGTGTCCGGTCGGCTCTCTGCCCCGCACCATCATTCTCCGTACCGGACCCCCCCCATTTCCCCTTCCTTTCCTTCTTCTTTTTGGTGACACGTCCGCCCGCACGCTGGCCTCGTCGAGTGGACCTCCCCTTTTCACTCCTTTATTTTCCCCCCTGCCATTCGCACAGGAAGCACACCATGTCTCCGACCTTATCTCCACAGCATGTACCATCTGTGTATCCCATCCCCGTCGCATCCGCTTCTGGTGTGTTGCGCCCCATCTCCATTCGCCTCTATAAAATACCCTTGGTCCTTCCCCTTCTTCATCCCATTCCCTCGCATTCGGAGCAGAGCTACGAGATCCAGTCGTCACTCGTGGAATTAGGTTCGTCAGTCGGAGGTGATGGTGTAATTTGAGGAGAAGAAAGGATTCTGTTTGTCGAAGAAGTTCAAGTTCCCTTTGTTTAGTTGGTCTTAGGGTTCACGATGTTTGAGTTCTGGGAGTCCTATTTCTGGATCATATGGTGCTACGCTATATTTTGGATAATCATCTTCTTGTTGTTTCTCTATTGTCCTCGTCTGTCTCGACTTCTAGAGTAGGTCTCGGTTGTACCAAGTTGCTCTTAACCATGTATCCCAAGATCCTATGTGGTTTAGTATTCGAAGTCATGTAATTTTTCGTGTAATCCCTGATCTGCGCAATGTAATCGTGTTTCCCCTCTTTTGGTTCTTGCTTCGAATCTCGGGATGAGATTCTTTTTAAGGGGCGTTGGTCATAACACCCCTGGTGTTACGAGCTCGTTAGCACCGCGATTTAGACCTAACAAGATTTACCAAAACGAGTTTCTTGAATTTTTGATTTAAAACATACGTGAAGCGATACGTGAATCCTGTGTCACTTAGTTTCATGGACTCAAGTAAACGCTCAAGTTAAATCACGCTGGGCGTAGAAATAGTTAGGAATGTCGAACGGCAATTCTGGCCAATCGATAGCAAATGGTTCGTTCTATTAGATTATGCATGAAAAGCAACGTTTGTAAATAAAATAAAATACATTAATAAATAGAACGATATATATATATACATATATATATATATATATGTATATATATGTATGTATGTGTATATATATACACGTTACGACAATAGCTCTAAATCAAAGAACATGTAACAATGGCGCTAGTGCTACGGTAAACGTCTCTGTCTGTGCTCTCTGCAAGGCTGTACAAGTTGACCGACCTCTTGCTTCCTCTTTCTTTTCTCCGTTGGCTGCCTCTACTGGTTACTGCTGAAGGACTAGACGTTGCTTCCTTGCGACCTCACGCGCGTGGGTCTGCCGGCCTGGCTGCGCTGGCTGCTTGCTCGCTGTGTCCCTTCTCTCTTGCGTCTTTTTCTCTTCTCTATGAGTACCTTAATGAGCTTTTGACGAAATGTTGCAGCTGCTGCTTTTTACTCCACTATCCAGTGCAGTATATCTAGTAATCTACCGCAGCGGACAGCTAGAGAAAACAAATACTATTCTCGATGCAAAAACGCACGCTGCGCCAACATCTGTCCCTGTCATTGCTTGTCGGTCTCTACGTGTTTTACCGGGCCAAAGTCCAGATCGTGTCAGACCTGTCTTCATGCTGTTTCCCTCTCTTTCTTTTTCTACTGCCATGAAGAGCCATCAGTGTTCTTTCTTTTCTACTGCATGTGGTCAGTGTCAGTTCTGCCCCCTGCCCTCGTCATGTCCCTTCACCTTCTATGCACGCGTAGTCACGCAGCTGAAGCCCACGCTACGCCCAGTAGCCACTGCCTCCCTTGTCCATCAAAATTATGAACTTGTCGAGATGTCGCCGTCTGCCCCTGCGTGTCTCTGCTCCCCTTTTTCTCTCCCTTCCAGAGCTCAGCTTCGAAGCATCGCGGTGCCCGCCGTTGCTTTTCTTTTCCCCTCGCGAGCGTACGCGGGTTCCTTGGTCCGCTACTATCCGCGTTGCCCGCCGCACGCTTCAGCGCCTGCTCCTGCGCCTTGCCGTCATCTACGCTGGTTCGCTACTCCCCCGCGGCTCCACAATCGCCGAGCCTAAGTCTCGCACCGGAGTCACACGCCGAGCCACCTCACCCCGCCGGGCAGCTGCCCCTCGGCCCACGCTGGACCGTAGTCGCCGGCGTCCTTGCTCTCCCTCCTGTGCTTCCGGTCACAGCACGTCACCTCCCGACGTTGTCTCTTCCTTCCTCGCTCTGGCCAAGCGCCATGCCACTTCCGTCCGCTGGGCACCCCTGTTGCTGATGCCCACGCGAAGCTCCGCCGGTCCATGCGCCTCCCTGTTGCAGTGCCCCGTCGACGCGCACACGCGCTCCTCGGTCCGCTCGAGACTGCTGTGCGCCCGTGGTCCCACAGTCACCGTGCGGCCCACTCAGCGTTGCGCGAGCGCGCCCCTTCGCCTCGCTCCATGCCGGAGCCACCGTGCCATAGTCCTCGGATGCCGCCAGCCGCTCCATCGCCGTTGCCCTCCACTCCACGACAAGCACTCCTATGAGGCATTAGATTAGGCGGTTCTGCCATAGACATCCACGAACTAATGGTCAGGTCAAGCGTGCCAATGGCATGGTCCTCCAAGGACTTAGGTCACGCATCTTCGACCGACTCGACAAGTACGCCGGCGATGAGTTGCAGAGGTCCCAGCGATCCTCTGGAGCCTGAGAACGACCCCAAACCGATCCATAGGGTTCACACCTTTCTTCCTGACCTACGGAGCTGAGGTAGTGCTACCCTCCGACCTCGACCACGGCGCCCCAAGAGTGAAGGCTTTCGACCGCGATCGAGCCGTGGAGGCTCAGCAAGACGTGGTCGACCTGCTCGAAGAGGCCCGTGAGACGACTGTCACCCGCTCCGCTCGCTACCAACAAACCATGCGCAGGTATCACGAAAGGAAGATTAGGGGGGAGGATACTCAAAGTCGGCGATCTCGTACTCCGGAGGATCCAATCAACGAAGGAAAAACACAAACTCTCTCCACCATGAGAAGGGCCCTATACGGTGACCGAAGTAATCCGATCGGGCACCTACCGACCGGAGGACAACAACGGCAACGTTCTCACCAACACTTGGAACATTGAACAGCTACGTCGTTTTTTCCCCTAAATTTGGTCTTACCGCTTTTTAGACAACACTTGCTCCTGTAAAAGCACCCCAGCCTGAACATTTTCAGCCCGAGTCTCTCGGGGGCTCCATGAGGGTACAATACTAAATATTACCTCTTTTTTTTACAATCACATGGTAAACAACTTTGTCCCCGAACGGAAGCACATTCATTCCTTTGATTGCCCTATGTGACTCTGTTCTTACTCCCAACCGAACGCAACCCACCACGACCTACGGTTACAAATAGCCGAGCCATGCGGGGCATGCCCAGGTTCTTAACAGCTGCAGCCTACAGAACTAATGGGCAGGTGCGAAAAAGAAAAGGATAAAAACAAAAGTTATGCCAGGATAAAAAAACAAGGAACGGATAGTGGTTCTATCACAACAACAGAACTGATGGATTCATTGATACAAAAACTATTCACACGGGGGCTCACCCACAACTATTACATTTTCTACCTACTTCTAATCCAAATACTACTGTGGCCCCTCGACGACATCGCCAAACGCCAAAGGAGAGACCACGGCACACGCCGCCGGACGTAACCACCGCTACAGGGCCCCCGACCGGTTTCGTTCCCTCGACTTCGGCGAGCGCAATGGGTATCTCAAGGGACCCGCCTGGTTCTGTCCCCTTGACTTCGGCGAGCGCAATGGGTACCTCAAGGGCGTCACACCCATAGATGCTCAGTAGAAGAGCATGGAGCTCGTAACCTTCTCATGCAGTCAAGGCAGCTCCTAGGCAAGGACGCTGCTATCGAGGTAAGGCCACCATGGCTGGAAGAGATCTCATCAAACTTTATGAACTGGCCAACCTGAGTAGCTGCAGGCGCGGAACCCTCCACCAGCACGATCCTGAGCAACTTCCCCTCCAATAAGGCTCACCCGGTGAAGATCCATTGGAGAAAATCCTCACACGGCTCCATCCTAAAAAAGGCCCCGCGGATGAATCCAGCACGCCGCCCCCTTCGGCGGAAGCCACCCCTTTTTAGGCAAAGACGGCCAGCACCGCCCCGGGTAGCCTCCAGCTCAACATCGCGCTCCGAATTCATGAAAGGATCTATAAGTCCTCCCCCTCGCTTACCCTCTCTCTCACTTAGGAACCACCGTGGCATACAGGCACTCTCGGTGAGGAGGAAGGAGAAAAGACAACTGTAGGAGAATAGGCAAAGGACTGCGACGGAGAGCCCTCTCCCTCCCCCTATTTAAGGAGAAAACGCGATAGCTAAAGAGGGGCAAAAGATAAGAGCGAAAAACTCTCTCCATCCCCCCATTCAATGCGGATGGGAAATGATGGGACGCACCCTGACCGATGGGACGCACACTGACCGACAGAACGACGTCTGGTCAGACGGAACGCCGTCTGGTAAGACGGGACATGGCCTAGCTATGGCCCACCACTATCGCACGCCGACGCGTGAAAACCAAAGCATCACCACGCGCAGGCAGCTCTCCGCCTCCCCAAGCGGGACTTAGAAAAACCCAAATGACAGGATCTTCGCCAGGAGAAACCATTGGGCTTCCTAAGTCGATTGAACGGCTCAAGAAAACACCGAGAGACATGTAAGGAGCGAAGAGACGCCCCATATAGGCCATGCCAACTCCGTCACGAACGACGAGCACGGGTCCCGGTCGGACATTTCCGATTGGAGCTCTTCAAACCCCGTCACTCAAATCATCATGGTAACACTGCTGACCCCCGCTATTTCTTTATAATCATTTCATACATCTATACATGCATTCATTCCATACGCCCGTGCCCCCCGGACGATTTCGGCCCTGAACCGCCTGGGGGCTCGGGAACTAAGCCATCGCACGTGCAGCGAAATGCATCACAACGCTCCGTGTTGCGTCACGGAGCGGCAGTTGCCTTATTTGACATGAGCAACGATCGACCGGGGTTCAAAGGCTAGCCCACGAAGGGCTCGAGGTCGCCCCACGTCAAACAAAGCCAGGGGAGAAAACGCAGACGAGCCCTGTGCGGCCCTCGCCCCGTCTGCCCCAAAGCAGACAGGGTAATCTCAACCTTCTCGTTTGATCCTAAACCTCTTGCCAAGCCCACAGAATCTCCATCGAGGGGAGGCCGTCAGGCCATCCGGGTCGGTCTCCGGAATGATCCAGGCATCTGTCGGGTTGCAGGTAAAGGAGCAGTGAAATGTCACAAGAGGGCTATGTCGACCCCGTCACGAACGACAGACCTGGATTCCACTTGATCATACCCGTTAGCGAACTCACCGAGCGCGTCACTCGAGCCCGAACGATCGGGACAAGGGACAAAACTTAGCCCCTCCGGTTGTGAGAAACCAAGGATGGGGTAACGCACACAACTCAAATCGACCCCTACCAAAGCCCAACGGGGCTCGAGGGCTCAAGACACCAAACGCCCGGGTCTGTGACCCCGAACTCGCCCCATCCATCGGCTACGCTTCAACTACACACCAAACGCCTGGGTCTACGACCCCGAACTCGCCCCATCAGGATCCATGAACTCCGGCTCGCCCGATCCCTAAAAGTAACTAAACTGACTGCCTTGGCTGCGTGGGTTGCGCCAAGACCAGGATCTACGACTCCGACTCACCCGATCCCACGACGCGCACCGACACCAGGACCCGCGAGTTCCTCTCGTCCAATCCCTAAAAACTAACCGCCTCGGCTACGCAACGATGCCTTGGTTGACAACTCCGTCTCGACTGAAAAACACGCCCACACGCCCGCTGACAAACACCCCCTAGATGATTCTATCCGAATCGCCTGGGGGCTCGGGGGCTACACCCGTGGGTGCGCTCGCGCGCACCCGCTGACGAAACGAAAACCTCCACCGCTGGCAACACGAAAATCCCCTGGACGATTCTACCAGAATCGTCCGGGGGCTCGGGGGCAGCGCACCCGCCGTCAAGACAAAAAAATCCCCCAGATGATTCTGCCCGAATCATCCGGGGGCTCGGGGGCTCCTGTTTGGTTCATAAACCAGGGGCCCCTCGCGGACCGGCTTTCTAACAAAGGCTCGGCCCAAGCAGACAACGCGCAACTCATGGGCCGACCTAAGTATCCGAACAAACAGGCCAGAAGGGCGATCCAATCACCGACCGAAAGGCCTAGCCGAGGAGGAGCGGCCCCCGTTTTTCGACTCCCGCCCACCTCTTCGACCGGAGCGCTCGCTTAGATCTCCATCCCGCCTCCGAACGGCCGGCCGACCGGAAGGCCTAGTCAAAACACTACTTCCGACTCCGACCCCACGTCTTATCGGGGTACGGCAAAACCCTGCTTACTGCTTTTCTCCGACTGGCGCAATCAGAGCCGACTGGGACCAACCCACCGGGGACGCCCGCCCGGTAACGACCAGGAAAAGGGCAGAGAAAGCAAGGCAGGGCGCACAAGTCAAACCACGATACAGGGATCGTACCTTGTACACCTGTAGAAACAGTACTCTGCAACCTCCCTAGCACAACAGAGCCCAGACAGTGCTGTAGGCGCCGACATTTTCCCCTATATTATTGTGGGCGCCGTTAACTCACATACGGTAAGGCTCCCCCACGTGCCTCTGGGCATCGACAATGTTGTGGACGCCGGCATTTATCATCCCGAGTGAACATGGTAAAACTCCTCACATGCCTCTAGGCATCAACAGTATAGCTGGTACCGACATCTGCCATACCCGAACAAAACGACGCAACCTCCTACGTGCATCCGACATCCAACGGTATTGCGGGCACCTATCATCATCCTGTACCCGCCGGCGTGGACAATAAGGCTTAGAAGCATACATACCCTCTCCCTCTGACTTGTAAGGCCACCCCTTTATCTATAAAAGGGGATGCGCTCTCTCTCAATATCCCAGATTCATTAGATCGATCAAGTTCACTAGTTCACAACCACAGAACCGCCAGGTTCGAACCTAAAGCACACGCTTGAACACTAAGCTCATAGCGGAGCTCCTGTCGCTCTCGGCCCTTTCGACCGGAGATCGACCGGACCTCTTGTACTCCCCATCTTTTTCCTTCTTATTTGTAACCCCACTGTAAACTTCGAGCACCTGCGCTCATGAATAAAGTCACCGATCGACTCAAACTGGACGTAGGGCACGTTGCCTGAATCAGTATAAACCCTGTGTCAGTGAGTACTATGTCACTTTCGATCACAACGTACAACAAAATTATAAATATTTACTTGCTGGTCACTTTCTGCACCGACAGTTTAGGATAAAAATATATTTTTAAACACCTTGTTCGTTTGGGATTGTTTGGCTGATAAGCTATGGCTGAAAGTACTGTTAACTGAGTTGGTGTAAGAGAAAAATATTATTTATTAGCTAAAAAAATACAGCTTATAAGCCAAACGAGCTCAAATAAGCAGGCGAAAGTTCATGAAATTTGATGACACTCCGTCAAGAAGTTAATAAATATGATGTGTGTGTTTTTGACGGGGCTAGCACCAGCACGCTAGTCGAGAGGCGGGCCAAGACACCGATGGGTGATGGCATGACCACATGACGCGTAACGCAAAATTGCTGCTACCGCAGGGTGGGCGGGTGGTATGGCACGGCACTGCTGGCGTGCTGCGTCTCCACGCTGCAGCTCTGCACGATGCATCACGCATCACTGCATCAGTGGCATTGCTGCGCGCCTGCAACGACGAAAACCGAGCCCTGCGTTCCCGCCTTCACGGCTTCCCCAGACCCCAGGAAAAGTGAAGGGCAAAGACTCACGGCTCACGGGCTACGGTCTACGGAACTGTCCCGTCGCACGACTGCCAACTTGACATGCCATTTCGGCTCCCTCCTCCTCGTCGACGTCGTGAACGAATATACGTATACTGTTCTTCGATTAATAAACGTGCTAAGTAACACTGTCAGTCTGTCACAGATACTACTCATTAATGGTTTTTTTAGTAAAACCTCCGTCTTTCAATGAGTCATTCCAGATTTAAATAGATTTATAAAAAGAGTATTAATATTTATATCTTTAAATAGTTTATCACAGCAAAATATATTTCATACTAATTTAATGACGCTTATTATGTATCATAAATATTACGCTATCCTTTCTAAAAATAATGGAATTTTAGGTTTGAGACTAGTCAAATATTCTTAGTTCTGGCCTACTTTATAGAAAAAACATAATATTTATGTCTTTACATAGATTTAGTATAAAAATATATTTCATAATCAACCAACGACACTTATTTAGGACCGTTTGGATGGGAGAATCATTTCAGATTCTCACGTGGAACCCAAGAACCTGTGCCAAACGATTAAATGCTAAAACGTTTCAGCTTAGAAACGTTTCTCCTTTGCCTAGGAACTGGAATCACCTACATCCTGGATTCGCTTCGCAGTGATTCTACTACCGTTTCTTTTGCCTCCATTCTCTTCTAGCAATTGTATCTTATTTGTTTGTAATTATTTTTGGTGCAACAAATTAAAATGTGTTATATTTATGTTTTTCTTCGCTTACAATTTTTTTTTGAGAGCCTATCAGCTAAACGATCTCACGAGATGATTCTGAGCCGTCGTCTGAAACATTTCACATTTCTCAAGAGAATCTGAAGCAAGTATGTTTCTGCAAGAATCTGAATCCCTAAGTTAAAATTGTTTGACTTTCTTATTACGGTCTTTTTAGAGCATATACTTACTTTTTTATACTTGGTTAAAGTTAAAATTACATGATTCACCGAGAATCACTATAGTGCATTTTTTTCCTCACCATGTATTTAGATTATACTATGCTTTTTATCCGTGGTATGCAGGCTACGAGCACGACTGCACGAGCGCTCCAAGCTGCAGCCGCGATGAGTGATGCCGAGTTCTGCAGGCTTCTTTTTTTTTCTTTTCGAACTGTCAGCACGCTCTTGGGGGGTGCTTATTCAGCATTTCAATTGAGCATCACAGCAAAAGAGCGGGAGGCTGAGCAGGCCGCAGAGATTTCATATAAGGCATAAGGGCACAGTAAATAAAAGTGTAAAACAGCACCCAAGTGCAGCATACGTTGACGAACAAGGATAATATGATTCAAATTTTGAAGTACAAATGCCATGCATACACACACTCACGGGAGACGAGACCACAAAACAAAACATGACGAGTACTACATCTATCGACGAGCGACCACTGGATCACATGATACAACTTTATTAGGCGGAGTACTGCGATGCAAATTAAAGACCAGGCATCCAGATAGACCACCGACGCCAAGACTGATACCGAAACGCCTGACAACTGTCTCGCATTCGCATGGCATGTCATTGCTAAACCAGACACCGTACCGTGCCCCTAGTAGTCGCCGTCGTAGAGCCTCCGGCCGACCTCGAACGAGGCGAACGCGTCGGCGCAGGCGTACTTGAGCTGGTCGCCCGACAGCGTGGGCGCGTCCCAGGCGCTGACGCGGACGTGGTGCGGCTTCTCCATCTGCAAGCCCATCACCACCCACACCAGCGCCGGCAGCCCCGCGCGGCGCAGGTCGGGCCTCCCCAGCGTGTCGGCGGCGAGCGCGCGCAGGTCCACGGCGTTAGCCACCCACAGCCCGTACCCAGCCCGCAGCTTCGCGACGTCGTCGCCGATCCCGACACCGACGAAGGTGAACCGGCGGTCGGCGAGGAACCCGGACAGGGCGTTGGGGACGTAGTCGGCGTGGAGGATCTGGAACACGAGGCAGCGGTGGTCGACGCAGATCTGCAGCACGGCGACAGGCGGGACGGGGCCCGGCACGCGAGCGGGGCGCCACTCCACGTCGAGGCCCGCGATGTGGCCGCCGCGGCCGTGGAGGCGGTAGGTCTCGCGCAGCCACCACTCCACCACGCTGCCGCAGTTCGTGACCGTCGTGTCGATGTGGTCCGCGTCGAACGACACCACGACGGTGCCGTCGTCGTAGTAGCCCTGGATCTCCGTCGCCATGTGTGAGATCGAGCTCGCTCTCTCACTCTGCGCGGTGGGGTCGTGGTTGTAGCACTAGAAAGGAAACCTAGATAGGAACACAACGGATGCGTTGGGGTCGGTTTATATAGACCGAGAAAATGGGTGCTACCCCAACCTTAGACGGTCTCCGACAACCACGACTAAAATAAAATAAAGACACATTTGTTCTTTGCACAGTGCTATAGATAAATTATTTAATATTTATTTTTATCTTTTCTAATAGAAAGATCCAAAAGACAACACTTTTTTTTAAATGAGTCTATAAGGAAGAGAATACTTGAATTTAGGTTATACCTCTCCTAATATCTCAAAACGAGTCTTTTATATAGGTACTTGGTTGAAGACGCCTGTTCACACTGATTATATTGAAGATCTATTTTAAATTTAGATTTCACGGTGAGTCTCCGTTGAAGACAGCCTTGCTTTTAAACTAGACCGACAAAATTCTTTTACAGATCCATTCCAATAAAAATCATTTATATCTCTTCCACCCTCTAACGATTGTCCTATATTTTGTTAGGCACTTTAAAAATAAACTTCAGTCTATATTTTTTTCAAATGACAAACCAGAAATAACTGACAGAAATAATGAGATCTAGTTGAACAAATGCTGGAGAGTATTTTTCACCTAAATTTCTAGATATCAGTCAACGCGGAAGAATATAAAAAGAGTGCTAAAGTTGCTCTTAGCAGATTAGCCAAATTTCACTGTACATTCCTTTTAGTTGGATAACATTCCTTTTTTTATAACTCTTCCAAAGATCGTCGCTGTGTTTCCCGCACATTACTTTCGCACTGTTCAACATCATTTATCCCCGTCCACTGGTATTTTTGAGTTTTGAGTATCTAGTCATTTTGCTTGGTCATTAATTTATGCTGCAAATTTCTTTGTGGAGTGGAGTGAGTACTCCCTGTGTATCCTTTTTAAGTGTCGCTCTAGTATTCACGTTAGTTATATTAACAACATTTATATATCCAAATAAGTTTATTATGAAAAGAGATTCAATGATATAATTAATGATACTAATTATATGGCATACATATTAATATTTTTTATATATTTAATTAAAATTCAGAACGTTTGATTTCTCAAGAAGTGAAAATGACAACTAAAAAGGGATAGAGTGAGTACATGTTATCCATATCCATTGTCCACCTCTATACTCCATCTATCCTAAAATAGAAGTCGTTCTCGCTTTCCGAGAAGTTAGTTTTTTTTAACTTTGACCAATTCTATATATAAGAATATTAATATTTATAATACATAATTAGTATCATTAGATAGATCGTTGAATATATTTTCATATTAAACTTATTTGGAGGTATAAATATGTAACACCTCTGATGTTTTGACCTATCATTAAAATTTGACATGTCATCATATGCATTGCAAATCATTCATAAAGTAGAAAATTTGAATGCATTCACTAAATAAGCTTTATTTCATAATGTTGTTATTTTATGTGATGTGATTCAAAACCCTAAATAAAGATCATGACCACAAGAGTCAAAATTCATGTGATCATGTGAGACCATGTGTTAATTGACTCAAATAACACTAAGGGGCCATGTTACTGGTCAAAAATCAAAGTTAAGTCAAAAGGTAAACAAATCAAATTTGAATTCAAATTCTAATTATAAAGGTCATTTTTGCCCCTTTTGTCTATTTTAAAATCCATTTGGAATTTGGGGTTGTGACAAAAAGCAAAGTTGAAGCTTAGTTAATAAGGATCAACTTTGGTATTCAAAGTTTTTCAAGTTTACATATAAAATTTGGAGTAATTTTGAAACGATTCAAATACTCAAATGCACCCTAAATTCAAATTTCAAAATGGGGCAGAATTTGAAAATGTGCCTTGAAGCAAAGTTGTAGAGTTTGAAAAGTTGAGCAACTTTCATTTTTGGAGATTTTCAACTTCTTTAGAAAAATTGGGAGTAATTTGTAAAATGAACTCAGTGGTAAATCTGTAAATACTTCAAAAATCAAGTTGGCAACAGGGCGCCACCGCCCCACCACCTGCGTCCTTTCTCTGGTCTTCCAGGCATGTCTGCGACCGCCCTTGGCTTCGCGCTGGCGCGGGGAGCACGCTGCGTGTCGATTCCGCGTGCTCCTGGCCGAGCTATAAGACCCAGACGTCGTCGTTGGCTTTTCTTTCTTTCCCTCCATTTTCCCGACGCCGCCGTCTCAACTCCGGCGAGCTTCTCTCGTCTTCCCAGCGCAAAATAGCCCAGGAAAAGCCGTGTCCTAGTTCCGCCTGCTCCTTGCGCATCCGACCGAGCTGTTGCTACCGCTTGATTACGCCGAGAGCTCGTTGTCCACGTTCATCTTCCTCGCGGCCGGTGACCTCAACGGAAACTCCGATTCACCGTGGTCAACATCGTCCGGTGAGCTGTTGCCCTTTCTTGTTGACTCTACGGCTTCGTCTCGATGTTGTAGTACTTATTCCACTCTTACCTGCTCGTTTTATCCACTGCAGTCGCCGTAACGCTGTCGTCGACGAGGTCTGCTCCGCCGTGATCCCGGTCACCGTCGAAACGCGTCACCATAGCTCATCCGGTCTCGCTCGTTGCTTCAACACATTCGGGGTAAGCCACTGATGCTTCCTGAACTCTCTGTTTCACTGTTACCGGCCTTGTTTCGCCGGCATAACGCTTCCGTGCCACCGCGTCCGCCATGGTCGGCGTTAGCCTTGTTCCATGTCGAACTCAACCTCCAAAGTACCATAGATCGATGCGCCTAGTTCTTGTGAACGTGTTGGTACTTTGGCCGTCGCTGTTGGGCTCACCGGCGGCGAGTTAGCGCCGGTCAGCGCCGTCGATGCCATGGTCAATGGCAGAGGATAGGGATGACATGTGGGGGCCGGCTGTCAGTGAGAGAGAGAGAGAATAGTGTACTTTGATATTTTCTGATTTTGAATAGTGCTGAATCTTTGGAAATTTGTAGGAAAATAATCATAGCTCCAAAAATTCTAAAAATTTGTGTGTAGCTTCTGTACATGTTCTATTATGGTTTAAAAATTTGAAACTTGAAATTTGAATAAATTTTTAATGCTCAAAAATTCAGTCAATTAATTGATAAATGCAATTTCCATAATTTTTGTAGGTCACTATATAGCTCCAAAAATTATGAAATTTATTTTGGTATACTAATTTGTTATGAGGAAGCTTACATAAAATTTTGAGGTCATTTGGAACAAGTTTATTTTTAGGCTTATTTCCAAATTAATTCAAAATTGAATAAAAGCAAACCCTAATTGTTAGGGTTAGGGTTTGATCTTGTTTGGGTCATGTTGTGTGATCAGTAGGGTTTCAAGATCAATTTGGTCAAGTCGCTTAGGTTATAAACCCTAGATGTTAGTGTCAAGTAGTTTTGTTGACTTACAACTATATCGCGAAGGAAAGTTGTATTCAAGGTGTGATTACATTTCATGTACCATGAAAGCATCATGTTTACATTATCATCATATTGAAGCATATGTTATTATTTCGTGTAGAATGCGAGAGTAAAACGATTCTAGTTGAGCAAGTTGTGGAAGAATCCCCGGTTGTCACGGGATTAGATAATTGTGGTACTGATCCGAAACCAGAGATCGTCAACGAAGGCAAGCCCCGGTTTATGCATTGAACCTTTACCTTGTTTACTTTGAAAAGTTTATCACCTATGTTACCTATTGCATTAAGTTGATTATTTCAAATGTTACCTACTTGATGCATTGCCTACCTTGTTAATTGTTTACCATCCTTGAAGATGATTTTATTTACAAAGGCGTAGAATGCTTAGTATGCTTTAGGGTAGGCTTTCAAAGTAAAAGTTTCGATACAATCAAAGATGGCATACTGGCCAAAGAAAGAAAGAAGATAGAATGAACTAGAGGCTAGTCGGGTGACTTATCTTGAATGTTGGGTAATGTTGTCGACTATGTCGCTTAAAGGCCACTCATTGTGGATCTTCTGAACGAGACACTTTGTAGTACTGGTCACATACTCCGGTAAGCCTACTTCGGCTAATCCGATACTAAGACGAATGCCCACGCACTAGAAGTGGAGAGATGGCGGGAGTAGCGTGTACCCTCGTGGCTGGAATGTGGCTGGATTTGAGATGTGCTGTGCTCTCGGGTGGCGTGGAGACGGCTTAGTATAGGAGGATCCGGTAGCGAGGTTGATATATGCAAGATTAAGTTCTACATATGTCGTGTGATAAGGAATCCCCAGCTGGGACTTGAATCAATTCGAATTGTCGGTGCTCCGCGGATATGGAGACTCGATTCATTACAGAAGCAATGCCGGACTGGTGAAGTACTAAAACATGAGAAAAAGAATGGAATGAGAAGGATTGGAACATGGGATATGAACACTTAGTTGGAGATAATAAACTAAAGTACTTAGGGGTAAAACTTGAAACTAGGATCAAGAATAGTAATCTTTTGGCAAAGAACTTTTGAATCTTTCTACATCCTTACCTTGACCCAACACCTGCATCCCTAAGACCTTTGCCCTTTTTCGTCGGGTCAGTCTTGTTGAGTACTTTTGTACTCAGGGTTTGTTAACTCTTGTTGTAGGTGAGTCGCATGCGCAGGCTTGTTTTGGTCCCTGCTGTATGTCAGTGTTTGAAGTTGATGACGATGAGGAATGATGAATGGCCTTTGGACAAGGCACTAGTTTGTGTGAAATAAATAATGTTAATGTAATATTATCCCGCTACTATGGTTGTATGATACTTATGGTTTTATAAATTTGAAACAACTGGTTTGTAACAATAAAACTTAAGTCTTCCGCTTTATAATCTCTGGTATGTATATTGAAAACTGCTGTAATCCGCAATGACTGTGATTGGGATCCTGTTTGGAAAAGATCCGTGGATGATTCGGGTTTCCCGAGGACACCCTACATACCTGTTAAGTTGTTGGGAACTTGTGTACGCTATCTGAGGTCTGCTGAGACATCGATAGGTGCACGTGGGCCCGATTTCTTAGGATGTTCTGCCACAAAATATTACACGTATTTTCTACAAACCTAGTCAAAGTTAAGAAAGTTTGACCTGCACGTATCTCATGATGACTTCTATGCTAGGACGGAAGGAGTATGGACAATTGACCATACATTCACACCGCCCCAAAAAGAATAAAATTTAGGTTTAAGACTACTCTAAGTTTCTCAAATCTGAACTATTTTACAGAAAATTAATATTAGTTAAACTCAAAAATTGATTTCTTGTTTAAGCAAAATGTACTGTACGACGGATGGAAGGAGAAGGGTGTGTGCAGTCAAGCGACTGTTTGTGTTGTTTACCGTGCTCCTGGCGCGTCGCCAAGCGCAAGCGGAGATATTTGTTTGAGGCCGTGGGAGTGGGATATGGGATATATGAATTGTGGTTCCTCCTGGCCCACATTGGCAGTGGAACAAATTAGATGAATGGTGATTCTTTGACCGGCAAGACTCGTCAGTGCTGCATCCGTTGGACGGTAGCGGAACTGCCTCCTGTGGAGGGACACTGAGGGCTTCTTTACTTTCTCCATAAAGTTTACTCGGGCCTTGTTTAGATGCATCCCAAATTCCAAGTTTTTTTACTCTCTCTCCATCACATCAATTTTTAGCCGCTTGCATGGAGTATTAAATGTAGGTAAAAAAAATAACTAATTACACAGTTTAGTTGGAAATCACGAGATGAATCTTTTGAGCCTAGTTGGTCCACGATTGGACAATATTTGTCAAATAAGACGAAAATGGTACTATTCATCGGGTTGAAATTTTTTCGCAATCTAAACGAGGCCTCGTTGTGACGTCGGATATTTTGATACATACGTAAAGTATTGAATATATACTAAAAAATAACTAAATTATATAAATTGTGACTAATTTATCAGACGAAATTTTTAAGCTTAATTAGTTTATGATTTGACAATGTGGTGCTACAGTAAAGATATGCTAATGATAGATTGATTAGGCTTAATAAATTCGTCTCACGGATTACTGATGACTTTTATAATTTATTTTATTATTACTATCCTAACACTCCAGTGATATCCCAATGTGATATTTAACGTGATATTTCTAAACTTTACTCGCTGGATTTAAACACAGAACAGACAGAGGCGCATGACCCAACAGGAACTGGAAGGATGTTGTGATCGGCTCCAGAAAAGACTCTGCTGTAGCCTTTTTCTCATCTCTCAAATCACTGGAGGTGGCAAGCTGCTGCAGCAGAACATGATGCAAATAAGAACAAAAAATAAGTTTACAAAGAACAAAAACAATGGCTCTGTTCGTTTATCTTATAATTCATATTTTTCAGTTTGTTTTTTTTAACCGGAACAATGTTTTTCTCTCATAACAAATCAATCGGAACAGTGTTTCAGCTTGTTTTTTTAGCGAAGGAAACAGGGCCATCGATGAATCTACAGCCTGTTCGTTTCGGCTGAATTGTTCATATCTAGCTTATAATCCATGGCTTGAATAATATTTTTCTCTCAGACCAAACCAACCAGTAGTACTTTCAGCCATGGCTTATAAGCTAATGTAGTAATGTTTCAAATAATTATACTACCAAATTATATTACACGGTGAATCTAACGTAGTGATGTTTCATATTAAATGCCTTAAATGTTAATATTATTTATATAAATTTGATAAATTTAGAATATTTAACTAAACACTTCTTTAATTACATTCATTTCATTTATAGAACTGGGGCAGTAAACTTCATCGGACTATACCTAAAATAAATCAACTCATAGAATCATCCTAAGTCAAACTATTTTTAATTTAAGTAATTTTATAGAGAAAAAAATAACATCTGTTTTACAATGTACTATTGATATTAATTTGGTCTTGTGAATATTGATGGTAGTTTTTATAATTTGATTAAATTTTAAGTAGTTTAGGATAACTTTAAAAGTTGATTTATTTTCCTTTGATTCCTTTGTTCTCGGCTTGACTGAGGGAGTAATTACTTATTTTCTTTGATTGCTTTGTCACATGTACAGGCTTTATGGCATCCATGATGGTGAAAAGCAGTCCATTCAACATCTTAGCAGAAGATAACGAGGTTTTAGGAGCAAAAGGCGAAGGTTCCAGAGGACGGCAATTCAAATTTCAAACACAGCTCCCAAATGGGCGTCGACGAACCACGCGAATCATCGTACGCCAATGTCGAGAGGAAGTTCAAATGCCATGCATACAATCCAAGCAACGAAAACGAGAGTAGTACTGCGAATATTTATAGGACACGAGAATGCAGATTAAAGACATAAAGCCAGACGGACACGAGAATACATATTCAAGGAAGACATCAACGATAACGAGGACTAAAGACGGCACCAAGTAAGGAACTAAGATGACGATGACACCGATCAAGGAATAGTGGACTAGTAGTCGCCGTCGAAGAGGCTCCGGCCAACCTCGAACGACGCGAAGGCGTCGACGCAGGCGTACTTGAGCTGGTCATACGTCAGCTTGCGCGCGTCCCACGCGCTGACACGCACATGGTGCGGCTTCTCCATCCTGACGCCCATCACCTCGAACACCAGCGTCTGCAGCCCGGCCCCGCGCAGGGCGGGCTTCCCGAGCGTTGTGGCGGCGAGCGTGCGCAGGTCGACCATGCGCCCGACCTTGAGCCCGTACCCGGACCGCAGCTTGGCCGCGTCGTCGAGGACCCCGACGCCCACGATGGTGAAGCGCTCGTCGGCGAGGAAGTCGCACAGCGACTCCGGGATGTAGTCGGCGTGGAGGATCTTGAAGACGAGGCAGCGGCGGCCGACGCAGATCTGCAGCAGGGCGACCGGGGGCACGTGGCCCTTGGACATCGACGGGCGCCACTCCACGTCGATGCCGACGACGAGGCGGTTGAGGCGGCGGCGGTGGATGCGCTGGATCTCGTCCAGCCACGAGTCCACCACGGCGCCGGAGTCCGTTAGCGTCGTCTGGATGGCATCCTCGTCGAACAACACCTCGAAGTTGCCGTCTTCGGTGCGGTGGATACTGGTCGCCATCTCCTCTCCGGGCTCCGGCGATCGATCTACTCTCTTCCTCTCTCTCTCTCTCTCTCTGCGTTGTCGTGGGTTTTTTCAACTTTCAGCTGGTTCTGTGATGTCGATAGAACCGCTCTGGGGAGCGGTGTATAGGCCTGTTGGTAGAAGGAACCGCGGAAAGGGTGGTGCGTCCGTTCACGCACGAATGGGTGGCTGAGATTTCGTTTGGTTGGGGTTCTCGCGTGCATCGACGGCCCTGATCACTCCAGCAGCAACGCGGGGTTTGGCAAGTGTACGCTCTCGCTGTGCATGAGAATGGGCATGCCATATTACGGGCCTGTGGGGAGGTTGGAAGAAACGTTAGAGATTTCGCAGCGCATGCGTGGCTTTCCTTGGACTCACTGACAGTAGTGGTCCCAGTATGTTTTCTCGTGTCGTGGCCCACTTGTAATTGACTGCCCGTAAAATCATACGGAGTAAAGTATGGCCGAATGGAACAACAGATAGAAGGGGAGAAAAATCTGTTTGAGAGTGCCCTGCTCGCTTGACTGATAATGGCCGTAAGTATTGTTGGCTGATTTGTTGTAAAAGAAAAATATTATTTGTTGTAAAAAAAAATCCGGCTTAGACTGTCTCCAACACCGCGCCCCAAACGCATATTTGCGTCCCAGACGATGTTTTGGGTACCGGAATCGGCCTCCAACCGATGACCAATACGCAAGACGCAATTTGCGTTCGAGGAGAGAGGAGACGCAAAGTTGCGTCGTCCTCCACGCGCGACGCAAACTGCCGGCGCTGCCCCTCTCTCGCTCTCGTCTCTCCCGCGCGCCCCCTCCGGCGCGGCGCGGGGAAGAGGAGAGGGTCGCGGGGGAGGGAGGCCATGCAGAGGAGGGAGCTCGCCGGCGGGGCGGGAGGCGAGCGGAGCTCGGCGGGGAGGGAGGCCAGGGCGCTCGACCGGCATGGATTCAGCCGCCTGCTCGTCGATCTGGCCGCCTGCTCGTTGGATCTGCTCGTCGCGCGGAGCTTGAGGTAGAGAGGAGAAAGGGCGCTCTGGATCCGCCAGAGGGAGAGAGGAGGGAGCGCCAGCCGGCCTCCTAGGGTTGTCGCGCCGCCGGATCCAGAGCTCGCGCCTCCCCCTCGAAGCGTCCGCCGTCCCGATCGGACCCGTCCGCCGCGGCCGCGCCAGCCGCTGCAGACGCCGCGCGCGCGGCGCAAGCGGACGGAGGAGTTGGAGGAAGATGATGCGGAGATGGAGGCAGGTGCCTTCGGGCCAGGGCTCGGGAAGAGTGGGGGCGGCGTGGAGGGGGACAGGAGCCGCGCTCGGCCTTTGGACTTTTGCGTCCGTTGTTGAAAACGTGAAGTTTTGTGTCCCGAAGCATTTTCCTATGCGTGACCTATAAGAAAGAATGCGTCTCGTATTTGCCTTCGACCTGTCGGAGACGGTCTTATAACACGAGCGAATAGGGCCGACGCAAAACAAGTAGCAACGACTGTGGGCCCGTGACACTCGATTCTCCTGAAGAAACCAGCGTACCCGCCTCTGCGTGCTATCTATGGGCGACGATACTAATGGGAGCGCATAGCTGGATGTGATTCTGATGGCAGTAACAGTACTAGGCGCTCTCATCAGTCACTACCATGATCTAGAAGGATGCGATGCCTCATGTCGCTCTCATTACCATCCAGGATGCCCCGTGTCTGATTCATCTCTGGTCTAGACGACTCCCTGCTTTTTGATTCCAGAAGCTGGACCACACACTTCTTCGTCTCTGGTCTAGACGACTCCCTGCTTTTCCTGACCGAATGAAATGGACCTTCGTTGTCGTTGGCTACACATACACGGACGTGGATTGTATATATCCGTAGCACGTTTTGGGCTTCTGGCTACCGGGAATGGACCTGCTGAGACCCTGAACTTTGACTGTGGTCGCATGCTTCACACGGCTCGCGTTATCCATGCAACGATGCTTCGTTATCCATGCAACGATGCACCTGCGAGTCTGCGAGATGTTTACTTCTGATATGTTTCGTATTTCCCGGCGGCGTCGTACTCGCGCACGGTCGTCCATTTCTGAAAAGGAGTCGCGCAGTCATGCAGCCTGTTCGCTTGCTCGTAAACGATCGTAAATTTCCAACCGGGAATAGTGTTTTTCTCTCACGCCAAACCAGCCAGCAGTAAATAATCCACGATACGATACGGCCTCCCGAACATGCTGATGAGCCGGTACGCGCGAGTGCCCGGCAACCACCGCCCAATCCACGCGCCCCGCTCGTGAACCCCAGCGCCGCCTGTTCCGTCTGAAACTGTGAAGACATGATGCGCCAGTCGGCTTGGCAGCAAGCATACCTGCAACCGGTGTTAGGGTTACCGCCTCTTATTTTATCCTATAATACGCCTCATATGTATGGTATTCTCAAAAAATATACGATAGATAGAGGAGTTATATCTCAGAGGTTTTGATTTCTATCTCTTTCATTCATGTGACATCTGTACAACCTTATAGGTCATCATTGAAGATATTTTAGAGATTTTTCTCTAAAGTAATGTTGGAAAGCATACGTCCATCCGCGCCAGACGTTCCTCAACCTGTTCGGGAGGCCGTATCGTATCGTGAATTATTTACTGCTGGCTGGTTTGGTATGAGAGAAAAACACTATTCCCGGCTGAAAATTTACGATCATTTACGAGCAAGCGAACAGGTCGCCTGTTGGTGACCCGACGTCCAGAAGGCTATCTTATCCGTTCGTATCCGCTCACTTCCGGCCACTGTAGTTTATATAAAAAAAACTCACACATGTTATGAATCCTTCTTCTCCTCCGCGACCGCACAGTTGAATTCTGCTGTGCCGTGCTCTGCCCGTCCGAATGCTAGGTTTAGGTTTTGCTGAAAGCGTAAGTTGTAATTGTATGTCAAGTGTTTTAGCTTTAAAGGTACGTCGTAAATATTTTAGATAGATATTAAAAAATAGATTGGGATGTTGCATATGTTGTAATAATTGTATCCGTATATTATAAATGTCCGTTACCAATATTTTATCTATGTTTTTGACATATGTTATAAGTGTGTTTGTCTGGATGTTGCATATGTTTTACACATATGTTGTAATCGTTTTATCTATATTACGTATGTTTGTAATGGTTTTCAAGTGTTTTCAGATGTTTTTAAGTGTTTCAGAAACATATTTTAAGTGTTTCATCTATCTTCTTTTATATATTGTAAGTATTTTATTAGGAGGGTTTAAAAGTAGTTCAAGCGAGTGCAGTGAATCTGCCTCTGGTCGGTGGGATCAGATTACCGGCGGTGGTAACGCCCGAACAGACAGCACTCTGCGCTTCGTCCCGTCCCACTCCCACGGAGTTTCTTCACGTCGAAGCTTTTGGTTTTACTGTGCGTCCGTGCCAGTCATGTCTTGACTGAGAAGACTCACCCAGTCGTGCCCAGGGCCCAGACCTGTCCAGCACAGGACAGCACGTCAGCACCGTAGCGGTCTAGCGGAGGAAACGAAGGGCCAAATACAAATATTTGCATTTGTCCTTCAGAGACCGTAACCGCTTCCTTTGAATGAAAAGCAAAGACAAATGAGCGTTGCCAAACAATGGTGGGAAAGAAGAGAAAAATACAACGATGGTGGGAAAGAAGAGAAAAAGATGCCAAAATATTTGGAAGCATAAGACAGCAAAAGAAAACAAGAGTTTATGGTAAAAAAATGTTGTGCATCAGTAGTAGTTTTGAGCAGAAGTGACTTAACGATTTCGTGCCACTTACATACATTGCAGATACGGCGTACCCAGCGCCCGGACGCCCGGCCGTGGCGGCGTCCAGATACAGGTTCTATCGCGTCTCTGTCCCTCACGACGTCTCGTTCCTCACCGTGCTCTTGTCCGAGCCAGATTCAACCGCTGGAGTGTTCGGCTGGATGAAATCCGGCACTGTTTATGCTGAAAACACTGTTTATACTAAAATTTTGTGAGAGGAAAACACTGCTCCAGCTGGAAAAAAAAGGCAACCAGCCAACCGTTCTTTACCAGCCGAACAAGGCCTGCGATGACCAACGAGAGCATGAGATGGGCCTCGTTCGGCTCGCTGAAACTTGACTGAATTGGCTGAAAAACACTGTTCTGGCTGAATTATTGTGAGAGAAAAACACTATTCCAACTGAAAAAACAAGCTAAATAGTGCGAATTATAAGGTAAAGCAAACGGGGCCATGACGTGCGCCTCCTCAGGGAGGGAGTGCGGGCAGGCGGGGCGGCAGCGAGCTAGGCATGGCGCGCGGCGTCTGTCCCGGCGACGCTAGCAGGCCCGGAGAGCAGGCGGCGCAGAGTGGCAGCGAGTGGGCGCGGGGGAGTGGGGTGGGTCACGGGATGAGATAAGGAGTGAGGGTTACGGGGCCGCGTCCGGACGGGACGGACGTCCCGTAGAATTATTATCGTTGTAGATAACTTACACAATTGATCTTATATAGTTGGTTAATAGGTGACAAGAAACCGCAAAAAAAAAGGTTCTACGGTCCTCTACAGATATCGATCACCAACTTGTTGTAATGAAAATAGACGGCCGTGGTAATGCCTATGAGTATACTTGTTGTTGAGCATGGAGAAAATAGATCTAAGATTGTATAATTATTACTATAAGGGTCCATATATCGAGTGCATGATTTCTTGGCCTCAGTATTTGGTCCCCGTCTTATGATCCACTAGTGACAGTGTGTTCTTCGTCTCACTGGCCACACAACATCCCCCGCTTCCCATCCAAGCTGTTATTGTGTAGCCATAGCCCATAAGCTAGATTCAATCAGTCCGTTCGTTGATTGGTTTCTGGGCTGATAAATCCGGCTGGTACTGATTCGTTGTGAGAGGAAAACACTGTTAGCTAGCTGATAAGCCCTGACTGAAACCAACAAGCGAACAGGCTGAATGTCGCCGCTATGCTAACCCTTGCCTCTTTTTTTTTGTAAATTGTCTTCTAATCTATATATTTCTAAATTTTGAATCTCAAATTTTATAGATACACTATGCATATGCATAGTTTCAAAGTTTTTTTGAAAACTTCTTAGTATTTTCCTTAACGGGTTTTTGCGATTCCACCAAATAGTTTAACCATCGCCCTGTTCCGTTTAGGCTTGTTCTGCTGATAAGCCATGGCTGAAAGTACCGTTGACTGATTTGGTGTGAGAAAAAAATACTATTCATTGGCTGATAAGTCATGGCTTATAAGCGAAACACGACCGATCGAACAGACTGCATGTCAAGTCATTAGGCACCGGATCCTCTATCATAAAAAGAATATCATCCTAGGTTCGGCTAAATCAAATTTCTTCTAGAATGATAAGATATATAAAAATATTATCAATATTTATATCTTTAAATAAGTTTATTATAATAATAAAATTTACAATTCAGCCAGGATACATACTATGTATTATATAGATATTAGTTATAATTCTTCATATACATTTGGTAATAATTCATTGATTCCTTGAAAACACATTCTTTTTTATGGAGTGAGTACTCTCAGCAGAGAAATCCGGTTTTCGAAGTGGTACAGCCGGTTCACGCTCTCCACTGTCCAGCATGCAAAAACACAGGAGGGCTTTGCCCTTGTTTAGTTGGACCCCAAAGTCTAAAAAATTACTACAGTACCTGTCACATCGAATGTTTGTGGTCCATGCATGGAGCATTAAATATAGACGAAAATAAAAACTAATTGCACAGTTTGGTGGAAAATTGCGAGACGAACGTTTTGAGCCTAATTAATCCATGTTTGAACACTATTTGCCAAATAAAAACGAACGTGCTACAGTAGCCCCAAAATCTAAATTCACCCAACTAAACAAGGGCTTTGTTTAGATAGCAGTTAGGAATAAGTATTTGACACCGTAGTACTTTCGTTTGTATTTGACAATTATTGTCCAATCATGGCCTAACTAGGCTCAAAAGATTCGTCTCGTAATTTACAATCAAACTGTATAATTAGTTATTTTTTTATCTATATTTAATACTCTATGCATATATTCAAAAATTTGATGTGATGAAAAAAGAGTAAAAAAACTTAGAATCTAAAGGCCCAGCTCACGCTTATGACGCGAAGTCGCGAACAGGCCAGGCCAGTCGTCAGCGACAGTGACGCGATCACGGTCTCCTCCGGCGACCGCCAGTCCGCAACGGGCCCAAAATGTTCACCTGCTCCCGTGGTTTTGGTTTGCACGCGCACCCCAGGCTGCAGGCGCTCGGCTGCTCTGCGCTGCGGGTGGAAGGGCTGGACCAGGAAGTGCTGGAGGCGGAACGCAATGGCTCAGCCGGCTTGGCGATTGATCAGATCATCAGAAAACCCCAGAAGCAGGCGGCAAACATTTGAGACGCCAATCATCAAACAGCTACAGAATGCACCATACGACAAATAACAACCCGAATCAAACGACGGTTGAACTCGATAACCATTTAAGTTCAGGTCCTAACCAATAGTCCAAGCAACAAACAGTACGATCAACACATTCAGTAGGCGATAACTTGACTGATAAGCTATGGATGAAACTACTTTTTGGCTGATTCGTTCAGAGAGAAAAATAATATTTGTTGACTGAAAAAATACGTTTTATAAGGCGAACAGATCGAACCAGTTAATACTACTAGAGCAGAAATTTAACAAGCCACGCCATAATTAAAGGCACGACACGATATCATCATCACTCGTCGCAGTGGCAGGTGTAGAGCTCCTCGCCGACCTTCATGGACGCGAACGCGTCGGCACAGGCGTACTTGAACTGGTCCATCGACAGCTTGCGCTTGTCCCAGGCGCTGACGCGGACGTGGTGCGGCTTCTCCATCTGCACGCCCAGCACCTCCCGCACTAGCGCCTGCAGCCCCGCGCGGCGGAGGTGGGGCTTCCCGAGCGTGTCGGCGGCGAGGGCGCGCAGGTCCACCGCGCGCGGCACCTCCAGCCCGTACCCGTCCCACAGCTTGGCTGCGTCGTCGCGGATCCCGACACCGACGAAGGTGAACCGGCGATCAGCCAGGAAGTCGGACAGCGCGTCGGGGACGTAGTCGGCGCGGAGGATCTGGAAGACGAGGCAGCGCCGGTCGACGCAGATCTGCAGCACGGCGACGGGGCCCGGCACGGAGGTGGGGCGCCACTCCACATCGAGGCCGACAATGAGCATATGGCGGCAGCGGCGGTGGATGCGGTACGTCTCCTCCAGCCACGACTCCACCTCGCCACCGGATTTGGTGAGCGTTGCGTCGAAGCAGTCCTCGTCGAACGACACCACGTAGGTGTCGTCGTCGGAGCAGTATCCCTGAATCTCGGTCGCCATCTCGCTGGTGCTCGCTCTCTCTCTCTCTCTTCTCTGCGTTGGGTTTTTGGACCGAGTGGTAGTGTACTGGTGTTGAAGACAAAACGAAGATCGTGCACTAGAATGGGAGCGGTTCCCGTCTGCTGGTTCAGGCCTGATCCGGAGATAGTTGCGAGCTTGTTTGATATGAGAAAAAAATATTATTTTAGATTAGAAATTTACAATCGTCTATAAGCAAGTCTATAAGCAAGTGAACCGTGCTGGCTGCTGCTTGTGACCGTTGTGAGCCTAAAGTTTCTGTACGATGGCTACCGAGCAGCGCTGCAGCGGCCGAACGATAAACCGTGGTCATAATCCCATCAATACCATATGTTGTCACTTCAGCATCCGGCAACAAATTGTTGATCACCATTTGGTGAAAACGCAAACTTGTACGATAATAGTATTGGCCAAGAACAAAATAGTTACTGAAAAAATAGAGGAATGCCATGGTTTCAATCCTACAAGTTTAGGAACTAATACTTGTAAACCAAATTCATGTTGTAAACCAACGGATGAAAAACTCACCTTGACATAAATAGAATACAGGATTAGTGGATGTTTGTTTTCCTACGTTTCACCCGTGAAATCGGTGGCAGAGGATTCTTTCCTCCAAAATTCCTGCAGCTCAATCATGTAAATCAAAGGCTGCTACAGTGACCATTTCTATAAAAATCACAATCCTATATTTCTCCTGTGAAATTCCTTTGTCAAAGGAGCCCTTAAAGATCAAGAACAGTAGACTTGTACTAACTTATTCGAGAGGAGCGACACTAGCTTCTCGGTGATGAGGCTAGCTCCATCGCTAGTAGTTTAGGTGATCGACGTTGTGGAGCGTCAGTTTCGTGATGTCCATCTTCTAGTTGCCAAAACCATATTAAACAATTTCACCACATATAATGCAGGTATGAAAACCCGCTATTAACCTTAGTGCCTAATATGTGAGTACAGTGTTTAATATGGTTTACAAGCCGGGTTTTCATACATGCATTATACGTGATGTTCGGTTTGATCCGCTTATTTTTTTATTCGAAAAACATTTTTCTCTCATAAATTCCTCCAGCATTCCTCCAATCCTTCCAGATTTCTCTAGAATCCAGACAAGCGAACAGGGCCCATATTTTATCAAACTAGCAACGTTTGACCATACGTGCACCAATTTGTTATCGTACCTAGTTGAGCAGTTTACAAGTTATTAGACTATTTGCAGACATCTACAAAGTTACTGTATGATGAATATAATTTAAGGGTCTCTATATCGAGTGCATGATTTCTTCGCCTCAGCATTTGGCCCCCATCTTATGATCTACTAGTGACAGTGTGTTCTTCCTGTCACCAGCCATGCAGGCGCAGCATCCCATCCTAGCTGCTCTTTGTCTAGGCGCAATACTAACCCATGCCTCTATTTTTGTCCTTTTTTCATTTCCATATATTTATTATTTTCATACATTAAAAAAAAAACAAGTTTAAATCTTAAATTTTATGAACAATATATTGATACACTATAGATGTGTATAGTTTCATTTTTAAGGCCCCCTTTGGAGCGTAGCATCGAAAAAATACAGGAATAGAAAAAAACACAAAAATGGGATAGGAATGTGTCGGTTTCATAGACCCGGGGTCCCCAATGGACTAGCTTCCCTGCAATACTTGGCCTAGCCGGTAGCGCAACGACAGCGCGTGTCTGGGCCGGCCCAGATACACAATGACAGGCCAAGACCACGATCCGGTCCCCGACCGGCACCTCCGGCCAGGAGATCTGATCGGAGGTATGACCGGAAGGCCCAGCTATGGTGGGACCGCAGTCTGACTCCGACCCCCTTTTCTCCGACCGAGAATACATCGGACCTCAGCTCGCTGCACTTTCCCGACCGACACAGTCGGGACCGACCGGGAATGACCGACCGAGGACGCCCGCTCAGTGTGAGCTCGGGGAGCAGGCGGAGCAGATAAGGTAAGGCGCTCAAGTCAACCGCAATACTGAGGACCATACCCTGACATGCCCTATGCACCTGTAGGACAGTGTCGTCGGGGCATGTCAGGCGAATACGGTAGAACCTGCCAGACGCGTTAGAGCATAAACAGTATTGTGGGCGCTGTCGTTTGCCGTACCAGGCGAACACGGTAGAGCATGCCAGACGCGTATGGGCATAAACAGTATTGTGGGCACCATCGTTTACCGTACCAGGCAAACACTGTGCAGCCTGCCAGATACAACAGAGCATGAACAGTAGGGTGGGCGATGGCGACCATCCCGTATCCGATGGTGTGGGCTACAAGACTAGGCAGCGTACGTATACACACACTCTCTCTTTTTTCTCTGACTTGTAAGGCCATCCCCTTCAACTATAAAAGGGGACAAGCTCTCTCCTAAAAGCCCCCCCCGAAGATTGAACGACTCGAGGACTCGACAGCTCAACAGCTCTAGGGCCCGATAGTTACACAGTCTACACGCTCTTACACGCTCTTAATAGTTGATACGCTCCGATACTTAGCACACATTTGAGCATCTGTCATTCTCGGCCACTCGGTTCAGAGTCTGATCGGGCCTCTAACACTCCCTTCTCATTCTTCACTCGTTTGTAACCCCACAGCAAACTTTGAGCACCTAGGCTCAGGAATAAAGTCACCGATCGACTGAAACTGGACGTAGGGCCTGTTGCCTGAACTAGTATAAATCCTGTGTCATCGCATGCTAGGCCACATCCGATCACAACGCACGGTAAAACTACAAATATCTACTTGTTGGCCACATTTTTCACCGACAGTTGGCGCCATTCGTGGGGACGACGCCATGCGTTCACGCTTTTGGTCATCGGATGGCCCACCTTTTCACCATCTTCGGCATGGCGGGCTCGAGCGATACGATTCGCTTCGGCTCGCTGAAGTTTCCCATGCTCCCACTTGATAGGATGTGGGCTCCTCCCGTCTTCATGCCACTCCAGACCTTCCTCTTTGGGAGTCTGGACTTCGTCGCCGACCAGCTTGACATACTCCGCCTCTGCGAGGAGGTGCTTGTACCAACGCCCACTGGAGGAGGAGCGCCTTCCACCGGCCCTGGGCCACTCGACTACCTCAACGTCGAGACACCCGCGCTTCGCCTTGAGCCCATGCTGGGCTCAAACCCCACGGTGAGTGATATACATTTTGTTCTTTACTCACTATTTAACACCTTCCGCCAACTCTTCAGAGGGACCCCGTTGACCCCACCACGACCGCCGTGCGACCGATTCCCTTATGGCATCGCGTCCACCGTGGACGCGTGTGCTCGGGGACTCTAAAGGATGCTGACGCCGCCCCCTCTCACGTCCGAGTTCATGGGGATGGCGTGCTACGCTCCTGCCTCCTTCCACGACCTTGTCGATGACGAGGTCGAAAGCGATGGCTCCAGCATCGGCGATGTCATGGCATCTGGCCACCCTCTGTCCTAGGAGTGCGCTATGGCGGACGCTCTGGGACAGCCACTAGAGGTAGTTGTGTCCCTATAGACTCACACCCCTCTGGACCCCCGTGCGTAGGCCCTAGTGCGTGCACAGCAGCACGGCGAGGAGTTACAACAAAGGTGGCAAAACCAGCCGCCGCGCGCTCAAAGCGCCCAGCTTATCACGCTGCGCCACATGCGCGTAACCCGGCGAGCGGCGCTGGGGGTCATGCCCGTCAGGTCTAGCATAACGTACTGGATGGTGGGGATGACACCCTTCAATTTGCTCAGGCTGGACAGAACATCGTTGCTGCGGCGATGCTTCTGCGTGGTCTCCCCGAGCCTGCCAACCCCCAGGAACAGGCAATCTACCAGAACCTCTAGGCGCTGGTGGAGACCGCCGCCGTTCAGCATGCGAAGAGCTCCGTGTTGCGACACTGGCTCGTGGCATCTTGCCCAACCGGGGGACTAGGGCCACACCAGTCGAATCGCTCCGTCCACTCACCACAGTAGTTGTTGGGCGTGGAGCAGGAAGCCATAGCTACACCGCAGCCCGACCCAGTGCCCACTCCTCACCGACCACCTATGCACGAATGGCTCTAACCAAACCGTGATGATCGCAGCGTCATCAACAATTAGCGCCACGCTCGGCATGATGATGACGCCCATTGAATGGCAGCGAGAGCCCGTGGCGTGGGCCCTGGCCTGACCATCAAGGAGTACGAGGACACGCACCCTAGGCATGGTGGTCGATCAAACGACCGAAGCCCCAAGCCAGATGGCCCGGGGCCATGGTCCTTTGGTCATCGCATCTAGAAAGGGCCGTTCCCACAATGCTTCTGACCGTCCACCAACATTGCCAGGTACACCAAGAAGACGAACCCCGGTATATGGCTCGAAGACTTCTGGCTCACCTGCCTAGCCAGAGGAGTGGATGATGACTTCTTCATCATCCAGTACCTTCCCATCTGCATGGGGGAGCATGTTCGAGCATGGCTCAGATTCCTTCCGCCCAACAACATCCATGACTAGGTGGATCTCAAGAGGGTCTTCGTCGAAAATTTCTAGGGTACGTATGTATGTCCTGGGAATTCATGGGACCTCAAGAGCTGCTAGCAGGAGCCCAATGAGTCCCTATGGGATTACATCCGCAGGTTCTCAAAGCAGTGCAACTCCCTTCCTAATGTCATCGACGTGGACGTCGTCAGCGTGTTCCTCTCTGGGACAACCTGCAAGTCCTTGATCCACAAGCTCGGCTGTGTTAAGCCCCATACCACCCGCGACCTGCTCGACATCGCCATGAACCACGCCTCTGGCGAGGAGGCGGTCGGGGTGGTCTTCAGAGGCGATTAAGACAGGGGCAAGGCCAAGCGCGAGGACCAAGGCGAGTGCCCCTCCACACAAAAGGGGAAGAAGAACAAGAAGGATCGGCGCCTACCGGCCAACCTAGCTTTGGTCGCTGTGGCCGACCGAGCGAGCAAGCAGCCCCAGCGGGGCCAGCCCGACCACTTCGACAAGCTCATGGAGAGTCCATGCTCCAACCACGCCTATCCCGTCAAACACCTCTACAAGGACTGCAAGCTCCTCAAGCGCTTCCTACAGCAAGCCGCCAAGCCAAAGGAAGGGGAAGGCAAGGAGGAGGCGGCCAAGAAAGGAGGCACGGCGGGCAGGGATGAAGACTGCTTCCCTGACCTCGAGGAATGCCTCATGATCGTTAGGGGTTTCGACGCTATCCACTCCAAGCGCCAGCACAAGGTACGCTATAGAGAGGCATGCGCCGCCGAGTCGGCCTTCCCCTCTTTCCGTAGCTGGTCAAACTCCCCGATCACTTTTGATCAGAGAGACCATCCTTCCCATGTCGCCCGACTTGGTCTTTACCCACTCATCGTCGACCCCATCATCCACAAGAAGCGCCTCACCAAGGTGCTGATCCAAGGAGGCAGTGGCCTCAGCATTCTCTACATCGACACCCTCAACGCCACGCGCATCCCCTGGTCGGAGCTCCATCCAGTGAGCTCTCCCTTCCATGGCGTGATCCTAGGGACGTAGGTGTACCTACTCGAGCAGATCGACATGCTTGTCATATTTGGTGACCGCGCCAACTTCCGCTCAGAGGTCCTAACCTTTGAGGTAGTGGGCTTCCCGGGGTCCTACCATGCCATCTTGGGATGGCCATGCTACTCCAAGTTCATGGCGATCCCCAACTACACCTACCTCAAGCTGAAGATGCCAGGGCCATACGACGTCATCACCATAGGTAGCACCTTCTCGCACGCCTACACGTGTGACCATGAGCATTACAAGCTCGCCACTGCCGTCATCAACTCCGCTGAGCTCCTAGAGCTCAGGAATTCAGCAACTCCAGCAGTCCCCGATTACAATG
Organism: Miscanthus lutarioriparius; assembly: GCA_904845875.1. NCBI lineage: Eukaryota > Viridiplantae > Streptophyta > Magnoliopsida > Poales > Poaceae > Miscanthus > Miscanthus lutarioriparius. Next base: position 30,605,803 of record CAJGYO010000005.1, read on the forward strand.
GGCTGACCTCCTCGAGTGCCTTCCATCCGACTGAGGAAACCAAGGCGGTGGGGATCGACCCCACCGACCAGACCAAGACGGTGCGGATCGAGACCAAGCTCTTGGCCAAATAGGAAAGCGAGCTTGCCGACTTCCTACGTGCAAATCGCGATGTCTTCACGTTAAAGCCTTCTGACATGCCAGGCATACCGAGGGAGGTCACCGAGCACGCACTACACGTCGTTCCAAGCTCAAAGCCTGCCAAGCAATGCCTTCGTCACTTTGACGACGAGAGGCGTAAGGCCATAGGCGAGGAGATCACCAAACTTCTAGCAGTCGGATTCGACAAAGAGGTATACCACTCCGACTGGCTAGCTAATCCTGTTCTTGTGAAAAAGAAGAATGGGAAGTGGAGAATGTGTGTTGACTATACTGGCCTCAACAAGGCATGCCCAAAGGATCACTTCCCTTTACCACGCATAGATCAGATAGTCGACTCCACCTCAGGGTGTGAAATCCTCTGCTTCCTGGATGCCTACTCAGGCTACCACCAGATCACGATGAAAGAGTCCGACCAGGTCGTAACTTCATTCATTACCCCATATGGTTCATACTGTTACGTAACCATGCCTTTCGGTCTAAAGAACACTGGCGCGACCTATCAATGGTGCATGCAGCGATGCTTCGTCGACCAAATCGACCTGCCCGACCAACCTGACCAAGTCGAGCCGCCAAAACCAACAATCGCTGTTGAAGGAGACCGTGATGCCTAAGAGGGGGGGGGGATGAATTAGGCAACTTAAAAATTTACTTCTAAACTATGGCCTCCTTTTCTAATCCTAGCAGAACCTATGCAAAAGATAAACTATCTAAATGTGCAACTACGGTTTTGCTAGTGTATTGCTATCTCTACCGCAAAAGGAGTGATGTAATCAATGTAAATGCGGAAGCTTAAAGAGCAAGGTAGAGATATGCAAACTCCCATCGACGACTCCGGTATTTTTACCGAGGTATCGAGAAGCGCGCAAGCTTCCCCCTAGTCCTCGTTGGAGCCCCTCGCAAGGGCCAAGCTCCCGGTCGGGTAACTCCGTGGATAGTCTCGGGCCTTCCCCACACGCAAGTGGGTCTCCGACGTGCCTTCCGGCAAGCCTCTCCTGGATGCTCCCTGCCATCTTCACTATCAAGCTTCCGGCCAAAATGCCGCAGGCCTTGTTCCCTCCGGTACACGGTGGTGGCCACACCACAACCGCGGTTGGTGTGATCTCGCAAGACTACAAGCCCCTCCGATGTACAACAATGGTGCGCGCAAGCACCGAGTGGTAAGAGGTATGCAAACCTCACTAAACACTAGGCCTAAACCTAGAGCAAGCGCATAAGCGGTGGTCTAATCAACCTAAGCACTTTGCAAAGCACCTACGCTAATCACCTAATGAATCACTAAGCACTATGCAAGTGGAGATCACTAAAATGGTGTATCAACACCCTTGATATATTTTTTCAGCTCCACTTGCTTCAAATGGCCGGTTGGGGGGTCTATTTATAAGCCCCACTGAGAGAGTAGCCATTGGGGACGAAATCCCGCTTTTCTGCTACTGACCAAACGCTGAGGTCATCCTGATCGGACGCGTCCGGTCGTTCCGACCGTTGGAGCCATGATCAACTGGTAAGACGCTGCCAGCGTCCGGTCACATGCCACCGGACGTGTCCGGTCGCATTTTCGCCGCTCTGGAACCTCTCTATACTTGACCGGACTCTGCTGTCTTGCATCTGGTCGATCTGCCGCCAGCGATCCGGTCCAGCGTCCGGTCACTGCTGCTACCGAGCTTCTTGATTGGGCGTCCGGTCACTATGCTCTAGCGTCCGGTCCAGCGTCTGGTCACCTCTATGAGCTCGTTTCTTCACGATCTTGCATATGGCTTGGTTCCTATCTTCATGCTTGGACTTTGCTTGATATCTTGGGTCATCTCTTGTGCTTCTAGGGTCTTGCTTAAGGTGTTGATCATCGGATCATCACATCGCCTTCGTCCAAGTCACGTCTTGCACCCTATTGGACTACAAAACAATCACTTGCAAATTCATTAGTCCAAATTGGTTGTGTTGGTTATCAAACACCAAAATCCAAAGTAAATGGGCCTAGGGTCCATTTTCCTTACAGCTGTCTATGCAGATGACATAGTGGTGAAAATGGCTGAAGCTAGTGACCTGATCGCAAACTTGGCCGCAACATTCGTGAATCTCCAAAGGTTCAGCGTCAAATTGAATCTCGAAAAATGTGTTTTTGAGGTTTCGAAGGGGAAGCTGCTCGGATACATCGTGTCCGAGCACGGCATCGAAGCCAACCCCAAAAAATCATGGCCATCTCCAATATGGGCCCTATACACAATGTCAAGGGCGTACAAAGGCTCACCGACTGTTTGGCCACCCTAAGATGGTTCATCTCCCGACTAGACGAACGGAGGATGCCTCTTTACAAACTTTTCAAGAAGATAGATGGATTGATCTGGACAAGGGAGGCACAACAGACTTTGGAAAGCCTCAAAACATCACTGACGTCGGCCCCAATCCTCGTCGCTCCCGAACGGGGAGAATCCCTCCTCTACATCGCGGCAAGCAACCACGTTGTCAGCGCCGCCCTCGTCATCGAGACGGAGGAGGCGGGACACCCCCCTGAAGGTCCAATGACCGGTGTACTTCATCGGTGAGGTACTCACCAACGCTAAAATTCGCTACCCCTAGGTTTAGAAGCTTATGTACGCCGTACTGATGGTAACCCTGAAGCTCCTGCACTACTTCACCGACCATGAGGTCATGGTAGTCACCTCATACCCACTCAGGGAGGTCGTCTATAACCGCAACGCTGCTGGCCGAATCTCCAAGTGGGCTCTCGAGCTCATGGGCCACGACATCAGGTACGTCCCCTATACCGCTATTAAGTCTCAGGCTCTTGCTGACTTCATTGCCGAATGGACGGAAGTCTATCTCCTGACCCCGGATGTCACCCATGAGTACTGGATGATGTACTTTGATGGGTCAGTCATGGCGCCCGGCTCAGGGGCTGGAGTGGTTTTGATCTCCCTAAAAGGGAGTAGGCTTCGCTACGTGATTCATCTCCATTTTTTAGCCTTGAACAACACCACGGAGTAGGCCCTCATCAATGGGATATGCATCGCCATCGGGCTCGACGCGACGCGGCTTTATGTCCGTAGCGACTCGGAGCTGGTCGTCGACCAGGTCATGAACTAATCCTCCTACAAAATCCCTCTCATGGTGGCATACTACTGAGAGGTGCGCAAGCTCGATGGCAAGTTCCAAGGGATCGAGCTGCATCATGTCCCCTGAAAGGACAATGATGTAGCCGATGTCCTCGCAAAATTGGCTGCCAGGCGGGTTCTGTCTCTAGATGGGGTCTTCATCAACGATCTCCATGACCCGTCTGCCCGTGTTCTAGAGGATCCGACATCGTTGTGGCTCAACCTTGACCAAGCGCTCTAGGGCTCCGGCACTCCGACGCGATCCGACCCTGACCAGGCGCCCGGGGGTTTAGGCCCTGACTTTCCTATCGCAACATCGATAGGCGACACTGCCGTGATGACGCTCAACCCAACCTACCGGAGAGCGCCGCTGCTCGCCTACATCCTCAAAGAGGTCCTCCCACTAGAAAAAAAATTGAAGCACGATGAGTCGCTCGACGCGCCAAGATGTTCGTTGCCATTGGTGACGAACTTTACAAACTGAGTCCGTCGGGAGTACTCATGGAGTGTATCCCGACCGACCAGGGAAAACAGCTCCTCCTCGAGGTCCACACCGGAATCTATGGACATCAAGCAGCCCCAAGGTCGCTGGTCGGGAAAGCCTTTCGCCAAGGTTTTTACTAGCCCACTGCGCTATGAGATACAGAGGAGGTGGTATGCAGGTGTGAAGGATGCCAATTCTATGCTTGGCAAACTCATCTGCTGGCATAGGAGCTTCAGACCATCCCCATCACCTGGCCATTCACGGTCTGGGGCCTTGACATGGTCGGACCCCTCAAAAAGGCCTTGGGTGACTTCACTCACCTACTCGTGGCGGTGGACAAGTTCACCAAGTGGATAGATGCGAAACCCATCACCAATATCCGCTCGGAAGAGGCGACCAAGTTCTTCCTTGACATCATCTATCGGTTAGGTGTCCCTAACTGTATCATCACCGACCATGGAACAAACTTTACTAGGAAGAAGTTCCTAGACTTCTGTGATGGATACGGCATCAGGATCGATTGGGCCTACGTCGAACACCCGCGTACTAACGATCGGGTGGAATGGGCCAATGGCATGGTCCTCCAAGGACTCAAGCCCCACATCTTCGACCGACTCAAAAAGTATGCTGGGCGTTGGGTTGCAGAGGTCCCAATGACCCTCTAGAGCCTAAGAACGACCCCAAACCGATCCACAGGGTTCACCCCTTTCTTCCTGGCATACGGAGCCGAAGCAGTGTTGTCATCTGACCTTGATCATGGTGCCCCAAGAGTAAAGGCCTTTGACCAAGACCGAGCCATGGAGGCTCATCAGGATGCGGTCGACCTGCTCGAGGAGGCTCGTGAGACGACCGTCATTCGCTTCGCTCGTTACCAGCAAACTCTCCGCAGGTACCATAAAAGAAAAATTAGGGGGAGGATCCTCGAGGTCAGTGATCTCGTACTCAGGAGGACTCAGTCAACTAAGGACAAACATAAGCTCTCTCCACCATGGGAAGGACCATACGCGGTGGCTGAGGTGATCCGACCGGGGCCCTCTGGCTGAAGGATGATAACGGGAACGTTCTCTCCAACACATCGAACATCGAACAGTTACGATGTTTCTTTCCCTAAAACTCGGTCTTACCATTTATTTCCATTCAATGCTTGCTCCTACAGCGCCCTAGCCCGAACACTCTCGGCCTGGGCCGCTCTGGGGCTCCACGGGGGTGCGATACCACCCTTCTTCTTTTTACTATCATATAGTAACACTTTTTGCCCAAACAAAAGGGTGTCGCTCAAACAAAAGGGCATTCCATTCCTTTTATTACCCTACGTAACTTGCGCTTTAACCTCCCGACCGATCACACCCTGCCATGACCTATGGTTATGAGCAGCTGAGCCTCGCAGGCCACGCCGGGGTTCTTAAGGTTGCCGCCTACGGGTCAATGGGTAGGTGCGAAAAAGAAAGGACAAAAGACAAAATTACGCAAGGATAAAAACAAGGGTGGACGGGACAAGCTTCCCCTCACAAGTGATTTAATCACAAAAACAAACTTAAAATATTAACGAATGTAAAACTGTTCACATGGGGCTCCCCCATGAATTCGTCTTTTACATAAACTCACTATTTCTACTCTAAACTCTATTATGCCCCCCGACAGCATCGGTTGACGGTGCGATTGGTGAGGCCGAAGGCAGCTCGGTCACGGTCGGGACGATGACGCTCGGCTCGGCTGCGGTCGGGACAACGTTCAGCTCAACAGGGGGCAAGATGACGCTCGCCTCCGACCCAGCCTCCACTGCCTCCGTAGGCTAGACGACGTCTTCCCAGTGCACATCTGCGGGCACGGTCAAATGGCGAGCCTCCATCACCCACTGCGCGTTGACCTGCTCAGCGACCATCTATGCATATGGCACCAAACTCTCCCCCAGCGCATGGATCTCGTCTGCGCTCCACCCATCGGCATATCCTCTGCAGATGGCCACGAAGTCCAGATCATGGTAGTGGGTCGCCACCGAGGTCAGCACCCCCGACATCCCATAGAACATGCCGTTAGAGATGAGCACCCAAACTTCATTCGGGACCTCCGCCAGCTGGACGGCGGACGTACTGGTGCTCGGTCCTGACCCGAACACCTCAAAGACCGCCACCTCACCATATTGAATATTGCGAATCTGGTCGAGCTCTTTGTCAAGAGTGCATCGCTCCTCAAGGGACTAGGCTAGCGCCTCTGTGCCCCGACCGACCGCCGCTTTGATCGTCTCCAGCTCTTGCTCCAGAGAGCCAATCTTTCCACCCAGTGCTAGAAATGGACAACAAATTTAGGAACAAGGAAAAGAAAAATTCAAGGCATCAACCGAGGGCAGAACAAGTATGTACCGAGCTGGGCGCTTTCGAGAATAGAGAGCCCTTCCTCTTGTTGGGTCACCCTCTCAAGCAGCCGAGTGTTCAACTCCTCTACCTCGAGCATCTGCCTCTAGAGCGCGATGACCTCCCGCTCGGCATACGACCGGGCCTTCCGCTCCACCTCTAGAGCCTCTAGGGACTTCTCGAGCGCCACCTTGGTCTTCGCCAAGTGGGCCTTTGCTGCGTCGAGTTTCTGCTCAGTAGCAGTCGCTCGCTCAACCGCACGCATCTTCGCCGCTCATGCTCCCATTGCTTCGGCCGCCCGGTCTTGGGACTCATGGCGGGCGGACTCTAGCTGGTGCCTGAGCTTGTTGACCCGCCGCAACGCCACCGCTTCTTGCTCCATCCGACCGTGCTCCTCTCGGAGAAACCAGGACTTGTGGATCAACATTATCTCCAGATCCTGCAAGACAAGAAGCAGGCGTGTTGAGACAACCGTTTAAATGCCAAGGAATCAAAAACAATTCCAGGAACATAGAAAACTTACCTATGCAACGCGTGGTAGGTCCACAATCATGGCCTGATGGACGAGCTCAACCCTCTCTAAGGCCTCCTTGAGCCTCACCTTGGTAAGGGCAAGATCAGACTCCATCGACAGTCCTCTCTCCCAGAGGAGGTGCCAAAGCTTCACCTCCTCCTTGTCGCGAAGGACGAATCGAGCCTTTCCTGGCTCACCGGGGCAAGGCCACACCAGCTCTCGGGTCACCTCCGACCCGTTGGAAGATCTAGCCATAGTAGTATCAAGCGACGACCAGATCATCACCAACTCCTAGGATGGCGGGATGGCTGGTGGCTCCACCTTGGTGTCCTCCTCGCCTTTGAAGGGGATGTCTGCTACTAGGACTCCATGGCTCACCAGCGGCTGCTCTACCTCTGGCCTGGCCATGGCTCCTCTGGACCCCTCCAGCTCTGACCAGGCGGGTGAACCATGCGCTCCTCCATCGAGCGAGACGAGGAGCCTAGTTTCCCTCCTCTCCTCTTCCGCAACAGTCAGGGGAGGGACCATAGGAGTCACCTTAGACCCGGCCTCCACCGTCACCATGGGGATCACCGCCATCACCGCCGCTGTCGCTATCGCCGTGCTCACGATCGGTTGGGAAGATGCAACCCCCATTAAGGAAGGTCGTACCACAGCCAACCGGCTTCCCCCACCGCTCATCGTAACCTGCTACATGATGGGTCTCCACTCTTCTCGCACGGGTGGTGGGGAGATCCCCAGTCCTACCAGCCCTAGGCTGCTATCAAACAAGCACAGGTTAGTCACACTCAAAAACTCAACTATGAGAACAAAAGGGAGCATGAATGCATACCAGATGAAAGCGGCATAACCCTGAAGCCCCGACCAGCTGATGATAAGTCGATCGTACGAGGATCGCTCGGGGGTCGCGACCCGCACCCCCTCTCATCAACCAAGGGAGGAGGTGACCCGACCGGTAACCGATTGGCCCACGAACGGCCGTGATCGCCAGCTCATGGTGAAACCACCAGAGCAACTGGCGGGGCATCTCCCTATTGGGGGTCACGCACACGCGTCGACCCTCGATGATGCAGAGGAACAATCACGTCCCCCCAACCGACCGGTGTCTCCACCACACTCAGGGCAGGGGGCCGCGAAGCCGATGATGCCACCAAAGGGTGCGGTGACTATGCCCGCTTCACCTCTCATTCGAGGGCAGCGTCTTCACTCGCGGCGTGCTTCCTCGACTCAGGAACATTGCCGCACACCTCCGTACCACGCCCGCCGTCGACGGGCACAGCCATGGGCTTATGGCGCTCCACCAAGGTCATAGCAGTGCCCCTATCTTCCTCGTCCTTCGAGGAACTCATGTCATCACCCATCTCTGTGGGCTCCTCCGACTCGAGCTCTACCTCCACGTCGTTCGGCTCTCGCCACCACGGACCCGCCGATTGATCTCCTTCTCCGTATCAAACCTCCTCTGGGCCTTCTCGATTTCTTCTTCTTGGCAAGCACGGTCTGCCTCTGGGCAGCTTGCTAAACCGCGCCTTCTGGGATTTATAGCCCACGAGTCCCTTCTAAATGGGCAACTGAAAACCAATCAAAACAAGAAGGAAAAGGTCACGGAAAAAAGCATACCAAATTGGATAGCTTCACGGCATGAATGGGGTCCGGGCGTCCCTTCAAGGGAGTCTTCATCCCTCAACTGCAACACCCAATCGAGATGACTCCAGACTTCATCCTTTGGCAACTCCTCCGGCGAGCGCGGTCAGGATCCATCATGCCGGAGTATTCCCACATCGGCCGTGTTCTCTCCACCAACGAGGCGACCCGATGGTGGAAGAAGGTATGGAAGACCCGCAACCTGTCGAGGCCATGTCGCATGAGCCTCCGAAGCTCCATCTCGATAATCTCCAGTTTGTTCTGCTGATGGGCGGGACCCCACGACCAGCTTTCCCTCCTCTTCGGCCTCTCCCCGGTGAACGTCGGGAATGGTGCCTCCACCGGGTTCCTAATGTAGAACCACTCGCTATGCCACCCTTGGTTGGAGTCATAGGAGGAGTACATGGGATAGGGGACCGATGGCTTCGGCCTCTTCTGTAGGGCAAACCCCCCAACCGATGCGATTCTGGGCAACTTCCCCTCGGACAGGGCTCGCTCGCTGAAAATCCATCGGAAGAGGTCCACATGTGGCTCCATCCCAAGGAAGACCTCATAGACAGAGACAAGGCCAGCGATGTGTAGGACCCTAGTTAGGTTGAGGTGCTGCAACTCTAGGCCCCACTCATTGAGGAGCCAACGCAGGAACCAGTGCACGAGATACCCGAGCCCGCGCTTGTGGAAGGCAAGGAAGGAGATGACCTCATCAGCCTGGGGTTACAAAACAACCTCCCCTAGCGCAGGAGCCCTACAATGCGCCACCTCCTTCGATGGGAGCAGCCCCTTCTTTGCGAAGGTGGCCAGCACCTCCTCATCAACGTTGGAAGGCCTCTAGTTCGACATCGCACCTCGGATTTACAAACAAATCTATGAGTTTTTCCTCTCCCTCGCTCTGCCCTCATCTCTCCTAGAAACCACCACGGCACACGAATAGGCTTGGCGAAAAGAAGGAAGGAGAAATGATAGCGGTTGAAGAAAGGTGAAAGAACGGGAGGAAAACCCTCTCCCTTCTCCCTATTTAATGCAAAAAGGCGTGCGGTGGGACGTGGCCCTAGCTGACGGGACGTGGCCCTGGCTGACGGGACGCGGCCTGCCCGACGAAACGTCACCTGGCTAATGGGACCTAGCCTGGGTGGGGCCCACCACTACCACAACCCCAACATGGGAAACGAGGCGCAACTACACGCAAACGACCCTCTACCTTCCTAGGTTGGGTTTGGAGGGGCCCACTGATGGAATCTCCATCGAGGAGAGGCCAATGGGTCACCTGAGTCGATAGGACGACTGCCGAGAGATAGGTAAGGAGCAGTGGGATGCCCCATGTAGGTTATGCCGACTCCGTCATTAACGACGGACCTAGATTCCACTCGGACATATCCGATAGGAGCTCCCCGGACCCATCACTCGAGCCATTGAGGTAACTTTACCAAACCCTGTTCTACTTTTCTAGTGCATGAGCATTCATTCATTCATTCTCATGCATACATTCATACATTCAGTCATATATTCATCCATACATTCATCCCATACACCCAAGCATTGCATATGCAATTGTTGCATTGCAATGCTTTGTGTCGTGTCATGAAGCGGTAGTCGTCTCATTCGATATGAGCGGCGATCGATCGGGGTTTGAAGGCCAGCTCGCAAAGGGCTTGAGACCGCCTCATGTCAAACAGAGCCAGGGGAGAAAACACAGATGAGCCCCAGTGGCCCTTGCTCCATCGGCTCAGAAGCAAACAAGGTCATCTCGACCTTCTCATTCGATCCTGACCTCAAGCCAACCCATAGAATCTCTATCGAGGGGAGGCCAGCGGGCCACCTGAGTTGGTCTCCGAAATGGCTTGGGCATCTGCTGAGAGACGGGTTAAGGAGCTATGGAATGCCACATGAGGGCTATGCCAACCCCGTTACGAACGACGGACCCGGATTCTACTCGGACATGCCCGTTAGTGAACTCACCGAGTGCGTCACTCGAGCCATCGAGGCAAGCAACGTTAGCTCAAATCCCTCTGGTTGCGGAAACCATGGACAAGGTTACACATGAAACTCGACCGACCCCTGCCGAGCCCAACGGAGCTCGGGGGGCCACTCGACCCCGACTCAGGAATCCAGCCAACCGCACAGGTTGCGGTCAGAATAGAAACGGGCAAACACCCCGACCAGAAGAGACACGTGTGGCAGAACCTCCTAAGTTATAGGGCCCACATGCACCTGTCACTGTCCGACGACCTTTGACATTTATGCATATGTTTCCATTAACTTAAAAAGACTGTCGGGTGTCCTCGAGGAACCCCGAATCATCCACGATTTCCGAGCAGGATCACGTTACAGAGTTATTGCAGTATTACAACATTTATTCAAACATCCATACCAGAGTAAAAACAGCGGAAGTCTTACGATAACATAGTTTACAGACCAGTTGTTTCAAACCTTACAAACTAAGTTCGATAATTATTACAAACCTTAGTAGTAGTGGAGTGGCATTATAATATAGTACAAAACACACAATGAAACTGCCCTGCCCAAGGGCCACACATTTACTTCTCATCGTCATCACAAGGTACAACTGTCATGCAGCACGATCCAAAACAGATCTGCTCATGAGGCTCACCTACAACAAGGGGTCAACGAACCCTGAGTACAAAAGTACTCAACAAGACTTAACCGAAATAACACTGAGACGACTCAGGAATGCAGGCTCAGGGATTCAAGGTATGGCTTTAGCAATAATCAAAGTTCTTTTGCATAAAAGCTCTTTTAACAAAATTCTTTATATAGAAAACTTCATAAGATCATATACAAAGTTGACACGATCCATGTTGAGATCATGAAACTTCATATCCAACACCTTCACAAGCCTTATTCGAGTTCCAGTTATTAGTACTACGATGATGAACAGAGAAGTGAGTCTCCATAACCGAGGAGCAACGACGATTCGAACCGATTAAAACCCAGCTGGGGATTCCAGACCACACGACATATGCAGGTCCCCGACCTACATATATCAACCTACTCTTGGATCCTCTAAGGCAAGAAGGGGTCCGCGCCACCCGAGAATACAGTACTCCACCAATCTAGCCCATTGCCACGTGGGTACACGCTATTCCCGCCATCTCTCCACTCCCAGTGTGTGAGTAGCCATTCTCGTAATAGAATTGCCAAGATCAGGCTTACCAGAGTATGTGGTTAGTACTATAAAGTCTCACCGCACACAGTTCAACAACGGACGTGCCTTAACCGACACAGGCGGAAAGAACCTGCTCACAAGACCTCCATGTCTTGTGACTCACACACACCGAGTCCGCCCGGTCTAGATTTATTACTCCACATTCCCATATCACATGATAACATAAGTTAATCAAATCCCATTTAAAGTTCGCAGGTGACAGGTAATCACCTGACTTTCATCGTTCTACGCATAGCTAAGCATAACTAGGCATATATGAATTTAAAACTGGTAATATGGTAATTATGGAATAACAAGGGTGGTAATGCACCAATTTGTTTTTCACTTGACTCCTAATCACTTAATGCAGTAACGAGAAGCAAAAACGAAATCAATTTGTAAAATACAAGGTAGGGTTGTATGCATCCGAGGCTTGCCTTCGTTGACGGAAAAGTCCGGCTCCTGCGACGTTTCACAAGTATTCGATCCGACCTCAACAGACGGATTAACCTCCTCCACAACTTGATTAACCACCACGTGTTCACCTTCGTTCACTACACGTAGTAACAATGCCATGTTTAACATGATGCGAGATACAAAATATGATGCTCGATGATGGATGCCAATTAACAACTAATTAAACATATTCATAAAACTTATTTCAATTGAACTCAAAATTTTTGTAAAGGTTCATCACATGATAACTAAGTGGCAAAACAATTTTCATAAATTTTGGATAATTAATTAAGCCTAGAAAAATCATGGAAACTTATTTATTAATTAATTGAGCAATTTTTTTCACATTCAAATATTACTGAAAAGTAACATTTAATATTTTTCCTAAATAATATACATCACAGAGAGGTCACACAAAATTTTCATAACTTTTGGAGCTCTAAATAAATCTACACAAAAATAACAAATTACAGCACTATTCAATCATTTCTGAAAAAGGAAAAATTCCAATTTGAACTCACCCGCTCACACAAACAACTCGGAAAGAACCAGGAGTCACACAAACAACTCGGAAAAGAACCTGGAGCTCATACAAACAACTCGGAAAAGAACCTGGAGCTCACAAAACAACTCGGAAAAGAACCTGGAGCTCACAAAAACAACTCGGAAAAGAACCTGGAGCTCACAAAAACAACTCGGAAAAGAACCTGGAGCTCACAAAAACAACTCGGAAAATAACCTGGAGCTCACAAAAACAACTCGGAAAAGAACCTGGAGCTCACCCCGAACGCACTGGAGCATAAAGTTGGATCGAAAGAACAACGAATGAGTGGTTCGACGTGCACAGGAAGCACCGATAGCTTACCACGAACTTGATAGAGCAAAGAACAGTTTGGAGAAGCAGCGATGAAGCGTGTCGACGATCCAAGCAACCACGACGGAGCAAAAGCGTTGACGGTGGCGGTGCTCGGCGATCGCGGTGGACAAAACGGAGAGCGCCGGCCAGCCACGGCGCAGGCGCAAGCACGACGGTGAGGTTGCCGGCCGCGAGGAAGAAAGGCGTGCACAGCGGGTTCCCAGTGGAATCAGACACCAAGACTCAGTTGGCTAGGTGCGCAAGGAGTAGGCGGAGCTGGAACAAGCTTTGCCAAAATGGTGGAGGCACTACGGTGATAGCAAACGCACGATGGTTTGAATTTCTGCTCCATGGTTTGAAGCCAGTCATCAGCCTCCAATGGTTCATCTGCCTTGGTGAACACCGGTGGTCTTGTGTCTGTAAAATCAACATATGTAGCCTCCTGTCTGTTATGGTGACGACCACGGTTTCCTTGCATCTGATTCTGATTACTTAGGGCGATCTCATGAAGCAAATGGGAATTTTCAGCCGTCACATTGACAAGTGCAGTTATAGCATCAGCTAGATTTGTTGGAATTGGTGGCGGATCTGGAATACCATCCTCATCTTATGAAGTTCCAGGAACATACGAACCCCGCGTACAACGCATCTGCTCATAACAAACCAAACTTTATTCATATGTCTTTATTGATTTGCACAAAAGCTTACTCCAGCCACATTACATAGGGTTTACTACTATAAACACCAGAACCTATAAGTACCAAACAAGATACATAGCTTAACCATAATTAACTGTTATACAACTCTACTCTTTTCCATGATTACTTCAAACTTCAGGCTCGGTATCCATTCCGGAATTATTACCGCCTTTCGTCATCACTTTCATTGATCATTACTAATTCTTCAGGATCTTCTTCCTCTTCCTCTTCCGATTCGTTATCATCGGCAAGGATGACACCGGGATCCATGGCATCAGCTTGAGGCTCATGATTTGGATTTAGTAGATTGCTAAGCCTATGAACTTCCTCATGTAGATAGGTATTATGTTCTTCTAAATCTTCTACATAGAATTCTAGCTCATGAGTTCTAGCTCTAGCTCCATTTTCCCTATGCCATGCTTCATTTCGTCCCTCCATTGTACGAACTAACATGCTTTCGCAGTTCCTATGTGCGGTGGTGAGACGCCTCAATTGATCCTGTAATTCTCCTACCTGTATAGCATCCAAAACCCTATCTCTAGTAGCTTGTGCTAATTCTATAGAAATTCTCTGTATCTCCGCCTGGGGATCAGGCCTAGAACTGCTACTACTAGCACCATCGTTTCTAAGGGCAAGTTGGTGACGAGGAACTCCTTTGGGTCCAGTGGACTTACGGGGCATCATCTTGGCACGAGCCATACTGTAGGAAACCAATTTAATCCAAGTAAGACTATTTGATCAAAGTCTAAAGAGCAGCTATGATGGATTACATTACTCAAACCAGTCTCACTACTCAACTCCAGACTAAGAGGTGAAGGAAGTAATGAGTGAATTAATAATGATGCATGAATCGTTCTTACGAACAAAAACATCAAAGTTTATAATACACATAAACAACATTTATTTTTATATAGGGCATAGTAAGATTACTACTCCACCACACAAGACCCTTTTAATCAAATAAGGAATGGTGAGAAAGAAATAAGATAAGTCAGAAGCAATTTGGACTAAATTAGCAAGTTAAATTTAGTCATCCCAAATCATTTGAAGTTTTTGTAAACAATACAACAAAATCCTTGTAATGATCGCTCTGATACCATTCTGTGGCAGAACCTCCTAAGTTATAGGGCCCACATGCACCTGTCACTGTCCGACAACCTTTGACATTTATGCATATGTTTTCATTAACTTAAAAAGACTGTCGGGTGTCCTCGGGGAACCCCGAATCATCCACGATTTCCGAGCAGGATCACGTTACAGAGTTATTGCAGTATTACAACATTTATTCAAACATCCATACCAGAGTAAAAACAGCGGAAGTCTTACGATAACATAGTTTACAAACCAGTTGTTTCAAACCTTACAAACTAAGTTCGATAATTATTACAAACCTTAGTAGTAGTGGAGTGGCATTATAATATAGTACAAAACACACAATGAAACTGCCCTGCCCAAGGGCCACACATTTACTTCTCATCGTCATCACAAGGTACAACTATCATGCAGCACGATCCAAAATAGATCTGCTCATGAGGCTCACCTGCAACAAGGGGTCAACGAACCCTGAGTACAAAAGTACTCAACAAGACTTAACCGAAATAACACTGAGACGACTCAGGAATGCAGGCTCAGGGATTCAAGGTATGGCTTTAGCAATAATCAAAGTTCTTTTGCATAAAAGCTCTTTTAACAAAATTCTTTATATAGAAAACTTCATAAGATCATATACAAAGTTGACACGATCCATGTTGAGATCATGAAACTTCATATCCAACACCTTCACAAGCCTTATTCGAGTTCTAGTTATTAGTACTACGATGATGAACAGAGAAGTGAGTCTCCATAACCGAGGAGCAACGACGATTTGAACCGATTAAAACCCAGCTGGGGATTCCAGACCACACGACATATGCAGGTCCCCGACCTACATATATCAACCTACTCTTGGATCCTCTAAGGCAAGAACGGCTCCGCGCCACCCGAGAATACAGTACTCCACCAATCCAGCCCATTGCCACGTGGGTACACGCTATTCCCGCCATCTCTCCACTCCTAGTGTGCGAGTAGCCATTCTCGTAATAGAATTGCCAAGATCAGGCTTACCAGAGTATGTGGTTAGTACTACAAAGTCTCACCGCACACAGTTCAACAACGGACGTGCCTTAACCGACACAGGCGGAAAGAACCTGCTCACAAGACCTCCATGTCTTGTGGCTCACACACACCGAGTCCGCCCGGTCTAGATTTATTACTCCACATTCCCATATCACATGATAACATAAGTTAATCAAATCCTGTTTAAAGTTCGCAGGTGACAGGTAATCACCTGACTTTCATCGTTCTACGCATAGCTAAGCATATATGAATTTAAAACTGGTAATATGGTAATTATGGAATAACAAGGGTGGTAATGCACCAATTTGTTTTTCACTTGACTCCTAATCACTTAATGCAGTAACGAGAAGCAAAAACGAAATCAATTTGTAAAATACAAGGTAGGGTTGTATGCATCCGGGGCTTGCCTTCGTTGACGGAAAAGTCCGGCTCCTGCGACGTTTCACAAGTATTCGATCCGACCTCAACAGACGGATTAACCTCCTCCACAACTTGATTAACTACCACGTGTTCACCTTCGTTCACTACACGTAGTAACAATGCCATGTTTAACATGATGCGAGATACAAAATATGATGCTCGATGATGGATGCCAATTAACAACTAATTAAACATATTCATAAAACTTATTTCAATTGAACTCAAAATTTTTGTAAAGGTTCATCACATGATAACTAAGTGGCAAAACAATTTTCATAAATTTTAGATAATTAATTAAGCCTAGAAAAATCATGGAAACTTATTTATTAATTAATTGAGCAATTTTTTTCACATTCAAATATTACTGAAAAGTAACATTTAATATTTTTCCTAAATAATATACATCACAGAGAGGTCACACAAAAATTTTCATAACTTTTGGAGCTCTAAATAAATCCACACAAAAATAACAAATTACAGCACTATTCAATCATTTCTGAAAAAGGAAAAATTCCAATTTGAACTCACCCGCTCACACAAACAACTCGGAAAGAACCAGGAGTCACACAAACAACTCGGAAAAGAACCTGTAGCTCATACAAACAACTCGGAAAAGAACCTGGAGCTCACCCCGAACGCACTGGAGCATAAAGCTGGATCGAAAGAACAACGAATGAGTGGTTCGACGTGCACAGGAAGCACCAGTAGCTTACCCTGAACTTGATAGAGCAAAGAACAGGGCTGGAGAAGCAACGGTGAAGCAGGTCGACGATCCAAGCAACCACGGCGGAGCAAAACGTCGATGGTGGCGGTGCTCCGGCGACTGCGGTGGACAAAACGGAGAGCGCTGGCCACGACGGCGCAAGCACGACGGTGAGGTTGCCGGCCGCGAGGAAGAAAGGCGTGCACAGCGGGTTCCCAGTGGAATCAGACACCAAGACTCAGTTGGCTAGGTGCGCAAGGAGTAGGCGGAGCTGGAACAAGCTTTGCCAAAATGGTGGAGGCACTACGGTGACAGCAAACGCACGACAAAGCAGCGACGATGGCGACTGGAAAACAGAGGAGGAGAGTGGCGAAAAACGGCGACGGTGAAGTCCTTATAGAGTGGCTTAGAAGCAAGGAGAAGCCACGCAGGAGCCTTTCCCATGCCAGCGCGAAGCCAAGGGTGGCCACCGTCGCGTCTGGAAGCAGAAGGAAGATCGTAGACGGTGAGTCGGCTTCCGCGGTTATTGTTCATCAGAATTACCAAACTGCCATTCGATTTAAAAATCCAAATTACTCCCAAATTTATGTAACAACTCAAAAATCTCCAAAAATAAAAGTTGCTCCAAATTTAAAGTTCTTCAACTTTTCTTTTATAACCACCCCCTAATTCGGTCTACATTTTGAAATGCAAATTTGAATTCAAAAAGGAAACATTTAAAGAATCTCGCCGTTTCAAATTACTTCAAATGTTTCATCACAACTTTGAAAACTCCCAAAAACAAACTTTGTATAACTTGACAAGCTCTACACTTTTGCTTTTAGGCTCAACCCCAAAATATACTTAGATTTTGAAATGAGTTTTTCAGGGTAGGCTTTAAATACTGAAAAATCAAGGTTTTCTTGAAAATTCAAAATCCAAACCAAATTTTTAACTCAATTCAAACCATACAAGGCAACACTCATAACATAAATATAAACTTGTTTTAGTGAATGCATATCAAAGTTTTCCATATGACCAAATGCTTTGCAATGCATATGATGACATGTCCTGTTTTAGTATTTAAACACCCGAGGTGTTACAATCCTTCCCCCTAAAAGAAATCTCGTCCCGTCATAGGGTAAGTAATGGAAAAGGAAATGTGTCAGTCCAAAAATATCCAAAATCTGTTCATAAGACAGCTGAGGTTCCTTTACAAACTTGATTGGTAACAACATATTACACTAACATTATTCTATATTGCCGCAAGAAACTCTGGAAATTTTTCTAACAAGTAATCTTCGGATTCCCAAGTAGCTTCTTCTGAATGTTGATTCCATTGTATTTTGTAGAACTTGATTGTCCTCCTTCGAGTGACACGATCTTTCTGATCTATCACTCGGATAGGATATTCGGAATAAGTTAAATCCGGTTCTAGTTCCACTCCTTCAACTTCAACATTCTGTTCAGGCACTCGGAGACACTTTTTCAATTGAGAAACATGGAACACATCATGCACAGCTGTGAGATGTTCAGGTAATTTCAAGCGATATGCCACTTTTCCATACCTCTCCAAAATTTGATATGGTCCAATGTATCGGGGCACCAACTTTCCTTTAACACCAAAATGGTTAACCCCCTTCATTGGTGATACTTTCAGATATACAAAATCTCCTTTGTTGAATACCAATGGTCTCCGCCGTCTATCCGTATAACTCTTTTGGCGGGACTGAGCTATCTTCAGATTACTCTGTATTTGCCTAACCTTGTCTTCTGTTTCTTTCATAAGGTCAACTCCAAAGAATCTTCTTTCTCCAGGCTCTGACCAACTCAATGATGTTCTGCATCTATGACCATAGAGTGCTTCAAATGGAGCCATTCTAATGCTTTCCTAATAACTATTGTTGTATGAGAACTCGGCCAAAGGTAAGCACTCATCCCACTTATTGGAATAGTTAAGGACACAACACCTTAACATATCTTCAAGTACTTGATTGACTCTTTCAGTCTGTCCATCAGTCTGTGGATGATAAGCTGTACTATACAGAAGTTTGGTACCCAATGAAGAATGCAATTGTTTCCAAAAGTTGGAGACAAACTGTGTACCCCTATCTGACACAATAGTCTTGGGTACTCCATGGAGACTCACAATTCGCTCTAAATACATCTTGGCATACCGTATAGTGGGATATGTATTCTGGACTGGAAGAAAATGTGCTGATTTGGTTAGTCGATCTACAATAACCCATACTGAATCAAATCCCTTTGATGTCTTGGGTAGACCAACAATAAAATCCATACTTATGTCCTCCCATTTCCAAGATGGAATAGGTAATGGTTGTAATTCACCAGCAGACCTCAAATGTATAGCTTTCACCTTTTGACAAGTATCACACTTTGCTATATATCTAGCAACCTCTATTTTCATTTTAGTCCACCAGAATCTTTGCTTTAAGTCATGGTACATCTTGTTGCTTCCCGGATGGATAGATAACCTAGTAGCATGTGCCTCTTCTAGAATTGACTGCCGCAACTCAGGAACTTTTGGTACCACCAGGCGATCCTTGAACCATAACACATCTTCATCATCTATGCTGAAGCATTCCGCTTTTCCATTCTTGACTTTTTCCTTGATATGGGCTATACCCTTGTTTTCCTTCTGAGCAGCAATAACTTGATCTCGAATAGTAGCTTCAACAATTATGTTGGTCAAACTTCCTTGTTGAATTACTTCTACATTCAACTTCTCCATTTCTTGACATAAATTCAAACCCATTGTTCTCACTGTCAGACAATTGCAATAACTTTTGCGACTAAGGGCATCTGCAACCACATTTGCTTTACCCGGGTGATAATGTACTTCTAAATCATAATCCTTAATCAGTTCTAACCATCTTCTTTGTCGCATGTTCAAATCCGATTGAGTAAAGATATACTTTAAACTCTTGTGATCTGTATAAATATGGCACGTATTACCAAGTAGGTAATGCCGCCAAATCTTCAGAGCATGAACTACAGCTGCTAACTCCAGATCATGAGTCGGATAGTGTTCTTCATGCTGCTTAAGTTGCCTGGATGCATAGGCAATGACTCGGCCTTCTTGCATCAACACACATCCAATACCAATACCTGAAGCATCACAATAAACATCAAACGGCTTCTCGATATCAGGTTGAGCTAACACTGGTGCAATAGTCAACAGTCTCTTCAAAGTCTGGAAAGCCTCCTCACAATCTGATGACTAGACAAACTTGACTTGGTTCTTCAACAATTCAGTTATGGACTTTGATATTTTTGAGAAATCTGGAATAAACCGATGGTAATACCCCGCCAATCCCAGAAAACTCCGAACTTGATGAACTGTGGCTGGTGGTTTCCAATCAAGCACATCCTTCACTTTGCTAGGATCAACTGCAACTCCTTCGGCTGACAAGACATGTCCAAGAAATTGCACTTCCTTAAGCCAAAAATCACACTTGCTGAACTTGGCATATAGTTGATGTTCTCTCAAGCGGGTCAGAACAATTCTGAGATGTTCCACATGTTCTTTCTTATTCTTGGAATATACTAAGATATCATCAATAAACACCACTACAAACTTGTCTAGATCAGGCATGAATACTGAATTCATCAGATACATGAAATGAGCTGGAGCATTTGTCAAACCAAAAGACATTACCAAGTATTCATACAATCCATATCTTGTGGTAAATGCCGTTTTGGGAATATCCTCAGACTTAATCTTGATTTGGTGATAGCCTGACCTCAAATCTATCTTGGAGAAAACTTTGGCTCCGGCCAGTTGATCAAAAAGCAAATCTATCCGAGGTAAGGGATACTTATTCTTGATAGTCACTTCATTCAACGGGCGATAGTCGACACATAACCTCAGGGTCTCATCTTTCTTTTTCACAAATATTGCCGGACATCCCCAAGGTGATGAACTAGGTTGGATAAACCCCTTATCAATCAATCCTTGCAACTGAGTCTTCAACTCGGCTAATTCCTTAGATGGCATCCTATAAGCTCTCCGGGAAATCGGAGCTGTCCCAGGTTGTAACTCTATGTTAAACTGTACATCCCTATCGGTGGTAGACCGGGTAAATCTTCGTGAAACACATCCGGAAATTCACACACTACTAGGAATATCTCTAATCTCTTTGACAGTAGTTGCACAAATCTTGCCCACTGATCTTCTTAGGGTTGGAAGTTGGATGAGAAGTTGAGAATTACTATCAGGCAAACTTACTCTTAAAGTCCTATTCAAAGCATCTATAACAGCCTTATGCTGATACATCCAATTCATTCCTAAGATTACATCTATATCCTGATCCTTAAGGATAATCATGGTAGTGGGAAAAATATGCCCACCCAGGTTTACGGGTACCTGGTATACCATTTCCTTAGTACACAGACGTCCCCCGGGCGACTGTATAAAGAAACTTTCCTTTGTTGCCCCAATTGAAATTTCATGCTTCACGACAAATGTTCTATTGATGAAGGAATGCGATGCGCCAGAATCAAAAAGTATAACTGCAGGGTGATTGGCAACAGGAAACATACCCATCATCACTTGCTCCCCTTCTAGAATTTCTCCAGCTTGAATATAGAACACCCGTCCTGTCTTCCTCTCATCTTTGCCCTTCTGAACATTCTGATTGGGGTTCTTGTTTGGTGCCTGACCTCGTTGTTGATTGGCAGGGGCCTTCTGATAATTTTGATTAGCCTACCTAGGATATGGACATTCCCTGGAGAAATGACCAGTCCTTCCACAATTGTAACATGGATAGTTGTGACCCTGGGACGTTGGAGCATTGCTACCAGGAGCATTGGTCGACTGTGAGTTCGGATAGGTTATAGCCGGACGGACATTTGACTGTTGCCCGGCTTGAGACTGTGGCGAACGGTAAGGAGGACGATTATGATGTACTAGATGATAAATCACCCTCTGCCTCTTCTGATTTTCCCCAAAAGATCCAGACGACATACTCTTTTTCTTTTTTAGCTCCTTATGCTACCAATAATTTGACTCTGAAGCAATTGCAATATTTACTGCCTCATGATAAGTGACATTGGTGCAAGTTGTCATCATTGTTTGTAGCTTGGTATTCAAACCTCTCATAAACCACCTCTTCTTCTTGGCATCAGTATTAACATGTTCGGATGCATATTGTGACAGGTGATTGAATCTTCCCACATACTGCATCACTGTTTGATCTCCTTGTTTCAAAGCAAGGAATTCATCTAACTTCATTGCCATCACTCCTTCAGGGATATAATGGGCTCTGAAGGCAGTACGGAACTCAGCCCAAGTTATTGGAATGCCAGCTGGTTGCATAGCCACTAAGTTTGCCCACCAAGCACTTGCTGCTCCTCTAAGTTGCTGGGCGGCAAACGCAGATTTTTGATACTCCGTGCATGGAATAAGGTCAAATTTCTGCTCCATGGTTTGAAGCCAGTCATCAGCCTCCAATGGTTCATCTGCCTTGGTGAACACCGGTGGTCTTGTGTCTGTAAAATCAACATATGTAGCCTCCTGTCTGTTATGGTGACGACCACGGTTTCCTTGCATCTGATTCTGATTACTTAGGGCGATCTCATGAAGCAAACGGGAATTTTCAGCCGTCACATTGACAAGTGCAGTTATAGCATCAGCTAGATTTGTTGGAATTGGTGGCGGATCTGGAATACCATCCTCATCTTATGAAGTTCCAGGAACATACGAACCCCGCGTACGACGCATCTGCTCATAACAAACCAAACTTTATTCATATGTCTTTATTGATTTGCACAAAAGCTTACTCCAGCCACATTACATAGGGTTTACTACTATAAACACCAGAACCTATAAGTACCAAACAAGATACATAGCTTAACCATAATTAACTGTTATACAACTCTACTCTTTTCCATGATTACTTCAAACTTCAGGCTCGGTATCCATTCCGGAATTATTACCGCCTTCGTCATCACTTTCATTGATCATTACTAATTCTTCAGGATCTTCTTCCTCTTCCTCTTTCGATTCGTTATCATCGGCAAGGATGACACCGGGATCCATGGCATCAGCTTGAGGCTCATGATTTGGATTTAGTAGATTGCTAAGCCTATGAACTTCCTCATGTAGATAGGTATTATGTTCTTCTAAATCTTCTACATAGAATTCTAGCTCATGAGTTCTAGCTCTAGCTCCATTTTCCCTATGCCATGCTTCATTTCGTCCCTCCATTGTACGAACTAACATGCTTTCGTAGTTCCTATGTGCGGTGGTGAGACGCCTCAATTGATCTGTAATTCTCCTACCTGTATAGCATCCAAAACCCTATCTCTAGTAGCTTGTGCTAATTCTATAGAAATTCTCAGTATCTCACTTTGGGGATCGGGCCTAGAATCTGCTACTACTAGCACCATCGTTTCTAAGGGCAAGTTGGTGACGAGGAACTCCTTTGGGTCCAGTGGACTTACGGGCATCATCTTGGCACGAGCCATCTCAGAGGAAACCAATTTAATCCAAGTAAGACTATTTGATCAAAGTCTAAGAGCAGCTATGATGGATTACATTACTCAAACCAGTCTCACTACTCAACTCCAGACTAAGAGGTGAAGGAAGTAATGAGTGAATTAATAATGATGCATGAATCGTTCTTACGAACAAAAACATCAAAGTTTATAATACACATAAACAACATTTATTTTTATATAGGGCATAGTAAGATTACTACTCCACCACACAAGACCCTTTTAATCAAATAAGGAATGGTGAGAAAGAAATAAGATAAGTCAGAAGCAATTTGGACTAAATTAGCAAGTTAAATTTAGTCATCCCAAATCATTTGAAGTTTTTGTAAACAATACAACAAAATCCTTGTAACGATCGCTACGATACCATTACGTGGCAGAACCTCCTAAGTTATAGGGCCCACATGCACCTGTCACTGTCCGACAACCTTTGACATTTATGCATATGTTTTCATTAACTTAAAAAGACTGTCGGGTGTCCTCGAGGAACCCCGAATCATCCACGATTTCCGAGCAGGATCACGTTACAGAGTTATTGCAGTATTACAACATTTATTCAAACATCCATACCAGAGTAAAAACAGCGGAAGTCTTACGATAACATAGTTTACAAACCAGTTGTTTCAAACCTTACAAACTAAGTTCGATAATTATTACAAACCTTAGTAGTAGTGGAGTGGCATTATAATATAGTACAAAACACACAATGAAACCGCTTACGCCCAAGGGCCACACATTTACTTCTCATCGTCATCACAAGGTATAATATTTGTCATGCAAAGACGATCCAAAATAGAGATCGCTCATGAGGCTCACTGCAACAAGGGGTCAAGCGAACCACGAGTACAAAAGTACTCAACAAGACTTAACCGAAATAACACCAGAGACGACTCGGGAATGCGAGCTCGTGGATTCAAGGTATGGCTTTAGCAATAATCAAAGTTCTTTTGCATAAAAGCTCTTTTAACAAAATTCTTTATATAGAAAACTTCATAAGATCATATACAAAGTTGACACGATCCATGTTGAGATCATGAAACTTCATATCCAACACCTTCACAAGCCTTATTCGAGTTCCAGTTATTAGTACTACGATGATGAACAGAGAAGTGAGTCTCCATAACCGAGGAGCAACGACGATTTGAACCGATTAAAACCCATCTGGGGATTCCAGACCACACGACATATGCAGGTCCCCGACCTACATATATCAACCTACTCTTGGATCCTCTAAGGCAAGAAGGGGTCCGCGCCACCCGAGAATACAGTACTCCACCATTCCAGCCCATGGCCACGTGGGTACACGCTATTCCCGCCATCTCTCCACTCCCAGTGCGCGAGTAGCCATTCTCGTAATAGAATTGCCAAGATCAGGCTTACCAGAGTATGTGGTTAGTACTACAAAGTCTCACCGCACACAGTTCAACAACGGACGTGCCTTAACCGACACAGGCGGAAAGAACCTGCTCACAAGACCTCCATGTCTTGTGGCTCACACACACCGAGTCCGCCCGGTCTAGATTTATTACTCCACATTCCCATATCACATGATAACATAAGTTAATCAAATCCTGTTTAAAGTTCGCAGGTGACAGGTAATCACCTGACTTTCATCGTTCTACGCATAGCTAAGCATATATGAATTTAAAACTGGTAATATGGTAATTATGGAATAACAAGGGTGGTAATGCACCAATTTGTTTTTCACTTGACTCCTAATCACTTAATGCAGTAACGAGAAGCAAAAACGAAATCAATTTGTAAAATACAAGGTAGGGTTGTATGCATCCGAGGCTTGCCTTCGTTGACGGAAAAGTCCGGCTCCTGCGACGTTTCACAAGTATTCGATCCGACCTCAACAGACGGATTAACCTCCTCCACAACTTGATTAACCACCACGTGTTCACCTTCGTTCACTACACGTAGTAACAATGCCATGTTTAACATGATGCGAGATACAAAATATGATGCTCGATGATGGATGCCAATTAACAACTAATTAAACATATTCATAAAACTTATTTCAATTGAACTCAAAATTTTTGTAAAGGTTCATCACATGATAACTAAGTGGCAAAACAATTTTCATAAATTTTGGATAATTAATTAAGCCTAGAAAAATCATGGAAACTTATTTATTAATTAATTGAGCAATTTTTTTCACATTCAAATATTACTGAAAAGTAACATTTAATATTTTTCCTAAATAATATACATCACAGAGAGGTCACACAAAAATTTTCATAACTTTTGGAGCTCTAAATAAATCTACACAAAAATAACAAATTACAGCACTATTCAATCATTTCTGAAAAAGGAAAAATTCCAATTTGAACTCACCCGCTCACACAAACAACTCGGAAAGAACCAGGAGTCACACAAACAACTCGGAAAAGAACCTGGAGCTCATACAAACAACTCGGAAAAGAACCTGGAGCTCACAAAAACAACTCGGAAAAGAACACGGAGCTCACAAAAACACCTCGGAAAAGAAACGGAGCTCACAAAACAACTCGGAAAAGCGGAGCTCACAAAAACAACTCGGAAAATGGAGCTCACAAAAACAACTCGGAAAGAAATGAGCTCACCCCAACGCCTTTGGAGCATAAAGTTGGATCGAAAGAACAACGAATGAGTGGTTCGACGTGCACAGGAAGCACCAGTAGCTTACCCTGAACTTGATAGAGCAAAGAACAGGGCTAGAGAAGCAACAGTGAAGCAGGTCGACGATCCAAGCAACCACGACGGAGCAAAACGTCGACGGTGGCGGTGCTCCGGCGACTGCGGTGGACAAAACGGAGAGCGCTGGCCACGACGGCGCAAGCACGACGGTGAGGTTGCCGGCCGCGAGGAAGAAAGGCGTGCACAGCGGGTTCCCAGTGGAATCAGACACCAAGACTCAGTTGGCTAGGTGCGCAGGGAGTAGGTGGAGCTGGAACAAGCTTTGCCAAAATGGTGGAGGCACTACGGTGATAGCAAAGCAACAACGCACAAAAGCAAAGCGGTGGCGATGGCGATCGGAAAAAATGAGAGGAGAGAGTGGCGAAAAAGCAATGACGGTGAAGTCCTTATAGAGTGGCTCAGAAGCAAGGAGAAGCCACGCAGGAGCCTTTCCCGTGCCAGCGCGAAGCCAAGGGTGGCCACCGTTGCGTCTGGAAGCAGAAGGAAGATCGTAGACGATGAGTTGGCTTCCGCGGTTACTGTTCATCAGAATTACCAAACTGCCATTCGATTTAAAAATCCAAATTACTCCCAAATTTATGTAACAACTCAAAAATCTCCAAAAATAAAAGTTGCTCCAAATTTAAAGTTCTTCAACTTTTCTTTTATAACCACCCCCTAATTCGGTCTACATTTTAAAATGCAAATTTGAATTCAAAAAGGAAACATTTAAAGAATCTCGCCTTTTCAAATTACTTCAAATGTTTCATAACAACTTTGAAAACTCCAAAAACAAACTTTGTATAACTTGACAAGCTCTACACTTTTGCTTTTAGGCTCAAACCCAAAATATACTTAGATTTTGAAATGAGTTTTTCAGGGTAGGCTTTAAATACTGAAAAATCAAGGTTTTCTTGAAAATTCAAAATCCAAACCAAATTTTTAACTCAATTCAAACCATACAAGGCAACACTCATAACATAAATATAAACTTGTTTTAGTGAATGCATATCAACATTTTCCATATGACCAAATGCTTTGCAATGCATATGATGACATGTCCTGTTTTAGTATTTAAACACCCGAGGTGTTACAACACGAGAGTTCGCAGCCTCCCAAAAAAAGAGTACCAAGGTGCTCGGCCTCCAATCGACTCCCCAGTCGGCCGTAGGCTCGGGGGCTACACCCACCGGATGCGCTCGCATGCAACTGGTAGAAAATGGATTACCAGCAAGTCTCGTCCTCAGGGGTTAGGCGCCTATGTCTGCATGGCACGTCTCCACGGACTTTGCCAGCCCCCTCCTCAGTGGCTGGGCGCCTGTATCCACTCTGTGCGCCTCCATGGCCTTTGCTAGTCCTCCACATGGAGGCTGGGCGCCTAAATCCTAGTCGGTTACCCTACGCGGTACAACAAACCAAAGGGGAAAACGCCGAGGCTCCAACTCAACAGCCCCAGCACAGCTTCACAGAAGTCCCAAAGGGGCTCGGGGGCTCCTGTCGGGTTCATAAACCTGGGGTCCTCAATGGACCTATTTCCCTACAGTCCTTGGCCCAGCCGGCAGCGCAACGACAGCGCGTGTCTGTGCCGGCCCAGATACACAATGACAGGCCAAGACCATGATTCGGTCCCCGACCGGCACCTCTGGCTAAGAGATCTGATCGAAGGGACGACCGGAAGGCCTGGTCGTGGTGGGACCATAGTCCGACTCCAACCCGCTTTTCTCCGACCTAGAATACGCTAGACCTTAGCTCGCTACACTTTCCTGATCGACACGGTTGGGACCGATTGGGAACGACCGACCAGGGACGCCCGCTCGGTGTGGGCCTGAGGAGCAGGCGGGGTAGATAAGGTAAGGCGCTCGAGTCAACCGTAATACCGTGGACCTGCAGGACAGTGCCATTGGGGCATGTCAGGCGAACACGGTAGAACCTACCAGACGTGTCAGAGCATAAATAGTATTGTGGGCGCCATCATGCGCTAAGGCCATCCCCTTCAACTATAAAGGGGATGAGCTCTCTCCTCAAAGGCCCCCCCCCGAAGACTGAACGACTCGAGGACTCGATAGCTCAATAGCTCTAGAGCCCCATAGCTACATAGTCTACACGCTCTCAATAGCTGATACGCTCCGATACTTAGCGCACGTTTGAGCATATGTCATTCTCGACCACTCGTTTCAGAGTCTGACCGGGCCTCCAACACCCCCCTTATCATTCTTCACTCGTTTGTAACCCCACAACAAACTTTGAGCACCTGGGCTTAGGGATAAAGTCATCAACCGACTGAAACTGGATGTAGGGCCTGTTGCCTGAACCAGTATAAATCCTGTGTCATCGCGTGATAGGCCACATCCGATCACAACGCACGACAAAACTATAAATATTTACTTGTTGACCATATTTCACACCGACAGAATGCATATGCAAAATACAGGAATAAAAAATATAGGAATTTGTAGGAATAGGTGTTTGGATCAACGGCAGGAAAACATAAGAAGCAAGAAAGACGAGGTTTGAGTGGATGTTTTTTCCTACGGTTTTCCACGTAATCAAGCACAAAGAAATGTTTCCTTTTGTTTTTCCTGTAGACGAATCCCGCGGATCAGAGTGCTACAGTAATTGAATCCATAGGAATATGAATCCTATATATTTTCCCTTTGCTTGTCATGTAATCCTACATTTTTCTAAAGGTTTTCATGATTCCACCGATCCGAGAGTTTGTTCTGAATATTTAAACCAAATATGCATTCCATCAACGATGAATTCTTGATTTTGTACTATTTAGTTAACCATGTCGTTAGCGCTTAAAGAATACTCGATGACGTTTTTGACTTTTAGATATCATGTTTGACTATTTGTCTTATTTTTTTGTGCAAACAATAAAATAAATAAGTCGTTATTAAAGTATCTCTAACGATAAAAGAAGTCCTAACAAAATAAATAATATTTATACAAAAAATTGAATAATACGAATAGTCATACAAGTTATCTAACGTATTTTGGGTCAGATAGAGTATCATTCTAGATTTGACTAGCTCAAACTTAAAAAAATGACTAGATATACAAAAATATTACTAATATTTATATCTCTGAAGAAATTTATTATAAAAAATAAATTTGTAATTCAAAAATTATTATATGTTATACTAGATATTAGTAAATCATTGATTCCTTGAAAACATATTAGGCCTTGTTTGGATGATGTGTATTAACTTCAGTCCATATGTGTTGGAGTGGATTGGAATTGAACTTAGTTTAATTTCACTCCAATACATTTCAACACATGCAGTGGCGGAGCCTGAATCAAATTGTAGGAGGGGCCAATTTACTAATTAAACTGAAGTATACTAAAGTGATGGAGAAATTAGTCTTAGTTCTTATAAATACAAGACAAATCAAATAGCAAAGTATCTAAAATTCTCTAAAAAGAAACAACAGATCTATGTTGACAATAAATTATATAGTACTCAATCAGCCACTTAGACAGATCAAAGGGTTTGGAAGCCAAGAAAAAAGAAAACCACAACAACTTAACAGTAGATGTATCGTACGCTGTACACAGAGGCAAAGCAAAGAATTGGATGGGACAATGGGAGAATGCCTGCTTCGTGGGGGCTGGGAGCAGGCTTGACCCTGGTGGCATAGCTGCTTGGCTGGTGGCGGTGATCCTTGCGGAGTGTGGAGTGAAAGGTACTAATATAAGCTAATATAGCTAGAGGGGGATGAATAACTTATTTAAAAATCTACAAGATTATTAGAGTAATTTGATTAGTATGACAAACGACATAATATAATTTTGCTCTAGCTCTACTAGGGTTGCAGGCCACCTATCCAAACAATTCTAGTTGCTATAATCACTAGGCACACAAAAGAGTTAAGTTATTACTCACTAAGAGCTCTCATACTTGCTATATTAAAGAGCTCCACTAGATGAACTTAAGCTACAAAGCAAGCTCTCAATTCTAGCTACACTAAAGAGTTTGCTACAACTAGTTTATGATAATGTAAATGAGTAAGTAAGGTGATTATACCGCCACGTGAAGGAGTGAATCAATCATAAGATGAATACCAATTCAATCACCGGGAGAATACCAAGGGGCAAGAGACAACTGATTTTTCTTCCGAGGTTCACGTGCTTGCCGGCACGCTAGTCCCCGTTGTGTCGACCAACACATGGTGGTTCGGCGGCTAAGAGGTCTTGCACGAACCTCATTCACACAATTAGACACCGCAAGAACCTACCCATATGTGAGGTAACTCAATGATACGAGCAATCCACTAGAGTTACCTTTCGACTCTCTGCCGGGGAAGGCACAAGACCCCTCACAATCACCGGAGCCGGCCACGAACAATCACCAACTCATGCCAAAACTCCTCCGCTGCTCCAAGCCGTCTACGTGGCGGCAACCACCAATAGAAACAAGAAATCCGCAGCCACAACGATTCCCAAGTGCCACTAGATGCAATCACTCAAGCAGATGCACTTGAAATCACTCCCAATCTCACTATAATGATGAATCAATGATGAAGATGAGTGGGATGTGTTTGCTTAGGCTCACAAGGATGT
Source organism: Miscanthus lutarioriparius (assembly GCA_904845875.1). Lineage (NCBI taxonomy): Eukaryota > Viridiplantae > Streptophyta > Magnoliopsida > Poales > Poaceae > Miscanthus > Miscanthus lutarioriparius. Next base: position 30,636,157 of record CAJGYO010000005.1, read on the forward strand.
AGGAATGTCAAAATGCCAAGAGAGTTGCCTTGGAGCCGGTCAAACACTATTTATGGACGTCCCCAAACGAATATTGTCGTTAGAGCCAAGGAGGGCGCCCTGCGTACTGACCGGACTCGCCCGAGCCAGCGTCCAGTTGCAGATCTCGTGCCACATGTTAGCGCTTTGAATACCAAGCATCGATCTCCAACGGTCAACTGAACAAGCGACCCAGGGTTAAGTTATGACCAAACTCACAGATGAAACGACCGGACTCTGGATCACTTGACATCAGATCAAGTCTAGAGAGCATCGAGAGCCGGTTTTCTTTGATTGGACACGTTAGGTCAGAGGTGACCTGATGCGCCCCAGCGACCGGTCCTCTCACTGTTCATACGTGCGCGCTCTCGATGCTAACATCATCATACGTCAGCGCTGACCGGACACAGCCCCTACATGTCCGATCGCGCAAAACGCCTCCTCTGCAGAATGTGACCGGACGCGCCGATCTACTCAGCGCCAGCGTCCGGTCGCGCCTTGCCGCCCTCGGCCAACTTCGTGCCAACTTTTAAAATTGACCAGACTCGGCCCCCAGCATCCAGTCACTGTCCAGCTCCTCCTTTTCATTTTCTAAGTCCGCAACCACTTCGCCCTTGCTTCCAACTTGCTAACCACAAAGTGTAGAACTTGTGTGCACGTGTGTTAGCATTTTTCAAAGCATTTTACAAGGGTCAAAGTTAGCACACTAGGTTCCTAAATGCAATGCATGAGTCATGTCACCTAGTGGCACTCGATAAACCATTTAGCTAAAGATTTCCCCTCTTTATAGTATGGCTATCGATCCTAAGTCACTCACACTCTCTATGGTGTCTTGAGTGCAAAACAAAAACCTATCATATATCTTTGCCTTGATCATCTCAATTTTTGTTTTTCTCTTTCTTCTTTTCCAAGTTGAGCTTGATCATCATCAACACATGTCCACCTTCATCACCATGGACCTCATCTTGCTCAATTACTTGGATTGCACCAACCTAGCTCATATCACAACTCATGACAAAGGTTTGTGCTAGGTTTCATCAATTATCCAAAACCAAACTAGAGCTTTCATGGAGTCAGCGACTCCTGGTCGTAGCACAAACGTGGAGTTGCGCAGGGCAGGGACAAAGGAAGATTGAGAGCCTCCGGGGGATGAAACAGACATGGGCTCCATAGTATATGCACTATACATGCTTAAGATAAAACGCAACGGCAAGGGGGGGGGCATGGCCCACTATGGCCCCCATGTAGCTCCGTCGGTGAACACACGTGGAGTGAGATGAATACATGTCTATCCAAAACAAGCCCTTATTGTTTTTGGACAGAGTGAGTAGTCCTGCCTCCTACTCTACACAATGCTACTACTATTGCGCTGTAAAAAGTGTGGTTGCCTCGTCTGGTCTTCGAGGTAGTATAGCACTACTATTGGGAACTTTCCATTATGTAAAAAATTAACCATATTTGGCGAACATGGCATGCTGTAGGGACGCAACCGAGACGCGTGCCAAATGCGGATGGGACTTAAGGCCCACCACGCCCAAATGTCACAAGATACGACCAAGAGCGGGCTGCGAAGCACGAACCAAGCGAGGTGCTATAGGGACAAACACCCGTAAACTTGCCATGGCTCGATAGCCTGAAAGTGCAATCAAGCCCTAATTGTGGGTTTTGGTGATAATGACCACGCAATTAGAGAACTAATGAGATTTATCGAGATGACAAGCAGGGAATTCATGTTCGAGGATGCTACACGAAATGGAGGAGCCTCCAATTACAAATGTAGATGGTTTCAAACTCAAAGGAGGTTTAAATTCTTTTATATTTTGAATTTGAGTATAGGAAAAGCCATACTATAAAGGGAGACACAATGCTTAAGCTAATATATGCTACCAAGTGCTCAAACATACACATGCATCCTTAGATTCACAGCCAAGATAGTCTACACTTCTCTCTTACCCTTGCTGTCTTGCGTGGTGCGGCACTGCCGCATTTGAAGAGAGGCACTGCCACACTTAAACCGTGGCACTGTCTTGATTTAAGTGACCATTGGGGGTGAGGGGGTATTTATACCCATCCTCTTCCTCTCCAATGTCTCCCTTCTTCCTCCTGCTCATTCCAGCAAGCCCAAACAGAAAAGGAGCTCTCTCTCTCTCCCTCCATTGTTGACCTTGAGCCCTCAAGCAAATCCATTGAATTCTCCATCAATCCTTGAGAGAAAAGGGTCCAAAACTCGATTAGAGAACAACTTCATTGATTCCCCAACTCAAAAGAGCACTTGGTTCACGTTTTTGCCGGCGGTTGTGTTTGTTACTCTTGAAGCTTGGCTCCTAGCCGGCTAGAGCGTCGCCCGTGGAGCTTGCCAAATTATGTGGCAGCCCCGGGAGGTTTGTAACCATCTCTTGAAGCTAGTATACTCACCCCTCATCTCAAGAGTTAAGTCTCTTGACTTAAGAACAAGGAAGGGTTGGAAAGCCCTAAGCCTTAGTGGCTAACCTCAACAACGTGGAGGTAGGCAAGCCTTTGTGGTGAGCCGAATCACGGGATAAATTATTGTGTCACTTGTGCTTGATTTACATTACTTGTATTTCATATTGTTGGTTGAGGTGATTTCTAGAGTTTTAGTCGATCTACTTGTGTGTGGTGTTCCTACTCATTCTAGCTCTTGATCTGTGACTATAATACCTACAGTAAGCTGAGAAATTTCTCTGATCTAAGTTTCCGTTCACTGATTTTGAACTATGACTCAAAGTTAGTCTGCAGGTGCGGCAGTACCGCAGTCCGGCAGTGTAGCCCTCTAGAGCGGTAGTGCCGTAGGGTGAATTTGATAAAAGTTTGAGTATTTGTTTTGATAGGCCTATTCACCCCCACTCTAAGCCAACCAGAGACCCTACAAGTGGTATCAAAGCAGGTTACCTCGTATACGCTTTACCGCATGAGGTATGGAGGTTGGAGGAGGAACTAGGAGCGTGAAGCGGATGGATGTCGACATGGATAGCAGTGAGCTGAGCGTGTCGATAGCGAGCAACACCACACTACCACATCTTGAGGCTATCGATGCTGAAAGAGCTCTCAATGATAATGAGAGAAGAAGGAAGGAGGCAAGAAAGCTAAAAAGAGAAGCAAGAGAGAAGAAGGAGGAGCATCGGTTAGAGGAGAAGAAGCAAAGGAAAGAAGAAAGAAGGCTTAAGAGAGATGCAAGAAGAAAAAGAAGAGAAGCTAGGAAGAAGAAGGAAGAAGAAGGAAGAAGAAGAGAAGGCAACAAGTGCATTATCAAGCATATCAAGTAGTTCCAAAGATGGTGATGATGATGAGTCCTACCAAGTGTCGAAGGGGGATAAGAAGGAGAAGAAAGGAAAGGGCAAGGGTGACAACAACAAATATGCCACCGTATCCTTTAAATATTCTTCTATACCTATGACTAACCATGATCGGAGGTCTTTCATCAATGTGCCCGTGGGCAAGTTACCTCATTTCAATAGGACTATCTTTGCCAAGTGGAAGCATTTGATGAGATCCTATCTTATATGTCTTTACCCGGCATTTGGGAGATTGTTTGCAATGGATTTGAGCCACCGGATGATCCCAAGAACCCAACACTAGAAGAGATGAGAATCATTCACCTCAACGGTCAAGCCACAAGTGTGTTGCTTAGTGCCTTGGGTGGTGATGAGTACAATAGAGTGATTGGAGTTGATGTTGCCAAGCAAATATGGGACACTTTGCACCTAGCACATGAAGGGGTTGACAAAGTGAGAAAGACAAGAATTGATTTGTTAATATCAAAGCTCAACCGGTTTGTAATCTTGGATGGAGAGGGGCCATAAGAGATGTTTGATAGGTTGATGACAATGGTGGGCAAGATTAGAGGCTATAGTTGTGATGAGCTAGATGATCACAAAGTTAACAAGATTATGTTGGAAGCTTATTCACCTAGAAATGAGATTGTAGTCACTCTAATTAGAGACAAAAAGAAGTTTGAGTACTTCACACCAAATGATGTACTTAGGAGGATCTTGACCTTTGACATGCAAAGAGAAGAAGTAAATGAGAGGAAAAAACTTGGAGAATTGCAAGCAAAGTTAGAGGGCATCAAGATCAAAGATGTAGCTCTCAAGGCCAACAAATCAAGCAAGCAAGGCTCTACAAGCAAGCCCAAGACCAACCAACAAGCTTCAACTAGCAAGCCCAAAGCAAGCAAGCAAGTTCAAGAAAGAGTAGAGACCACATCATCTTCAAGTGAAAGTGAAAATGACGATGATCAATATGAGAAAGTTGATGATGTTGCTCTCTTTATGAAGAGGGATCACAAGGGGCTAAAGAAGCAAGGCTACAAGGTAGTGAAGAGAAGCTTTCCAAATAAGAAAAAGAGGACATGCTACAATTGTGGAAGCACCGATCACTTCATTGTCAAGTGTCCATATAAGATCAAGGACAACAAATACAAGAAGGACAAGAAAGAGGAGAAGGTCGACCGTAAAAAGAGCAAGAAGTACATGGGAGAGGCTCACATTAGGCATGAATGGGACTCAACTAAAGAGAGCACAAGTGAAGAGGATGAGATGGTTGCAACTATTGCTATTCACAAATCATCCCCTACACCAAGGCTCTTCAACGACATGTCCGATGATGACTACTACTCCCCTCACATTTGTCTCATGGCAAAGGGTGAGAAGGTAAAATCCAAATCGAAGGCCAAATCTCCTCCACCTCGTAGTGATATCTCTAGTAGTGATATTAGTGATAGCTCTAGTGATGATAAATCTAGTGATAAAGAAATAAACATGATAACTAAAAATTTGGATGAAAAGACCAAAGTATTCATCACTAAGCTAATGGAGGATTTAGAGAGTGTCCAAGCTGAGCTAGAATCTAGAGAAGAGACTCTTATCCAACAAGAGGATCTCTACATTGCTAGCAAAGAAGCTCTTGCATTAGAGAGAAGTGAGGTAGAATTCTTGCGCAAGGCTTTGGCCAAAGAGCAAGAGGACCATGCTATTACAAAGAAAGCAAATAAAGCTCTCAAGAAAAAGTATTGTGACTTGGATGAAAAGCATAAAGAACTTGAGATGCAACATGGCATTCTTTGGAATAGCAACTCACATCTCCCTAAGGAAAAGGAAACCTCTACTCCCTCCACTAGTCAAGGTTGTGGAAAATGTTTTAATATTGATTTGAATGCCTATTCCACTAACCTTGCAAACATGGAGGCTATGAGAAAGAAAATTGCTAGGCTCAATGAAGTCATTGGAAAATGATGAATAGGTAAGACCCAATCCAATGACAAGAAGAATGATGAATTAAAAGGGCCACACTTCAAGCAAGGAAGGCATCCTTCAATCAAGCATGGGCTTGGACACACAAAAGGAGCCAAGACAAATGGAAGAAGGATAGTGAACGGCTATGAGTATGTGCGGTTTGAAAGGAAGGGCAAAATTGGTATAGATCAGCCTTCATAGATTGCGGCAGTGCAGCGTCCCCGAGCCAGCAGTGCCACAGTGAAGGCCGGCAGTGCCGCGCCCCGCAAAAATGGGAAGGCTACCAATTCTGTTCCTGATCAAGCTATGCCCAAGAAGAAGATGTACTATCAGAAACATGTTTTCTAGAAGCCTAAGGACTCATTGTGGGCCACCAAGAACAAGTATGCCTATCAACCAAAGACTTATGCACCTCGACAAAGCTTGACATGATGCTTTGTTTTGAGGAACAACAACAGTGGGAAAGTGGTTGCAAAATATGTTGGAAAGGAAACCAACATATATAGGAATACTTCTATTTGGGTTCCTAATATTCTTGTGACTAACATGCACGGCCCCAAGTTAGATTGGGGACCTAAATCTAGTAACTAAACTTGTTTTGTAGGCATACTCCTCTGGTGGATCAAGTTGGGTGCTTGATAGTGGATGTACAAATCATATGACCGGAGAAAGGTGTATGTTCTCATCATTTTCCTCGATGACGCACTCAAATGAAAATATTGTCTTTGGAGACAATTCAAAGGGAGATGTGATTGGTCTCGGTAAAGTTGCTATAACCCTTGAGCATTCAATTACAAATGAATTACATGTTGATTCGTTAAGTTACAACTTGTCCTGTTGGGTTCATAAACCTAGGGTTCCTTGTGGATCGGCTTCCCAACTAAGGCTTGGCCCAGCAGACAAACGTCGTGAGTGACGTGCAACTCCTGGGCTAGCCCAAAAAACCTAACGACAGGCCAGAAGGTCGATCCAGTCTCTGACTCAGGCCAGGCTCTCCGACCAAAAGGCCTCACTTTTGACTCCGGCCCACCTCTTCGACCGAAAGGCCTGGCCAATGAAGAATGACGCCAGCTTCCGACTTCGACCCGCGTCTCCGACCAAGGATGCACCGAACATCTGCTTACCGCTCTTGTCCGACTGGCGCAGTTAGAGCCAACTGGAACCAACCGACTGGGGGCGCCCGCTCGGTGAGGACCAGGAAACAGGCGGAGCAAGTAAAACAGGACTTTCAAGTCAACCGCAATACCGAGGACCGTACCCTATACACCTATAGGATAGTACCAACAGGGCATGTCAGTAGGGTACCCTACAACCTTCCAGGCATATTAGAACCCAAGCAGTGTTGTGGGCTCCAATGGTTTGCCCTACAGTGTTGTGGGCGCCATCAATTCCCATATCAGGGAAACACAGTAAAACCCCCCACATGCCTCTGGGCATCAACAGTATGCTGGACACCAACATCTGCCATACCAAAAGAAGATGATGGAACCTCCCACAAGCATCTGACATTAATAGTAATGTGGGTGCCTACAATCATCTTGTACCCGACGACGTGGGCAACAAGACTTAGCATACGTACACTCTCTCTCGCTCTCTTGTAAGGCTGTCCCCTTCATCTATAAAAGGGGATGCACTCTCTCCGAATAGGGGAGATCGATCAACTCCAAGGAGAGAATCAGTTCACTCACATCGATTCACCTTCTGCTAGCTTTAGACACTCTAAAGCTACACAGAACGTGCGCTCGAACTCTTAGCACATAGCGGAGCTCCCATCTCGGCCCTTTAGACCTGAGTCTGACCGGACCTCTTGCACCCCCCATCTTACTCCCTTCCATTTGTAACCCCACAGCAAACTTTGACCACCTGGGCTCTGGAATAAAGTCATCGACCGACTCAAACTGGACATAGGGCACGTTGCCTGAACCAATATAAACCATGTGTCATTGAGTGCTAGGCCACATCCGATCACAACGTACGGCAAAACTATAAATATTTATGTGTTGGTCACATTATGCACTGACAGTTGGCGTCGTCCATGGGGAAGACACCGTATGTTCACACTTTTTGGTCATCAGATGGCCCATTTTACCGCCACCCTCGCCACGGCGAGCTCAAGCGATACGACTCGCTTTGGCTCGTTGGAGTTTCCCGCACCCCACCTGTTGGGATGTGGGTTCCACCCATCTTCGAGCCAACCCAGACCTTCCTCTTCAGAAGCCTGGACTTCATCGTTGACCGGCTCAGCGTGCTGCACCTCCGCGAGGAGGCACTTGTTCCGGCACCCATCAGAGGAGGTGCGTCCTCTGTCGGCTCCGGGACTCCCAATAACTTCAACGGCATGGCGTCTGTGCTGCGTTCCAAGCATATGCTCTACTCAAACCCTGCTGTGAGTAAAGTACACTTTGTTATTTACTCGCTATTTACTATCTTTCACCGATCCTCCAGGGGGACCCCGTTGTCCCAACCGTGACCGCCCTGTGACCGGTTCCCCTACGGCCTCGCGTCCCCCATGGACGCATATGCACGGGGGCTCCGAAGGATGTTGGCGCCGCCCCTCTCACATCTGAATTCGTGGGGATGGCGAGCTATGCTCCCATCTCTTTTCATGACCTCATAAATGACGATGTTGAGAGCGGCGGCTCCAGCATCGGCGACGTGGCACTTAGCCACCGTCCGTCCCGAGAGTGCGTTATGGCAGACGCTTCGGGAGAGCCGCCGGTGGTAGCGGAGTCCTTGCAGACTCACACCCCTCTGGACCCTCGTGCAGGGGCCCTCGTACTCGCACAAGAACACGGCGAGGAGCTACGACAACAGCGGCAGAACCAGCCGCCACCTGCGCCGGCGTGCTCGGTGTAGCATGTTGCGCCCCATGCGCGTAACCCGACGAGCGGCGCTCGGGGTCACGTCCGTCAGGTTCAGCTTAACATCATCAATGGGGGGAATGATCCCCCACAATTCGCTCAGGCTAGCTAGAACATTGTCGCGGCAGCAATGCTTCTGCGCGGCCTTCCTGAGCAGACAACCCCCAAGAATAGGCAATCCACCGGAACCTCCGGGCAGTGGTGGAGACCGCCGCCATTCAATAGGTGGAGAGCTCTGCATCACGACACCGACTCACGGCCTCTCTCCCCACTAGGGGAGTGGGGACACACCAGATGAATCGCTCCATCCGCTCACCACTACAATTGCCAAGCATGGCATAGGAGGCCGCAGCTACGCCTCGACCTGACCTGGTGCCCGCTCCGCACTAGCCGCCTGTGCGCGCAAGCAGCTCGGGCCGAACCAAGATGCTCGCAGCGTCATCAGCAATCGGCGTCGGGCCCGGCATGATGATGACGTACATCGGGTGGCCATGGGGGCAGGAGACACATACCCCGTCCGGACTATTGTGGGGTGGTAAAATGCACCCCAGGCATGGTCGCTGGCCAGACAACTAGAGTCCCAGCCCGGATGGCCCGGGACCACGGGCCTTTGGCCGACGCATCTAGAGAGCACTGTTCCCACAACGCTTCTGACCGCCCACCAACATCGCTAGGTACACCGGGGACACGAACCCTGGTATATGGCTCAAAGATTTCTAGCTCGCCTGCCGAGCCAGAGGAGTGGATGATGACTACTTCATCATTCAGTAGCTCCCCATTTACATAGGGGAACATGTTTGAGCTTGGCTCGAATTCCTCCTGCACGACAGCATCCGCGATTGGGTGGACCTCAAGAGGGTCTTCGTCGAGAACTTCCTGGGGACGTATGTCTGCCCTAGGAACTTCTGGGACCTCAAGAGCTTCCAACAGGAGCCCATTGAGTCCCTGCGAGATTACATCCATAGGTTCTCGAAGTGGTGCAACTCCCTTCCTAATGTCGTCGACGCAAACATCATCAGCGCATTCCTCTCCGGGACAACCTGCGAGTCCCTGATACATAAGCTTGGCTGTCTAAAGCCCCGTACCACTCGTGACCTGCTTGATGTCGCCACGAACCAGGCCTCTGATGAGGAGGTGGTCGGAGCGGTCTTCAACGGAGGCTGGGACAAAGGCAAGGCCAAGCACGAGGATTAGGACGAGGGCCCCTCCACGTAGAGGGGCAAAAAGAATAAGAAGGATCGGCGTCGACCGGCCAACTCCGCATTGGTCCCCGTGGCCGATCGCATGGGCAAGCAGCCCTAGTAGTGCCTGCCTGACCACTTCAATGAGCTCATGGAGAGCCCGTGTACCAACCATGCCTACCCCGTCAAGCACCTCTACAAGGACTGCGAACTCCTCAAGCGCTTTCTGCGACAGGCCGGCGGGCCAAAAGAAGGAAAGGGCAAGAAGGTAGCAGCTAAGAAAGGGGGCATGGCGGGCAAGGATATGGATGACTGAAAGTCCCTATATGGTGAGCAAAGTAATCCTACCGAGCGGCGACCGACTGAAGGACGACAACGGCAACGCTTTCACCAACACTTGGAACAGCGAACAACTACGTCGTTTCTTCCCCTAAAATTCGGTCTTACCATTTTTTACTTAACGTTTGCTCCTATAAAGCACCCCGGCCCGAACACTTTTGGCCCAGGTCACTCGGGGGCTCCATGGGGGTGCGGTACCACCTCTCTTTTTAACTATCATATGGTAAATACCTTTTTTATCCAAACAAAAGGGTAGTCCATTCCTTTAATTACCTTACATAACTTTGCCTTAAATTCCGACTGATCGCACCCCGCTTCTACCTACGGTTATGAGCAGCTGAGCCTCGTGGGCCATGCCTGGGCTCTTAAGGTTGCAGCCTACGGGATGAATGGGCAGGTGCAAAAAAGAAAGAATAAAAAACAAAATATGCTAAGGTAAAAATAATGAATGGATGGGACAAGCTTCCCCGAACAAAGAAATTTCATCACAAAAACAAAGTTGTTGTATTCATTAAAACACAAAAACACTTTACAGGGGGTTCCCCCACGACATTATCTTTTACATTTGCTAAAGTATTTCTACTCTAAACTTCTACTACGGCTCCCCGGCGGCATCGGCTACCGACTCGACCGTCGAGGGTAGGGGTTGCACATCCTCCGACTGGGCAACGTTCGGCTTGGTCGGAGGCAGGGTGACATGTGCATCTGACCCAGGCTCCACTCCATCCATAGGCTAGGCGACGTCCTCCTCCAAGCGCGCGCCTTTGGCTGCGTTTGCACGGCGAGCATCCATCACCCACTATGCGGAGACTTGCTCGGCCACCAACTGTGTGTGTGGTAGCAAGCTCTCCTCGAGCGAGTGGATGTCCTCCGCACTCTAGCCATTGGTGTACCCGCTATAGATGGCGGCAAAGTCTAGGTTTGGATGGTGCGTCGCCATTGAGGTCAGCACCCCCAATGTCCTGTAGAAAATCCCATCGGTGATGAGGGCCCGAACATCATTCGGGACCTCCGCCAGTCGGATGGCGGACGTGCTGGTGCTCGGCGCCGATCCGAACACCTCCAAGATGACAACCTGGGCAACATTGCGGAGCTGGTCAAGCTCCCCCTCGAGAGCACATCGCTCTTTAAGGGACTTGGCCAGCGCCTCCACGCTCCTACCCATTGTCGCCTTGGCTATTTGTAGGTCCTTCTCTGGCAAGTCCACCCTTCCGCCCAGCTCTGGAAGAAGGACGACAAGCTCAGAAGCAGGCTAAAGGAAAAACTAAGACACCAAAAGTAGAAAAGGTGAGGTGGGTGTTCTCAAGGATGGAGAGTCCCTCGTCCTACCGAGTCACCTGCTCGTGCAACCGGGCGTTCAACTCCTTAGTCCCAAGCACCCGGCCCCGGAGCGCGAGCACTTCCTGGTCGGCCTTCGCTCTGACTCTAGGGCCTTCTGCTCTATCTCTAGGGTCTCTAGGGTACTTTGGAGTGCCACCTCAGTCTCCACCAGGGACTTCTATAGTGCCACCTCGGTCTCTGCCTAATGGACTTTCGCCACCTCAAGCCCCCGCTCGGCGATGGTCGCTCGCTCCACCGCGAGTAGCTCCTCCGCCCGCGCCTCGATCACCTTCGCTGCCTGATCTTGGGAGTCACGGTGGGTGGACTCTAGCTCGTGCTTGAGCTCGGCGACCCGCCGCGACATCTCGGCCTCCCGGACATGCTCCATCCGGAGGAAACGAGACTTGCGGCTCGACATCTCCTCCAGACCCTGCAAAACAAGAAGCATGCGTACTGAGGCAACCGACAAAAGACTAGGAGTCAAGGATGAATGCAGAAAACTCACCTCTGTGACATGGGGCAGCTCGACCGTGACCGCCTCCTAGACAGACTTGACCCGCTCTAGGGCCTCCTCTAGCTTCACCCTAGTTTGGGTGAGATTGGACTCCATCGCAAGTCCTCTCCCCCCAAGCACGTCCCAGAGTTGACACTCCTGCTCATATCAAAGGATGAACAAAACCTTCCTCGGGTCCTTGGGGCAGGGCCACACTAGGTCGGTAGCCCCTAGTCCGCTGGAAGGCCCAGTCGATGATCGAACCACCGCTAGCTCCTGCGATGGCACCGGTGCCTCCACCTAGTCACCTGCTTCGCCATTAGAGGGCATCTCCACTACCTCAATATTACGGGCCGCCAGCAGATGTTTTGCCTCTGGCCCAACCGCATCTCCCCCGGCACCTCCAACTCCAACCGGGAGGGTGAGCGATGCAGCCCTCCGCCCGGCGAGGCAGGGAGCCCCGTCTCCCCCTCCTCTTCTGTCGCAGCCGGTGGAGGAGGAGCCGCAAGGGCCACCTCCGACCCAACCTCCACCATGGTCATCAGGATCGCCGCCAACACCATCGCCGCCGCCGCCGCCATACTTGAGACCGACTGTGAAGGTGCCGCCCCTAGAGGGGAAGGACGTGCTGCCACCACCCTACTCTACCCGCCACTTGTCACGGCATGCTACAAGGTGGGCCTCCACTCCTCCCGCATGGAAGTTGGGGCGATGCTCAACCCCGGCAGCATCTGGCCCCTATCAAAAGGAGCAGGCCAATCGCTCAAAAACTCAACTGTGAGATCAAAAAGAAAAAGAATGCATACCGAGACGCAAGCGGCAGGGTTCTAAAGCCTTGACCCACTGGCAATGGGCCTGCCATACGGGGGCCACTCGTGGGATGTGACCCGTGACCCCTCACTTCGATCGAGGGGGGGGGGAGTAGATCCGGTCGGCTCCCGATTGGCCCGCGAATCACCGCGACCTCTGGCTCAGGGCGCAAGGACCGGAGCAGCTAGCGGGGCATCCCCCCATTGTAGGTCACACGCTAGCACCGGCCCCAATGACACGCAGGTGCGAGCCTGCTCCTCCAATAGCCTGGTCGGCCCTGCCGCTCCCGCAGCGGGCGGGGACAAGGCCAGCAACGCCTCTGAAGAGCACGGCGACCGCGTCCGCTTCACCTCCCGCTCACTGACGGTGTTCAAGCTCGTGGCATGCTTCCTTGGCATGGGAGCGTTGCCACGCCTCTCCGTGTCCTGCCCATCGCTGGCAGGTGCGACCGTAGGCTCGTGATGCACCGCCGAGGTCGCGCCGGTGTCTTGGCCTTCGTCCTCCTCGAAGGAGATCACATCGTCACCCATCTCCATGGGGTCCTCTGACTTGAGCTCCGCCTCGACGTCGCTCCTATTTTCCCTGGCACGTATGCGCTGGGTGATATCCTGCTCCTTCTAGTGCTTCCATCAAGCCTTCTCACTCTCTTCTTCTTCTTCTCAATCGCCGCCTCCTTCAGGGCGGCCTACCGGGCCACGCCCTCTGGCCCCTTTGGAAGATGCGGCCGGGACTTGTAAACTCCAAGTCCCTATGAAATGGGCGACTCGAAGTCAAGATACACGAGAGCAAAAGGGGAAAAGAACACAGAGGAGAGGGGAGCATACCAGTTTGGACAGCTTCATGGCGTGAAGAGGTCCGAGCTTTCCATCAAGGGTCTCTTTGGCCCTCAGCTGCAGCACCCGGTCAAGGTGACTCCAGACCTCATCGTTCGGCAGCTCCTCCGGCGACTCACGATCGGGGACTATCGGGCCGTTGTACTTCCACATGGGCCATGTCCTCTCCGCCAGCGGGGTGACCCGATGGCGAAACAAGGTGTGGAACACCCGGACCCTATCGAGTCCCTGCCGCACTAGCTTCTGAAGCTCCGCCCGATAATCTCCAGCTTCTTGTTCTATCGGCTGGCGGGGCCCCACGACCAGCTCTCCTGCCTCTCTGGCCTCCTGTCGGTGAAAGGTGGGAATGGCACCTCTACTGGGTTCCTGATGTAGAACCATTCCCCATGCCACCTCCGATTGGAATTGTAGGGGGGTGTACGTAGGGTACAAGCCCGACGCGCTTGGTTTCTTTTTGCAGCGCGAAGCCCCCCACCGGTGTGACCCTGAGCGGCTTCTCCTCCGACAATGCTCGCCTAGAGAACATTCGCAGGAAGAAATCCACATGCGGCTCCATCCCAAGGAAGGCCTCGCACATGGTGACGAATCCAGCGATGTGCAGCACCCCAGTCGGATTGAGGTGATGCAGCTCCAGGCCCCACTCATTGAGGAGCCCAGACAGAAACAGTGCGCGGGGTATCCTAACCCATGCTCATGCAAGGTGAGGAAGGAGACAACCTCACCGTCCTGAGGTCACGGGAATTCCTCCCCTGCAGGAGCCCTCTAGTGTGCCACCTGCTTCGGTGGCAGCACCCCCTTCTCGCCGAAGGCGGCCAGCACCAACTCCCTCACAACGGATGACCTCTAGCTCAACATTGCGCTCTAGATTTGCGAATGGATCTTTGAGCTTTCTCCTCCCCCTTGCTCTCCCCTTTTCTCTCCTAGGAACCGCCGTGGCACTCAAATGCTCTTGGCGAGAAGGAAGAAGGAGAAGAGGCAGCAGATGAGGAATAGGCAAAGGAACGGAACGAAAGCCCTCTCTCTTCCCCTATTTAAAGGAGAAGGTGCAGCAGTTGGGGAAAGGTGAGGGATTGGGGCGAAAAACCCTCTCTCTTCCCCCATTCAATGCAGATGGGATACGATGGGACGCACCCTGACCAAGGGGACGCGCCCTGCCTGGTCAGACAGGACATGGCCCACCACTACTGCATGCCGAGCGTGAGAAACAAGGCGCAACTGTGCGCAGGCGGCTCTTCGCCTTCCCAGGCGGGACTCGGAAAGGCCCAACTATGGGATCTCCACCCAAAAGAGACCAACATGCTTCTTGAGTTGATCGGACGGCTCAGGCGAACGCCAAAGACAGGTAAAGAGCAGTGGGACACCCCATGTGGGCCATGCCGACTCCATCACGAATGACGATCATGGATCCCAGTCAAACATATCTGATAAGAGCTCCTCAAACCCCATCACTTGAGTCATCAAGGCAACATTACCAACCCCCACTATTTCTTTATATGATCATTCATTCATCTGCTGTCAATCATACATTCATGCAATGCATTCACACATTCATCCATGCACGCATTCATTCATTCCATAACATCTAAGGCATCGCATATGCGGTTAAATGCATCACAATGCTCCGTGTTGCATCATGAAGCGGCAGTTGCCTCATTCAACATGAGCAACGACCGACCGGGGTTCGAAGGCTGGCCCACAAAGGGCTCAAGGCCGCCTGATGTCAAACAGAGCCAGGGGAGAAAACGTAGATGAGCCCCGAGTGGCCCTCGCCCAGTCTGCCCCGAAACAGACAGGGTCATCTCAACCTTCTCGTTCGATCCTAACCTCGAGCCATGCCCATAGAATCTCCATCGAGGGGAGGCCTATGGGTCACCCGGGTCGGTCTTTGGAATGAGCTAGGTATCTGCCAAGATGCGGGTTAAGGAGTAGTGGAATGCCACATGAGGCCTATGCCGAACCCCTCATGAACGACGGACCCGGATTTCACTCGAACATGCCCATTAGCGAGCTCACCGAGCACGTCACTCGAGCCATCGAGGCAAGCGACGTTAGCTCAGCCCCTCTGGTTGCGAGAAACCGCGGACGGGGTAACGCACGAAACTCAACCGACCCCTACCAAGCCCAATGGGGCTCAGGGGCTCAAGACACCTCGACACGACGCCAGCTGTGCTCGACGCCTAGATCGGCGACTTTGAGTCACCCAATCCCTCATTGCGCCCAGCGCCTGGATTCGTGACTCACTCTGACTCGCCCGATCCCTCGTTGCGCCCAGCGCCTGGATCCATGACTCAAACTCGCCCAATCCCTCGACCCGTCCAATGCCTTGGTCCGCGAGTCCATCTCGCCCGATCCCTCGGCTGCCCCTCGGCTGCGTCCAGTGCCTGGTCCACGAGTTCGTCTTGCCTGATTCCTCATTGTGCCCAGCACCTGGATCCGTGACTCACTCTTACTTGCTCGATACCTCATTGCGCCCTGTGCCTGGATCCACGACTCCGACTCGCCTGATCCCTCGGCCCGTTCGATGCCTTGGTCCGCGAGTCCGTCTCTCCCAATCCCTCGGCTGCGTCTAGCGCCTGGTCCGCGAGTTCGTCTCACCCGATCCCTCGTCGCGCCCAGTGCCTGGATCTGTGACTCCGACTCACTCGATCTCGTGACTGCCCCTCGGTGCGCCCGATGCCTGGATCCGTGACTCCGATTCACCCGATCCCTCGGCTGCACACCTAGGTCCGCGAGTCCGTCTCACCCGATCCCTCAACTATCCATCGGCTATGCCTGATGCCTGGATCCATGAGTCCTTCTTGTCCGATCCCTTGGGGCACCCAATGCCTTGGTTAGCGACTCCGACTAGCCCGATCCCTGGATCCGTGTCCCCTACTCGCCCGAACCCTCGGTGCGCCCGACGCCCCAGTTGACGAAACTCCGCCTCGTCCAAATCCCTCGGCCGCGACCAAACACCCGGGACCATTCTCCTAGAAACGATGGGTCAGAAACTAGAAAAGAAGTGGCTACGCCCACTAAAGCACACATGCACTCCTCGCTTACAAATACCCCCAGGCGATTCTGCCTAAATCACCTGGGGGCTACACCCGCGGGTGCGCTCACGCGCACTCGCTGTCAAAACAAAAAATTCCTCCACTGGCAACACGAAAAAAATCCCCTAGATGATTCTACCCAAATCGCCCAAGGGCTCGGGGGCGACACCCGCGGGTGCGCTCGCGCGCACCCGCCGTCAAGACAAAAATCTGCAAGATGATTCTACCTGAATCACCCGGGGGCTCGGGGGATCCTATCGGGTTCATAAACCCGGGGTCCCTCATGGACGGCTTCCCAGCTAAGGCTCGGCCCAGTAGACAAACGTCGCGAGCGACGTGCAACTCCTGGGCCGGCCCAAAAAACCTAACGACAGGCCAGAAGGGCGATCCAGTCTTTGACTCCGTCCCGCCTCTTCGACCGGAAGGCCTCACTTCCGACTCTAGCCTGCCTATCCGACCGGAAGGCCTGGCTAATGAGGAACGATGTTGGCTTCTGACTCCGACCTACGTCTCCGATCGAGGATGCACCGAACATCTGCTTATCGCTCTTCTCTGACTAGCGCAATCGGAGCCGACTAGGACCAACCGACCGAGGACGCCCGCTCGGTGAGGACCAGGAAACAGGCGGAGCAAGTAAAATAGGACGCTCCCACATGCATCTGACATTAACAGTAATGTGGGTGCCTACAATCATCTTATACCCGACGGTGTGGGCGATAAGACTTAGCATACGTACACTCTTTCTCGCTCTCTGGTAAGGCCATCCCATTCATCTATAAAAGGGGACGCACTCTCTCCCAATAGGGGAGATCGATCAACTCCAAGGAGAGGATCAGTTCACTCACATCAATTCACCCTCTGCTAGCTTTAGACACTCTAAAGCTACACAGAACGTGCGCTCGAATTCTTAGCACATAGCGGAGCTCCCGTCACTCTCGGCCCTTCAGACTAGAGTCCGACCGGACCTCTTGCAACCCTCATCTTACTCCCTTCCATTTGTAACCCCACAGCAAACTTCGAGCACCTGGGCTCAGGAATAAAGTCATCGACTGACTCAAACTAGACGTAGGGCACGTTGCCTGAACTAGTATAAACCCTGTGTCATTGAGTGCTAGGCCACATCCTATCACAACGTACGGTAAAAGTATAAATATTTACATGTTGGTCACTTTCTGCACCGACATGTCCGTTTCTCAATTGTGTGAGATGGGCTACAATTGTCTCTTGACGAATAAGGGTGTGGAAGTCTTTAGAAGGGAGGATTCCTCTATTGTCTTTATTGGTCGATTAAAGAACAAGCTTTACTTAGTTGTTTTCAAAAAAAATAAAGCTAAGCTTGAGACTTGTTTAGTGGCAAAATCTAGTATGGGTTGGCTTTGGCATCGCCGACTAGCCCATGTTGTTATGATAAACTTTTCCAAACTTCTAAAAGATGAACACATCCTTGGACTAACAAATGTTCAGTTTGAGAAAGATAGGATTTGTAGCGCTTGTCAAGCCAGAAAGCAAGTTGGCGTACCTCACCCACCAAAGAGCATCATGACCACCAAGCAACCATTGGAGCTAATACATATGGATCTCTTTGGACCGGTCGCCTACCTAAGTATCGGGGGTAACAGATATGGTATTATTATTGTTGATGACTATTCCCGTTTCACTTGGGTATTTTTCTTACATGACAAGTGCCAAGTTCAAGAGTAGGTGAAGATATTTGTTAGAAGAGCTCAAAAGGAGTTCGGTCTTCCCATCAATAAAGTGAGAAGCGACAATGGGACCGAATTCAAGAATACTCTAGTTGAGGAGTTTCTTGATGAAGTGGGCATCAAGCATGAGTTTTTAACTCCATACACCCCTCAACAAAATGGTGTCGTAGAGAGGAAGAACTGTACACTTATTGACATGGCAAGGACAATGCTAGATGAGTACAAGACGTCGGACATCTTTTGGTGTGACATCGTCAACACCGCTTGCCATGACATCAGCCGTCTCTACCTACACAAGAAGTTGAAGAAAACTTCATATGAGCTTCTAACCGGTAACAAGCCTAAGGTGTCTTACTTTAGAGTGTTTGGGTGCAAGTGTTTCATACTTAACAAGAAACCCAAAATCTCTAAGTTTGCACCTAAAGTTGATGAAGGTTTTCTTCTTAGTTATGGATCAAATGAGCATGTCTACCATGTCTTCAACAAAACCTCTGGGAGAGTTGAGATTGCGGTAGATGTGACATTTGATGAATCTAACAGCTCTCAAGTGGAGCAAGTTGATTCAAGTGTTGTAGGAAAGTAGGATCTACCATGTGAAGCAATCAAGCAATTGGCTATTGGTGATATTAGACCACAAGAAGAAGAAGTCACTGAAGTGGAGGTTCCTCATGTTGCTGCTGCACCTATTTCCGCTGACGAACCTGATGCTACACTGCAGCAAGCATCTGCTGCAACTCTAGAGTGTGGCAGTGACACACCCACATAGTCAGCAGCAGCTGATTCGACTCCAGCTCGAGGACAAAACCTACAACCCATATTTGAGCAAGATGATGATGAAGATCTAGAAGATGAACAAGAGGCCATTGAGCATCCAAGGCTAAGGCAAACAATTCAACGGGATCATCTCGTTGACAACATCCTTGGGAGTCTTCGAAAGGGGGGTAACAACTCGTTCACATTTAGCAAACTTTTGCCAATTTTACTTGTTTGTTTCCTCTTTGGAGCCTCGTAAGGTAGAACAAGCACTTGGAGACCCGGATTGGGTGATGGCCATGCAAGAAGAGCTAAACAATTTCAAAAGAAACCAAGTGTAGACTTTGGTGGAATGACCCAATACCAATGTCATTGGCACCAAGTGGGTCTTCCGCAACAAGCAAGATGATAATGGAGTTGTGACAAGGAACAAGGCAAGGTTGGTTGCTCAAGGTTTCCCTCAAGTAGAGGGCTTGGACTTTGAAGAAACATATGCAACGTGGCATGACTTGAAGTGATTCGAATGCTTCTAGCCTATGCCGCTCATCACAACTTCAAGCTATATCAAATGGATGTGAAGAGTGTATTTCTCAATGGCCCTATTCAAGAACTAGTCTATGTTGAGCAACCACCGGGCTTTGAAGATCACAAGTTTCCTAACCATGTCTACAAACTCCAAAAGGCGTTCTATGGGCTTAAGCAAGCACCAAGAGCATGGTATGAATGCCTTAAGGAATTCTTGCTTAAACAAGGCTTTAAAATAGACAAAGCCGATCCTACCCTTTTCACTCACAAAGTTGTCAAAGATATATTTGTGTGCTAAATATATGTCGATGACATAATATTTGGTAGTACTAATCATTCTTTTTGTGAGGAATTTAGTAGGATCATAACCAAGATATTTGAGATGTCCATGATGGGTGAATTGAAGTTCTTCCTTGGATTTCAAATCAAGCAAGTGAAGGATGGAACTTTTATTAGCCAAACGAAGTACACCCATGATATGCTCAAGAAGTTTGACATGGTGAATGCCAAGCCTATAAAAACTCCCATGCCAACCAATGGACATCTAGATCTCAATGATAAAGGGAAAGCGGTGGATACTAAGGTATATCGCTCCATGATCAGCTCTCTACTTTATTTGTGCGCATCTAGGCCCGATATTATGCTTAGTGTGTGCATGTGTGCTAGATTTCAAGCTAACCCAAAAGAGTGTCACTTAGTGGCCATTAAGAGAATCTTGAGATATTTAGTACACACTCCTAACCTTGGCTTATGGTATCCTAAGGGCTCTAGGTTTGATCTACTTGGGTATTCGGATTCCGATTACACCGGTTGCAAAGTAGATCAAAAAAGCACTTCGGGGATATGTCAATTCCGTGGACGGTCCCTAGTGTCTTGGAATTCTAAAAAACAAAATTGTGTAGCCCTTTTCACCGCCGAGGTCGAGTATATTGTAGTCGGTGCATGTTGTGCTCAACTACTTTGGATGAGGCAAACCCTTCAAGATTTCGTATGTCACTTCACTAAAGTCCCACTCTTGTGTGACAACAAAAGTGCCATAAAATTAGCCAACAATCCCATAAGACACTCAAGAAATAAGCACATAGACATCCGACATCATTTCTTGAGAGACCACGAAGCTAAAGGAGATATCGAAATTCACCATGTGAGCACCGAAAAGCAACTAGCCGATATCTTCACTAAGCCTCTTGATGAGTCAAGGTTTTGTTCTTTGCGTAGTAAGCTAAATATACTTAAGCTAAATATACTAGTATCTAGGCAAAAGAGTTGCAAAATTTTATATTGTGCTTCAAAATGGTTTAGAAAAGGCAACCTATGTATCATGATCATGGTCTGTATTGTTCATCTGCTGCTGGTCATGATATATAAGTGATATGTCTCCATATCCTATGTAGAGTGAGTGACGCACTATTTTGGAGCTAACTCCCACTATTTTGGAGAGTGTGGCAGTGTCGGGCTAGGGGTGCGGCAGTGCCGCACTTTGAATCTTTAATAAGATTCAGCCCACAACGGTATTACTGAGGGGCCCATCTACCTTATCTCTTTACCTAGGCTTGCAGTAACTCCCTCTCTCCCTCATTCTCACCCGACGCTGATGCCCACACCTTCTCTTCCTCTCATGCCCGTGCGTCGCCGTCGCCTAGCCGCGTGCTGCCGGTCTCCGGTAGTGCCGTGGTGGTTGCCGGCCATCTTCCAACATCGCCGATGACTGCTACTGCTCTTGGCCCAAGCAGTTGCTCTTCTTCCCTCTCCAATCCTCGTTTAAGAAGGTATAACCCTAATCCAACTCAATCTATGCAATGTGAGGTTATTTGTGATGGATTTAGGTTCTTAGTGGTAGTATGATCGAGTCGGAGGGAGATTTGATGGATAAATTGAATCAATATGTCGATTCATTGGTGGGGGCGCACAGCACGTGCGGCAGTGCCGCACTCAGGCGCGGTAGTGTCGTGCCCTACAGCTTGAATCTGCACCTAGCTGTGACTTTCCACAAGATGACTCGATGTATTGATTGGATTTGCTCACCACATGCTCTCTCCCACTCAAATTGCTGTTGCTACTCCCATTCATTGCATGACCTCATGTGTTTTATCTTGAACTATGAGCTATGAGATCGTGTGGTGATGTGGGAAAACATTTGAAGAATGGATTTGGTAAGAAAGAAGAAGGAGGTCATGAGCTCGTGGAGACACCGAGTGCGGTAGTGTCGCTCTTAGGGTGTAGCATTACTGCACTGCCTGAGCAGCACTGCCCAAGTGGTCTCCCAAGTTCATGATCTAAATCCTTTTTCTTATCAAGACTGTTCTATAGGTGTTTTTCTGCCTCCCATTCATATAGTTTCTTATCTAGTTTCATTGCAATGCATAGATGGAGCACGAAGATGATGACCGTAGAGGAAAGAGGAAGATGGTTGAGTCAAGAGTCAAGGATCCCCCTCACCATGGTTGTGGAAGATCCGCAGCAGCTAGCAGTGGTGTAGCTTTGAGGGGTCATGGTGATAGGGGGAGGCGTGAGCAGTACATCGAAGATGAGGAAAGGTTGGAGATAACTGGCCGCAACACGGATGCTTGTCCGAACACTCCCCTTCACTTGACCGAGTTCGATAGATCCTACATCAGAGAGGTTGATGGGGAGATGCTTATGAAAGTACTATATGACTCTCGTCAACACCTAGTCATCGACTATTCCAAGAGTTAGAAGTTGGTCGAAGAGGTGAGACAAATAAATCCCTATGCAGTGCGCAAGGATTTGGGCATCGACTATAGGTTTTGGAATGAGTTTCATTCCAACTTCTATGCCACTGCTATCCTTGGTGCGAGGAAGACCAAGATAAGGAAGATGCAGTATGTAACTGGGATGAGATATAGGAAAAGGAGGAGCCTGAGTTTGACAAGGTGATCAAGGTCTGTGACCGCTTTGAGCTCCCCGATATCATGAATTTCCAGTATAACTAGAATGAAGAGGTACTTGCACAGTTCCACGCCACCTACTTCTATGATTAGTCCACTGATGAGATACATTGGATGACGGATGGTCGACACTACCGTGTTGATTTTGTCACCTTCAGTTGGATTTTGGGTTTTGGGAAGAGCATCGAACCTACACTCACATTCATGATGAGCCTAGAGCAGAGATCCATGACATCAAATACATGTGGAGAGACAGTAGGATTACTAATGGCAAAAGGAGTGGGCTACATAGTTACTATTACATCCTAAACAACCTCATCAGAAACACTATCAATCCCAAGGATGGAGCAGCCTTGGACATAAATGGATATGTGAGGAATGTGCTAGCTCGCTTTGCTCTAGGAGGGGATAAGTTCAATAACCCTTAGTTTATTTGGCATGAGCTAAGGCTAGATATGGAGGATGGGGGAAGGGACTGCCCTATGCTCCTTACCTCATGTTCTTGATTGAGAGGGTTACAAGGATTAGCTTTCCAAAAGACGGGATGCACACCATCTACAAGATTGAGAAGACCCAACCTGCAGCAGCTAGCCAGGCCGCGGGAGGCTCCCATGTTCATGAGGACATTCCCGAGTCCTCTCGCTCTAGGTCTCGCAAGGACAACAAGATGAAGAAATTTGGAAAGTGGCTCAAGGCGATATTTAGCAAGTGCACCTATGCAGCTGAGCGAGCCTATGAGACACAGCTAGAGCAACGAGAGTAGCGTGGAGATCACCTTCCACCACTTCCTCCACCACCACCTCCTCCACAGTACGACCTTCCTAGTATTTCAGACACAAACTAAGATGATGATGATGAGGAGGAGTAGCAGGGACGTGACGCGGGTTGGCAGGAAACCCTTGCTGAGTATTCTTAGAGACAGGGGGTGAGACGTTCGAGCAACTTCACCACCACCACTCACCTATAGGGTCGTGCCCGTATTGATTCCGACGATGAGGATGATGATGATGGCGACGTCAGGACTGCTACAGGAGGTAGCAGGGCTGCTGGCAGTGATGATGTTGATTGGGAGGGCATCCAAGAAGAGGAGTGAGTTTGTTGGTCTTTCTTCTTTTCTTCTCTTTTTGGTGCTTTATGCCAAAGGGGGAGAAAATTAGAGGGATCAACAAAACAACTTTTTGACGCCATGTGTCGGTACAGAAAGTGACTAACTAGTGAATATTTGTAGTTTTGCTATACGTTGTGATCGGAGGTGGCCTAACACTCAATGGTGCAGGATATATATTGGTTCAGGCAATGTGCCCTACGTCCAATCTGGGTCGGTCGGTGACTTTATTCCTAAGCCTAGGTGCTCGAAGTCTGTAGTGGGGTTACAAACGAGGAGGAGAAATGAGGGGTGTACGAGAGGCCCGGTCAGGTCCGAGGGCGACCAGAACTCCGCTATGAGCTAGGTGTTCAAGCGTGTGCTTGAGGGGTTGTGAGTTATCGATCTAGTGAATCTAAGCTTGAAGAAGAAGGGTCCTCTGGTCAATCGATCCCCTTTGTTGGAGGGAGCGCATCCCCTTTTATAGATGAAGGGGATGGCTTTACAGGTGAGAGGGGGAGAGTACGGATGTTACTAAGTTGTTGCCCATGTCGATGAGGACAGCCGATGGTAGGCGCCCACAAAACTGTTGACGTCACTGTGGGATGTCATGTTCACATGGAAGGTTGCGTTGGCTTCTTCAAGAAGGGAGAACGTTAGTACCTGCAAAATACTATCGGTATGTGAAGAGCCCCACCACGTGTACCAGGTATGGTGAACCTTGGCGCCCACTACCGATGCCTAGAGGCATGGGAGGCTTTTCGCCGTATGGGAGCGCAATGGCGCCTACAATACTGTAGGCACAAATGTCGGTGCCTACAATACTGTTTGCGTCAGAGTAGTTGTGGAGTACTGTTCCCATAGGCGCACAGGGTATGGCCCTGGTATCGTGGTTTGACTTGTGCACTGCCTTCTCCGTTCACCCCTGGTCCCTTCCGAGTGGACGTCTCCGGTCGGATGGCCCCAGTCGGCCTTGGGTGAGCCAGTCGGAGAAGAGTGGTAAGCGGGCTTCCTACGGAGTCCCCGGTCGATGACACGGGGTCGGAGCAGGAAGCGGTGTTTTGGGCCAGGCCTTTCCGATCGAAGAGACCGCCCGGAGGCGGCTGGTGCCCAAATAGAATGCTCCGATCGGAGAGGTGGGCCGGAGAGGTTGACGAGCGAGCGCCTGTTTTTTGGTAGACCTTCCGGTCGGCGTCCAGACTGTCCCACCGGCTCGTCGTGTCTTAGGCTCTTGGGCCGGCCCATGAACCACACGCTATTTTCCTGGGCCGAGCCCTGGCATAGAAGCCGGTCCACAAGGGACCCCGGGTTTATGAACCCAACAGGAGCCCCCGAGCCCCCGGGTGATTTGAGCAGAATGATCTGGGGGATTTTTGTCCTGCCGGCGGGTGCGCGTGAGCGCACCCACGGGTGTAGCCCCCGAGCCCCGGGCGGTTCGGACAGAACCGGCTGGGGGGTTTTCTGTGTTGTCAATAGGGGAGGTTTTTCTGTTGTGTCGGCGGGTGCGCGCGAGCGCACCCGCGGGTGTAGCCCCTGAGCCCCTGGGCGGTTCGGGCAGAACCGTCTGGGGGGTGTTGTTCCAGCGGGCGTGCGTGTTTGTTTTTAGTTTGAGATGGAGTTCTATTTTAACCATGGTGTTGCTGTGTAGCCGAGGGGTTTTTTAGGCGTGGGGATGAGACAGCTTACTGATCTTTGGCGTCGGTGCGCGCCATGGATGGAGATAGCTCGGTTCGGACGTGTCAGAGCTCACTGATCTTTGGTGTCGATGCGCGCCGTGGGATCGAGCAAGGTGGGGTCATGGATGGACACAGGCGTCGGTGTGCGCCGTGGATCGAGAGAGTTAGTTTAGTTAGTTTAGGAATCAGACGAGTCGGAGCTCGTGGACCCCAAGTGAAGCCGTTACGTGAGTTTAGGAGTCGCGGTCCCAAGAGTCGTAGCCGGATGTCATAGATCCTATCGATGCGAGTTCGGAGTCGCGGTCCCAAGAGCCGTAGCCGGATGTCATAGATCCTGTCGATGCGAGTTCAGAGTCACGGTCCCATTGGAGCGTAGTCGGAAGTGAAGCCATTTTGAAGCCGAAGCGTAGTTAGTTTGGTTAAAGATCGGACGAGGCGATGCTCGTGGATCCTGGCATCGGTGCGCGCCACGGGACCGGGCGAGTCAGAGTCATGGATCTGGCGAGTTTGAGGTCGTCGTCCTTGGCGTTTTATCTTGAGCCCCTAAGCCCTATCGGGCCATTTGTGGGGGGTTGATGTGAGTTTTGTGCGTTACCCCATCCTCGGTTCCTCACAACCGGAGGGGCTGAGTTTCGTCGCCTGTCCCGATCGCTCGGGCTCGAAGACTAGCTCGATGAGTTCGCTAACGGGTGTGATCGAGTGGAATCCGGGTCCATCGTTCGTGACGGGGTCGACATAGCCCTCTTGTGACATTCCACTACTCCTTTACCTGCAACCCGATAGATGCCTAGGTCGTTCCGGAGACCGACCCAGGTGGCCTAATGGCCTCCCATTCGATGGAGATTCTGTGGGCCTGGCGAGAGGTTTAGGATCGAACGAGAAGGTTGAGATGACCTGGTCTGCCGGACCAGGCTAGGGCCACACGGTGCTCATCTATGGTTTTCTCACCTGGCTCTGTTGGTTGCCCATGTTGAATGAGGCAACCGCCGCTTCGTGACGCAACACGGAGCATTCTGGTGCATTTCGCTGCACGTGCGATGCTTAGTTCCCGAGCCCCCGGGCGGTTCATGCCCTAATCGTCCGGGGGGTTCAGGCATATGAATTGAATGCGCGTATGGATGTATGAATGATTTATAAAGAAATAGAGGGGGTTTTGGTAACGTTTACCTTGATGACTGGAGTGACAGGGCTCGGATAGCTTCAGTCGGAAACGTCCGACCAGTACCCACACTCGTCGTTCGCGACGGAGTCGGCATGGCCCACATGGGGTGTCCCTTCACTTCCTGCCTGTGTCTCCGTGTTTATCCTAAGTGATTCGATCGGCTCAGGGGATCGGTTGGTCTCCCGGCGGAGATTTCATTTTTTGGTCTCCCCAGGCCTGGCCTGGGGAGGCGGGAAGCCGCCTGTGTATGGTGACGCTTCGGTTTCTGTGCCTGTCGTGTGGTAGTGGTTGATCGTGTGGTAGTGGTGGGCCACGGCCAGGCCATGTCCCATCTGGTCAGGAGCCGTTCCATCGAGCTGGGCGCGTCTCATCGGTTCAGGGCATGTCTGATCTGCATTAAATGGGAAAGAGAGAGAAATTCTCGCTCCGCCGTTCTGCCTCCCATGATCGGAGCGTCCTTCCTTAACCGATGTTCTCTTTCCTTTAAGTAGGAGAAGAGAGAGGCTATTCGCTTCGTTCTTTTGCCTGTTCGTTGTCTGCCGCCGTCGCCTTTCTTTTTCCTCCTCGTCGAGAGCGTCTTTGAGAGCTGTGAAGGTTTCTAGGAAAGGAAGGGGGAGAGAGCGAGGGAGAAGAGGAGAACTCACCGATCCTTTTGTGATCTGGAGCGAAATGTCGGACTGGCGGTCGTCCACCGTGAGGAATTCGGTGCTGGAAGCTTTCGTCACGAAGGGGTTCCTACCGCCATAGGAGGTGGCGCACTAGAGGGTTCCCGGGAAGGAGGAGTCCCCGCAACCTCGTCCCAATGAGGTGATTTCTTTCCTCACTTTCCATGAGCGCGGACTAGGGTATCCCACGCACTGGTTCCTGCGTGGGCTCCTCAACGAGTGGCGTCTGGAGCTACAGCACCTCAACCCGATGGGGGTGCTGCACATCGCTGGTTTCATCACCGTCTGTGAGGCTTTCCTCGGGATGGATCCACACGCGGATCTCTTCTGGCTTTTCTTCTCCGGGAGAGCTATGGTGGACTGGAGTTCGACCGAGATCGCGCCGGTCAGAGGCTTCGCCCTATAGAGGAAGCCACGAGCGGGAGGCTCGTATCCCACATACACCCCATGTGACTCCAACCGAGGATGGCGTGGGGAGTGGTTTTATATCCGAAATCCAGTGGGGGCGCCGTTTCCAGTGTTTACCGGCGGGAGGCTGGTGAAGCAGAAGAGTTGGTCATGGGGCTACGCCCACATGGAGAAGCACAAGGTGGGGGTCATCGAGGAGGAGCTGCGGAAGCTCGTAAGGGGTGGCCTCGATGCGGTGCGGGTGTTCCACACCCTTTACCACCGCCGGGTTGCGCCGCTGGCGGAGAGGACGCACCCGATGTGGACGTACGGCGGCCGGTTGGACCTGGACCGCGCGTCGCCGGAGGATCTACCGGATGACGAGATCTAGAGCCGCATTGGCCGAGTGCTGCAGCTGAGGCCTAGAGAGACGGTTGAGGGAAAGCCCATACCGTTCAATGCCTCGATCGTGCCCATGCTGGTATGCTCTTTGTTCGTGCCCTTTCTCCGCTCCTTTCCCTTTTCTTTGATTTTGGTTATGTCATTCCGTAGGGGCTCGGGAGGTACAAGTCCTGGCCTCACCTTCCCAAGGGTCCAGAGGGCCGGGCCCAGCAGGCCACCCAGAAGGAGGCGGCCGACGCTCGGAAGAAGAAGAGGACCCAGGAGGTTCAGCGAAAGGAAGAGAAGAAGAAGGAGGTCGCCCGGCGCATGAAGGCCGGGGAACGTAGGAGCAACGTCGAGTCGGAACTTGCGTCGGATGATCCTACGGACTTGGACGACAAGGTCTTCTCCGACGAGGAGGACAGTCGGGAGGTCGTTGTGACCTCGGCGGTGCGTCGTGACCCTTCGGCGACGTCCGTCGGTGAGGAGCAGGACATCGCACGGCGTGCGGAGGTTCCTACGTCGTGGAAGTGTGCGGCGAGCGCGGACATCGTTGGTGAGCGAGCGGTGAAGCGGACAAGGTCACCGCGCGCCCTTGGTGGTGCTGCCGGTCCCGTTGCCGCCTACGGCAGACGCGGCTGAGCGAGCCAGGTGGTCCGAGGAGCGGACGGGCGCTCGTGCGGCGACGGAACCGGTGCCAACACCGGACTTGCAGCCGGAGGAGGCCTTGCCTGCCGCGGCCGCAGTCGAGCAGTCCGGGCAGTCTAAGGGGCAGACTGGCGCCCGGTCGACACGCGACTTGCAATCGGAGGATACCCCGCCTGTCGCTCCGGTCGGGGAGTCCCGAGCCAAAGGTCGCAGCGACCCGCAGGCCGGGCAGGAGCCGGTTGAGACGACTCTGACCCTGTCTGAAGTGAGGGGGCGTAGGACGCAGCCTGGGAGCGGTCCTCGTCCCGTAGGTTCGTGGTCGTTGGAGTCTACCTTCCGGGTCGTGCCGCTCGCCACCCGGTATGTTTCCTTTTGTTGCTTCTTCGATTCTTGTTGGTCGAGTCTTTTTGGAGTGTGGCTTACCCACAATTTTTGTCAGCGGCCAGGGGATGCCGGGGTTGAGCATCGCCCCGACCCCCGTGCGGGAGGTTTGGAGGCCCACACTGCAGCGTGTGGCGGCGAGCGAAGGTGGCAACGGGGTGGCGGTAGCAAGGCCTTTCCTCCTAGGGGTGTTGCCCCCTGGGGGGCTGCTGATAAGGCGGTGGCAGCAGCGTCGGTGTTGGCGGTGATCCCGGTGCTGACGGCGGAGGTAACTCTCGCAGCCCCTTCTCCGGCGGTCGCGGTGGAGGAGACGAGGGAGAGTGAACTCCCTATCTCACCGGGTGGAGGGACGCACGGCTTATCCTTGCCGTCAGAGCCGAAGGCACCGGAGGAGAGTGTGGCCGTGACGGAGTTGGGGCGCCCGGTGGCGTCCCATGCGAACAAGGTGGTGGAGATTCCATCTGACGATGAGGCGGATACCATGGCGAAGCCGCCGGTGTCACCGCGGGAGTTAGAGGTGTCACCACGGGAGCTGGCGGTGGTCCAGTCGGAGGCTGGGCCCTCCGACGGTTCATCGAAGGGTGACCTAGAGTGGCCCTTCCTAGAGGACCCGTCGAAGGCAAGGTTCATCCTTCGGAATTCCCAGGAGCGCCAGCTCTACGACATTTTTGGGGGGCAAGGGCATGCCGCGGTGTCTGAGCTCACCAAGTTGTGCGTGAGGCTCGAGAGTGCCCGGAAGCAGGCTCAGTTTGCTCCGCAGTTGGTTGAGGTTGACCTGCAGCTCGCCGCGGAGGTGAGTCTCTGGTACTCACCCTTACCCTTTGAATCTTTTGTCGGTTGTTTTTAGCATGCCTGTTTTTCACAGGAAATAAGGAAGGTGTCGTGCTGCAAGTCCTACTTCCTCTGGGTGGAACATGCTCGGATGGCCGAGCTTGAGCATCGGGTGGAGTCCGCCTGCCGTGAGTCCTAGGTCCAGGCGGCCGAGCCGGCCGCGGCGCGGGCGGAGGGACAGCGTGCGGCGGAGCGGGTGATTGCTGCCGAGCAAGGGCTCGAGGCGGCGAAGGTCTGCCAGGAGGAGACTGAGGTGGGGCTGCGGATGTCCCTAGTGAATACCGAGGTGGCACTTCAAGAGGCCTTGGCGGCCCTTGAGCCGGAGCGGGCCGCCCTGGAGAGGGCACAGAAGGCCCTGGAGGCGGAGCAGAGGGCTCGGTCGGAGGCGGATCAGGAGGTGCTTGCGCTCCAGAGCCAGGTGATGGGGATGGAGGACGCGAGTGCCCGGCTGCACGAGCAGGTGGCTCGGTAGGCAGAGGATTTCTCCAACCTTGAATCCTCTCGCATCGGTGCGTATCTTTTTGTTTTCTCATGGTGTTGATTTTTCCCTCAGCCTGTTTCTGAGTTTGTCGCCCTTCCTCCAGAGCTGGGTGAAAAGGTGAAGGCGCTAGAGCGAGACCTGGAGATGTCCAAGGCGAGCTTCAGCTGGAACGCCGAGGAGCTGGCCAAGTCCCGTGAAGAGTGACGTGCTCTCGAAGGGGATCTCGACCAGATCCGCAACGTTGCCCGGCTCGTCATCTCAGAAATCTTCGGGTCAGCGCCAAGTACTAGCGCGCCCGCGGTCCAGCTGGCGGAGGTCCCAGACGTGGTCAAGGACCTTGTCAGGAGCGGGCTGTTTTATGGAGCATCGGGGGTGCTAACCTTGGTGGCGTCTCACCACCTAAACCTGGACTTCGACGCTATCTGTACTGGGTATGCTGAAGGTCTGAGCATGGAGGACATCCAATCAATCGGGGTGAGCTTGCTGCTGCACGCGCGGTCGGTGTCAGAGCAAGTCTCCACCGAGTGGGTGATGGACGTTCATCGTCAAGACATGGCCCGAAGCATGCGCAGAGAGAATGCTTCCGAGCCTGCGGA
Source organism: Miscanthus lutarioriparius (assembly GCA_904845875.1). Lineage (NCBI taxonomy): Eukaryota > Viridiplantae > Streptophyta > Magnoliopsida > Poales > Poaceae > Miscanthus > Miscanthus lutarioriparius. The sequence goes on from CAJGYO010000005.1 coordinate 30,666,478, forward strand.
TAGCCCGGAGCCTGGTTCAGGGGGAAATGTTGCCTTGGCCTCAATCGAACCGAGCGTCGTGCCACCAGGGAGCGAGCAGCCTACGCCTTCGTCGGTTGTGCCGCCAGCAGATGCCGCTAGGTCGGTTTAATAGCTTGCAGAATATAAGTAGTTAGTAAATGTAAAAAGTTTTAAGTTCATAGGGGAGCCCCCGTGTAAGACATTCATGGTGTGTTTTAATTACTGCAATCGGTTTCTGTTTTTGTGATGGAGTTGCTCCGTTCGGGGAAGCTTGTTCCCTTTTGTTCCTTAGCTTTCCCTTAGCATAATTTTGTTTCTTTATTCCTTTCTTTTTCGTACCTGCCCGATTGTCCCGTAGGCTGCGACCTTGCGAGCCCGGGGAGTGGCCAGCGAGGCTCGGCCACTTGTAACCGTAGGAAAAGGCGGGGCGTGATCAGTGGAATGTTTTGAAGCAAAGCTATGTAAAGCAAATCAAAAGAACGAACTGCCCTTCTATTCGGGTAGGAAGGAGTTTCTTCATATGAAAGTAAAGGACGAAAATAGAGGGGTAATAGTACCCCTTAGTGGAGCCCCCGAGCGCCCCAAGCCAAAAAGTGTTCGGGTCGGGGTGCTCTTATAGGAGCGTTCGCTAAGTAAACAATGGTAAAACTGAAACTTAGGGAAAGGAAAAAACGATATAGTTGTTCCAAGCGTTTGGAGAGAACATCGTCGTCTTTGTCGTTCAGTTGGGGGCGTCTAGTTGGATCACTTCATGCTTCAGTCGTCTGGATCCTTGCCCGCTACGCCTCTTCGCCTTTTTCTTTGCTTGGCCTGCTAGTCTACCTCAGCAGGCGCTTGAGGAGCTGGCAGTCCTTGTAGAGATGGTTGACGGGAGAGTTGTGGTTGGTGCACGGGCTCTCCATGAGCTCGTGGAAGTGTCCTGATCGGTCTTGCTGGGGCTACGTGCCCAAGTGATCGGCCACGGCGACCGACGCGGAGTTGGCCAGTCGACGGCGATCCTTTCTGTTCTTTTTTCCCCTCTACGTGGAGGGGCCCTCATCTTGATCTTGGCGCTTGGCCTTACCTTTGTCATGGCCTCCATCGGAGCGCGGTAGGAACGACGCTTGCTGGGGGAGTTGGGCAAAGATTGGTGGTCCTAGGCCGTCAGTGCTGGGACTCCGGTCGCCGCTGTATGTGCCTCGGTTCGGTCTGAGCCACGCGTAGATAGGCGGTTGGTGTGGAGCGGTCGTCAGGTCAAGATGAGGTGCCGTTGTGGCCTCTTGTGCCACGCTCAGCGGTTGTTGCGGTGATAGGGTGTAGTGCCCCATCTACTGTGTCCCTGTTCCCCAGACGGGGAGCGAGGTCAAGAGTCGGTGTCACGACACGGAGCATTCCGCTTGTTAAACGGCGGCGGTCTCCACCAGTGCCCGGAGGTTTCGATGGATCACCCGTTCGCGAGGGTCGCTCGGCTCGGACAGGCCGCGCAGGAGCATTGTCGCGGCGGCAATGTTCTGACTGGCCCAAGCAAACTATGGGGGATCGGTCCCTCTATCCAGGGTGTTGTGCTGGACCTGACGGGTGCGACCCCGAACGCCATTCGCCGGTCCGCGTGCCCAGGGCGCAGTGTAGCGCGTCGAGCACGCTGGCGCAATTGGTGGCTGATGCGGCCACTGTCGTCGTAGTTCCTCCTCGTGCTCGTGTGTGAGCTCAGAGGTCTCCGTATGAGGGCCCAGAGGGGCGTGAGTCCATGAGGACTCCATTGCCCCTGGCTGTTGTCCTGGAGCGTCCGTCATAACGCACTCCTAGGATGGACGGTGGCTGGGTGCTACGTCGCTGATGCTGGAGCCGTCGCTCCCGACGTCGTTGTCCATGATGTCGAGGAAACAGGTGGGACCATAGCTCACCATCCCCACGAACTCAGACATGGGAGGAGGCGGCGCCATAGTCTTTCGGAGCCCCCGGGCATACGCGTCTGTGGGAGACACGAGGCCATAGGGGAACTGGCCGTACGGTGGCCGCGATGGGGACAACGGCAGCCCTCCGGGTGTTTGGCGTAAGATAGAATGTAGTAAGTAAAGAACGGCATGTATATTACTCACAGCGGGGTTTAAGCAGAGTGTTTGCTCGAAATAAAGCGCAGATGCCGCGTCATTGAGATCGCGCATCCCGGAGTCGATGGAGGATGTCACCCCGATGGGTGCCGGGTCGCGAGTCTCCTCGCGGAGGTGGAGTACGCCGAGCCGATCGGCGACGAAGTCCAGGCTTCCGAAGAGGAAGGCCTAGGATGGCTCGAAAACGGGTAGAACCCGCATCCCTGCAGGCGAGAGTGCGGGATACCCCAGTGATCCGAGGCGAATCGTATCGCCCGAGCTCGCCACGGTGGGGGTGGCGGAAAAATGGGCCATCCGATGACCAAAAAGTGTTGAACATACAGCGTCTTCCCCACAGACGGCGCCAACTGTCGGTACAGAAAGTGACCAACTAGTGAATATTTATAGTTTTGTTGTACGTTGTGATCGGAGGTGGCCTAGCACTCAATGACACAGGATATATACTGGTTCAGGCAACGTGCCCTACATCCAATCTGGGTCGGTCGGTGACTTTATTCTTGAGCCCAGGTGCTCGAAGTCTGTAGTGGGGTTACAAACGAGGAGGAGAAACGAGGGGTGTATGAGAGGCCCGGTCGGGTCCGACCGGAAGGGCCGAGGGCGACCGGAACTCCGCTATGGGCTAGGTGTGCAAGCGTGTGCTTGAGGGGTTGTGAGCTATCGATCTAGTGAATCTAAGCTTGAAGAAGAAGCGTCCTCTAGTCAATCGATCCCCTTTGTTGGAGGGAGCGCATCCCCTTTTATAGATGAAGGGGGTGGCTTTACAGGTGAGAGGGGGAGAGTACGGATGTTACTAAGTTGTTGCCCATACCGATGAGGACAGCCGATGGTAGGTGCCCACAAAACTGTTGACGTCACTATGGGATGTCAGGTGCACATGGGAGGTTGTGTTGGCTTCTTTAGGAAGGGAGAACGTCGGTACCTGCAAAATACTATCGGTATGTGAAGAGCCCCACCACGTGTACTAGGTATGGTGAACCCTGACGCCCACTACCGATGCCCAGAGGCATGGGAGGCTTTTCGCCGTATGGGAGCGCAATGGCGCCTACAATACTGTAGGCACAAATGTCGGCGCCTACAATACTGTTTGCGTCAGAGTGGTTGTGGAGTACTATTCCCGTAGGCGCACAGGGTATGGCCCTGGTATCGTGGTTTGACTTGTGCACTGCCTTCTCCGTTCACCCCTGGTCCCTTCCGAGTGGATGTCTCCGGTCGGATGGCCCCAGTCGGCCCTGGGCGAGCCAGTCGGAGAAGAGTGGTAAGCGGGCTTCCTACGGGGTCCCCGGTCGATGACACGGGGTCGGAGCAGGAAGCGGTGTTTTGGGCCAGGCCTTTCCGATCGGAGAGACCGCCCGGAGGTGGCTGGTACCCAAATCGAATGCTCCGGTCGGAGAGGTGGGTCAGAGAGGTTGACGAGCGAGCGCCTGTTTTTGGGTAGACCTTCCGGTTGGCGTTCGAACTGTCCCTCTGGCCCATCGTGTCTTAGGCTCTTGGGCCGGCCCATGAACCACACGCTGTTTTCCTGGGCCGAGCCCTGGCGTAGAAGCCGGTCCTCGAGGGACCCTGGGTTTATGAACCCGACACCATGTGTTCGCAGATGGAGCTTCATGTCATATCCATTGAGAGTAGTTTTAGTTAGGTGTAGAGTTTGAGAGTCGCTCAAAACTCTAATTTGTGTAATAATGCTACCTATTTGACTCTATTTGTATCGGATATGGACATGTATCTTTTGTGTGCTTAGCTGTCATCATAATTGTGCTAGATTGTTTATCTTTTCAATCATAATCTGGTGTGTGGTGCTTGGTTAACTTGTGATGTTGCAGTAAGTGTGGCAGGGCCACACCTTGCTGCTGCAGCAAACTTTGCTATGCATGAAATGTCATTTGCACCACGATTATATCTGTGACACAGTGTGCAGCACCCCATAGGAGGCATGGAAGTAGGGGGAGCCCCAGCCCTTAACTAAAAATTTGAATTTTGGCCTCTAAATGCCAAAATGGGAATTCAAATCCTCATTCACATATTTAGGGGGAGGCTCTACACCCATGGCTCGAAAATTTCAGTATTTATTTCATAACTTTTGTAAGCTCTAATTGGGTTGTCATCAATCACCAAAAAGGGAGAGACTAAAAGTGCAATCAAGCCCTAATTATGTGTTTTGGTAATAATGACCATGCAATTAGAGAACTAATGAGATTTATCGAGATGACAAGCGGGGAATTCATGTTCGATGATGCTACACGAAATGGAGGAGCCCCCAATTACAAATGTAGATGGCTTCAAACTCAAAAGAGGTTTAAATTCTTTTATATTTTGAATTTGAGTATAGGAAAAGCCGTACTATAAAGGGAGACACAATGCTTAAGCTAATATGTGCTATCAAGTGCTCAAACATACACATGCATCCTCAGATTCACAGCCAAGACAGTCTACACTTCACTCTTACCCTTGCTGTCTTGCGTGGTGCGGCACTGCCGCACTTAAACCGCGGCACTGCCATGACTTAAGTGACCATTGGGGCTGAGGGGGTATTTATACCCATCCTCTTCCTCCCCAGCATCTCTCTTATTCCTCCTGCTCATTCCAGCATGCCCAAACAGAAAAGGAGCTCTCTCTCTCTCCCTCCATTGTTGACCTTGAGCCCTCAAGCAAATCCATTGAGTTTCCCATCAATCCTTGAGAAAAAAGGGTCCAAAAGTCGATTAGAGAGTAGTTCCATTTATTCCCCCAACTCAAAAGAGCACTTAGTTCTTGTTTTGGTTGGCGGTTGTGTTTATTACTCTCGGAGCTTGGCTCCTAGCCGGCTAGAGCGTCGTCCATGGAGCTTGCCAACTTGTGTGGCAGCCCCAGGAGGTTTGTAACTATCTCTTGAAGCTAGTATACTGACCCCTCATCTCAAGAGTTAAGTCTCTTGACTTGAGAACGAGGAAGGGTTAGAAATCCCTAAGCCTTAGTGGCTAACCTCAACAACATAGAGGTAGGCAAGCCTTTGTGGCGAGTCGAACCATAGGATAAATCATTGTGTCACTTGTGCTTGATTTACATTACTTGCATTTCATATTGTTAGTTGAGATGATTTCTAGTGTTTCTAGTCGATCCACTTGTGTGTGGTGTTCCTACTCATTCTGATGAGGACATCGCCATGCTGGACACACCGACGCCATGGTCTTCCCCAAGTTGCAATTCGTTCCCAACTCAGCTGCCACGTCGCCCTCGGATTCAGCAGACACGTCATCACTGTTTCGGTCATAACTTTCTCATACGACATCGAAACGGGCCGTTCTCGGATGCGTTGGAAAGGGGACGACGACGCCGTCGTTTTGGATCTGGTCCCAGCTCCAGAAGGCCCGTGCATCATTCTGTGTGACCACGGCAAGGTGCTGCGTCACCTATTTGGGCCAACTTGGCCATGTATCGTGTCGGGCCTTAAGCCCAAGTTGTGGGCGCCCAACCCCTAGCCGTCCTCAACCCTAGGTCGAGTCTTAGACTATAAACACAGCCGTCGCCGCTGCTACACAATTGGGTTTTGTTTAGAGTTTAGTTTTCCATCAAGAAACCGAATCGTTCATTGTAGCGTGGTGACAAATCCTTTTACAGATGATCCGGGGCCCCGTTCTTGATCTCCTCCACTATGTCGATTAGTCCTTTGGAACCGAGTTCTAGAACCCTCTATTGATATTCGCGTCATTCATATTTGCAATATCAGATTGCGTGTTTACCTTCTTGCTTGTGCTCTTGATTCGCTTGCGGAAAAGCCTTCTTGGCGAGGTCAATCAAGTTGTGCTTGGTTGATAACCAACGGAGCGATGGTGTAACGGTTGCGGGGTTGAATCGCGTCGATTTGAAGCCGGATCGCCAACGTCGAGATCTCCACAAATCGAACTTATCGGCTACCTCTTGGAAGATCGGGCCTGTACTCATCAATTGGTATCGATATTTTAGGTTTACCACGAGGTATAATCTCGTTTGCCTTAGATTCGTATTTGTTCATTACCTAGAGTCTACAAAAGCCCAAAAATATTTCAATTTCCGCTGTCCTATCGCCCTTTGTGCCTTTGCAATTTTGTTTCAGATTCGTGTTGTTGAGTTTGTGTCCGTGGTCGAGTCTTGTTCTTTGGTTTAGGATTGTGTTCGTGGTCGTAGTTCAATCGCCTGTTCTTTGTGATTTTTGTTTTCCGCCGCTATCCCATCCACTGTTCCCAAACAACAAGTCGAAGCCACCACATTACTCGACTTGCCCCGCTTAGCCGCCTTTGTGTGTCACTTCGCCGCCAAGCGCAAACCCTAGACAAGGTTGCTACCGCTCTTATTTTGCTCGCATCGCAGCCCTCCTTTTATCATCGGTAATACCCTCTGCTTTGTTAGTCACAAAGTGACGATCCCGTGATTGGTGTTAGAGTTTGGGGACGCTTTGCCCTAACTCGCCGCCGCCGTCTTTGTCTCCGGAAAACATACCTTGAGATACCTTGGTAAAAGCACAGCATAACTTTTTTCGCTCGTTTATCCGAAAAATCTGAAATTTTTTCAGCAGCTTCTTGACACCATTTGAAGCCGGATCGCCAACGTCGAGATCTCCACAAATCGAACTTATCGGCTACCTCTCGGAAGATCGGGCCTGTACTCATACCAATTGATGAGTACAGCCCGATCTTCCGAGAGGTAGCCGATAAGTTCGATTTGTGGAGATCTCGACGTTACGATCCGGCTTCAAATCGACGCGATTCGAACCCTCGCAACTGTTACACCATTGCTCCGTTGGTTATCAACCAAGCACAACTTGATTGACCTCGCCAAGAAGGCTTTTTCCCGCAAGCGAATCAAGAGCACAAGCAAGAAGGTAAAACACGCAACTGATATTGCAAATATGAATGACGCGAATATCAATAGAGGGTTCTAGAACTCGGTTCCAAAGGACTAATCGACACAGTGGAGGAGATCAAGAACGGGGGCCCTGGATCACTGTAAAAGGATTTGTCACCACAGTTACAATGAACGATTCAGTTTCTCGATGGAAAACTAAACTCTAAACAAAACCCAATTGTGTAGCAGCGGCGACGGCTGTGTTTATAGTCTAAGACTCGACCTAGGGTTGAGGACGGCCAGGGGTTGGGCGCCCACAACTTGGGCTTAAGGCCCGACACGATACATGGCCAAGTTGGCCCAAATAGGTGACACAGCACCTTGCCGTGGTCACACGGAATGATGCACGGGCCTTCTGGAGCTGGGACCAGATCCAAAACGACGGCGTCGTCGTCCCCTTTCCAACGCATCCGAGAATGGCCCGTTTCGATGTCGTATGAGAAAGTTATGACCGAAACAGTGACGACGTGTCTGCTGAATCCGAGGACGACGTGGCAGCTGAGTTGGGAACGAATTGCAACTTGGGGAAGACCATGGCGTCGGTGTGTCCAGCATGGCGATGTCCTCATCATACTTGATCTGTGACTATAATACCTGCAGTAAGCTGAGAAATTTCTCCGATCTAAGTTTTTGTTCATTAATTTTGAACTGTGACTCGAAGTTGTCTGCAGGTGCGGCAGTGTCGTTGTTCTGGTCCGACAGTGCCATAGTCCGACAGTGCCGCCCTCCAGAACGACAGTGCTGTAGGGTGAATTTGATAAAAGTTTAAGTATTTATTTTAATAGACCTATTCACCATCCTCTAGCCCAACCAGATCCCACATAGCCGATCGGCGGAAGGACACGAACGGACACCGCTAAAGAGTCATCCAATGAAGAATGAACCAAAGCATCGCTGAGTGGGGGCATTCTAGGACGGGGACCGTCAGAGTTGTACAGACCGCACTCGCACAGCTGTTTATGCTCGCATTCACATTCATGCATTTGCGTTTTAAAAAAGAAGAATTTTAGGGCAACATAAAGCAATAATAAGTTTTTTCATGTGTGTAGACATTCATGATAGGATTATTTATAATGATATTTTTATTGCAGAATATGACTGCCAAACAAAGTATCAAGCAATTAGGTTGTCAATAGAAGACATGTGGGGGTGTCTAGCTAGTAGGTAACTGATTAGCAACCTGACACCTGAAGTATGCAAAACACATTCGCAGCCGCGGGTGCTGGATTCTTCATATTTGGATTCCCATAATCCTCGATTTTTTTGGCTTCATCGGAGTCCCATTTCTTTGTCTTGCTCCAGCGAAGCAAGGTGCAGGAGATTGTATTCCATTTGATGGTGAGCTCGACGCCGATGCTGCCAACGGTGCCTCCCTTCTCCCATGCTTCAGCTATGTCTGAACAAATGAGGTAGAAGCAGGAGGCCTCACATAGCATGAGATCAGTGCCTTCTTTACCTCCTTTTCCTCTGTGGAGCCATGGTTGCAGCTAGGGACGGATCTGGCAGTGGAGCAGGGAGTGGGGGCACAAGCCCCTCTATCGCCGCTGATCTCATGGAGCCCGCCTAAGTCCCTTCAAGAATTCTTGCACGGCTGCTTTGAGGAAGAGAGGTTGGAGGTTGAAGATAAACTTTCAACCCCTTGAACTTTCATCCAAGCTCATCAAAAAAGGAAAAACTCTTGTAATCGAAGACCCGTTCGGAACTCTGGGTGCAGCACGTCAGCGAAGTTGCTGAGTCTAGGTCATTCAATGTGTGTTTGAAAAGGTTTGTTGCATTCATGCCAGTTTCAACAAGTGTTTATGTGCAAAATGTTGTAAAATACGTTTGAGAGGCGCATATCGCCATCTAATAAATTTTTCAACTATTTTTTGGAATTTAATTTCTCCTTCCTTGACCTTAATCTTTTTATTCAAAGCTTCTAACAATTTTTTGGTGAGCTCCAAATAGTTTCTTTGAGTTTATCATCATTCAATCTATCTCCGGGATTTTTGAAGCTTTGGAATATTTTTTGTGATATAATGGTAATTCTAGATTTTCTTGGATTATTTTAATTTCAAAATTAGAAAAATCCCAAGCTCAATCTTTCATCGTCCGTTCAAGTTCACGCGTAAGAATTCTAATACGAGTGTGTTTGGGACTGCTCCGCTCCATGTTTTTCAGTTTCGCTCCACGGTTTTTAGCCAAATGGTTTCAGCTCTACACACTGTTCGAGAAAAAAGAGTGTAGTTGTGAGAGCACCTAAAGATGTGCTATACAAACTCTAGTTTTTTATGAAGCTGTTCTACAGTGAAGTTTGTGGAACAGATCCAAACACCCCCGCAAAGGTCTATGCCTTTGTTTTTTAATGGACTTTAATGTTTCCCAAGCTCAGTCTTTCACTGACCGTTCCATGCGTAGGAATTCTTATAAAACACAAAGGTCCATGCCTTTGTTTTTAATGGGCTTTAATGTTTTGGCCTATTAATGGTGATGGGAGATACAAAATCAATTAGGTAGTGTTGGGTTGCGTGGACAAGACCGTTCTAGGTGGGATATTGTAACATCCTCGGTATTACATCCTAAATCATTTACTAAGACACGTCATGAGCATTATATTTATGTGATAGTGCATATGATGGAGTGCATAGATGAAGCATTGCAATTAAAACGATCAATAAAAGTGTTAAACAAAAAGTTACTCCATAACTCATACAGTTAACAAGTCGGGTTGTAAACCAATTTTTATTGAACAAAAACACTATAGAACACACATGTGACACTTAAATAAAGTTTGAAATATGAACTTCGTAGATGACAGTGAAATACTTGCGGTTGAAAAATGATATTACTAATAATAGTTCTACTAGTCGAGAAATTGCAAATTAAAATCAAGTTCAGCTCAAAAACTTAGAAAAAATTCCAAGTTTGTCAACAGCTAGACATTGATATGTTTAGCAAATTATTTTGAGAGATTGGGTTAAGGGGTGGTGTAGTGTTATACCTCGATTTGGTAGTCTCATATACCATCTTGAGTGTAGCTAAGACCGTTTAGGTTTTGTAGCAGCTGTTTAGTCACGATGGGAGCTTTAAAAACCGTGCACAACACGTCCTCGGCCTGTTTCCCCGAGTGGGCGCGGTCATCGCGCCTCAGGGGCACGAAGTCGTCGTGTCGGTGCGTCTTGGGCACGCCCGCATGCTGTCCATGCTCGGCTAGCCTTGCCGGCCGGCCGGTCCGTCGGGGGCGCTGTGGTGTGGGGTCGCCGCCGCTGCTCGCATGGCCATGCGGCGCTGCCTCTATCCTACGCACTGCCGCGCTGCTAGCCCATCGTGCATCACAACGCAGCCGCTGCTGCCGTGTCATCCTTGCGTTGCACCTCTAGCCTGGTTGGATGCCGCGCGCACGTGGCCGTGCTTGTCGTCGCCATGCCGTTGATGGCACTGCGGCGTGCGGGCCACGCTAGTCATGAACGCGCACTCATGTCTGCTAGCGCCTGGATGTGGGTCTCGATGGTCGCGCCAACCACATCTAGCCAAGGCACGCACACGCTGAGCCACCGGCCATACCCCACCGCCCTCTCTCTGTTTCTCATCTCTCTGCCGCCATCGAGCCGTGCCCACGTGCGAGCTAGAGAGTGGTCACCTCTACTCAATTTCGTCCGTCTACACCTTCGCCCTCCCGTCTTCTCGTCGCCCGACCCCGCACAGCCATGATGACGCCCCAGCCAAGTGCCAATTTGGCTCCTTTCTACCGGCGTGCCGTTAAGGTTGTGTCTTGGCCATGACCGAGGGCAGACCTTCATTCCTCCACCCGAGCCTAATTACTTGCGCCACTACATTCGCCTTGCTCTCCTATTAGCCCTGCGCACCCCAATCCAGTCGCTACCGCCTCTACTCTACCGCTAACGCGACCGTGCCACTGCAGTACGTCGCCGCACGGTTCGGCCGCACGTGGCTGGCCTCCCTCCGTCGCTCTCCGCTCCAACCCTCACTGTGGCTTGGCTTATGGTAGTCCCTTGATGCTCTCACGGTAGCGGGTTGGGACCATTGCAGCTCTAGTTTGTCGGGGCGGCTACGCCATCATCGTGGTCGGCCATGCGCCACCATAGCCATCTCCAGCTCGTCCCATAGCCCCATGTCGCTGCTAGGTGTAGGTAGTGGAACCCTAGATGAGTGTCAGCCCGACCGACGGGCTGAAGTGGACCTCTGGTGGCCGGCGTAGCTTCTCCATGCCGCCGCTCGCCGCGCTGCCATGCGCGGGGTCATCGGGGGTGTGCGTGGAATTTTTTTTGGAATTCTAGGTGGTTAAGCGAGAGTAGCCATGGGTGATAGGACTCCAATGCAGTTTGGGAAGAATCTAGGGTGCTGGCCACAAAAGTCCCTCGCGTGTGGGCTCTCTCTCTCGCGGGCCGGCCTGCGTTGCGTGGGCCAGGTCAGCAGGCCGCGTGTGTGCACGCACGCTGCACACGCGTGTGGGCCACGCGGAGAGATTCGTTTTTCATTTTCATAAGGAATTAGAAATAGTTTTCTAATTTAATTTCTGAGCTGATTTTGGTAATTAATATAAAATCATGTAGGTGTCTAAAAATTATAAAAAAATTTGTTAGGTTCCTAAAATTGTCCTCTATCTGTTGGTGTATTTAGTTCATGTTTATACGTGTGGACACTAGGGTCTATTAAATCAATTGAGAATGCTTAATAATATTAAGTTAATTATTGTAGGAATTTTTATAGTAAATTGGTGATAGCTTTAGTCCTCAAATATTTATAGTAGCTTCATTGTATTATTATGTGCTCACTGTAATTTTTGTGGCTTTAGAATAGACTAAGCATTAGGGTAGTTAAATGCTCATTGTTTCAATGTACACTAAATCATCAATAGAAATAAAGATATATCCTTCATTTGTAAAGCTAGGTATTTGATAGTTGAACCCAATACTTTGCTTCGTAAAGATGATAGTTAGCTTAGTACCTTGGTCATTAGAGCTAGCTTAGTAGCTTAGTATGTGTATTCTTAGTCTAAGAGTTGTTGTTGCCTAAATGCTAAGTGTTGCATCATCATCGCATGCATGTAGAGAACGAGTTGGCGGAGATCGTGACCACCGGCGATCACAAGTTCAAGGAGATCGTCGAGGAGTATGAGGAGGAAATTTTCGTGCAGAAGGAGGTCCTGGAGCCGCCACTGACTGACTCAGCTGATACCGCGTCTGCCCAAGGCAAGCCCCGGTGCATAACCCCTTATTTTTTATAATCACTGTTTATATATGTTATGTGCATTTACGTTACAGGAATTTTATGGAAACCACATGCATAGATATACCTGTCCTAAGAGTCTTACTAGTGCAGGTTCAAGTAGCTACTATGCTTAGGTTTTCGGTAGCGTGAGTAACCTACCATTACTCACAATAGATGATTATTATTATTACTCTCATAATAAAATGATGAAAAGAAAATGAAGACCGGACAGGAAAATGGTATGGATATTGGTGGGTGTAACAGGTTGAGCTTGAGGAGTAGCTCTTGTGTGGAGGATTCTTCTGGTGAGTACAGATGGATCCTTGTATCATTTCCGCTAGATGTTTATTTTCATTCCGCTATTTAATTATCGCACTCAGAACTCTGGTATTGTAATAAATAATTTTTAAGAACTCTTGTTGTATGAAATGGACTAAGTATTGTAAGCTCACACTCATTATTGGATCCTGGCGGTAAAACGTGGATTGTTCGAGTTCTCTCTTGGGGTATGCTCGATAGAACTGCCTGATGTAGCTCACTTTCGAGGTGCTTAGTGTCTAGTGGAAGACGAGCGTCTCTGAAAATGTGTTATTTCGGACGGTTCTGCCACAAATATCCCACCTAGCCCCATGTTTGGTTGAGAGACACCCAGAGGCGGAGTCATCCCCAATGGGAATATTCGCCAGAGATCCAGGGCAACCCCATCCCCCAGATGTCGATGGAATGGGGTGTCCCACCTGGGATACGAGCTCTCCGCGTGACGTAGGGGAGAAGGGAGAGGAGAGAGGGTGGGCAGCTGGGGCTCCATCACTGGCCCGATGAGCTACACCCGGCCTTATCGCGTGTCTCCGCCCTTGCATTGGCCCCGCCGTGTGTGGCCATGCCTAGCCCCGACGAGCTCTGCCTGCGGCCTTGCCCCGCACCATCGTGCCCGGCCCCAGCGAGTCGCGCGCTGCCATGTCCGGCCCCGATGAGCTCCGGTGGAGGAGGCGCGGGGCACGGGGCGGAGGAGGCACGGGGTGCAGGGCGAAGGAGCAGCAAGGAGCTCGTCAGTGGACGTGGGGGGTTCGGGAGCGGAGGAGGCGTGTCCCGAGGCAGATAAGGCAGCGGACGGAAGAGGTAAGGAGAGGGGGAAGAAAGAAAAAAATGACAAATGGGCCCCACCTCGGTCAGTAGTTGATCCCGCTTCTGATGTCTTCGAACGAAACAGAAAACAGGTTCACATCCCTTCTCAACCAAACAGAAAATGGTGGCGCCCCATCCCGCAAAACAAAGACATGACCATCTTACCCCACCTTGTCTCCCAACCAAACGTTATCTTAGTACTATATTGCTAGTTGATGTGGGCGTATGGAGTTCTCCTTCCTATACATATGCACCAACCGCTTGAGAAAGGCACACTAGCATTACTCGTTGTAAAAAAAATCTCTTCAAATCGGACACCAATCTGGAACTCCGGGCAGTGGCGGAACTAGAACTTTTTATTAAGGGGGGCCGAACAATATACGACACCTCGTAAATATGACAAAAATATATATCAAGATTATGTCTCAATAGATTTTCAATGTTTTTATATATGTATTTAGTATTCATAGAGAAAAAAACACAAAATTGGGTGAAATAATATTTTTTTGCTATTCAATTGATTTTTTATAGGGTAATAAAATTGTTTCACTTTGTCAGCCTGTTCGCTCGTTGGTTTCAGCTATGACTTATCAGTCAGCCAACAGTGTTTTCCTCTCACAACAAACCAGCATCAGCAGGGCTTATCAACCCAGAAACCAACCATCGAACAGACCATGTGTGTGTTTGTGTGTGTGTGTGTGGGGGGGGGGGCTGGTTCTGCCAGTGACTCCGGGTGGAGCACGTCAGCCACGTCAGTCTTGCTAAGCTGGCCTGGCAAGTTCACCAATTCCAGCGCGACCCAGCTTGCCACTCCAGCACGTTGGGTTCTTTTGCCGAATTAGCATCATCGTTTGGTTGCGTGTTGCTGACCTTGCTGCTTGAGTTTTTCGGCAAAGTACATTTGTAATTTATCATTCATGTATAGAAACTAACATTATGCAATGATCAAATGGCTGATACTTGCATAACAATGAAATACATACAAAGTAGCCATTGTCTACCTCAAGTAATTTCCAGGCACCACAAGACGTTGCTTCAAAATACCGAAGCATAATTATTTTAGAACAATCGCTAATTAAGTAGCCCTTTTTAAAACTAGTAAGCTGAGTGCAACATGGGTCCATTACTTTCGCTACTCCTATGAAACGCATAAAATGTGTATACTTATTGTAAAGTTTGACCTGAACTAAGCTCATGTCAGAGATGGATAATTTTTAACAAACTATACTTGAACATACTCCAGCATACCAGCACTCTTATCTTTTTAATTTTAATGTCAGAGGGGGGGGGGTTATTGAGAATTGCCCAAAACGGCACGACAATTTTTACAGGAGCTTTTGGAAGCTTTACAGGGGAGCCAGCACTCTTCATTATTTGCTAGATACTCTTGCATATTGTTACACCCCAAAATTCGATGTATTGTGAATAGAAAACACAAATGAAATAAATGAATTAATGATTTTCCTAAAACATTCTAAGATTTATTTATTTGTTAATTTGGAGCGCACAAATATGATTTTATAAAAACTTTTACAATACGTACATTATAAAAGATTTGTTGCATTCATGCCAGTTTCACCTAGTGTTTATATGTGCAAAATGTTGTAAAATATGTTTAAGAGGTGAATCTCTCTCTCTCTCTGAATTTTTCCAACTATTTTTTGGAATTTAATTTCATCTCCTTGATCTTAATCTTTTTATTTGAAGCTTCTACAGTGTTTGAATCTATATACAATGCAAAGAATGATATCGCAATTGGCACTAGATAACTATTAAATTAAACAATATAATTTTCCTCTCTTAGTAGTACGACCATTTAGCCTAACAATCTGGGCATATTTAATACTCCATAATCACCTCATGGCTGGCTAAACATAAATCATATCTTATACATTTGTCTTGAGCTCATCTCAATCCATTCATGCCATGAAATTTTTGTTGGCTCAAAGCACCCTTGTGGACTATATTATTAATCTTCACGTGTCACATGAAATGTTATTCCACAAGTGTTGCCATTAATTACCGAAACTCAAATAGGGACCTAGATGCTTTTAGTATTATAAGAACATCCCAATGTGTGGATATGAATACTATGAAAAACAATCCAGATTACATCATGGAATATCTTAAGATTACTATAAGAACAATCTAAAATATGTCACAAAATATCTCATTGATACTAAGTGAATCACCAAAAAATACAACATGGAGTATCTCATAGGTACTATACCAATATTGCAAAATACAATATGTATGGAACATGAATATTTTTGAAAAAAATAGAATATATTATGGAACATCTCATTAAATACTACAATAGATATAATATACACCTCACGAATACAATGAGAATAGTCTTATTAATTATAGAAGAAATAGTTCAATACATTATTTTTGGAGAAGGCATTTAAAGTAAAAGCAGTGAATAGAAACAAGAAGAAATCTATATCTATATATCTATACCTAATATTAAAAAGCCAAAATTTCTCTCCACCATTTTCTTCGTCCACCTCCCTCTAACTATCTGGCCAATGGAGAGTTTTTTTCGTCCAGACTTATATAACCCGTGCACATACAAGTTAGAATAGTTCGAGTCTAGCGTGATACGAAGTCTGATTCTAAGATGCATTGGACCATGTACGCGACCCAGACTAATAGACCGTGCTCATTAAAGTTGGAACAACTCGCGTTTAGCAATGATATGGAGTCCAATTCTAATATGTATTGGGCAATGCACAAACACATTTGCTATTAAAATAAAAAAGAGAAAAATAAAAATATAATGGTAAAAAGACATAGATAGAAAAGATAATGAAATAAAAAAGAGAAAAAAAAAAATAATAATAAATAAAAGAAAAAAAAGGAAAAACAGAAACAAGAAGAAACAAAAAATATTCAATGATATAAATAGATAAGGGAAATAAAATAAAAAAAGAACAAGACAAATGAAAAGAAAAGAAAAAATTCTCTATCCCTACCTAATATTAAAGAGCGAAGCGTTTCTTCCAATCCATTTTTTACTTTTTAAACTACCCTTCTTTTGTCTCACTTTTTTACTTTTCAAATTGTCGTCGCGCTTCTGTACCCCATTTGCTCATACAAATTAGAAAAGTCGTGTCTAGCGATGATACAGAGGCTATTCTCTATGGGAGGTAGGTATACTTGTGGGCATGTAAATGTTTTATCCACATCTTACCCGACCCGCTGCCAGAGGTCCAAACAAAAATTTTCATGAACCTAGGCTATTCTCTATGGGAGCTTCATTTACATTTAATATGCTATTATACAAAGTTGTTGATTGCGTGACAACTTTTAAATAAAAGAGAGAACAAGTGAGTTTTATGGAGCGAAACTCTCTCAACTCAATTAAATGTCTATGAAATAAAATGTCTATGAAACAAAAGAATAAAAACTGCGTATTGAGATTGATGGTTTCGTCCCCATTTCATTGCATTCTACGTTTTTGGAACAATGCTATGAAACTTTCCACCAAGTCGAAACCTTTTAAGTTTGGCTAAATATCTTTACACCTAAAAAAGACTATAAAGCCATCATCTACCTGGTGATACCAAATCTTGATCCCTGCTCCGCATCCGATACGAACCATACTTCACTTGGAGCTCACACGAAGACCAGATCCATGTGTAAATGCACATTATACCTGTCGACGAGCTCACCGGATGAGTAACTAGTTAAATTTAAAAGAGTTTAACTCATTGACAGGTATAATGTGCACTTATTTTGCGACATGGAAAGTACCATCGAAAGAAAATGGTAGTGTTTTAGTCACCTTGTGGGCTGATAACGAGCAGACGGGTTTTCCACCGTAATGGCTACATAGGAAAACTTCGGACGTCTTGGTTCATAGGACATAGGAGTATTTGGTTGTAAGTTTTATAACCTTTTTTGCTCACACCATTCGTATAAATTAATGTGAATACGAATGCATCCCAGCAATCTCTTGCTGTGTTTCCAGCACACTTGGACGTGTTGCGCACTATTACCGGACTATCCAGCTCCAGCCTACTTTGCTCACACCATGGGCACTTGCTTCAGGGACACGAGAATATTGCCGGCTGCGCTGTGATGTACGAGTTCCAGAGGTGCAGAATAAGCTTGTTTGTGTCTGCGACTCTATACTCCGGTTCAAATACGTCCAGTCCTAGCTATATATGCGCGGACGGTAAATGGTATACTATATACAAACTCCGATGGTCCAATGCCTATGTTCAAGGCCGATCTCGACGTGGGCTTGAGGCCGATCTCGACGTGGGCTTGAGCACCTTGGGTTTACTTGTTATATATGCTTCATTTGTGGCCTAAGTTGCCATTATTGCCACGCCATGGCTCGTGACCTAAACAGGCGTAGATGGATTGATCCACCGATCTGACTATCTAAGCATGATCGTATTACCAGCACTATGGCTGATCCTCGTAACACTGAATTAGATTAGTACCTGATTGCCTCAACCCCTCTACGTTATAGAGAGTTGAGTTTTCTCAATTGTGTCAGCAACTTGGCGCTACAATTCCACATCAGAATAACTAGGATATTATTTGACGGTTTAAACAGACATGTAGATCACCATACCAGAATAGCCACAATATTGATAACATCCAAACACTAAACGACGTAGTGTAACCATCTTACTAGGCGTCAATGAAGCTGGTCTATAACAGACATGTAGATCGCCATACCAGAATAGCCACAATATTGATACCAGAATGAAGCTGGTAACCATCTTACTAGTGTAACCATCTTACTAGCAACCGAAGTATTCCTCGGGAACATGGAACTTGAGACCGATGGCCTATGACATGAAAAAACAGATGTCAGCTGATGAAAGGCTTCTGGCTTTCCCAAACATGAGAAAGGGAAAGCATAACAAACTACGAATAAGACTGACTGAAACTATGCCGGAAGTAGCATAGCATCCACGTAATGTTAACTTCCAATAGATAGAAAAGGTTTAAACCCAGCTCTGCAAGTTAAAAACGGTATCAGATTCATATTAACTACCTTGGCTGCTTTACATAATCCTTGTGAACCAGGTTGTTATATTTTCTCTGAATTACAAGTAAAGTGCAAGAGGCCTTCCAATTTGTTTGAATCCAATGGAGGAAAATGCTTGCTGATTGCTACAGGTAAACAGGAATTTTCATACCTTAGCAAATTTTATATCTGCATCACTATGATCCTTCTCT
Source organism: Miscanthus lutarioriparius (assembly GCA_904845875.1). NCBI lineage: Eukaryota > Viridiplantae > Streptophyta > Magnoliopsida > Poales > Poaceae > Miscanthus > Miscanthus lutarioriparius. The sequence continues at coordinate 30,684,966 of CAJGYO010000005.1, forward strand.
CTCCCAGCAGCATCACCGACATAGAAAGATCTGTAATAATAGGGCACATGTCAGAAGAGGAGCTTCTGGATAACTTTGCATCAAATAGAGAAAAATAAGGGGGTTGTTTTACTGTGTCCCCAAGTGTGACCAAAAGCTTAATCCACAAGGCCAAGGTGGGGATTGCTAGTCACCTATTATTCAATTAAATAGAAAATAACGTCTGTCCTATTTAGGCTTGATCAAGCCTATAACCTATAAATGAGTGGATGGTAAATTGGTCTGGGCTCCTTTTTCCGTGTGGGTTTAGCCCATCTCTAATACTGTAATACATGCTCCCGTGTGGCAACCAGCCAACCACCTTGGAGAGGTGGTCAACACTGGGTATCTTACAACAACATAACAACATTGTCCACATATAAATCATATATTATAAACATATTGTGCTACTTACATGCATGTTAGCAAGTAAAGCATGTACTATTGTATTGTGACGTCGACTAGAGAACTACAGGGTCAAAGCAACAAAGCAGCAGTCCTCATCAAAAGCATTGCAAATCTATGATTGCAGTTATTTCAAGCTCAAACCTATCGCAACATCTGAAAGACCCCCACAGGTTCCTACCCTTATCATCTAACATTGCTTTATTTTCAATATATAGGGCAAAAATCCAAAGAAATTACTAAGGCTTGACACAAGCGTCATCGAGAACCATTCCTTGTGATTGGGATTAGGTAGACCCTCCAAGACGAGGCACATCAATGCCTGCTACTTGCAAGCATATGTGCTGCAGTCTGCAGACACATTCAAACCATGCCAAATAACATACTTAATAAATTTAAGAAACGAAACGTGTATATTTTTTTATGTGCACACCATTGCAATCCACTAACATGTCAGCCCTTATCCTGCATGAAAACTACTTCCATATCAACAAACAGAAACAGGGGTAAGGTTGTGAAACAGGTGAGTGGTTCCAGGTTTCCAGCCGATTAAATATTGACCACGAATTAAAGTGTATATTTGTGTAATTTCATTCAAAGAGAGGTGCAGTTTTTTTTTCAAACTGTTATATGACTCTGCCAAAGGGCGTGGTTCTTAAAATCTGAAAAATTATCTGAGAATAGGTGATTACCGATCCATGTCAATTTCGATTCCAGAATTGAAATGCTGAGCCATCAACCACCACATTCCAGGATTTGGTTTGCGGTATGGATCTGGAATATCTTTTCCTTTCCCTAAACCACAAGCAATGAAAACCTGCAGGTGCAAATCAAATTAATCAATTATAGAACTACCTTTTGTTCTCGAACACGCAGAGCCTTGTTCGTTTGATCCCCAAACCAAAGGGATTGGGAGGGAATGGAGGGGACTGCCCACTCAATCCCCTCAAATCCCCTTGGTTTAGGGATGAACTTCAAGGCCTAAAAGGGCATGACCCAACCTGAAAAGGCAAACTTAAGTCCTATTTGAGCAAACTCAGACTATGGGGACCGTGAGTCCTGGAGCAGAGTCTTCCTTTTGGGTAGTGGAGGTAGGGACCAACAAAATAAAAATAAAGAGCATAACAAGAACCCCCAGATGATAATGAGCATCAGTGCTTTTTGGTCCAAATAAGCTAAACCAGATACCTCAGCGACTCAAGTAGCAGCGTTATGCCCACTCCTCTTGTAGTGACATTCTAATAAAATGTACTTGACCTATGTTTTTCCACAAACTGGAATGCTGTATCCACTGGTAAAGAATTGAATACTCGGAACTCAATCTTGAAATATCATAGATATTTTACATCTCCAGAGCACAAGTTTCATGATTCTGAGTATAGTATCACAGAAGAAAAAAAAAAACAGGTATTCCAGGTTCTATGTTTGTGTCTTAAAAAATAGCAGACTAAAGTTACATTTGGCATTAAGGTGAGCTGCAATAATATTGTTTGCCGGAACTGCTTTTCATAATCTTAGTTGACGAAGTTATTTTGGCTAATTTAGATTGCAAAAATAGATACAATGGGATTCACCAAGTGTGACAGAGACAACAGTGGTATAACTGAGTTTAAAACTTAATTTGGTTTCCTAAACAAGGTATAATTTTTTTTACAACTGCTTTTCTATGGCATCTTTAGAAAAATAGTTAGTACTGCACAGCACAGCAGCCACAAACTGACTGTAAATAAGATCAAGTGATTTAAGTTATAGGGCAATGCCCATTTCAGTTATCAGGAACTAAAATAACAGATATATTTCTTTATTCCTTTTTTATTTGAATGGCTGCTCAGATTTGAGATAAAGAAAACAAGTTTACAGCATACCTGAATAGGGGCTTTAACACATTCAATAAAGTTATCAAGGCGACCAACTTTGGAGTCAACAGCTTTCTGTCGCTTGTTCTTATGGCGCTCAATGTTTGACTCATTGGTGAATATGACCTAAAAACAACATACAGTATAAGCCACCAAAATCAAAGCACTACATAATTAATTACATTAATTAAGATATATATATCAGAACATAAAAACACAAATTTACAAAATTAAAACGAGAAGTGAAGGATTTAAAAGAACTGGTGAAAAGAAACCTACTAACCAGCTTGTAACCATCATTGTACAGTCTTTGCAATTTTTCTGGAATTGATTTATGCTGTAAAGACCACTGGTCTGCACCAACCCTGCACAAGCAGTAGGTTCAAAAATATCAACCAAGTTCTTATTATAGCAACAGCGGTCAGAAAGTAGACATGTAAGAAATCATCAACTAGGGAGAACATCGCAACAATAAGCCATAAGAGGGCTCTTAATCATTATGATAGAGGTCATCGAAAAGTCAAGCATAATACATTTCATGGCTAAACTCTAGGTTGGTCTGGTGTCAATAATTTCCATAGAGATGCTTATAGACAGTTGGCGCTTTTGCTTGTAAAGATATCTGGCTTATTAGTTAAGGACACCAAAGGAAAAGGTTGACAAATGAAGGGGCCTCGAAATGAGAAATTGACAACACACTGATAGCACAGAGGTATGCCCAGTTGTGACGCCAACAAACAGGGTTCAAACCCTGTAGTCTCACAAAAAAGGGCCTCATTGTGCAATGCCATGTTCCTGGGCGGTCCAGCCTTCAGTCCCTTTTCTCGGCCCAGTGTTGAGATCCTCTTCTTAAAGCAATGCCTCATGGGAGGCCTTTCCCCTAGGGGTCTAGTTTTTAAGAGAAGTTGAAATCTAAGAGACCAATGCTCTTCAAAATTACTATGTGGATGTCTACAGGTTTCCCTAGGAATACCCAGAAGTGAAAACCATATGCCATGAATGATTTGCATTGAATTCAGGATCGCCCAGTTTTCCAACTTATTGGCATTCACATTTTTTACAAATGTATAATGCTATACGTTTAGTTAGTACTAATTTATTAATAGATGGCAATGTCTGACAATTCCTCTTTATCCAACTGCAGGAACTTCAGACTAACTTTAATTACACAACTCAGTAATTTAAAGCCTTGGGCTGAAGAAAGAATAAGTGGTCACATAAAGAAAGGACTTAATTCCATCGTTATTCTGGGAGCCTGGATGGTTTTAAAGTACTGCAATCGTTGTGTCTTTGATGGTGCCTCTCCTAATCCAGTTGGGGCCTTAGGCTGCTAGAGAGGAGCTATTGGATTGGGGTGTGGCTGGGGCCAAGGGCATTACCTTTCTCCGTGCCCTTGCACCAAATGGTGAATAGGGCCACCACCTTTCCATAGGTCGAGGTCGTTTATTCTCGTTTATTGTTCTTATCCCCTTCTTTTCTTCTTAATGTTATGATCTTGTTCAAGAAATAAATCAGTAATTTAAAGCCTTTATTTACTAAATCAATTCAAATGTGTCTCCATAATAAACGACCGAATAGGGGAAATAATATTCGCAGTGGAAGCATCTAGAATACCATTTAGAGTGAAACCAGCTTGTATATCTTATGAAACACAATACCTCCTCACACTGGTCTTGGCAAGGCATCCATCAAAATCAAATGCAGCAATCTTAGATGAAGCATGAAGGCCATCTTCCTGAACAACAATTGAAAGGAAGTTTTTTTAATAAAAAATTAGGACCTTACAACCAGAAACAGTATGACATAGGTATCAACACACCTGCTCACGGAAGATAACTGTATCAAAAACCTTCCAATGAGCAGGAAGGGTAGCATCCTACATCAACAGACAGAAAGAAGGTGAATATGTAGCAATTCAATAACATGCTTGCACAAAAAAAAAGGCATGGCAAGATATAGGGAGCATAATTCTTAGCAGCAGCAGCAGCAGCCTAAGGACAGGAGTAGTTAAGAATGACAAGGTTACCTTGTATTCTTTCTTGATATCAGAAAGTGAAAAGGATATCGATGGACCAATCGTTCTGTTCCCTGCAGGCAACTTCTAGGAGAAAAAAGAAGAAGAATCAGATGTTGAGCTTTGCGGCAGGGTTTTTTTTTTTGAAGAAAATATGCCAGTCATTTACCGATTCATAATAGAAGGAAAGTATTTACAGCCTGGCTGAGTGCCAGACTTGAAGGAAACTACTCTAATGACTGACAACATACAGGAAAACCACAGAACTAAGAGTATTCAAAATTGAATAAATAAATCTAAATGCTGTATTCGAAAACAGAGTTGGCGAGTTGCCATCAAATTTTTGTGTGTTTGCATTCTCCATAGTTATCATCAAAGGTAGATAGAGTCCAAAACCGAAAGCATCATAACATCAGATATTCAGATCACACATCACCTTTGCTTCTTCCAGGTTCTTTTCAGCACCTTCTTCAGACTCCCCCATGCAGTGAACCTAGATGAAATCAAGTAATGAGAAGTGACAGACATGTTACTTATACAACATTATTAATTCACTGACTTTTTACTACATCTGTCCTCCTGTAGCACATATTGCTGCAGATTGATTCGATTGTAAGCACGATCTTTCGACATCTATATTGTTAAATCTTTCGTGCATGCCTTCTCTATAGATACTATCAAATGCTTAGCGGCAGTTCTAGTACAAGTGATCACCTTTACACCTTCCAGATCCTTGTCAGCACCTTCTTTTGAGTCCTCCATGCTGCGAGCCTAAAACAAATTAAGCAATGCAGGAAAGATACATCAAAAGGTGTTTTAGGGGGATAGAGTCAACTCCAAAATGCTCATATTGAAGTCTAACCATTTCTTTCTTCAGATTTGACTCATTCAATTCATCAGCCACATTTCTATCACTCTTGTGATTCTGCAAACGAATGTGGTGAATCTAACTAAGAAATCAAACATAAAATACCACAATTCACAGAAAATATTATAAAATAGACAGGATGAACTGGAATCAACTGTAAAGTAAATGCATTGTTTTACAACTCCAAGGGGTTCGGTTGAGGAAAGAATCCTTCATCTTCCTTTCATGGACTAAAACACAGACCACACTTTTCCATATTTACAAAAACTAAAAACTAGTGAGCATACGCATACCCTGCGGTATATACTTCATAGTTAGAATGACACGTGATTTAGGGCACGTTTGGTTGTTTTACCCATCCAGCTAACCTCAACTCACCCAGTAAGGCTAAGCTTGCCAGCGTGAGAGAGCAGTTTTGGCTCACTTTTTAGTTGGCAAGAAAAATCCTTGAAAGCTCAGAAACCGAGGGAACCAGCAAAGCTACCAAACGCTGTGTTTGTTGCAAAGCCAGGCAAAGCAAGAGGTGGCAAGGCCAGCAAATGTGCCCTTAAGCTAGCTGTATGAGTGACAGATTGTTACCTCCTCCAACTTGCGCAACTTGTCACGGTCATGATCCTGCATGCAACTCAAATCTACAAATTAGTCTCCATATGGAAAACAAATCACAAAAGCTTTGCAAAATAAAAGGCACATACCTCGATTGAATCAAACCCCTTCAGATTCTCCATTGGAAATAATGGGTATGATGATGTAGGGAAGCACACAACATGATACCACTTGGTATTTTCATAGCCACGGGGATCATGAACAGAGGCACCAAGGCGGAGGGCACTTTTGGCAATATTCTCGCTGCAGCCCTTGCAGGTAGAGCGGCCAGACTTCGCGTACTCAACAGAGACAGTTACCTTATCTGGCACCCCCTCTGCAGGTGAAGACATCTGAATCCTTGCTGTCTTTGGACTTGGTTCCTCCAAAGAGCTGACTGCAGGATTGTCTCTTTTATGATTCTGAAAATGAGTTGTTCTCATTGTCACGGGAGTCGGTAAAGATTTAAAGGGCGTACCCAGTGCAGAGAGCTCCCGCTCTGTGCAGGGTCTGGGGAAGGGTGTCGGTGGCAAGCCTTACCCTCGCCTGTGCAATGCGAGGAGACCGCGACTCGAACCCGGGACCTTCCGGTCACAGGCGGTAAGACTCTACCGCTTGCACCAGGCCTGCCCTTCGGAGTCGGTAAAGATTTGCCCCAAAAAATGAATCACTTATGTTGTTTTGCTAAATATGGGATCGCGACAAAAAAACACTAATCATCAGTTAATCATCCAAGTGCTGCTGTTCAAACAAGAGATTCAGTGTGGTCCATTCTTTTTGATTTATCACACGCTTATCTGACTATAAACACATCATTCTACAAGCAGGGGTGCCATAGAGTGGGAAAATGTTAGGAATGAATTGTACATATATGGTGTTTCTTTACTCGGCATTATTAACCACAAATTTTGTCAAAACTATTCTACATTACCCAAATCTGTAGCAAAGCTACGTGGCTAAACAACCATTGCAACGAGTAAAGGGCGCATTACCTTCTCTAGCTCTCGCAATTCCTCACGATCATGGTCCTGCAATCCCAAAGCCCCACGTATTAATCCCCAGAACAACACAGAATGAGATGACGAACGTCACGAAACTAACCACCCAATGAGCGAACCTTAACGGAGTCGAACCCCTTGATACTCTCGATGGGGCCGAGCGGGTGCGACGAGGAGGGTAAGCAGGAGACGTGGTACCACTTGGTGGCGTCGAAGCCACGGGGGTCGCGCGCAGAGGCGCCGAGGCGGAGCGCCCCGGAGGCGATGGCCCCGCTGCAACCCTTGCAGGTTGAGCGCCCGGACTTGGCATACTCGACGGATATGGTAGCCGCCGCCGCCGGCGTGGTCGACATGGCGAGACGGGTGACGCGAGCACCGGAGGCGGGGAGGAGAAGGCGGAGGCGGATGGGGTTTCGCGCAATGCGGAGGTAGGAGAAGGGGACAACGGGCATACGAGGTGGGGAGCACGGGGTTTATGATGGCGGGTGAGGGTGCGGCGATGGCTAGGGTTTTGTGCGGTGGATGCGGGCGGCCGGCCGGCGCGGGGATCGATACCGTGGTGTTGTGGACTGGTGGTGGCCGGTGGGAGCGGAGCGATCGATTCCGTCAATCCGGCGGGAAGAAAGAGGGGTTGGGCAGCGCGAGTCGTGTCGCGGTCTCGCAGCTGTGTTGGCCAGTGGCCTGGCCAGGAGGTACTCTGGTTCTGGGAGTCTGCGGCAGCTGGCGCGAATCTGGCAGCCGCGGCGCAGGCTTTGCATCGGGCGGCCGCGGTGTTCGTGCGCGGCTGCTCCTCACCATCACGCGAGCGGGCGCAGACGGCGCACACCTCACAGGCACGGGCGCACGGCAGTTGGCACGGCTGGCCCAGACAAGAGGCACACCTCATTTGGGATCCATTTTACTAATTATTGAGTGCCTCATTATCACCTCTATTTTGTTTACGTGTGTACATTAGTTGTGAACTTGTGCATGTTCTGTTCTTCTCTTTGTGGCTGTCCTGTTGGCGGTTTGCGGTGAGAACAAGAATTGTGCACTTGTAGGCTTGTAGCTCTTGTTTTGTGGCTGTCAACCTGTAGTCCATTTTGCACTTTTGCTTTGGTACTTTGATAGATTGTGAGATGTGAACTTGTTGAAGACTTGAAGGGCTCCACCGGCAGTCTGTTGAGCCCTTCCGAGGAATAATTAAGGGCCCGTTCGTTTACGTCGATTTCCGGTCGGAACGCTTCCCGGTGATAGCTGACCGGTATAAAATACAGCTGCCTTCCGGCCGGGATCGGTTCCGGCACTCCGTTCCGCTCAAAACGAACGGGCCCTAAGGGTGTAATTGGCGACTAGCGAACCATGACTAATAAGAAGAGAAGAGAAGGGAAGCACCAGCAATGGATTAGATCAGTGTGTGTTGCTTCCTGTGCCTGTGTTGCTCTTACTCGTTTGAAGCCACCTTCAGGTACTAGGTCAGCATGTTCGGTTCTTGGTGCTGGGACACGGCTTAGCTAGTCAGCCTGCAGCACATTCTCCACCAATTCGAGCGTGAGTTTGAGACAAGGGCGTGCAGAAGTTTCTGTGGAGCGGGTGCATTGCATAAGCTGTCAATTCTAAAGGTTAGTGAGCTGCGGCTCCACCCACTGCGGATCATGTAGGGCGCGTTTAGTTACCTGCATACGCCACGGTCAGGCTCTACGGATGCAGCTCCGAGCGTTTGGTTGGCTGGTTGGAGGTTAGGGTCTGTCCCATGCGGTGCAAGATTCCCTCGTGAGCCAGGCTCAACTCATATGCCAAAAATCCTCGTTCCTCCGCGGCCAGGCTCGCGCGAGCACAGCAAGCATGCAACGGGACATGTCAGTGAGACAGCAGATGCTAGCATGCAATGAACTAAACGAAATCTCCGAATAGCCAGGCTCTGTGAGTACGATAACCAAACACCGGCCATGTGCATGCGCTCGACCTGGCTACGTGCAGCCTGGCAGCCCAGGTACAGCCTGGCTCATCTGAGAAGCTAACCAAACACCGTCCATGTGCATGCACTCGGCCTGTCTACCTGCAGCCTGGCTGCCCAGGTACAGCCTGGCTCATCTGAGAAGCTAAGGGGGTGTTTGGTTGGCCGCATAAGGGCAAACCAGGCTCTCCGGATGCAGCCTGCTCATGTTTGGTTCCCTAGCCATCCTCCCGAGCCAGGCCCCGCTCGTGCAAAAGCCCCCTCCTGGCCTGGCTCGCGAGGAACGCCCAAATCGGCCGTTTTTCTTCAGCCTAGCTCGCTCCGTGCTCCCGCGAGCTTGCGCGCCTGGCGATTCCGTGCGCGGGGAGATGACGCGAAGATCCTAGGGTTACCTCCTCCGTTCCCGCCATTCACCGCCTATATATCTTCCCTCCCGCCGCCTCCCTCTCTTCTTCTTCTTATCGCTCCCCGTCTGCGTCGCCGGTAAGCTCCACCTCCTCTTCCTCCTCCCCCCAGTGTTCTTGATGGATTCGTGGCCTCCTAATGCCTACCCTCTCTCTCGATTTGTTGCAAGTGCCATGGATTTGCGTCATCTCGAAGCAAGTGAGTTTTTCCCCTTCTCTTTCTCCATTTTTCTGTGCGATTTGAAACCCTAGGTCACCATTGTTTGTTGATCTCGCTGCAGGCACACCAGATCTGATTTCTTGGCTGTTATTGCGGTATGGATCCTTGTTCTTAGGTCTCATTTTGTTTTCTTGTTTTTTTCAAGTAAAAATCCTATTTTGTGTATGCTAATCCTCTTTTCTTTGCTTGTGTGCTTGCAGATCTGAGCTCCCTCACCTGTTGGGTTGGGCTTTTGCTGGTGCTGCTGCTTGTTGACGTGGGTATTTTGTATATCTACTCCCCCTCTCGCCTCCCCCCTAATCTGTACCGTGCGATAGTGAGTCCTGCGTTCTTGGATTCGGATGCATGTCCTACTTTGTGATATTATGAGCAAGTATATGAAGTTGCCATTTTGTCTGAGCTATTGTCCAAGTCTATGATGATTCCTTTTGTCTTGAGCTATTGCCTTAGTCTATGATGATGCCTTTTTCTGAGCTATTGCCCTAGTCTGTGATGATGAAAGTCTTATTTTTAGCATGTTCTAGTATATGATGAATCCTTTTTCTAAGCTTTTTGTCCAAGTCCATGATGATGACATTGTCATTCTGAGCATTTGTCCTTAAATTCCATTCATTTTTTCTAGATGAACTTGGAAGAGAAGAGACGCATTCTTTTTGCTCGTGCTGCTGCTCTTATCACTGCTATGTATGCCCTGCTGTTTGCTAGACTTAGAATGCTTCAGAGTCAGCGGCCTCAGATCAGTTATGGTCCAATGAGCATTAGGGATGAGGAGCGCCAAAGAAACTTGAACTTAATTTACAACTACAATGATATAGAGTGTGTGAACATGCTTAGAATGAGAAGGGCACCCTTTTTTAGTTTGTGCAACTTGCTTAGGGAGAAGAAGCTACTTGCTGACAACATAAATTCTTGTGTTGAAGAGCAAGTTGCAATGTTTCTCCATATTGTTGGTCATAACCAACGATTTAGAGTTGTAAAGCAAAACTGGAGAAGATCTATAGAGATAGTCCACCGCCATTTTAAAGATGTGTTGTATGCTATTGGTGAGCTTAGACAAGAGATGATTAGACCTCCAAGCAATGAGACATCAGTAAAGATTAGCAACAGCCATAGATGGTATCCTTACTTTAAGGTAAAAAAAACTGTCATATAGCTGCTAGGATATTGTTGCATTAGCTCATGTCAATTTACTATGCAATTTTGGATGCCATGTAGGACTACATTGGGGCCATTGATGGGACTCATGTATTTGCCAAAGTTCCAGCCAAGATGCAAGCTGCATTTAGGGGTAGAAAGAATGCCCCCACACAAAATGTGCTAGCAGCAGTTAGCTTTGACTTGAAATTTACCTATGTCTTTGGTTGGGAGGGATCACTCATGATGCCACAATTCTTGCTGATGCATTCTGAGAGAGAGGATGGGTTGAGGGTTCCACCTGTAATTAAATCAATCTGTGATAATAAGAAGCAAATGTAAGCGCAAAATGATGAATCTAATTGAACTCCACATTTGTTTTAGGCAAATTCTTCTTAGTAGATCTTTGGATATGCTTGTCGGCACTGGATTTCTTCCTCCTTATCGAGGTTGTAGGTACCATCTTAAAGAATATGGGAATAGGAACTACTCAACCAACCCAAAAGAGTTGTATAATTTGAGGCACTCTAGTTTGAGAGTAACTGTAGAAAGGGCATTTGGGGCTCTGAAGAACCGTTTTCGCATCATTGACACCAACAAACCATTCCATCGCTTGAGGACACAAATCAAGCTTGTGCTTGCATGTTGTATAATGCATAACTGGATCCTTAGTTTTGGGGTTGATGAGGTTATTCCAGAAGAGTTCTCTTGGGTACCAAATGACACAAACAGTCAGCCCCATCCTGCTCATATAGATGACAATGCTGCCTGGGCACTTCAGAGGGATGAATGGGCTAATCACATGTGGGCTAATAGGGGTCTTTCTAGAATCTAGAGTTCTATTATGTATCATTAAGTTGCCTGTACTTCATTTTATTCATGGACAAATGCTGTTTTTTTCCTGTGATTCTATACTTGATCTGAGACTTTGGGCATGTGCAATGATATTTTTTTCTGTGATACTACACTTGATCTGAGACTTTGGGCAATAGCAATGATGTTTTTTTCTATGATGCTACACTTGATCTGAGACTTTGGGCATGTGCAATGATATTTTTTTCTATGATACTACACTTGATCTGAGACTTTGGGCAATAGCAATGATGTTTTTTTCTGTGATACTACACTTGATCTGAGACTTTGGGCAATAGCAATGATGTTTTTTTCTGTGATACTACACTTGATCTGAGACTTTGGGTATGTGCAATGATGTTTTTTTTGTGATACTACACTTGATCTGAGACTTTGGGCAATAGCAATGATATTTTTTTCTGTGATACTACACTTGATCTGAGACTTTGGGCATGTGCAATGATATTTTTTTCTGTGATACTACACTTGATCTGAGACTTTGGGCAATAGCAATGATGTTTTTTCCTGTGATACTATACTTGATCTGAGACTTTGGGCAATAGCAATGATGTTTTTTCTGTGATACTACACTTGATCTGAGGCTCTGGGCATGTGCAATGATGTTTTTTTCTGTGATACAAAACACCTGTGCTGAGGCTCTGGGCATGTGCAATGATGTTTTTTCTGTGATACTACACTTGATCTGAGGCTTTGGGCATGTGCAATGATGTTTTTTTTGTGATACAAAACACCTGTGTTGAGGCTCTGGGCATGTGTAATGATGTTTTTTTCTATGATACTACACTTGATCTGAGGCTTTGAGCATGTGCAATGATGTTTTTTTCTGTGATACAAAACACCTGTGCTGAGGCTCTAGGCTTGTGCAATGATGAATTAGGCTATGGCTGAGAAGATGATGCCTGCTGATGAGGTTGTGTTCCCTGGACTGGATGGTGGTCTTTTGGCTGGTGACAATGTGGTTGCTAGGGATGATGTGACTGGTTTCATACCAGCATCACAGGAACCTGCTCAGTAGAGGACCTCTCTGAGGTGGACTGAGCCCATGTCTGCCTTTGTGCTGAAGCAGATGTGCCAGCTCATTACCACTGGAGTGAGGACTGATAAGGGCTTCAAAGAAGTGCACCTGAACAAGGTGGCAAAGGCCCTGCAAGAGTTCTGTGGTCATAAAGTTAGTGGTACCCAGGTGTACAACCACCTGAGGAAATGGAGGCAGAGGTGGGTGAAACTGTCCAAGCTGAGGGACCTTAGTGGAGCTCAGTGGGATGAGGACAAATGCATGATTGTTCTTGAGGAGGAACACTACAATGGTCATACCAAGGTGAGCAAGAACCTGTGATACTACAACTTGATTTGTTAGATGACTCTTTGAATCATTTTGTCATTATGGCTAACAAGGGACAGTTCATTATGTAGGACCACCCCAATGATGCTCCACTGCTCAACAAGCCCATACAACACTACAAGCAGATGATGGTCATCTTTGCCAATGGTCAGGCAACAGCAAGTGGGCTATGGGCTCCAATGAGCCACTTGGCACACCATCCGATCTGTATCTTGAGAGCTCATCAAGACTCGAGATCTGAGCAGTGTGGCAAGACTGTGACTCCTGAGGATACCAAGAGTGAGGAAGGAGTTGGTAATAAGAGGAAGAGATCCATGCTGGCAGAAGAGGATGTTGTTCTATTCACTGGCATGGCAGAGGCAGTGAAGGATGTTGCTGATGCTATTAGGTCGACCAAGGTTGAGGATTCCCACCCGAATTTGTATGGTCTTTGTTATGTTTGTGCGAAGCTTGATTTGATGAAGCGATGTGTGCTTATGGCCATCTGCTGGACAACAAGGCCTTAGGTTCAGCTTTTGTCAAGATGTCTGACTCCCACCGTGAGCTGTGGCTAAGGACCTACTTGGCCAAGCACTACTACATGTGAAGGCTTCACAGCTTGAGGTTGATCCTTTTGTGCGAGGCTCTGCATTATCATGGTGGTCTTCGATGCGAAGGCCTCGCCCCTCACTGTGCGATGGTGGCCTCTTTTGTGCATACCTAACTACATTTGGTGGATGTGTAGTGGGTTGACCTTCTCTTTTGTGCGATTGATCCGATCCTGCATAGCTTACTTACTAACACTAACATATAGTTAGTGTCTTAGATAATCTGCACCTACAACCTAGATCAACCTAGTGGTGGCAATCGACCATGGGTCCATTGCCAAAGATGTGAACCTTGTGGTTACGAACTTGATATGGGCACCCACCACTGCACTGTGATTTGCACAATTTCATCATTCGAGCACTTGCCTTATTGCCTATGATGTTTGTTTTCTTATATCGAGCACATGTCCATTGCCTGTGATGCTTGTTTTCTTATACCTGAGCCTGCATTCTTTACCTAGCTGGTGCATCTCTTTTTGCCTGTGTTGACATTGATGTGAACTTGATGATCTGAGAACTAATCTGATCTTGTTTGCCAATGATGTGACCATTTCAATATGAGCTTTTGTCTAATGCCAATGATGACGTTTTTTAAAACTAAGCACATGTCTTGTGTCAATGATGAGGTTTTTTTTATATATACTGAGCATATGCCTTATGCCAATGATGTTTTGGTTTATTATACTGAGCACATGCCTTATGTCATTGATGAACTTTAATTTTTTGTTTGTCATTCCATGGTCTAAAGGCTGAAGAAAAAATGAAGCCGATGTCATGTTCGTAGTGGAGCATGCGGTATGCATTGCAAAGAAGGAAGGTCACAGCTGAGAGGATATTATAATTTTAGTGGAGGGTGTAATAATATTAGTCCGGGCTTTAGTAATTTTAATTTAGCTTTCCAAAATGATGTAATATTCATTGCAAACAAAGTGTTGTAGCAAACTTTGGACTTATTGGTGGTAACCTTACCACTAAAACAAAGTGGTAACTCCACCAGCTTCTATGCAGGCAACTAAACATGGTTCCTGCATCCTCTTAATTTGAGTCCGATGCAGGTTCAGAGAACCAAACACCGGCTGCATATGACCAAGCTGTTGGGAGCCAGTCAACCAAACAACCACCCCTTGCATGCGCTCAGCCTGGCCAAAGAGGGCCTGGCTGGCTGATGCGAGCCAGGCTGGGCTGGGAAGTGAACCAAACACGCCCTAACCAAACGCGCCCGTAGCTTCGCTTCTGCCGCATGAGCCACTGCTGCTCGCCTGCTCCAGAGCGGAAAGAGTCAGCAGCACGAGGAGACGAGGATGAGGAAGAACAAACCTGCGCTGTCCGATCGTACTTGGCAACTTGTAACAGGACTTCTTGCTCCTAGACTATGGGTTTCAAGATGGGCTCATTTGAAAAGGCCCGTTTATCGTAACATATACTTTCTCTGTTTCAAATCATCTGTCGCTTTTGATTTCCGTACAGACTCGATTTATAGAAAATTAACGTAACATTTGTATCTCTAAATAAATTTATTAAAAAACTAGATTCAAACTAATTACGTACCATAAATATTAATATTTTTTAATATATATTTTGTCAAAGTTGTTTCTTGAGAAACGGAAACGACGAATATTTTGGAAAGGAAGGAGGATGTACATCTCTGAAGTCTGAACAGACACTTTTAGCTGACTGGTTCACGGTTGGCCTGTCACTGTGGATAGCGTCACACGAGAGCGACCCGGCCGAGCCATTTCAGCGAGGTTGCTTCCATGCAATGCTAACACGTCGCCTCTTGTTTGTTTGATTGTTCTCTTTGTTTCTTGCCACCCATTGTTTATAGGGTTAATTGGATCTATGTCATTATAAATTTTTTTTTCTGAAAAACGCCATTACTATTCGTCTATTTGGAAACATGCCATTACAATTCTTCGTTTTCCATAAAAATACCACTGAATACGTATGGACACAGCCTGGGCCTAGCTGCAGACGTATACGAAGACGTATACTTCATCTCCCCTGTCACTGACACGCGGGCCCCACATGTCATCTTCTTCTTCCCCCTCTCCTCATCTCTCTCCATCCCGACGCGGCCACGGCCACAGCGAGCAGCAGCAGCACGCCGACAGCCTGCGAGCAGCAGCAGCAGCACGCATAGCAGAGGTGGTCGGCGGCCGTCGAGCGCTCGCCGAACTTGGTGTTCCGGTCACCGAGGAAGGCCAGCGAGTGGCGGAGGAGGAGGAACGGTCCACTGCGAACTCGCTGGTGGGGCCCATGACGCCGGGAAGGGTACTGGTCGCGGTTGTTGCTGCATAGAGCGGAACTTGGCCACGGCGGCGAGATTCGGTGAGGATGGAAGGAGGTGCTCTAGGCGCGGATTGATGCCAAAGAGCTGCTGCTTGGATGCGTCGTCTCCTTGCGATGCCAACGGAGGAAGCGGCGAAGTGAACGGTGGTGTCTCGGGGCTGATCGAAGAGCTCGACCCCGGTGCGGCCATGGTGGCGGCGGCACTTGGGAGAGCGCGGCAATGGCGCTGTGGGCACGGATCGACGACAAGAAGCAGCGGGGCGGTCTCGTGGTGTCGCTGCGGTGCCAACGGTGGAGCCGCGTATGGAACCGGAGGTGGTCTGTGGTGGGAGGTCGGGGAGCTCGGGCTAGGCCCGGCAATGGTGACGCGGCGGCCTGGCGCTCGGGATGGAGAGAGATTCGGAGAAGAGGAGGAAGAAGATGACATGTGAGGCCCGCGTGTCATTGACAGAGGAGATGAAGTATACGTCTTCGTATATGTCTGTAGCTAGGCCCAGGCTGTGTTCATACATATTCAGTGGCATTTTTGTGGGAAACGAAGAATTGTAATGACATGTTTCCAAATATACGAATAGTAATGACGTTCTTCAAAAAAAAAAAATTATAATGACATAGATCCAATTAACCCTTGTTTCTAACATCCCCAGCTCCTCCTCCCATATGCATGGCCATCTCAGAGACAGAGAGCTTCCACCGCAGCACCACCAATGGATCAGGATCACACCACCTCATATTATTCTCTTCTTCCCGAAGTCGGCAGCTTCTCGTACAGCTGGCCGACCAGCAAACCAACGCCCCGGCCCGAGGAGCGCATCGTCCAAGGCGACATCACAGCCTCCTCCATCGCGGTCGACCCTGCGTCGGCGTCGCAATGCAGTTTTGACTTCCGGCTATCGGTGTCCGGGCAGACCGAGGCGATGGCTGTCGCCGACCAGATGTTCCTCGACGGCCTGCTCCTTCCCCTGCATCTCGCGAGCCAGCATGGCCAGGATGACGGCCATAAGCAGCCGTTGCTCACGCGGTCGCTCTCGCTGGACTCGTCTCAGAGGATGATAGCCTCTGCAGCCACGAGCAGGCAGCACCCGCCGACCCGGCAGTCCGTGTCGCAGAACTCTTCGCCTTTCAATCTCCGCGGTGGCCATGGCACGGTGACCACCGCGAGCGCAAGGGGCGCCGTGTTCAGGATGAGCAAACTCGGGCTGCCGTCTTTTGGGAGATGGAGGAAGCAGCACAGGTGGATTTCGTTTAGGTTCTTACTGCCCTTTTATCGGAAGAAGGTGAGATGCATCTGGAGGAGGAAGGCAACGGAGGAGAAGGAGAAGGAGAAGGATGCTCCTCAGCATACCGGCAGCACCAAGGCTAAGCTGTGTGATTTAGGCCAAGAAAGTGCTATCAGGGACGCTATTCTCCATTGCAAGAGATCCTTGTAGGCCACTCGTAATAAGCATCGAAAGCTCGAACCATTTGCAAGGATTATTAAGCTCTAGTCATCTTCTCTTCAGCTTGTTGGATCAGCTGCGTCCGGCCTATCGTCCGTCGTCCAATCTGGAACAAAACGGTAACTTTGTGGAAGAAAATTCGATGGACGCCTATGGAAATTACTGTGACAAAACAAACAACTACAGTCATGTCGACGTCTTGGTCTTGCACGATATCCGACTGCAACTGCATTGTGCCAAACGTGAAAGGGAGGGCTTGAGCATAATGTTGAAGTCATTCCACCTCTACTACTGCAGTGCCACAGGCTCTTTTTCCTTCTTTCTTGGTTACATTTCTCATTCCTTTCTGGCTTGCGGATTGATGGAGCGATGATGTTCGACAGAATGTGCAGCGTATGGAGTCTCGTACTCTCGTCTTCTGGATCACTTGACAGTGAATGGCTGGACAATGTGGCTTAATTCCTAGATTCCTACTTTGAGTGGATTAACTACACATGCTGTACTACAAGTCTACAAGGTGTGATCCTGGGCTGTTATCAAACAAAGTTGGGGTTTGGGGCACTAAAAATCTATTGAGTGGATTAACTACAATGCTGTCTTTTTTCTAGGACAGCTTGAGTATGGTTTTCAGATTATTAGCATATGTTGTCAGTTTGCACAACTGAATGGACTAGCGATCGTTCAGCTGAAGCAGCTGCTGCATTTAAAAAAAAATCTAAGTGCCACATTCTGGATTTCGAAAGTGTTGACTGTTGCTCAGTTTGCAGGACCCATTAATTTCTATTACATTACAGGCTTATAGTTACATGGTAATTCGAGCCCTGGAGGCAGCTGAGCAAGTACATTACTACACATCATTAGGGCCTTGTTTAGATTGAGGTTAGGAATCAGTATTTGGCCCTGTAATACTTTCGTTTGTATTTGATAATTATTGTCCAATCATAGCCTAACTAGGCTCAAAAGATTCGTCTCGTAATTTACAATCAAACTATATAATTAATTATTTTTTTATCTATATTTAATACTCCATGCATATATCCAAATATTTAATGTGACGAAGAGAGCGAAAAAACTTGTAATCTAAACGAGGCCATAGTTTTATAGGTTGTCTGATAGAATTTTTGCTGACGTGAAATAGAGAGGATGGGGAGAGTGTCAAGTCGTTGCCTCGTGAAACAATGGGCTCATCCACGATTTTTTCACTGGATGAGACAACTGCTTCGCCATTGAATGCTCTGGTCGTTGTTTCCTGAAGCGCCTTTTTCTCTTCCCAGGATCCCCTACACCAAATCTCCTTTCTCTATCGTTTGTGGCGTCACCTCTCCCGCTGCCGTGACCTTCCAGACGTGTGCCAAGAAGCACTTGAACGTGCTGCATACGTGCGCCAAGAAGTACTTGAACGTGCTGCATATTTTATTTACTAAACAATGTCTATGCGTGACATAAATAAGCTACAAATTGAGATCTGTAAGCACTTGAACGTGCTGCATATTTTATTTATTAAACAATGTCTATGCGTGACATAAATAAGCTGCATAGTTGAGATTTGTAAGCAAAAACGTGCTGCATATTTTATTTATTAAACAATGTCTATGCGTGACATAAATAGGCTGCAAAGTTGAGATTTGTAAGCGATCACAACATGAATAATAATGAGATAACTTAAAAATAATCTATTGTAGGAATTACCTATTAGATTAGGCAACGTAAGAGATCGTCTATTAGACAACACCAATGTCCTGCACTAGATTTATTCAGCCTGTTCGGCTGGGGCTTAAACGATCGTATACGATCATAGATTATTACCACTGGTTGGTTTGGCGTGAGAAAAAAATATTATTCTGGCTGAAAATTTACGATCGTTTACGACCAAGCGATCAGACCGATTGAGGAGAGTGAGGATAAAATGAAGAAACCATTTCTATTTTAGAAACCATGTCTATATAGCCAAAGAAACGATCCTAATCTGCGTTGGGGTATCAGCATCGTTTCTACCCGCTCCAACCAGATCCCGTGCGGCTTCGTCGTGCTCGACCTTCTGCGATCGCGGCGGCGCCGTCGAGCTTGACCTCGCGCCACGCGTCGTCGTTCCAGCCCTCCTCGGCGCTCCAAGCCACCACGAGCGACGTCGTGTTCACGCGCCTATGTGAGCAACGTCGTTCTATCCCCTCGTCGATGTTGGGCAGCTCCACCGCGGCCGAGTTCACGCACCTTGCGGACGGAGCTCGCGCGGCCGCTATTGCCGCCGCTTGGAGCCCGCACACCGCCGTAGTGGCGAAGGAGGTGGTAGTGGTGCCCGACGGAAGCAGAGGGGTGCGCCGTGCAGAAGTTGGAGGCGGCGGCTTGCGAGGAGATAAATGTCAGGAGTTCACGTGAAGCCACACGATGGAAATAGCCAGAGGATCTAAGGAGGGAGAGAAATAACGGAAAGAATGGTTGGTTTGGGTTTCTGAAAAAAAAAAAATACTGCGTTGGTGAAGATAGTTTCTAGTTATGAATGGCTTGAGTCTTCATTAGCAATGATAGCAAGAAAAATACAGCGATTGTTGCAGCTAAAATTTAACATACGCTGTTTTCCATGACAGACATTCGAAACCTATTCGTCGATTGTTACTATTTTCCATGACAGACATTCGAAACCTATTAGTTGATTGTTACTATTTCCTAGCTTTCGCTGGTTGGTGCTGGTTTGGGCTGATTGGTGCTGATTTTTTTTTGAGAAAAACACTGTTGACTGACTGGTTTGAGCTGGCTAAAACCAACATGCAAACAGGCTGTGCATAAAGCATTTGTTGTCCTGTGAGGACCAATTCACGCTACAAAAATCAGTTCCATGGCCATTATCATTGAAATCCTACGAGTTCTCTTCTTTTCTTGGACAATCCTGTTACTACAAAGGTGCATTACAAAGTGATCCGAGATGAACAAAGATATTTTTTTGCACTAATTTTAATTCAACGCAACATATTGTTCTATGTTCTATATTTAACTGTTTCTTTAACTATTACACTATGGTATTCATTCCACTTCAGATGCACATCTCTAAATTGATACTTGATAGTGTAATAAAATATAGCCGACGTGTCAAAGTACATAATGCATGGTTGTCTTCTAATTTCCCTTTGGTATTCCAGGTGGCCATAGCAAATGAAGCAGTATAAGACCACTTTAGAATGTTAAATCTACAAGTTTGTCTATTTCAAATCAAGATGACAATGGCCTTTTTATATTAGGAGAGTAATGCCGAGATAAGTTCCTGAACTCCAATGTAGAAAAGATAACGTCTCGACGCCTGGTACTCTCCATTGACAATGCAATATTCCAAAGGGGCGCAGCAACAACATAACTAGCACCGAACACAAATGGTCCAATCCAAATGAAGGTCACTGGCCAGACTAAGACGCTCGCGCACCAGTTCTCTAGTTTACCTACTAAGCAAACCAAGGGGGTTCAATCTTCATTTCAGAAATGAAAAGGCATTGCACTTCAGGTGTGTAACCATTGAAACTGCCCAAACTAAATTGCAGTCACACAATTTATAATTCTGATAGTCACAAAATAACAGACCCGGTCATTTGAACCCAAATGGCTAAAAACCAAGCATATGTCATTTAGCTAGAAGCACTGCTATTAGATTGTATAACCTTGACAGATTCAGATTGTATCCTTTGTTAGAAGTGCGAACGTCAAAAGACGTCCAGACATCAGACATAGTTCAGTGCCTATGTATGTGGCCATGGTATGAAATGCAGTGAAATATAGGCAGCATTGAAGCATTGTACGACATGGTACAATCCATATGAGAAGGTAAACTAGGCACTCGTACTTTCAGATCAAGCATCTGCCCGACGTTCCCCCAATATAACTCTCACTGGAACAATTTACATCGCATAGTTGAGTGCATTTGTGGCCATGGTATGAAATGTTGTGAAATATCAAGCAACATTCAGGCATTGTACGACATGGCACGGTCCATATGTGAAGATTATAGTGTTAGAGAGCTCTCATACTTTCAGATCAAGCCTCTGCTGGGACCTTCACTCAAGTAACTTTCACGCAATGATGCATATGGGATGCACACACACCTCAAGACAATGGACCACATTATCATATTAGATCAAATAAAATACTACCATTGCATATGAACAGAAATGTGCACACTTCACTAGCCTAGCACTTGCAAAGGCGCCAAGTCAATAATAAAGGTGTAGGACAAAGTTCACATGACATTGATAGAGCACATAATATATTTCAAGCTTCCAGGCAACTATGCTGAAAGTTGAAACCAAAAACAAGATCAACAATTTTCAGCTGACATGACTTTAAAGATCAGCAAAACAACTGTCAGTCACACCAGAGTTGCCCATACAGATTAGATACTATCAACTAGAGACCAGGACCAAGCACCATCCTTCAGAGAAGGAGGTGACAGGTAGTGACTTAACGTAGGTGTTGATTCATAGCAAGTACCTTACTACCAATCTAGTGCTTCTTATCCTTAAGGGGGCCCTTTGGAATCTTCGATAGGCACTTCTCATCGAAAATAGCATAA
The DNA here is from genome assembly GCA_904845875.1 of Miscanthus lutarioriparius. NCBI lineage: Eukaryota > Viridiplantae > Streptophyta > Magnoliopsida > Poales > Poaceae > Miscanthus > Miscanthus lutarioriparius. The sequence continues at coordinate 30,706,486 of CAJGYO010000005.1, forward strand.
TACTTCTTCAGTTCAATCATAGCCTTCTCACCAAAGGCGTCAACCTGGTCCTCATATTTCTCATACAGAACTGGTACAGTGTACAGTGCCACAAAGACTGCAATAGAGGCATAAAATTTCATTCAAAACTTGAATCAACACCAAGAGAAACGTTAGTAACAGAGGAATCACGATCATTACCAATATAGAACAGTGTCAGGAAGTTGCAGCAGCTCCCAAGAACTGAAAGAAGCCAGAGACCTGCGATAACCTGAAGAAAAAAGTGCCGGGCATCAGCACGGTACCAAGAATTTCCTTCCACTCAGCACAAAATGCTGAAAGAGAACCAACATACAATTAGGAATTTCTTCAGATCACAGCCATGTCCTATCTCCCTCAAAGTAGCAAAGCCCCTGTTGATCTCATATCTCAGTGACAGTGCAACATTTACAGCCAAATCCTCAGGAATTTTAACCTCAGGAATGTTTGGTGGGGACCTGAAAATCAGCAACGCCATAAACTAAAAATCTTATAAAGTTTTGCTCATGTCATGGCAATCAGAACATTAGGAAGCCCAAAAGCTCACTTGTTGATGAAAGTGGAGGCATTGGACCACAGGAAGAGGATGGCCAGCGAGAGGATGAGGCAGTGGCACAACAAGGTGAGGAGGTGGTACTCCATAACCTCGAATAGGAGCCAGATGGCCGTAGCACCAGCAAGTACCCCGCCTGAGATCTTCTTGTTCCTCCAAAGGACAAGATCGGCAGCTGCAAGCGCATTTGTAAAGAAATAACCGCATCAGTCCAAACATCCCTAATAAACAAGTGGACAGCTAAACATTCCAGATCCGTCCCTAAGTCCAGATCGAACAGAGCATGTTAGGGTTTAAGGGTAACAACAAGCTGCCGCCGCTAACCGCTATAACGGATCGAGTCAAAGAGAAATCTTCAAGTTACTTAGCAAATACGCTACAGATGCCACAACCACGGTCCAAACACTTTTCAGTTTCAAACCATAAAGCAGCTTACTAACAAAGTGACGAACTATTTTGCAGCAGCAAGAAGTAGCGGTCCAAGGTGGCACGAGCAAGCACATACAGTATATAACTAGATCGGATCGGATCTAGAGAAAACCAGGAGCGAATCGGGTACACAAATCAAGGGGGCTTACGCTTGCCGCCGCCGAGGACGGAGTGGACGGGCCTCTCGCGGCCGAAGAGGCGGTAGATCTTGGCCTTCACGGCCTCCGCCGCCGACGCCGACGAGGACCCCTTCTTCTTCTCGTCGTCCGAGTCAGACGACGACGACGAGTCCCCGCCGTGGAACTTCTCGGTGATCTTGTCCATCACAGACTCCAGCACAGGCTCCTCCTTGTGGTCGGCCATGCTCCCTTCTCTCTCTCTCTCCGCCGCTCAGATGAGAAACCACAGTCGCAAGCTTGTTGGCTGGTTCTTCTTGTTCCCCTTTCGTTGCTGCGCGGTATGCTCACACAAAGACGCCGTGTGCGTGTGCGTGTGCGTGTAGCAAGGCCAAGTCGTTTTATAAACGGCGCTTGATGCGATCCTCGCCGTCGACCTCCGTTTGAACGGGCGGCTGCCGTTGGATGCGAGCCAGTGCCGTTTGAATCCGCGCAGGTAGGTGTCCCCACGGAAAGGGATCCCGCCTACCCCCTTCGCTTAACGGCGAATCAAGGCGCCAGGCACATATTCAGGCCCACCAGCAGTGACACCGCACATGAGGGTGTAGAAATGGGGTAACCGCGGGATTGGTACTTAAGGGTTAAGCCTAAAGTCGTGGACAGGGGAGGCTCCGTCTCCAACACTGCATCGCGGCCACGTCGTCGGACACGGGGCCCAAGAGCGAGCAAGTCTGGAGGACGTTGGAGATCCCGAGGAAAGCGTGATCGTCCGTTCGACACGTGGCGCGAAGGGGCCCTTGGACGGCATCCGTCGGCGTGGAGCGACTGGTGGACTGTAGGTGGGGGCCGGCATGGGAAAAGAAGATGGTCGGGGAGAAGTTTCGGGAAGCGAACAGGTAGTATCCTCTAAAGACGGATAACGTCTTGGCATTGTTAGAATAGAATTTCAATTATTACTTTTCTATCTAGTGCATTTATATGACAGAAAAAGGCTCCACTTTACTGAGTGTAGAGGGCTCTAACATATATATTTGGAACTCCTCTTTTTTTTTGTCTACCAAGAAGTTGAGTTTTGAATTCTAATTATTTTCCCCGTTCGGCTTACCTTATATCTGGCTTGTTCGGCTTCTTTTTTTCAACCGGAACATTATTTCTCTCTCACAACATTTTAGCCAGAACAGTGTTTTTCAGCCACTTTCAGTCAAGTTTCAGCAAGCCGAACGGGCCAATTGTCTTCAATCTATCAATATCTATATTTTTTGTTTGTAGATTTGTGTTACAAGTTTTAGAAGGCATTTTCCATTTATTTGTTTACCAAGTTGAGTTTTAAATTCGAATTGTTTTACCTTCGATCTATCTATATTTATATCTTTACTAGATAAATGCCCGTGCGTTGCAACGGGAACACATAATAGCACGATAACATATATATGAGCGTATGTTATCGTGTTATCTAAAATAGATATCGCAATCATAATGTTTCAATCAATATTACATAAGTCTTCATAAAAGATAGTGTCGGCGTTTCGGAACCGGGGGTCCTTAACCGACTAGTGAATTTGTGTTGCGTGCTCCCAATTTCGGATGGTGATACAAAGAGACACAAGGTTTATACTGGTTCGGGCAATGGATGCCCTACGTCCAGTCTGAGAAGATGTTCTTGTATTCCTTGCACCGGGGTGCTCGTAGTAGGGGGTTACAAGCTAGGCGAGAGAGGAGGTTCGTCCTAGATCTCTGTGAGGGGAGGTGATATGAATTATATAATGAGGCGTGTTGTTCGTGCGAGTATTCGTGACTCTATCCGCCGTCCCTAGAAACGGTCCTGGACGCCTCCTTTTATAGCCGCAGGGAGGAAACCAGGAGTACATAAGAGAGCTACACGTGGAGCGGACTATTCGATGACGTATTTACTCCTCGGAGGCGACATGGCGTTGTCGTAGTAGGAGTTCCGTGAGATGTCTAATCGGTATGGTCTCTATGCAAGTAACATCTTTGCGCATTTGTTGGCTTGGTGGATTGCGAAGCTCGGCGGCCATCATAGCCGGTCGTTAGGCCGAGGCCTCACAGCCGAGGCCCGAGAAATCATAGCCGATCATGCCGAGGCTGTTGTGCCGAGAAGCCCAGAAATGACCAGTGCGTATGCGGGTCTTAAGCGGCCATCAAAGCGAAAGCAGTCGAGACGGCGCCCCACGAGGATCTGATACACTGTGTTGTTAGTAGGGATGGTAAAAAGGTGATCTCGACCGTTGTCCCATCGCTCTGTTGCTGGCCAAGACTACCGATCGTGGCTTACGAGCGGGTGCGGTGGCGCGTGTCGGATGCGACAACCCGCCGGAGAGACCTTTTGAGGCGGCGACGAGGTTGCGGGGCGAGCCCGGCCTCGGGCGAGGCGGTATGCCAATTCGTTCGAGGCCCCTACAGGGGGTCTCGGCGAGGCGGACGGGCGAGGCGGAGAAAGATCGTGAATCTGAGGCCTCATCGAGGGGGCTCAGGCGAGCAGGAGCGGTCGGTCCGGCCGATTCCGAGGCTACTGAGGAACCCATTCGACTCCCCACGCGATGTCTTTGGTGCGGGGAGTTAGGGCAAAGCACGGTGGTCGGTAACCCTGCTCTCTGTCTTGTCGCGCAGATGGCGAGGAGGTTGACGCGACCGGCGTGTAGTCGGTCACTTATTTTGATTGTGCCATCGATAAGCGTCTGTCGGAGTGGTTGGGCGCTTAGATCGACGTTCGGTCGAGCGATTCGGTCAAAAAGAGGCGGTCACGGGCTGGTCCGAGCCGACCTCATTGAATCGGAGAATCGGCACTTCTTCCGAGGCCCGGGCGAGAGGGGCTCGACGAGCGGGCCTCGACGAGGGGGCCTCGGCGAGGCGGTCTCAAGTAGTCGGAGAATCGTTTGCTTCATTGGGGGGGCGACGGGGTCTCGGGCGAATCGGAGATTTTGGCCGAGACCTCGTTTGTTTATTCCGTTGGTTCTATTTTTAGGGTCTAAGCAGTTTTTCGATCTTTGCTTGGGGTACCCCATTTTACGGTATCCGAGCAAGTAGCCCCGAGCCTCGGGCGGGAGTGTGGGATACTCTCCACGAGTTTTGTCGAGACTTTTGTTTCTCGGTGGCTCTTGTCGGGTTTGTTTTATACTTGCGATTCCGGTGGAGTGCTTGTGGCCTCCCACGGTGTAGCCCCCGAGGCCCTAGAGGAGTGAGCTTACTCCTTTAGGGGCTTTTTCTTCGTTGAGTGAGGCGCTCTATCGCATTTGCTAGACCCATGAGAGCGAGCTCGGGTCGCTTGTTTTCGTTTGGGGTGCAGGAGGAGCCCCGAGCTGCTGAGAGCCCTCGCGTGCGATCCCTTGACGTAGCGAGAGGCGATCGGGAGTTCCCAGCTTTTGGTATGACCCTCACGCATCCTTTTTCGCTCGGAAGGAGGGGTTGTTTGCCGAGCCCTTCACGTGCGAGCCTAGGCCGCTGGGTCTCGGCAAGGTTGCAGGAAGAGCCTTCGAGCCTCCGCACGTAGCGAGAGGGCGATTCGGAGTTCCCAGCTTTTCTACGACCCTCGCGCATCCTTTTCACTCGAAGGAGGGTTGTTTGTTGAGCCCTTCGGCGGCGTGCGAGCCTAGGCCGGCCCGGGTCTCGGCAAGGTTGCGGGAAGAGCCCCGAGCCTCTGCTGCGTGGCGAGAGGGCGATCGGGAGTTCCCCCGGCTTTTTATGCGACCCTCGCGCATCCTTTTTCGCTCGGAAGGAGGGGTTGTTTGCCGAGCCCTTGGCGTGCGAGCCTAGGCCACTGGGTCTTGGCAAGGTTGTAGGAAGAGCCCCGAGCCTCACTGACGTAGCGAGAGGCGATCGGGAGTTCCCCCGGCTTTTGTATGCGACCCTCGTGCATCCTTTTCGCTTTCGGAAGGAGGGTTGTTTGCGAGCCCCCGGCGTGCGAGCCCTAGGCCCTGGGTCTCGGCAAGGTTGCGGGAAGAGCCCCGAGCCTCCGCAGACGTGGCGAGAGGGTGATTAGGAGTTCCCGGCTTTTGTATGCGACCCTCGCGCATCCTTTTCGCTCGGAAGGAGGGTTGTTTGCGAGCCCTTGGCGTGCGAGCCCTAGGCTGGGTCTCGGCAAGGTTGCAGGAAGAGCCCCGAGCCTCCATGACGGAGCGAGAGAGGCGATCGGGAGTTCCCCGGCTTTTGTAACGACCCTCGCACTTCCTTTTCGCTCGAAAGGAGGGGTGGAACATGCCGAGCTACCCTCGATGGCGCCTTGAGCGGTGGCGTTTCGGTGAGCTTTTATTGGGTAAGTCCGATTGAGGCCCATGCCCAATTCGATAGGGGTCGGCTAGTGGTCGAGACACGCTCAAAAAAGTACTGAAGGCTTCTCTAGCGGGTGCGGGGCGTTCGATTGGCCCTAGGGGCTCGGTGCCTCCCTACGGTGGGATCCCTTTAGAGAACTCCTGCTTTGGTCTCGGACACGACTTAGGGCATCCCAAGCAATCGCTTGCACGGGCCTCGGCCATGTATGGGCTCGCCCATAGTTGTCCTCGACTACTGTAAATCTGAGGTAATTTGTCGAGACCATAAATGGCCCACCTTGAACCTACGGACCGTAATGGGCTAGGTGCCCTTTTTCATCGCGTTTTCCGACCCTCGGGGTGTATGCAGGGGAAGAGCCCCGAGCCTCCGACGAAGCGAGAGGGCGATCGGGGAGTTCCCCGGCTTTTTATGCGACCCTCGTGCATCCTTTTTACTCGGAAGAAGGGGTTATTTGCCGAGCCCTTGGCGTGCGAGCCTAGGCCACTGGGTCTCGGCAAGGTTGCAGGAAGAGCCCCGAGCCTCCTTGCGAAGCGAGAGGGTGACCCGGGAGTTTCCACGGCTTTTTATGCGACCCTCGCGCATCCTTTTCGCGCTCGGAAGGAGGGGTTGTTTGCCGAGCCCTTGGCGTGCGAGCCTAGGGCCCCTGGTCTCGGCAAGGTTGCAGGGAAGAGCCCTGAGCCTCGCACATAGCGAGAGGGCGATCGGGGAGTTCCCCGGCTTTTTATGCGACCCTCGCGCATCCTTTTCGCTCAAAAGGAGGGGGGGTTGTTTGCCGAGCCCTTCGGCGTGCGAGCCTAGGCCATTGGGTCTCGGCATGATTGCAGGAAGAGCCCCCGAGCCTCCCTGACGTAGCGAGAGAGGCGATCGGGAGTTCCCCGGCTTTTGTATGACCCTCGCGCATCGTTTTCGCTCGGAAGGAGGGGTTGTTTGCGAGCCCTTGGCGTGTGAGCCTAGGCCATTGGGTCTCGGCAAGGTTGCAGGAAGAGCCCCGAGCCTCAGCAGCGGGCGAGAGGGCGATCGGGAGTTCCCCGGCTTTTTATACGACCCTCGCGCTTCCTTTTCGCTCAAAGGAGGGGTGGAACATGCCGAGCTACCCTCTCGGGTAGCGGCGATGACATTTCCGGTGAGCTTTTATCGGGTAAGTCCGAGTGGAGGCCCGTGCCCTATTCGATAGGGGTCAGCTAGTGGTCCGGAGACGCGCTCCAAAAAAGTACCAGAAGGCTTCCCTAGCGGGTGCCAGGGCCGTTTGATTGGCCCTAGGGGCTCGGTGCCTCCCTATGGTGGGATCCCCTTTAGAGAACTCCTGTTGGTCTCGGACACGACTTAGGGCATCCTAAGCAATCGCTTGCCTGGGCCTCAACCATGTACGGGCTCGCCCATAGTTGTCCCTGACTCTGTCGTCCTGAGGCGGCTGTCGAGACCATAAATGGCCCAGCCTTCGAACCTCTGGACCGTAGCGGGCTCGGCGCCCGGTTCCTTAGCTCGGAAGGATTCGGCTGGGGGGTATTTCCCTTCCATCGGCTGACAACGGCGTGTCTTTTGAGGCGGTCTTCTTGGGAGCTGCCACTGCTGCGCGACGTCGTGTCAGTGGATGGGACATAACCGTCTGCGCGATTAAATGTGGAGAAGGTGGGCGTGTGGGCGGAGAGATCGGATCTGGATTATATGCGCCGGATCTGAGGGAAACTTCTGATTTTTTCGTCGCCAGTGTTTCGTCTTACCCCTGCAAAAATACGTAAAGAGCCTCGCCCCTCCCCTCCTTACCTTGCCTGCATTTGCTTTCGCCGCCTCCAAGCTGTTGCTGAGAGCATAAAGCGCCGGGGAGAAGAAGGGCGAGAGAGATCGATTGAAAGAGAGAGAGAGAGAGAGAGATTTACCGCCGTAGCAGCGTCCTCCACAGCGCAATGGTTGGCGGTCCTATCATCCTTCCAGCGGATCCCTGGGAGCGGTCTGACGTCACCATGGAGAAGCTATAGTCGCTGGTGGACGCCGGTCTCCTCCGCCCAATCACCGATCCTGATGAGCGGGAGTGGATTGCTCTGGGGAATGAGTCGGAACCGAGGCCACGTGATGGCTACGTGGTGAGCTTCGTCGTCTTCCATGAGCGAGGCCTCGGCTTGCCAGCGGACCAGTTCATGCGGGCGCTCCCGCACTACTATGGCGTGGAGCTCCACAACTTCAGCCCCAACTCCATCGCACAGGCGGCCATCTTCGCCACCATTTGCGAGGGGTACCTGGGGATCGCTCCCCACTGGGAGCTGTGGCTCCATTTGTTTCGGGCGGTTTTTACCACCAAGCCCGGCAGGCGAAGGGGCTCGGAAGGCATTGAGGGTCGCGGTTGCACCCATCAGTGCGCCAAGACCCGCAAACACCTCTACATCCAGCCCGGTGGCATCATCCAACCATCGTTGGTATGACAATTTGGTTCTACCTTCAGAACAATGACGGCATGGCTTCCCCCTTATCTGGGCGGGTTGTGGAGAGTCGGTAGGAGAAGTGGGGGTATGGCGTCATCAAGCCCGATCAGCCTAGGCTGGAACCGCTCCTGAGGGCCCTAGGGAAGCTGCGTGATTGCGGCCTTACGGCAGCCGTGGTCGTGGCGGCTTTTCACCGCCGGAGGGTGTTGTCGCTGATGGCTCGGCGGCAGCGCCTGTTTGAGATGACCCCGAGCGATCCGATCGAAGGCATCAAGATGTCCGCCCTCGCCCTTACTGATGAGGAGATCCTACGTCGGGTAAGAGAGGCGGTGGATGGGAAACCAAAGATTGACGGCTTGATGCCGTTCCCGATGCGCCCATCGCGGGGGTACATTTCCCTGGTAAGTTGGGTGTTGCCGAGGCCTTCGCGGCCTTCTTGCTCATTGCTTTTTTCACCCGTTGCCTTATTTCGTCATTTCTGCAGGGGATAAGGGACGTGCGAAGCTCCTCGCCGCCCGTTCCTGAGGACGCCCAGCGGCGAGCCGTGAATAGGGCGTACGCCGAGGAGCATAAGAAGAAGAAAGACGCCAAGGTGGCAAGGCGCATGAAGAGGACCCTTGAGCACGAAAAGCTGGACGCACGCCGCCGGCAACAGAGGCTCGACGGTCTCCCGTTGGAGTTGTCTCCCTCATTATCGGTGTCAGATTCCTCAGGCGACGATGGCGAGGTCGAGAAAGGGAAGGGTACCCTGGACCACCTCCCCGATGTTAGGGAGGTGGCGCCCGGAGTGTCTCAGTAGACGTCCGTCTCGTTGTCGAGGCGACACGCCGAGACAGCGTCTTTGTCCACTGGTGTGGGCTTGGCGGAGGAGGTGGAGCAAGCGATTTAGGGGGCGGCTCAACCGTCTCCATGGGACGGTCGAGGGGGTGCCGGGTCCGGCGGAGACTAGCCCGATACCGGCGGATCTGAAGCCGTGCCACCACCACCACAAACCGTCGTTGTAGAGGAGGGACACCATCCGAAGCGGTTGTGTCCTCGTTCGCGATAAGAAGTGTATTTTTGGCGAGTTTGTAGTATTTCTCGCTTGCCCCTCTGGTCGACTGTTGACCTTTAGGAGCGTCTTCGTTTCCAGCCAGAAGCGTTGGGTGGAGGAACCTGCCTTGGCACCCCATAAGGCGCTCAAGGTGAGCACCAGCTCCACCGCTCATCGGCGGGCGTGAGGCGCTTAATTGTCGTCTTGACATGGCAGCGTGGCGTCGGCGGGCCGGCCCGAGGAGGAGCCATTGCTCAAGGAAAGGGCGCCGAGGTGGCCACGGAGGCAGTGGGGAGGACGAGTCCACGCCCCGCGAGGTCGTGGGTCTTGGGGCGAATGAGGCCGAGGAGTCCACCACTGCTGAGGCCATCGGGGGTGAGGCCAGAGCCCCCAAGGCTTCCGAGGCCAGGGCGGTGGACGCCGGGGCCACCGAGGTAGAGATGGCAGAGGCCAGAGCCCCCGGTTCCGTTGAGGCCGAGGCGGTCGGGATAGAGGTGGGGCAGGCTTCAGCACCACCCCTGGTTCAAACGATCTTGTCTGAGGATTCTTCCCGGGGGAAGGAGGCGGAGGACACCGAGGCGGCCAGCACCGCAGAGCGGCCGGTCCCGACTCCTGCCGAGGGGAGTTCGGTCCTTGTTCGGGTCCGACCCGAGCCCCGTGGGTGGGATGGCCCGCGTGTTGTATGGGGAAACCGGGCCGACCCTGAGGGAGAGCCTGTGTTTGCCCTTGAGGACATCACCGAGGGGGGCGCTAGGACACCCTCGAGCAATACCGTGAACTGGCGGTGCAGTCGATGCAGACAGCGATGTCTGTTATGCAAAGGGACCTACCCGGTGTTACCCAGGTACGCATTTCCCTTTCTCGTGTCGCGTTGTTTTTTCTCCGAGCCCCCCTTGTAGTGTTTGACGTACGCCTTTACCTGTTTCAGGAGCTCGAGACCCGGTCCCTTGGGAAATCGTTGTTCCCTCTGAAGGAGAGGGCGTCTGGGAGCAGACTCCGTGGCAAAGGGGGCCTGCCACCGACACCCTGGGAGCTCTTGTCGGTCTGAAGTCTTTGAAGTGGAGGACCTCCGCCTTCGCTGTGTTGACCTAAAGGCCGAGGTGGCCATGGCTAAGGAGCAGTCTGCCCCTTTGGTGGCGAAGATCAAGGAGCTAGAGGAGGAGCGAGATTCCCTCAAGTCCCGGGCCCAAGAAGCAACGGCCTCTGCCAAGGCCACCGCCGGGCAGCTGGGCGCAGAGCATAGTGAACATCAGCTGACGAAAGTCACTTTGGCAGAGGCTACCAAGGCGGCCGAGGCCTCTCGAGTCGAGGCTTTAGCCTGGAAGAACAAAGCCGAGGGTAAGTTCCGCTGAACCGCTCTCCTTGTTCTGTTTGCTCTGGTTTGCGTTCGACCCCTGACTCTTTGTCGTGGTGTAGGTCTGGAGAAAGAGGCCTCCCAGGCGGCTAAGGCCTCCATCGCAGCGCAAGCGGCGCTGGACGTTGAGGTCCAGGAGCACGAGGCTCTGCACAGCGCCGCTCATACCGCCTGTGAGGCTCTAGAGGTCGAGGGGTCCAATCAGCCAGCTCCCTTGGGAACCGCCTGATTGCGTTGAGCGGCCGCGTCCACGAGAGGCTCCGGGGGGCGTTGCACACGGGTGTCAAGCGCGCCCTGGCCGTTGTCTCCTCGCACTACGCCGTCAACCTCGAGGCTGTCAGTGACGGCTACGTCTTGCCAAAAGATGATGAGGAGGCCGACGCAGAGGTCGCGAAGCTGATGGAGGCGGTGGAGGCGCCTGGCACAGCGCTGGCCAGCCTGTTTGAAGAAGAGGTGGTCCCTCCCGCGCCAGCCGCTGATCCCTGAGCTTTGACCTGGGCCAATAGGGGCCATGTAAACGGATTGGTTTAATTGTCACCTCGTGACGTTTTGTGGCCGTCGAGGCATTTTAAAGTACTTGCGTATGTGCGTTTTTAACCGCTTTCTTATTCCATTTCTGAGCCTGTGCCCCCTGTCTCGTTCTTGGATACCCACAAAGAACTTCCTCGGAGCCTAAGCCGTCCCTTGGCGAAGGGTGACGAGGGAGTTGCCGTAGCCCGGGGGCGTAGGCTGTTCTCACGGCTCGACCGACCCTTTGGCCTCAGGACACGCTTTTGGTCCTTAGGTTTCTTGCGACGGTCCTGCCGGAGCGCGAGAGAGTTTGGCGTGGAAATTTTCGAAAGATGGTTAAGAAACGGCGTCTGGGACTTAGGGGGTTCCCCCCTTTTTAGCCCCTGAGGGAGGCTCGGCTCTGCAGAGGCAGAGCCAAGTCTCTCTTGTAGCGTTATTGTGACGTCGAGCCCCTATCGATAGACAAGCTCTTTGCAAAGAACTTCCTCGGAGCCTAAGCTGTCTCTTGGGCGAAAAGGTGGCAAGGGAGCTGCCGTAGCCTAGAGGCGTAGGCCGTTCTCACGGCTTAGCCGGTCTTTTGCCTTTGAGACGAACTTTTGGTCCTTAGGTTCCATACAATCGAGTTGCCTATTAAGGGGGGTCCTCGAAAGATTGTAACAACTAAAGAACGCTTCTTTATTGTATTCCGAGAAATAATGTAAACAACGTTTGGAAACTTAAGGGTAGAAACGACGTAGCTGTTCTATGTTCCAAGCATTGGTGAAGATATCGCCCTTCTCGTTGGCCAGCTTGTAGGTTCTGGGCTTCAGTACTTGGGCGACGATGTACGGCCCTTCCCATGGTGGGGTCAGCTTGTGGCGGCCCTTGCTGCTCTGCCTTAGCCTCAGCACTAGGTCGCCCACCTTCAGGTCTTGGCTCCGAATGTGCCGGGCTTGGTAGCGTCGTAGGGCTTGCTGGTATTTGGCCAAGTGTAGAAGGGCAACATCTCGCGCTTCCTCAAGTTGGTCGAGGGCGTCCTCGTGGGCAGTGCGGTTGCTTTGCTCGTTGTAGGCCTGTAGTCTCAGGGAGCCATACTCCAAGTCGGTGGGGAGGATGGCCTCGGCCCCATAGACCAGGAAGAACGGTGTGAATCCCGTGGCTCGACTCGGTGTATTCCTCAGGCTCCAAATGACCGAGGGGAGTTCGGCAAGCCATTTCTTGCCAAACTTTTTCAACCGGTTATAGATTCTTGGCTTGAGGCCTTGTAGGATCATGCCGTTAGCACGTTCTACTTGGCCATTTGTCCTAGGGTGTCCTACGGCCGACCAGACCACACGGATGTGGTGGTCGTCGCAGAACGTCAGGAACTTGTGGCCGGTGAATTGCGTCCCGTTGTCGGTGATGATGGTATTTGGGATTTTGAACCTATGGATGATATCCGTAAAGAACAGCACTGCTTGCTCGGATTTGATTTGGGTGATTGGACGAGCCTCGATCCATTTGGAGAATTTGTCGATGGCTACGAGCAGATGGGTATAGCCCCCGGGTGCCTTCTGCAGAGGCCCAACCATGTCCAGCCCCCACACGGCGAATGACCATGTGATAGGGATGGTTTGGAGGGCTTGGGCCGGGAGGTGCGTCTATCGAGCGTAGTACTGGCATCCTTCACAGGAGCGTACTAGCCCCGTGGCATCAGCCATCGCTGTTGGCCAGTAGAAACCTTGGCGGAAGGCGTTTCCCATTAGCGCCCGAGGCGCTGCGTGGTGCCCGCAGACTCCCGCATGCAAGTCCTAGAGTAGTGATTGGCCAGCCTCGGTGGTGATGCACCATTGGAGAATACCAGACGGGCTACGCCTATACAACTCGCCGTTGTAGAGGACGTAAGTTTTGGCTCGTCGCGCAAGCCATCGGGCCTCGGTCTTGTCCGCGGGAAGCTCTCCTCGCACGAGGCGATCAAGAAAAGGGACTCGCCAGTCCATTCCTCGGTCGGCCTTAGGAGGCTCTGTGTCAATTGCCATGGCCTCGGGCTCGGGCGACGGGGTCTCAGTGGCAAAGGGGGCCTCGGGCCCTGTGGTGGGCTCGACCGATGGGCCCTCTACCATCGCCGAGTCATAGTCGACGGATGGCTTGTGGAGGTCTCTGGCGAAGACGTTCGGGGGGACCAGGGTTCGTGCCGACGCCATCTTTGCCAGTTCGTTCGCGGCCTCGTTGAACTTTCGCGCGATGTGATTGAGTTCGAGGCCATCGAACTTGTCCTCTAGGCGGCGTACCATCATGCAGTACACCTCCATCTTGAGGTCGTGGCAGTTTGATTCTTTCATCACTTGGTTGATGACAAGCTGTGAATCGCCTCGAACGTCGAGACGCCGTACCCCAAGTTCAATGGCGATCTGCAGGCCATTGACGAGGACCTCGTATTCGGCCACATTGTTGGAGGCGGTGAAGTAGAGTCGGATTATGTAGCGCATATGGACTCTGGGGGTGAGATGAAGAGCAGACCCGCGCCTACCCCGGTCTTCATCGGAGACCCGTCGAAGTACATGGTCCAGTACTCCGCCTGGACATGAATAGGTGGTAGTTGGGTATCGGTCCATTCTGCCACAAAATCGGCCAAGACATGAGACTTAATGGCTTTTCGGGGTGCGAAAGACAGGGCTTCCCCTATGAGTTCCACGGCCCATTTGGAAATCCTTCCCGAGGCCTCCCGGTTATGGATTATCTCTCCCAAGGGGAAAGATGACACCACAGTCACTGGGTGGGACTCGAAGTAGTGACGCAGCTTGCGTCGAGCCAAGATTACGGCGTAGATTAGTTTCTAGACGTGGGGGTAGCGCGTCTTGGTATCGGAAAGCACCTCCCTGATGAAGTAGACAGGTCATTGGACGGGTAGAGCGTGCCCCTCTTCCTGTCTCTCGACCACTATGGCCGCGCTGACCACTTGGGTCGTTGCGGCGACGTAGAGCAAGAGGTCCTCGTCTTCGATCGGTGATACCAGAACGGGGGAGCTGGAGAGCAGCGCTTTGAGTTTGGTGAGTGCTTCCTCGGCCTCGGGGGTCCAGGAAAAGCGCTCAGATTTTCTCAAGAGACGGTACAGAGGTAAGCCTTTTTCGCCGAGGCGCGAGATGAAGCGGCTTAGGGCCGCTAGGCATCCCATAACCTTCTGTACTCCCTTAAGGTCTCGGATCGGCCCCATATTGGTCACGGCAGAGACCTTCTCTGGGTTGGCCTCGATGCCGTGCTCTGAGACTATGAATCCCAGGAGCATGCCTCGGGGGACCCCGAAGACACACTTTTCGGGGTTGAGCTTGACGCCCTTCTCCCTGAGGCATTTGAAGGCTACCTCCAGGTCATTGACGAGGTCATTGGCCCACTTGGATTTGACAACGATGTCGTCCACGTAGGCCTCGACGGTTCTGAAAGCTCTAGTTTGGTTTTGGTTAATTGATGAAACCCTAAGTGCTAACCTAGTTTATCAAGATGATTATGAGATAGGTAGCACTACTCCAAGTGATGAAGCAATGACGAAGATCATGACAATGGTGATAGCATTGTGATGATCAAATGCTTGAACTTGGAAAAGAAGAAAGAGAAAAACAAAAGGCTCAAGGCAAAGGTATAAAATGTAGGAGCCATTTTGTTTTAGTGATCAAGACACTTAGTGAGTGTGATCACATTTAGGATAGATAGCCGTACTATTAAGAGGAGTGTAACTCATATCGAAATGCGGTTATCAAAGTGCCACTAGATGCTCTAACTCATTGCATATGCATTTAGGATCTAGTGGAGTGCTAACACCCTTGAAAATATTTGTGAAAATATGCTAACACATGTGCACAAGGTGTTTGCAGGGTTGAGATGGCTTTTGGAAAAATGAAATGTCTATTTTCTATTGCGCCGGATGCAAAATTCTTGGTGGTTGGCACATTTGAGCAAGGGTGAAGAAGTTAGAGTTGAAATGGAGTTGGTCGAAATGATGCTGGCGTCGGTCTCTTGGCCGGATATTTGAGTCACTCAAACAACCGAATTTGAAAGGTCTGCGTCCGGTCGATTGTCGATCAAAGACGATGGGTAGGGTTGAGCACCGGACGGTCTGGTGTGCGTCTGGTCAAGGTGGACCGGGACGTGTCCGGTCGAAAAAAATGCCTCGGGAGCTTATGGAAACGACCGGACGGGCTGGGGCTTCAGCGTTCGGTCTTTTTTGCCAGAGCGTCCGGTCATCCGTAGCCGTTGAAATATGACGAACAGCGTTTGAAGCTGGTGACGCGTGGCGTCCATCGAGATGACCGGACGCCGCGAAGGGCCGTCTGTCGGTTTGGTATGACCGAGCGTCCGGTCAGAGCGTGTTTTGCCCAGTGAAGGGGTACAACGGCTCTATTTGATGGGGGCTCTATTTATAGCCCCATGGCCGGCTCAAGGTAAAACTCTTGCATATTTTCATTGACATAGCAACCTTGTGAGCTTAGCCAAAGCCCTCCCACTCATCTCCATCATTGATTCATCATCATTGTGAGATTGGGAGAGAATCCAAGTGCATTGCTTGAGTGATTGCATCTAGTGGCACTTGATATTCGTGTTTGCGCCATGGATTTCGCTTGTTTCTCTTGGTGGTTGCCACCACCTGAGACAGTTGGAGCAGCGGTGAAGGATTGGCACGAGTTGGTGATTGTTCATCGTGGCCGCGCCGGTGATTGTGAGGGAGTTGTACCTTCCCGGTGGAGTGCCGAAAAGGTAACTCTAGTAAATTGCTTGTGTCATTGAGTTACCTCACTTGTGGGTCGGTTCTTGCGGTGTCCAATCATGTGGACGAGGTTTGTGAAACACCTCTTAGCCGCCGAACCACCAAGTGTTGGTCGACACAACGGGGACGTAGCATGTTGGCAAGCACGTGAACCTCGGGAGAAAATCGATTGTCTCTCTTCTTTGTCATTCTCCCGGTGATTGGCTATATATTCATCTTGTGATTGGTTCATCCCCTACACATCGGTATAATCACTCTACTCACTTATTTACATTCTTGCAAACTAGTTGATACAAGCTCTTTAGTGTAATTAGAATTGAGAGCTTGCTTTATTATTTACATTCATCTAGTTGAGCTCTTTAGAGTAGCAAGGTTGAGAGCTCTTAGTGAGTAATTACATAGCTAGTTTGTGTGCCTAAGTATTCATTGCAACTAGAATTGTTGGATAGGTGACTTGCAACCCTTGTAGAGCTAGAGCAAGTTTGCATTACGCTATTTGTCATACTAATCAAATTGCTCTAGTTGATTTGTAGATTTTAAATAGGCTATTCACCCCCCTCTAGCCATATTAGGACCTTTCGAGGTTCGCCTCGATGTGCTTGCCAAAACACTGGGTCATACAATCATTGGTACGCGGGGCCAAGCGTTTCGAGGCCAAAGCGGCATAGTCAGATAGCGATAAGAGAGCCAAATGGGGTGATGAAAGAAGTTGCGAGCTGGTCGGACTCCTTCATTTTGATTTGGTGGTAGCCGGAATACGCATCAAGGGAGGACAGGGTCTCGCATCCCGCAGTGGAGTCAACGATTTGATCAATTTGAGGTAATGGAAACGGGACTTTTGGGCATGCCTTGTTCAGACCGGTGTAGTCCACACACATTCGCCATTTTCCATTTTTCTTCTTAACTAATATAGGATTAGCTAACCACTCCGGATGGGACACTTCCTTGACGAATTCGGCCGCCAAAAGCTTCTATACCTCCTCGCCGATGGCCCTGCGCTTCTCCTCATCGAATCGGCGCAGGCGTTGATTCACTGGTCTGGAGCCGGCCTGGATGTCGAGGGCGTGCTCGGCGACGTCCCTCGGTATGCCCGGCATGTCCGAGGGACTCCACGAGAATATGTCGTCGTTCGCGCGAAGAAAGTCGACGAGCACGGCCCCCTATTTGCTACCGAGGGTCGCGCTGACCCTTAGCACTCGGTCGTTTGAGCAAGTGGGGTCGACCGGGACGAGCTTGACGGCCTCCGTGGGCTCGAACGTCCCGGCACAACGCTTCGAATCAGGCACCTCGCTGCCGAGCTGGTCGAGGTTGGTGATGAGGGCCTCGGACTCCACTATAGCCTCGGCGTACTCGATGCACTCGACGTCGCAGTCGTATGCATGCTCGTACGTGGAGTAAATAGTGATGACACCGTTGGGGCCTGGCATCTTGAGCTTGAGGTAGGTGTAGTTCGGGACCGCCATGAACTTGGCGTAGCACGGCCGTCCCAAGATGGCGTGATAAGTCCCCTTGAACCCCACCACCTCGAAGGTGAGGGTCTCCTTGCGGTAGTTGGAGGGGGTGCCGAAGCGGAGACGGGTAAGTCTATGCTTGCAGAGGGTCGCGCGCGCATCCCTGGCATGATGCCATGGAAGGGCGGCGTCATCTCGCAGTTGTGATCGGTCGAGCCCTAGGAGCCCCAGCGTGTTGGCGACAGGATGTTGAGGCCGCCGCCTCAAATCCATCAACACCTTGGTGAGTCGGGTGTTCCCGATGATCGGGTCAACAACGAGCGGGTACTGGCCGGGGTTTGGGACATGATCGGGTGGTCATCTCGATCGAAGGTGATCGCCTCCCGAGACGACCGCCGAGGTGGGGAGTGGCCACCTTAACCGAGAAGACCTCTCGGTGTTCCTTTTTCATTTGTCGCGCCGTGAGGCACGTTGAGGGCCCACCAAGATCATGAAGGCATTGTGTACCTCGGGAACCCGTCGTCGTCCTTGTCGTTGTCTCCGTCGTCCTGGCCCCTCTTCTTGGCATCATCGTTGGGGAGCCCGAGCTTGGCGTAGCATCGCCGGAGCATGGTGCACTCCTCGAGGGTGTGCTTTATCGGGCCCTGATGGTATGGGCAGGGTCTTTTAAGCATGTTGTCGAAGAGCCCTGGGCCTTGGGGATTCTTGCGGTCCACGGCCGTGACGAGCCCGGCCTCAAGAACCTCCTATTTCCCCTGGCGTCCCTTCTTCTTTTTCTAGGGGGGGCGAGATGTCGAGGCCCCGAGGGTCTCATCCCGCCTCTTCCCCGTGGAGTCGTTGTTGGGGAAGATGGCCCCGACGGCCTCTTCGCCAGAGGCGAAGCTGGTGGCGATGTCGAGGAGTGCGAACGCCGTGGTCGGTATGCTCCGACCTAATTCTCGGACCAGGTCTCGACAGGTGGTGCCGGAGAGGAATGCCTGGATGATTTCTGAGTCGCCGACGCTGGGCAACTCGGTGCATTGCTTGGAGAAACGTCGGATGAAGTCTTGGAGAGACTCGTCCGGCCCCTGGCGGCAACTCTTGAGGTCCCAGGTGTTCCCGGGGCGTGCGTAGGTGCCCTGGAAATTCCCGACGAAGACCTTTACCAAGTCGCGCCAGTCGTGGATTTGCATAGGGGGAAGGTGTTTGAGCCAGGCTCACGCTGAGTCTGACAGAAATAGGGGGAGGTTGCGGATGATGAGCAGGTCATCGTCCACATCGCCTAGCTAACAAGCCAGACGGTAGTCGGCCAACCATAGCTCGGGGTTGGTCTCGCCGCTGTACTTTGAGAGATTCGCTGGCTGACGAAACCGGGCCGGGAAGCGGGCGCTGTGGATGGCCTTACTGAAAACTCTAGGGCCAGGCGGCCCGGGAGAAGGACTGCGGTCCTCCCCACTGTCATAGCGACCGCCTCGATGCAATTGGTAGCCCCGGGCGGCCCCATCGTGGTCATGACGCCGTCGTCTGCTGCCCACGTGGTGGCCGTTTTGCGCCTCGCATTGGTCGTCGAGGCGGTTGTGCACTGAGGGGGCCCTGAGGCGGTCGTGCACCGAGGGGGCCCTGAGGCGGTCATGCACCGAGGGCTGTTTCGAGGTGTCCCCGCATCGTCGAGACGCGGAGCTTTCGGCCTGCGGCACCGCGGCAGTCTCGAGAAGGCCCCGGAGTTCGCCGTGGACCCGTCTTCCCTCCGTGGTAGAGGGCTCGGGCATCGCTCGGACTAGTATTGCCGCCGCAGCGATGTTCTGGCTAGCGCGATTGAAGACAGGGGGTTGCTCGCCCCCCTCATCATCGTTAATGCGGCGGTTGACGTCGCGAGCCCCCAGCCGGGCCGTTCCGCCATCGCCGCGCCCCTGCTGCTCTTGCTCGAGGGTGGCTCGGAGCTGCTGCAGGAGGAGTCGATCTTGCTCGACCTTGGCTTGAAGCTCATGGAGCTGCTCTAGGTCTATGCGTCGAAGTTGCTCGGGGGTGGGGACACCTGCCGCCGCTGGCGGGGACCCCATGCGTGGTGGTGTGGCATTGGCTGCCCTTCCTCCATCGTTGCCCATGCTCGTGTAACATCCTAATGGGCCAAAGTGGGCCCAAAATTAATCCAGTATGGGCCGGGACACTGAAGCAGAACATGGGCGGTTGCTGTAGCATCCAAACTCCGGGGGTACTGTTCATAGAGTACTGTTCATCCGAAAATGGGTCGACCGATTTCGGTGGTACTGTTCACGGGTCACCGTGGAAAAACACTGCGCAACCAGTTAGTACCATACTGGAAACTCTGAGATTGCCGGATCGACTTAAATACCAGGGCCAGGGACACGTAGTAACCTTCGGTTAACCGTTTTGAACGAAGCGAAGACGAAAGTTCAAGCGGGTTGCTACGCGGGTCGGACCACTCCTAGGAAGAGTGGGCTGGGGCCATGTATGTCGGGACTGGACGTTACATTTGGTATCGGAGCCGACTCTCGAGGTTTCACGGGCACGTGGGGACAACTGCGCGGGTATGTTGTGTGCATGTGCGTGGATCCGTCGTGGTCATGGCATGGCATACACATGCGCCGGCACGGGGCCACACAAACGTGTTGAAGAGAGGAGGATCCTGGGGTAAATGTCCCGAAAGGGTAAGCTGATCTGGCATTCGACGGGGACGTCAAATCTTTAGGGGGGATGATTGTAACATCCTAATGGGCCAAAGTGGGCCCAAAATTAATCCAGTATGGGTCGGTGACACTGTAGCAGACACTGCGCAACTAGTTAGTACCATACTGGAAACTCTGAGATCGCTGGATCGACTTAAATACCAGGGCCAGGGACGCGTAGTAACCTTCGGTTAACCGTTTTGAACGAAGCGAGGATGAAAGTTCAAGCGGGTTGCTACGCGGGTCGGACCACTCCTAGGAAGAGTGGGCTGGGGCCATGTATGTCGGGACTGGACGTTACAACTCGGCATTCCGAGTCCGATGTGGAAACACTCACGAGTCGGGTCGTAAGCGTCCTCATCATCAGAATCGGAGTAGCCGAAGCAGTAGTCGCTCGCGATCATGAAGCGGCGCATCGCCTCGGGGTCGCAAATCCCGGAGAAGTCTGCTCCAACCCACGCCTCCTCCTCCTCCGAGGAGTCAGAGTGGGGGTGGATTGGAGTTGTGACTATGGGGTTATGGGCATGACGTTGATGAATGGAGACGAGGGCGGTGGTGTAGGAGGCGGCGACATTAGTCGGCCCGAAAGGGTACGGGGATGGCGCCGTCGCCAGGCTCTGCTCCGCCAGAGCTGGCTCCTCGGGAGGAGGCGGGACAGAGCTTGATGATGGGGCGTCGCTGTGTGCCACCGGCCCTTTTCCCCTGTCGAGGCTTAAGCCGGACAGGTCCCCGTCTGAGGACTCTGTGTGCGATGGCGGGGTATGGGATTCGGTGGAGCATGATCGGCGTTCTGTACTTTTGCTTGCGGTGTTAGGGTGGACTCGCCACGCGGGCGCTTGGGGAGCTTTGACGGGCGGCGGCCCGAAGCGCCGTCTGCGCGTGGGCTGCCGGTGCATGACGTCGTCGTCGGTTGATGGCGCTCTAGGTGAGAGGAGTACCATGTCGTACTCGTGCCCTAGAGACATGAATTCTAGGCTCCCGAACCAGACGATCGTCCTGAGACACAACGATCGCATGACGGATCTCGCCATCCGAATCTGGTGGGATGACTAGTCGACACGCGAGAGGCCCCTACTGGCGGCCAAACCGTCGGCGTTCGGAACCGGGGTCCTTAACCGACTAGTGAATTTGTGTTGCGTGCTCCCAATTCCGGATGGTGACGTAAAGAGACACAAGGTTTATCTTGGTTTGGGCAATGGATGCCCTACGCCGATCCGAGAAGATGTTCTTGTATTCCTTGCACCGTGGTGCTCGTAGTAGGGGGTTACAAGCTAGGGAGAGAGGAGTTCATCCTAGATCTCGTGAGGGAGGTGATATCAATTCTGAGAATGGGGCGTGTTGTTCGTGCAGTATTCGTGACTCTATCCGCCGTCCCTAAAGCGGTCCTGGTCGCCTCCTTTTATAGCCACTGTGGAGGAAACCAGGAGTACATAAGAGAGCTACACATGGGCGGACTATTCGATGACGATTTACTCCTCGAGCAAAGCATGGCGTTGTCGTGGGAGTTCCCGTAGATGTCTAATCGGTATGGTCTCTCATCGCAAGTAACATCTTTGCGCATTTGTTGGCTTGGTGGATTGCGAAGCTCGGTGGCCATCATAGCCGGTCGTGTCGAGGCTCGCTGCCGTGTCGAGGGCCCCGAGAAGTGACCAGTGTGCGTATGCGGGTCTCGGCGGCCATCAAGCGGAACGAAGGCGAGACATGCGCCTCTGAGGATCTGATACTGTGTTGTCGGTGAGGGATGGTAAAAGGTGATCGACCATTGTCCCGTCGCTCTATTATAAACAAGACCGCCGATCGTGGCTTATGTGGCGGGTGCGGTGAGCGCGATTAATCGGATGCGATACCTGCCAGAGAGACCTTTGAGGCGGAGGCGACGAGGTTGCGATTTGAGCCCAGCCTCGGGCGAGGCGGAGCGCCAACCAGTCGATCGAGGCCCTCACAAGGGGTCTCGGGCGAGAGCGGACGGGCGAGGCGGAGGAAGATCAGTGAATCCGAGGCCTCGTCGAGGGTGCTCGGGCGAGACGGAGCGGTCGGTCCACTGATTCCGAGGCTATAGGAACCCGTTCTGACTCCCCACGTTGCAATGTCTTTGGTGCAGGAGTTAGGCAGCACAGTGGTCGGTAACCCCTGCTCTGTGCTGTCGCAGATGGTAGGAGGTTGACGCGACTAGCATGTAGTCGGTCACTTCGCTGTACTATGCCATCGTGCGTCTGTCGGAGTGGTTGGGCGCTTGGATGCGACGTTCGGTCAGAGCAGTTCGGTCGAAGAGGCAGTCACGGGGCTGGTCCCGAGCCGGCCTCGCGCGAATCGGAGAATCGGCACTTCTTCCGAGGCCCCGGGCGAGGGGGGCTCGACGAATGGGCCTTGACGAGGGGGCCTCGGCGTGGCGGTCTCGGGTGAGTTGGAGAATCGTTTGCTTCCACTGGGGCTCGGCGGCGGGGTCTCGGGCGAATCAGAGATGTCGGCCGAGACCTCGTTTGTTTATTCCGTTGGTTCTGTTTTTAGGGTCTAAGCAGTTTTTCGATCTTTGCTTGGGGTACCCCATTTTCTGGTATCCGACAGATAGATAGTTAAAATATAACTCTAGATTTGAATGCAAAACTAAAACATCAACTTTAATTGTCACATCACTTCATGCCTACGATTGTCGCATTTCAAGTTTGGATTAAAATCAAATTCAGCAGATGGTGACGGTGCGGTCTTGCGTGACCAATATCCCGAAATACTATAGGGAAACGTACCCCAGACTGTGGTTCAAGGATTATTGACTTGCTTCCCAAGCCGGTGGAGCGGATAATGATGATTTTATTATCTACAACATTCCATTGTTCCTGGCTAATTCGACGCAAACATGGTTAGAACACTGAAAGTGCATCTAGCCCTTTAGTGGGTTTTGGATGATTGAATAACAACGTGATTAAAGGTATAACCCGTTTGCTAAGTGTGGACAGGTAATAGGTTATCTCACAGGTACTTAATGAAAGCCAAAATGATGTGTTGTTGTATAAACAATCTAGTTCAAGCATAAGACAACAATGCAAATGGAATTCATGCAAAGCCTCATTTATTGTGGGATTTCCATGTACTATGTGAAAGCAAGCTTGTGAGAATTAATTAATGAGACATAAGGGATTGCATATGGAATGGTCTCATATTTGAAGCTTGCTAAATTGAAATGAAAAAGATAACATTACATGAATGAATAATTCAACACAAGATGTGACTTGATGGCTTGAGATGGTGAAGATAGAAAGGAAAGGCTAAAAGGTACTAAGCAAAGGTGAAGGGCAAGCGGCGGCTTGGCGGCCGAAGAACCTAGCTAGGGTGAAGAAGGAAGTACTTGCATTTAGTTGAGGTACTAATCAAGCTATGATGGCCATATTTATGTGGATGATCACATCACTATTAGAGTGCTTGATGGAAGTGACTTGATACATTTGGGATTATTCAAATTTGATGAATGGAATCAAGTCACGTGCTCAAGATGGCTATGCTCAAAGTGAAAAAGATCAAAGTTGACATGTTAGCACCCTCACTTGATGAAGTTTGGAATACACGGCTTCGGTTGAAAGAGAACAACTCAAAAGGTTTAAATTTGTTATACATTTGAATTTGAGTTAATAGGAATGCCGTACTATTCAGAGGGATGCATCATGTTGATAGATAATGTTTCATAAGTGCTCAAGCCAACACATGTGAGTTTTGAGTATTTGAGCGACAAAAGAGCTAACTTTATTTTTGCTGGTCTGGCAATACCGGACGTGTTCGGTATTTACCCAGCAGTTGTAAAATTGTTGTTCTCGGGTTGGTTCGTCGGGAGTTTCGACGTAAGACGGGAGTTCCGATGATCGGGAGTTCCGGCAAGGGTCGGGAGTTTCGACGTCTCGCACTTTAACTGACATGAAGGGTTCACTGTCCTGGTCATACCGGACGTGTCTGGTATT
Source organism: Miscanthus lutarioriparius (assembly GCA_904845875.1). Classification (NCBI taxonomy): domain Eukaryota; kingdom Viridiplantae; phylum Streptophyta; class Magnoliopsida; order Poales; family Poaceae; genus Miscanthus; species Miscanthus lutarioriparius. Next base: position 30,729,984 of record CAJGYO010000005.1, read on the forward strand.
TATACCGGACGTGTCCGGTATGAATGACCAGAGGCCAACGGCTAGTTTTCAAAAGCCTTGAGGGTCAGGAGTTTCGATGTGAGTCGAGAGTTCCGACACCTCATATTCTTTAACTCAGTTTCATGGTTTTCAAATTTGCTGAGGGTCGGGAGTTCTGACGTGAGTCGGGAGTTACGACGGTCGGGAGTTTCGGCATTCATCGGGAGTTCCGACGCCTCACATTGTCACTGTAACTTAGTTACCGTTGGTGCAGTGTAAGTCATACCGGACGTGTCCGATATGCATACCGAACGTGTCCGGTATTGCAACGGCTATAAACGGTAGTTTTTCAAGGGGGTTATAAATACCCCCAAGCCTCCACCTTTGGAGGCTGCTAATTCTGCAGACATACACACACGTTTTTGAGCCTTGCAAACTCTCCTAACCCTCTCTTAGTGGGTGATTGATCAAATTTGCCAAATCAAATTGTGGGTTGAGTGAAATTTAAAAAGAGAGCAAATCCAACTACTTGAGCACTTGTGCATATTATCAATCTCATGATTTGCATTTGTTACTCTTGGACTCTTCGGTCCTAGACAACTAGGCGTCGTCGGAGAGCACCCGAGAGATTGTGGTGTGCCTCGAAAAGTTTGTAACAGTCGATTCCGCCATCTCGGAATCAATTAGTGGAAGGAGGAAAAGGAGTTGGAAAAGACTCCGGCTAGGGTGACCTTCGTGGTACCCTCTAGGGCTGACCTTCACTGGGTCGCCCGTAGCCCCTCAATGGAAAGTAGGACTCGAACGAGTCCGAACTTCGGTAAAATAAATATCGTGTCTCAATTCGTATTTCATTTGATATTTGTGTTGCTCCAGCTCTTGTGCAGGTTCTCTGTGTATATTGATATCTCTAGTAGGTGCCTGTAGTTTGGTTTGAAGATAGAAATCAAAAGGAGCAAGTTCGGGGCTATTCTGCAGAAACCGTGCATACTGGACACGTCGGGTATTAGAGCTCTGTGCTGAAAATATTTATTCACAGTTCTAACTTTGTGTTGCAGGGTTGTAGCTTCTAGATACATTCTTTTGTACCTTGTATAGTAGGTGGCTAACTTGTGAGGGGTGGTACTACTCTTTATTTGGAGTTTCCATTTTGGAAACTCCCTTTACTAATTGTTTCCGCATTTAAAAGGTGTTAATTTTTAGAAACGCCTATTCACCCCCCTCTAGGCGGCATCCTAGGTCCTTTCAATTAGTATCAGAGCGAGGTTCTCACCTAAAGCTTCACCGCCGTGAGAAAATGATGTCGATGCCTATCGAGTTGGAGCCGGTGCTTCTCCAAAATGATGGTTCAAACTTTCTACCTTGGTCAATTTATGTATTCAATGCTTTTAGGGATATTAGTCCTCTTGTTGAGCATATTGTAGATGCAAGCATACTTCTTCCTATAGTTGATTGGAGCAACTACAAAAATTTGTCAAAAGAGGAAGAGATATGTGTGCAACTCAATGCTCAAGCTATTAATGTCATTTTGAGTACATTGAGTGCTGAGGTTCAAGATGAGGTAATCTTCAATGGACAACCACCTCCGGAGAGTGCTCATCTCATTTGGACTAAACTTTTTGATTTATATGGAAAATCCAAATGTGATGATGCACTTGAGATCAAGTCAATGGAAATGATGTCCATTGTGTCTTCATGCAGCAAAGAAGCCTCACAAGACCTCAAGAGCACCGAGCCGGAGCAAGAAGTGCAAGCAGCGCATGACCTGTTGTCTGCCTGCACATACCGGAAGTGTCCGGTACGCCTACCGGACATGTCCAGTATGGCTGAGGCAGCAGGGCAGCAAGTAGCTGTTTGCAACGATGCTCAAGCCCGATGGCGACCAAGTGATGAGTCAACCTCAGTATCTCATGATACTCATCACTTGTGTCTCATGGCCAAGAAAAGTAAGAAGAAGAGTAACAAGAAAGATCAAGAGAAGGAGAAAGCACAAGTAGATGATCAAGATGAGAGTGACGTTGAAGTTGAAGATAACTACAACCTTGATCATCTCAACCGCAAAGACAAGTTCATCATCATGAAGATAGTTGAAAAGAATGATGAGCTTGAAGAAGAGATTGAGAAGCAAGAGCAATCACTTCAAAAGCAAGAATTGTTTCTCATCTCTAAGATGGAAGAACTAAAGGCTCTAAGTGAAAGGTATGAAAAATTGTCAATTGAGCATGCTTTAGTTACTAACTCCTCTTCTAGTGTTTCACAACTAGAAGAAGGAAAACTTTGAGCTCGAGGCAAGGCTAGATGAACTATCAAGCAAGTACAACGTGCTACAAGCAAACTATGTTCATCTGAAGTGCTCTCATGATGAAGTAGTAGAATCAAACTTCATGCTTGAGGTAGCTCATGAGGTTGTGATCACATCGGTAAAATTTTCTCAACCGCTCACACTTCCACTCACTAGTACACCATCTCAATTAAATGGTTCTTGTACTAATGAGTGTGCTCCTCAAGCAAGCCAATCTTCGATTGAGCTAAATCTCATAGAAAACATAGAGCTCAAAGAAGAGGTGAAAAGATTAAAGAAAGATGTGATTCGGTTGAAGGGTGAGGAGAAAGCACAACCTTCTCAAGATAACCGTGATTACATGGTGAAGAAGCTTGAGAAGGGTTCAAACCTTGCTTCCTCCAAAGCCCAACAAAAGAATCACATCTCAAGTAAGGCCAACACAACCAAGAGTAAGAAACATAGAAAAAGGTTATGCTATGGTTGTGGATTATATGGACATGAGTGGGCTATGTGTCCACTTAAGAGTTGGGGCGACAAGTGTGAAGTGGCTGAACAAAAGGCCTCAAACAAGTTGGCCAACCAAAAGAAAAGTAATGGACAAAGCACTTGTCTCATGAGCAAGAAATTGGGGCATCCTACCAAGAAATGCCCAATACACAAAGAGGCAAGCAAGGAAGCCCAAGTTGCAACAAGAAGATGCTATGGATGCAATGAGATGGGCCACAAGGTTGATAGATGTCCATACAAGCAAAACAAGCATAAAGCAAACAAAGGTCGCATATGCTATGCTTATAAGAGAAAGGGGCATTTAAGCTATGAATACACAAGTGTTTATAATGATATACTTAGGAAGACCACAAATGGAGTTAACACTAGTAAAGTGATGTGTTCACCACAAGCTAGTGCTAAAGCCATTTGGGTGCCTAAGCACTTGTTGACTAACCCTAAAGGACCCAACAAGAGTTGGGTACCAAAGTGTGCTTAGGTTAATGATGTAGGTACTTGGTGATGAGATGGAAGCTTCGGGGTGGTTGAGCAAGCAATTTGACAATATCCACTCAATCTATCAACCAACTCTTATCATAATCCATTATATGGTTGACCCGAAGATAATTCAATGAATACATCATATATTTCATACTCACCATTGGTAACAAGTATCTAAACCTTATAGATAGCCACTTTGTTCGTTTCGTGTTCTATAGTTCACAAATAGGCATATTTGTGAAATAATGAAAGTGGCTAATTAGATTCAATTAAAAAGAATTTTACTTTGCCATATGATGCTTTTAACGGCTCTCTAGTAAAGCAATTCATTTGTTGAGATGCAAGTATACAATAAATAATAGAGCTAAACAAAGAATCACAAGCAGCGAATTAATTAGTTCTGACCTGCACCTATCGGACGTGTCCGGTATGGCTAGGGACAGAACATGAGTGTTTCTGTTGTGTGTATTCCGGATGTGTCCGGTACACATACCGGACGTGTCCGGTATTGTAGGAACCAGAACACTAATTGAATAAGCAACTGAGTTTTTGAATCCATACATCTTCATATATCCTCAATATTACTCAGAAGTTTGTGGTTTAATAATTTAAGTGGCTTATAAGCATCTCTTAAAACTGAAATTTAAATATGGCAATTTATTTGGTTTATTGAAAAAATGGAGAATTGGCTGTTAATTTCTTAATAGAATAAAAGTGCTTATTGAAAGTCATTCAAATTACCTGAGGCACTTATTTAGGGGGAGCTAAATTTCTATTTTACACTTTGTGGGCTAACAAAATTATCTAGCATTCTTTGTAGTCCTGTGGTTGAAAATGTATCTAGCATGACTATTTGGCGATTAAAGTCAACATAAGAATAATCATGCTATGTATCTTCTTAGTGGTATTCTTGTGGGCTCAAGGCAAAGGTATGCATTTACATACATGCATTGTAAGTGCATCTAAGGCCTTTATTTGTTACAATGTGCATTTGTGTGACATAGGAGAGATGTTTTTCAAAACCCCTAACTAGCATGAGTAGGAAGTGTGAATTTGAAAAACTATTTGAATCTTGGTCTTTGTGACCTAGCCTTATCATGTGATGATTATAGCTCTCCTTGATTGTTTGATTGGCTAATCACACATGGCATGGCTCTCTTAAGTCCACAATCTACTATGTCTCTCAATATCTCTCTCAAGTGATTAAAATCTATATATGTCAAATATTTGGAAAAGAGAAGTGACACTCTTGGCATTTGGATAAGAAATGTATTTACACCTTATTTGGATCAAGGACATACATGCTTTTGGATCAAGAAACAACAGAGAAATGGATTGGAAGTGAGAAAACACATTTTGGAATATTTTGGGCCAGCCCGCGTATACCGGACGTGTCCGGTATGAGCGGGGCTATAAAACCGTCGTACCCCTTCGGCCCAGATAGACTTGTCTCGTTCCAACAGAACCCAGCCGCCGACCTCTTCCTCATCTAGGGCGACCGAGGATTTCACCAAGAAGAGAGGGAAAGGGAGATCGCATTGGAGAAGGCTTACATCAAGATTGAAGGCCCGGGGATTTGGATTTCACATCGCCTTCTCATCTCTTCTCTTAAGGTACCCTAATCGCGGACCTCGTCCGATCTACATGGTTAATGATTGGTTTTGAAATTCCTTCGGTCAATATGCTACATTGGTGATGTAGAAGCAATGCCCAAAGTTTGGAATTGATCGGTGATGGTTTGAATCAAGGAGCCCTGGTTAGAGTTGCTGGGTGCGCATATCGGATGTGTCCGGTATGCTATCGGACGTGTCCGGTATGGCCCAGCAGAGCAGACCCTCTGCTCTCTTTTGATTCAATCTGAGCATAGAATTGTTTGTTAGGCTTAGATTCTTTTGTATCTTCGTTTTGCAAACTTATTGACAGTTGTATGTCAAGATGGTTGTAAAACCATGGATCAAAGATTCTACGTCTAAATTGCAATTCGAGATTAAATTTTGGGCATGTATCTAAAATTTCTTGAAAATCTTTGGATACGGGACAACAGCCATGAGTGGACGACAGGAGCCTCGGTCCAAGCACAGGCATGATCCAGCACTAGAAAAGTATAAGAAGGCAAGACAGGAAATGCATCATGGATTCAAGCCAAGCAGCAGGAGGCCTACCAGGGCTGCCTCTAGTGCAGCACCTCAGTATGCAGAGGGATTAGAGAGCTCTTCTTCTAACACTGACACTGATGAGTTCAGAGTGCAGTCCAGAGAAGACAGAATGAGGAAGTGCACTAACAGAGGATCAGATGGTGACAGCTCAGATGAGGAGCAGGAGATTGAGTAGGAGGAGCCAGTTCCTCTAGTTTAGCACCAGCCTAGTCAGGGTATGCATTATGGTCTCCTTGAGACACGTCTACCCAATGTACCCTCTTATGTTTCCAGAGTTGACTACAGGGGAAAGGGTATGACCAGGAAAGCTAGAGATGAGCGAAGGGTTGATCCGAGAGGCTTACCTAAGGTTTAGTATGATCACCGCTCCAGACAGCTTTTCACTTGGACTTCTACTCCAGCGTGATTCTCACCAGGAACCCAGTGATTGCCAGGTCTCGGTGGATTGATCGGCTGTACATTAGAGAGTTACAGAAGGCCTCAGTTGATCATGCTATTACTATCTACCAGCGGACAGGAGTTTATGAGATCATGGAGTTCTAGCATGACTGGAACACAGAGGTGATAGCTCAGTTCTATGCTACTCTGTTTGTTGAGGAGGATGAGAGGCAGATGCACTGGATGCTTGAGGGCTAGTGGTATAGTGTTGACTATGATGTATTTGCCGCCCAGCTTGGCTTCTCAGAGGATGATCTCCAGAGGGACAGGATCCACACCGAGCAGGTATTACCTCCTAAGCAGCTCGCCTATATGTATCCACCAGGAGGTGAGAGAGGAGTAGTGGGAAAGGTTCTTGGTCTTCATCCTACTTATAGATACCTAGACAGGATGTTCAGGAAGACTATTGACTGCAAGGGTGGAGACAAGGGCAACATTGCAGATTACTCTAGGAACCTACTCCATAGGATGGCACCTGATGCTCGGCCCTTCAGCGTATTTGACTTCATTTGGTCTGAGATCAGGAGTGTGGGAGAGAGGCCACTTAAGGGATGTGGATTTTTGCTCCCTATATCATGTATATGATTGAGCAGGTGACAGGGCATACATTCGAGTATGACAAGATTCACAAGGCCCTGAAGATTGTTGCAGATCTGCCTAAGATAGGGTTACCTCCAGCAGGACCAGGAGGAGCAGCAGCAGCACCAGAGGCAGATGCACCTGAGAGTGGTGCACTAGTAGGAGCTTCACCTTCACCACGTGCTCCTTCATGTTCTATTTCATGCTGTGGCAGTCCTCCCTCGCCTATCCGCAGGCTTTTCAGCTCCATATTTGGGATGTGTAGAGACATCCAGACTAGGCAGCAGAAGGAGAGGGAGGCTAGGAGGAAGGACACTCGGACTTTGAAGCAAATTGCTTCTAATCTTGAGCTTGATCCTCCTAGGTCTCCTCTATCAGATGAGGCAGCTAGTGAGCCTAAGACTGAGGAGCAGTAGCAGGCCAGATATGATAGAGAGTATGTTGAGTTTATTCAGCGACAGCAGCAGCAGCAAGCACCACAGCACCCTGACACTCTACCACTACAGGCTCGTGTGCCTACTCACTCTCAGCCACGTTCCAGTACTGCAGATGACTATGCTTCAGACTGGTGGAGTGACCTCACAAGTGGTGGTGGCTACTACGGGTCTAGTGGCTATGACCCATCTGGCGTAGGTGGTTCTCGTCCAGCTGGTGTTACACGTTCAGATGACGAAGATGCTGGGAGAGATGATGATGATGATGATGAGTGATGCCAGAGATCAGATATAGCTTGCAGCCCCTTTTTGTCCTTAGTTTGTCATTGTTGGACCTTTGTGGTGATAGATGACAAAGGGGGAGAGAGACTGATTAAAGCTTCAGGATATTTGTTTCATTTGACTTATCTTTGTACCTGAAGTTATGTACTGTAGGCTGTAGTTTTTGTTTTTGAGCTTCATTGATGTATCTTGAGTTTGAGATTGCATTGTATCATGTGAGAGATGAGACTCATACTTATGCTTTATCTATGTATCTTTTGAGACATGATCTTCATTTATATTATATCAGTGGTTTGTGGACTTGAGAAAATGTGTAATGAGTGCTATGTGTGAATTACATGTCTTATATTTATTTTCATAAGGACTATGCATACTAGAATGAAAATATTTGATGTGATGCCTTTATATTTATTCTTGTGTGATATATCTTGTCATATGCATCACGGTTTTACTTCGTCACACACACATGCACCCCACGGATGCAATGATTTAGGGGGAGTCTCCTATATGTTTTAGTATGTGTAAGTGACATTTGAGGTCATTTTATGAATTCTAATCATAAGCACATATTGAGGGGGAGCCTCTCATAAATCATTGAACCCAAAAGCTTAAATATTTATATTCTTTTGTAAGCTTTAATCAAGTTGTCATCAATCACCAAAAAGGGGGAGATTGAAAGTGCATCTAACCCTTTAGTGGGTTTTGGATGATTGAATGACAACATGATTAAAGGTCTAACCCGTTTGCTAAGTGTGGATAGGTAATAGGTTATCTCACAGGTACTTAATGAAAGCCAAAATGATGTGTTGTTGTATAAACAATCTAGTTCAAGCACAAGACAACAATGCAAATGGAATTCATGCAATGGCTCGTTTATTATGGGATTTCCATGTACTATGTGAAAGCAAGCTGGTGAGAATTAATTAATGAGACATAAGGGATTGCATATGGAATGGTCTCATATTTGAAGCTTGCTAAATTGAAATGAAAAAGATAACAATACATGAATGAATGATTCAACATAAGATGTGACTTGATGGCTTGAGATGGTGAAGATAGCAAGGAAAGGCTTCGAGGTACTAAGCAAGGGTGAAGGGCAAGCGACGTCTTGGCGGCCAAAGAACCTAGCTAGGGTGAAGAAGGAAGTACTTGCATTTAGTTGAGGTACTAATCAAGCTATGATGGCCATGTTTATGTGGATGATCAAATCACTATTGGAGTGCTTGATGGAAGTGACTTGATACATTTGGGATTATTCAAATTTGATGAATAGAATCAAGTCACATGCTCAAGATGGCTATGCTCAAAGTGAAAAGATCAAAGTTGACATGTTAGCACCCTCACTTGATGAAGTTTGGAATACACGGCTTCGGTTGAAAGAGAACAACTCAAAAGGTTTAAATTCGTTATACATTTGAATTTGAGTTAATAGTAATGCCGTACTATTAAGAGGGATGCATCATGTTGATAGATAATGTTTCATAAGTGCTAAAGCCAACCCATGTGAGTTTTGAGTATTTGAGCGACAAAAGAGCTAACTTTATTTTTGCTGGTCTGGTAATACCGGACGTGTCTGGTATTTACCCAGCAGTTCTAAAATTGTTGTTCTCGGGTTGGTTCGTCGGGAGTTCCAACGTAAGTTGGGAGTTCCGACGATTGGGAGTTCCGGCAAGGGTCGGGAGTTTCGACGTCTCGCACTTTAACTGACTTGGAGGGTTCACTGTCCTGGTCATACCGGACGTGTCCGGTATGAATGACCAGAGGCCAACGGCTAGTTTTCAAAAGCCTTGAGGGTCGGGAGTTCCGATGTGAGTCAGGAGTTCTGACACCTCATATTCTTTAACTCAGTTTCATGGTTTTCAAATTTGCTGAGGGTCGGGAGTTCTGACGCGAGTCGGGAGTTCCGACATTCGTTGGGGGTTCCAATGCCTCACATTGTCACTGTAACTTAGTTACCGTTGGTGCAGTGTAAGTCATACCGGACGTGTCCGGTATTGCAACGGCTATAAACGGCTAGTTTTTCAAGGGGGGTTATAAATACCCCCAAGCCTCCACCTTTGGAGGCTGCTGATTCTACAGACATACACACACATTTTTGAGCCTTGCAAACTCTCCCAACCCTCTCTTAGTGATTGATTGATCAAATTTGCCAAATCAAATTATGGGTTGAGTGAAATTTAAAAAGAGAGCAAATCCAACAACTTGAGCACTTGTGCATATTGTCAATCTCGTGATTTGCATTTGTTACTCTTGGACTCTTCGGTCCTAGACGGCTAGGCGTCGTCGGAGAGCACCAGAGAGATTGTGGTGTGCCTCGGAAAGTTTGTAACGGTCGATTCCGCCGTCTCGAAATCAATTAGTGGAAGGAGGAAAAGGAGTTGGAAAAGACTCCGGCTAGAGTGACCTTCGTGGTACCCTCTAGGGATGACCTTTGCTGGGTCGCCCACAGCCCCCTCAACTGAGAGTAGGACTCGAACGAGTCCGAATTTTGGTAAAACAAATATCGTGTCTCAATTCGCATTTCATTTGATATTTGTGTTGCTCCAGCTCTTGTGCAGGTTCTCTGTGTATATTGATATCTCTAGTAGGTACCTATAGTTTGGTTTGAAGATAGAAATCGAAAGGAGCAAGTTCGGGGCTGTTCTGCAGAAACCGTGCATACCGGACACGTCCGATATTCATATCGGACACGTCCGGTATTAGAGCTCTGTGCTGAAAATATTTATTCACAGTTCTAACTTTGTGTTGCAGGGTTGTAGCTTCTAGATACATTCTTTTATACCTTGTATAGTAGGTGGCTAACTTGTGAGGGGTGGTACTACTCTTTTTTTGGAGTTTCATTTTGGAAACTCCCTTTACTAATCGTTTCCGCATTTAAAAGGTGTTAATTTTCATAAACGCCTATTCACCCCCCCTCTTGGCGGCATCCTAGGTCCTTTCCAACACCTTCTGCCCAACATAATCCAAAGTTGGGTGGACCTGAAAGAGGTCTTCGTGGGGAACTTACAGGGCACATACACGCGTCCTAGGAACCCATAGGACCTAAAAAACTACCGACAAAAGGTCAGGGAATCTCTTCGTGGGTACATCCGACACTTCTCCCGGCAGTGCAACGAGCTATCCAACATCGCCGACACCAATGTCATGGGAGCCTTTCTGTCTGGGACCACATGCGAGCCCCCGGTCCATAAGCTAGGACGTAAGGGCCCACGAACCACCATCCATGCCTCGAGCGAGGAGGTGGTCGGAACGATCTTCGACCGCCTCAAGGGCAAGGCAAAGCGTGATGAGGATGCCGGTGAAAGCGTCTCCAACCTTCCAAACAAGAAGAAGAACAAGCAGCCATGCGAGGGCTCGCTTGTGGCCACCGCTGATCTCAAGGGGGTCGAAAGCCCACCGAGGGTACCCAGTACCACTCTAAGAAGCTGCTCGAAGGGCCATGCTCGAACCATGCCTTCCCCGTCAAGCATCTATACAAGGACTGTGGCCTCATGAAGCGGTTCTTGTCTAGAGGCTAGAAAACAAGGGGGGCATAGGAAGGACCCCAAGCCGGCCACGGACGACGCCGAGGGGAAGGACGGTGGATTTCTGACACTAGATGGCTGCCTTATGATCTTCGGAGGGTCGGCAGCCTACTACTCCAAGCACCGCCAGAAGCTTGCGTGCCGCGAGGTCTATACGGTCGAGCCAGTCATGCCTTCCTTCCTCTGATGGTCAGAGTCTGCCATAACCCTTGATCGGACTGACCACCCAGAAAAGCGTCCCGCAACTGGGACGATATCCGCTTGTGTTCGACCTGATCTTCGACATGAAGCGGCTCACCAAGGTACTGATGGATGGAGGTAGCATCCTCAACATCATGTACACTGAAATGCTCGACGCCATGGGCATCGACTGGGCACAGGTCTGGTCGACCAAGGCACCTTTCCACGGCATCATGCCTGGAAAGCAGGCCGTGCCACTCGGGCAGATCAATCTGCCCATCACCTTCAGGGATTCATCTAATTATAGGATGGAGACCCTTACCTTCAAGGTGGTCGTGTTCCATGGAACCTACCACGCCATCCTAGGACGTCCATACTTTGTGAAGTTCATGGCCGTCCCCAACTATACCTATATAAAGCTGAAGATGCCAGGTCCATGCGGGGTCATCACCATCGATACCTCCTTTCAGCGCGCCTATGAGTGCGAGGTCGAGTGCTGCGAACATGCCGTGACAATTGTCACCTCCAAAGAGCTCACGACCATCAGGAAGGAGGTCGTTGAAGAAGCACCCGACCCCAAGCGGTCGGCCGGGTCTTTTGAGCCTGTAGTGGGCGCTAATGAGATCCTCATAGACTCTAGCGACTCTAAGGGCAAAGTGGTGTGCATTGGCACCACGCTTTCCTCCAAATAGAAAAGTGCGCTCGTCGACTTCCTCCGCGCCAACAGAGACATCTTTACGTGGAGACCCTCGGACATGCTAGGCATTCTAAGAGAAGTCATCGAGCACGCCTTGAAGATCAGGCCAAGCTCCAAGCCAGTGAAGCAACATCTGCGTCGCTTCGACGAGGAGAAGCGTAGGGCCATTGATGAGGAGATCGTAATGCTTTTAGCGACCGGGTTCATTGAGGAAGTACACCACCTAGAGTGGTGCACCAATCCCGTTCTTGTATGAAAGAAGAGTAGGAAATGGAGAATGTGCATTGACTACACGAGTCTCAACAAAGCATGTCCAAAGGATCCATTTCCTTTGCCACACATAGACCATGTAGTGGACTCAACCTCAGGGTGCGAAACCCTTTACTTCCTTGATGCGTACTCTGGGTACCATCAAATCATGATGAAAGAGTCCGAACAGCACGTGACATCTTTCATCACCCCATTCAGATCGTTCTGCTACGTCACAATGCCGTTCGGTCTAAAAAATGTGGGGGCTACGTACCAACATTGTATACTCAAGTGTTTTCGGGACCTCATCGAGCAAACCGTTGAGGCCTACATGGATGACATTGTGGTCAAGTCCAAACGGGCTGACCAGGTCGTAGCCGACCTAGAGCAAACCTTCACGAAACTCCGAGCAAATGGCATTAAACTCAACCCCAAGAAGTGTATTTTCGGGGTCCCAAGGGGTATGCTGCTGGTTTTATCGTCTCCGAGCGCGGCATCGAATCCAATCCGGAGAAGATCTCGGCCATCAGGAGGATGGGACCAACACATAACATAAAGGGGGTACAACGAGTTATAGGGTGCCTCGCCGCACTCAGTCACTTTATCTCGCGCCTCGGCGAATGAGGTCTCTCCCTCAATTGGCTTCTAAAAAAGGCCGATCGTTTCGAATGGACGCCCGAAGCCTAGGAGGCACTTGACATGGTCAAGCAGCTTCTGACAAAGGCCCCAATCCTGGTCTCTCTGACCGATGGGGAACCGCTTCTGCTCTACATCACGGCCACCACGCAAGTGGTCATCGCCACCCTGGTGGTTGAGCGAGAAGAAGGGGGACACGCCCTCAAAGTATAGCATCCTGTGTACTTCATTAGCCAGGTCTTATCTAATTCTAAGACTCGCTACCCTCAAATCTAGAAACTCTTGTATGCCATCCTTATCATCAAGAGGAAGTTGCATCATTGTTTTGAGTCGCACTCAGTGACGGTCATGACATCATTCCCTCTCGATGAGGTCATCCAAAATAGGGATGCCACGGGAAGAATCACCAAGTGGACACTCAAGATGATGAGTCAAGGCATTTCATATGCCCCCCGGACGGCCATCAAGTCCCAAGTGCTGGCTAATTTCGTTCTAGAATGGACCGAGATCCAAATGCCACCAGCAGCCATCGACCAAGAGTATTGGATGGTGTATTTCAACAGATCGCTGATGAAGAAAGCCACCGGCGCGGGGCTGGTCTTCATTTCGCCCCTTGATGTACGCATGAGGTACATGGTTCGCATCCATTTCCCCTCCTCCTACAATGTGGCCAAATACGAGGCACTCGTCAATGACTTCACATCGCTATCGAGTTGGGTATCCGATGGCTTGACGTCTGAGGCAACTCCTAGCAGGTCATCGACTAAATCATGAAGGAATCAAGCTGCCACAATGCCAAGATGGCCACGTATTGCTGAGAAGTTCATCAGTCTCAAGCTCAATCACATCCCGAGGCATCTTAATGAGGTGACCGATGCACTGACAAAAACAGCGTCTGACGAGAGCTGGTGCTAATGGGCGTCTTCGCCAGCGATCAGTACAACCCCTTGGTCTGCTACGAGGAGCCAGAACATGCCAGTGATGGGCCGCCTGCCCTGCGCCCAAGGGCTAACCAGCCGTCGGCTCCATCCGACCCTGAAGTCATGGAGCTTGATGAGGATCCAGTGATAGAGTTCGACCCTCTGAGCGATTAGAGGATGCCTTACCTCAACCACCTCCCCGTGAGGTGCTACTGATGGAAAAAATGGAGGCTCAATGGCTCGCGTATTGCACCAAGTCCTTTGTCCTTATTGAGGGTGAACTCTACAGGCGAAGCCACACCGGGATCCTACAGCGCTGTATCCCCATCGAACAAGAGAAGTGGTTGTTGAGCTATATCCATAGTGGGGTCTGCGAGCACCATGCTGCGCCTAGTGGACACTCAAGATGATGAGTCAAGGCATTTCATATGCCCCCCGGACGGCCATCAAGTCCCAAGTGCTGGCTAATTTCGTTCTAGAATGGACCGAGATCCAAATGCCGCCAGCAGCCATCGACCAAGAGTATTGGATGGTGTATTTCAACAGATCGCTGATGAAGAAAGCCACTGGCGCGGGGCTGGTCTTCATTTCGCCCCTTGATGTACGCATGAGGTACATGGTTCGCATCCATTTCCCCTCCTCCTACAATGTGGCCAAATACGAGGCACTCGTCAATGACTTCACATCGCTATCGAGTTGGGTATCCGATGGCTTGACGTCTGAGGCAACTCCTAGTAGGTCATCGACCAAATCATGAAGGAATCAAGCTGCCACAATGCCAAGATGGCCACGTATTGCTGAGAAGTTCATCAGTCTCAAGCTCAATCACATCCCGAGGCATCTTAATGAGGTGACCGATGCACTGACAAAAACAGCGTCTGACGAGAGCTGGTGCTAATGGGCGTCTTCACCAGCGATCAGTACAACCCCTTGGTCTGCTACGAGGAGCCAGAACATGCCAGTGACGGGCCGCCTGCCCTGCGCCCAAGGGCTAACCAGCCGTCGGCTCCATCCGACCCTGAAGTCATGGAGCTTGATGAGGATCCAGTGATAGAGCTCGACCCTCTGAGCGATTAGAGGATGCCTTACCTCAACCACCTCCCCGTGAGGTGCTACTGATGGAAAAAATGGAGGCTCAATGGCTCGCGTATTGCACCAAGTCCTTTGTCCTTATTGAGGGTGAACTCTATAGGCGAAGCCACACCGGGATCCTGCAGCGCTGTATCCCCATCGAACAAGAGAAGTGGTTGTTGAGCTATATCCATAGTGGGGTCTGCGAGCACCATGCTGCGCCTAGGACCCTAGTCAGAAACGCATTCTGACCGGGCTTCTACTGGCCAACCACAGTAGCCGATGCTGAATAGATTGTGCGCACCTATGAAGGGTGTCAATACAACGCTCGGCAGACCCACCTGCCGGCCCAAGCACACCAAACGATCCCCATCACATGGCCATTCATGGTCTAGGGGCTCAATCTGGTCGGACCACTCAAGAGGGCACACGGGGGCTATACGCACTTGCTTGTCACCGTAGATAAGTTTACAAAGTGGATAGAGGCTTGACCGATCTCCGCGATCAAGTTCGAGCAAGTTGTGTTGTTCTTCCTTGACATCGTCCATGGGGTCCCGAACTCCATCATCACGGACAACGACACGTAGTTTACCAGAAAGAAGTCCCTCCGATTCTATGACGAATACCACATCCGCATCGATTGGCCGCTGTGGCGCACCCCCGCACGAACGGGCAGGTCGAGCACACAAACGACATGGTCATACACGGCCTCAAACCTAGGATCTTCAACTAGTTGAACAAGTTTGGTGGACAATGGGTTGTGAAGCTTCCCGCGGTGCTCTAGAGCCTGAGGACGACCCCCAGCCGGGCCACCGGCAACGCACCATTCTTCATGGTCTATGGTTTCGAGGCAATCGTCCTGATTGACCCCAGTTATGGAGCGCCAAGGGTCAGGGCGTATGATGAACAGGGAGCCAAGGCATCCCTTGAGGATGCCATGGACCAGCTAGATGAAGCACATGATGTTGCCCTCCTTCGCTCGACCAAGTACCAGCAAGCGTTGCACCGGTACCACAGTCGTCGAGTGCGGGGTCGGGCCCTCAATGTTAGGGACCTAGTGCTTTGTCTTATCTAGAGCAACAAGAACTGCCACAAGCTCTCTCCATCATGGGAGGGACCATACGTCATCGCAGAAGTGCTCGACCAGGCACCTACAAGCTCAAGACCATCGACGGCAAAGTCTTCATCAATGCCTAGAACATCGAACAGGTACGCCACTTTTACCCTTAATATACGCACACTTTCTCTTATCAATTTTTGCTGTTAACTCCGCGATCTTTAGTGACACCTGACCCCAACAACGGTAGGGGGTCAGGCCTCACTCGGGGGCTGATAAGAGCTTATCTATCCGGTAGATATTCTCTATGCCCGACCCTCTCTCATGTTAAGATCTAGAAGTTTGGTTGTGGAAATGAAAGCTGAGTAAAACTGGTCGGACAAGAAACCTACGCCCCAAGCGGCGATGATGTTTTTGCTCACTAGCGTGATCAGAGTTTTTTCTACACCCCGAGCCTTTTAGCCTTAATTACGGAAAGAGTCGATATGCGCTTAAGAGTATATACACCTGGCAAATGTTCTCTGTGCCTGAACCTCTCTCATGTCAAGATCTAGAAGCTAGGGTTGCGGAAACGAACGCTAAGTAAAACTGGTCGGATTATAAGAAACCTACTCCCCTGTGGCTACGACATTTTTGCTCACTAGCATGATCAGAGTTTTTGTCCCCGCACCCCAAGCTTTAGCCTTCGCCTTCCCAGAAAGGGTTTGGAGGGGCCCACAGGTGGAATCTCCA
This sequence comes from Miscanthus lutarioriparius, assembly GCA_904845875.1. Classification (NCBI taxonomy): domain Eukaryota; kingdom Viridiplantae; phylum Streptophyta; class Magnoliopsida; order Poales; family Poaceae; genus Miscanthus; species Miscanthus lutarioriparius. Next base: position 30,746,186 of record CAJGYO010000005.1, read on the forward strand.
TCGAGGAGAGGCCAGCGGGTCACCCAAGTTGATCGGATAGCTCAGGCCACTGCTGAGAGACATGTCATCTTTAAGTGACACCCGACCCTAGCAATGGCAAGGGGTTGGGCCTCACTCGGGGACTGGCAAGAGTGTCTATTCGGTAGACATTCTCTATGCTCAACCCTTTCTCACGCTAAAACCTAGAGGCAAGGTATGCGCAAACAAATGCTGAGTAAAATTTGTCGGACCGCAAGAAACCTACGCCCTAATGGCTATGGCGTTTTTGCTCACTAGCATGATCAGAGTTTTTGTCCCTGCACCCCGAGCTTTAGCCTCTGCCTTCCCAAGAAGGGTTTGGAGGGGACCACCAGTGAAACCTCCATCCAGGAGAGGCCAGGAGGTCACCCAAGTCGATTGGATAGCTCGGGCCACAACCGAAAGACGAGTAAGCAGCAGCAGGGTGCCCCACATGGTTTAGGCCAACTTCGTCATGAACGATAGACATGGATTCTACTCGAACATGCCTGTTAGCAAGCTCACTGAGCGCGACACTCGAACGATCGAGGCAAATGTCATTAGCTCCACCCCTCCAATTGCTGAAACCGCAGATGGGCGACGCATAAAACACGGCAGACCCCTACCGAGCCCAATGGGGCTCGGGGGCTCGAGCCGCCCGACCCCAACTAGGGAATCTGACCGACCGAGGTTTGAAGGCCGGCCCACGAAGGGCTCAAGGCCACCTCGTGTCAAACAGAGTCAGGGGAGAAAACATAGATGAGCCGCGATGGCCTTTGCTAGACCGCACAGAAGCGGATAGGGTCATCTAGACCTTCTCGTCCGATCCTAACCTCGAGCCAAGCCCACAAAATCTCCATCGAGGGGAGGCTAGCGGACCACCTGAGTCAGTCTCAGGAACGACTTGGGCTTCTGTTGGGAGGCGGGTTAAGGAGCAGTGGAATGCCACATGAGGGCTATGCCGACCCCGTCATGAGCAACGAACCTGGATTCCACTCGGACATGCCTGTTAGCGAGCTCACCAACGCGTCACTCGAGCCATCGAGGCAAGTGACGTTAGCTCAACCCCTCCGGTTGCAGAAATCGCAGACGGGGTGACGATCACAAAGACGAGCCGACCCTCGACCGGACCCCCGCTACACGTGGAGGATCGAGGAAAGTTGGACTCACAAGGAGACCGAATGTGTGATCACAGTACAATGGATCAGATCCTAGGGAGGGGATATGTATGAAAAACTAAGGATAACATTTCTAAAACAAGAGACGCTTTCTCCTACTTGTTTTGCTATCGTATCTCTCGATCTTCAGTGACACTCGACCCCGGCAACGGCAAGGGGTCGAGTCTCACTCAGGGGCCGATAAGATAAGGGTATTGTTTACACCAAAATTTGGGAAGACGAACGTAGGAACTCGAAGCTTCCAAAATTGTGTCGATCAAGGAATCGATTGCATGAGGATCGATATCAGCTGATTCAGATGCGGTACTGGAATTGGCTCTCTTTGAATGACGTCAACAGATAACGATAATGAGCTACGGTTGGTGTCGGGAAATACATATTGGACTCTATAAAAAGGGAAAGATTAGGGTCCAAGTTATCTTAAGATAGGAATGTTTTATTTTATACCAAAGATTGTAATGAGTCGTACTTGAGTAGGATTCATGTTTAGGCTCTGGGTATAAATATTGGACCCCGGCTATTGTAAAGGACATCCAATCAATCAAATACAATTTACTTTTTCGACTCTATGCCAACCCTTAGGAGTAGGAGTAGAGTAGATCTCGACGAGTTCTTCAGCAAGCAGGGCTACATCGGTGCGGCTGACCTCCGGTATGTCTGTAAGTACCGTCATGGCTTATACTTCCATTTGTATGGCTGCATCGATCCGATCAACCTCCACTGTGAACTCTAGTATAAGCTAGTTATCGACTCTTGTCTAGTTCAAGTACGGCTGCATCGATCCGGTCGACCTCCACTGCTTGAACTAGATTAAGGTCAAGTTATCGGGCTGCGAACTCTAGTATAAGCTAGTTATCGACTCTTTGAAGGTTTGATTTGTTGTCTTTATCATGACTACATCGATATGGTCGAACCCTACTATTAGAGATGGCAGGTTAAGTCTAATGAGTCCATAGGTTTGTCCGCGTGAAATAGTCAGATTGTTCACACACTGTAGTTGCTTTTCACCCGAATGGGCTATTTTAGCCGATTCGCCTAAGCCTTCACGTATAGCATGTCTTTCGGAAAGCCTGTCGAAGTATAGATGGTTTTATGGATTCTAAGGTTTTAATTTGTTATTATCATCATAGCTGCCATCGATCCGGTCGAACCTCACTGTTGATGGTAACATATTAGATTCAGAGCGTTTGTAGGTCTATTTGTATTAGACTAGTCGATTTTTTTGCATGTTATATCCTTTCTCAATTAGATTCGTTGGCTCAATGATTCACACTGGTAGTATCCACCTAGCTGATGATTTCACTTACATCTGCGGGCATTGTATTTATCAACATAAAATCAATCGCGATCCATAAGTTTTACTGTCCGTAACAATCGATTTCTGTGCGTATCGGCTATTTAGTCGATTTTCTCGTCTGTCTGCTCCCAAGCGGCATACTTGGAATTGTTTGGGCAAAGATCGACATGTTCCACCTTAAATTACTAATAAACTTTCTCTCCTTGTCAATTGTAGGTCAAATTGAACTGCTCGCCTCGGAGGAATTCGCAGGATCAATTAACCCTGCGTTGAAGCCAAGCGAATCTCCGGGCTCATTCTAAGTAGATCCTTTCGGCTTGCCGTGTGTCGACACATTTTCGTGCCGACACATATTTTGGCACGCCCGGTGGGACACCATAATCATCATGGCATCTTACAACGACAACGACATCCTTATGGTGCCTTATGAAGACCTACCTAATGAAGATAAAGATGTCATCAACAAAGCTATAAAAGAATTTCAGAATAAGTGTTTGTTGTCCTACACCAAGACACGGGACAATAAAATTGTTTAGAAATATCCACTACCGAGAGTTCTATTGCATGGGCGGACAGATGTAGATGAAGCTGAAGACAGGCGTTTCTTCATGGAGGCCGTAAACAAGTCTGTTCATGATGCCATGTTGAACCATAATGAAGTTTTTTTGAACACATTCCACAACACCATGAAAGAGGTGTTTCATGGATATCCAATTGATTAGGTTGGGCCGGCTTATTATAATATTTCGCATCCGTCGACTTAGGGGACTAATCAAGATAGTACTAGCCATCAAGAAGCAACATTGGCTGGTAATGATAATGTCCAGGTGGTTCAGGGCTTATCTGAGCAAGTTCAGGGTGCTACTACTAATCAGATACAGTATCACCATGGATCATCAGAACAGCATGTGCAACAACCGACGGGGCAAATTTAGAATCAAATGGTCAATTTTGGCACATCAGGCCAGATACCGTCGTCGGCTTAAAAAAAGCGCCATCAGTTTAAAGGATTCGTAGAGATATAGATCCTAACATCTACAACTAGAGACTTCAAACAGCAAACCAACAAAGGGCCCAGCAGATACAGATTCCACATGGGTATCATTATGGCATAGATTACAACACCCTTCACATGATTCCAAATCCGGGGTATCAAGGTACTTGAAATTTTAATCCACAGATGGGTCAGCAGTATAGAGAAATTCAAATTCAAATGCTCATGAATTTTTCTTAGAGTGACTGAGATGATGAAAAATCAGTTCGATTTGAAGCCAAAAGGGCAGACCTTCTTGTACAAACGCTCATATCCTGAGTGGTATGATATGGTCGTTCTTCCTGCAAATTACAGGCTCCCGGAGTTTGCTAAGTTCACTGACTAAGATAGCATAAGCACAATATAACATGTCAGTCGGTATCTTACACAGTTGGGCAAAGCATCCATTGAGGAGGGCCATCGAGTTTGTTTCTTCTCCTTGTCTCTGTCAGGGCTAGCCTTCACTTGGTTTTCATCACTGCCAGTTAACTCCATTGCCAATTGGGCTGACCTAGAGAAAAAGTTTCATATATATTTTTATACTAGTACTGGAGAAAAGAAAATTACCGATCTAACAAACATAAGTCAGAGAACTAATGAATCGGGCACCGAATTTCTTTAGAGGTTCCGAGAAAATAGAAATTTGCGCTTCTCATTGAACTTGACTGATGATCAGCTTGCTGCTTTGGCCGTTCAAGGGATGTTGCCAACATGGAGAGAGAAGCTGCTGGGACAAGAGTTTGACAATTTAGGTCAGCTAGCTCAATGAGTGGCAGCGCTCAATAGCTAATTTTAGAACATGCGCAGAGATACCCGATTCTAGAAGAATGCCGGAATTGCCGAAACCTATGATCCATATTCGGTTGATGACATTGTCTATATATTCCTTAGCCTATTTTTGGTCGCTTCTGACAAAGCTTCATTAGAGGAGGTGGCTGATGAGGTGATTTTATCTTCATCTAGATACTCCTCAAGATTGAAAGAATAGCTCAGAGCTAGAAGATTGAGTGCCTATATATAAGAAAATCTTGATTAGGAGGTTTGGATCAGTTTATAACAAATGAACGGTGAAGTGGATACAATATCTTTTCTATGGTAGCCTCTATATGAAGAGAAGAAAGAGCTGATGTTGCACCAATGATGTCCGGTTGAATCGGCTCTGAACTTTCAACATTGATATCTACAAACATCAAGGAAGATTTTTAGTTCATGGTTATTACATAAGGATAATATATATATAAATATAATTTTCTTACCATCAGTTGTGTGTTGAACTGTAGAATCAATAGTCTAGGTGTCAACAATAGTAGAATCATTTTCAATACCAACAGGATCATCAGACACTCCTGTTCTGGCGTAGGTGCTTCCTCAGAGGGTATCTGACATGATGAATAGTCAGATGAAGGGTGAAATTGAATGAGAGTCAAGAGCTTTAAGGAGATACCTTGGCAACATCAGGGATTGAAATGGAAGAATTATCATCTTCTATAGTCCTAGGAGCATCGGTTGGTTCAACTGAAATCGACTCCTTTTGAGGATCAGCCAATGAAGGTTCAGTTGGTGCTGAATCAAACGCCTAGGACAGCAGTTCCACACCCAGAGCAGATTGGGACGCAATGGTTGATAACTATGAAGAAACAGGATTAGAAGTTGAATATCAGTTTGAGAAGATGGATTGTTTACCTGAGCAGCTGATGGTCTTGTTCTGCGGAGTCTTTTCCAAGTAATAGTTTTCTAGGTTGTCCCTTGAGTTGCCCTATGCTTTGAAGATTGATACGTTACGATTGCGGGGGCAGCATGAATTTTCATCAGCTTCTTCAATGGAGGCGCAGTTGATCCTATTCTTGAAACTGGGCATGGTGGCTGATATCTATGGGATGCCCTTTCATGTCCAAGCTTGGGGGATTGAACTCGGTGTCCTAAAAAAGGTTTGTTAGAACAGTTGGTAGGGGAGTTTATCGAATAATTTTTCTAAAAAAAGAATAGTAAATTACCTCACTGTCAGAAGCAAACTCTCCATCCAGAGCTATACATCTGGGATGGGCTAGCCCATAGAAGAGATGGGAGTGTCATTCTTGCCACCAAGAGTCAAAATGGTTGGAAGAGAAGTTGACTCTTATCCAGTCATGCAAGTTGGAAAATGTTGGAGGTTTCCATTACTTCACTTATACCTTCTCTTGGCCTCAGTATATCCTTGAAGAAAAGTTGAGGAGGCAATTGACCAAGACCAAACTGACAAGCTACAAAAGAAGGATTGTAAAACTCATAGGTTGTAAGGTTGCCTAGGAGGAAGGAGCCGGTAGCCATTTTACCATGACCATGACGAAATTCGGCTGGAAGAACATAGGGCTTGATGAAGGAATTGAAGATTGCAGCCGCTGTCTCGTCCGAACAGCCTGATTCAAATTGAAATTTGAATGGGAAGATCATCTCATTGTTCTCATCCTCATCATAGGGTAGCCAAGTTAGAATATCTGCATCAAACCCTCTGTAAAACTTTTTGAAGAGATGGCCAACATCGATATCAATTGTTATGGCCAATGCAGCCTCACCATAGCTCATGCACTGATAGATTCTTCCTTCTTCACCTCTATATTCCTCATCAAAGTTGAAGGAAGGAGAACTTAGGTTTCTGAGATTAGGCCTTACAATCTTGTGCATATACATGTTCAGCCATAGTTGTATCAACCACCAAAGATGTCGATAGAATATCATCGGCAGTCCTTCGAGGGGTATCCTATGAAGGTAAATTGATCGGCAGAGATACGTGTAATCTAGAACAAGAAGGCAACAGAGACACACGAGTTAGACAGGTTCAGGCCATCAGTATGACGTAATACCCTACTCCTGGGGTATGTTGGATTGTATTGGCTATCGTATGATATTATGTGACTTTGGAGGCGGTCCCTGCCCGCCTTATACAGTCCGGGGGGTAGAGTTACAACTCGGTTAGATCTAGGAGATAACCGAAAAGTAATAACAGATTATAGGGATCCCATACGTATCCTAACAAATCTCATAGTATCTTCAGGATATCTTCCCGATGTCTTACTGGAGGCATCGAACAACGTCGTGCCCCGCAAGGCTTCGTCTTGTGGGCTGGGCCGCCCCTACGGGCGCAGCCCATGTGGTCTGCCGTGGGTATCCGGGGTCGTACCCCCCACAAAGGGCCACTGATAGTACGCATGGGTTCATTCTTCAGTAATTGGGTAGCTACCTAGTGCATCAGATGATAAGCAGTTCCTAGCATATACTTTCCAAGAGGGATATCCTTGCCTACTGCTAGATGCCCTGCCATGAGTTTATGATTGTAAGTCGGACCACAAGATTACCCATAGAAGATGAATCTCTCTAACCACTTGTTTAGAAAGGCCACAAATTCTTTTTAGCTAACAGTTGATTCATCTCTAATGTGGTTCAGAATGTAACTTGCCCATCCTGTGTAGTATGATATCTTGGCTAATTTCTTGGATCTAGCACTTAAGAAGTCATAAGGCTGCATCGATCCTGTTATTCTGAGGCCGATCAACATATAAACATTAGCCAAAGTGATGGTCATTGGGCCGTGACAAAAAATGAAGGCATTTAGGGTGTTGGACCAGAAATAAGATGCAGAGATCAGGAGTGAATCATTTCTCTCCATTCCAGACAATGAAAGTGTCAAGTGTTGATTCAAATCATAAAGCTCCTAATCTCCACCCTTTTTTTCTCAGACACCATAAGAAACCAATCTCTCCATCCCTTAGACATTTTGGGCCAATTTATGGAGTCTTGGTGTTCTAAGAAGACGAATCCACAATAGATTGTTTGGAGGAGATTTGGTTAGTTTCTTGATAGATAAAATCAGATGGATTAGGGTCACCCATAGGCCCATGAAAATAGGCATTGGGAGCACTAGCCGATGAAATCAAGATTTCGTTCCTTATTTCCTAGAAATCAGATAAAATAAAATTGAGGAACAGGGAAATGCAGAATAGCGGCCGACACTTGGAGATTGGGAACTCGAAAGCACACCTCAGGGACATGGTTGCTGGTCACCATTGCAGCCAAAATGGATTTGAATCTATGGAAGATCGCTCGAATGAAAGCTTGATGGGGTAGAAGATTTGCTAGGGTTGAGGCTTTGGTGATGGCGGTGTCGGCTGTTAGGATTTGCTCGAGAAAGAAGAGGAAAGCAAACGGGCCGAGTGAGTTGGAAAAGATACTATTGTGATATTATATAAAACTCAGACCGGGAAGTTAGAAGTCACGCGTATATCTCGGGACAAAATGGTTGTGGCGTGGTAAACAGATAAATAGGAATTTTGGAATAAAATCATTTTTATCCCAAAATTGGGGGGCATGTGTTTACACCAAAATGTGGGAAGAACACGAGAACTCCAAGCTTCCAAAATTGTGTCGATCAAGGAATCGATTGCATGAGGATCGATATCAGCTGATTCAGATACGACACTGGAATCGGCTCTCTTTGAATGACGTCAGTAGATAACGATACTGAGCTACGGTTGGCGTCGGGAAATACATATCGAACTCTACAAAAAGGGAAAGATTAGGGTGTAAGTTATCTTAAGATAGGAATATTTTCTTTTATATCAAAGATTATAATGAGTCGTACTTGAGTAGGATTCATGTTTAGGCTCCGGGTATAAATATTGGACCCTAGCTATTCTAAAGGACATCCAATCAATCAAATACAATTTACTTTTTTGGCTCTGTGCCAACCCTTAAGAGTAGGAGTAGAGTAGATCTCAGTGAGTTCTTCAGCAAGCAGGGCTACATCGGTCCGGCCGACCACTGGCTTATTTGTAAGTACCATCATGGCTTGTACTTCCATTTGTACGGTTGCATCGATCCGGTCGACCTTCACTGTGAACTCTAGTATAAGTTAGTTATCGACTCTTATCTAGTTCAAGTACGGCTGCAATGATCCGATCGACCTCCATTGCTCTAACTAGATTAAGGTCAAGTTATCGGCTCTACCTAAGGGTGGCGTCCTTCAGATAGATTCATTAAGTTACCAATCTTGCTGATGTTCTTATTGTCATTAGTTTGGAGCAACATCAATCTACCCGGTCAAGATCGATTTAGGTCAGCCTCATATCCTTTTAGTCCGTCATTCGTTTTGTCACAACACGATGTTTCTTACTTTGAGCGATGGGTTATGTTTCATTGGCTGTTTTTACTTCGATCTTGATCGTGCAAAGTATGTGGTTAAGGCACATATGATCTTGAAGAGGTTTGCTGGTTAGTTAAATCTGGTTTATAGTTCGCTATTATGGTTGTAACGATCCGGTCGATCCTCATTGAAGGCACTGTAGATTGGAGAATGCTAGTTAGTAAATTTGTTCTCGATTAGGCATGACCTTAACTGTTTGCTATGCCTACATCGGCTAAATAGCCGATCGCCTATGTTTTAACGCCTATAGTGTGCGTCCATGATTCTGTTAAATGTGAATAGATCTGTTTACTTTAAAGGTTTGATTTGTTGTCTTTATCACTACTGCATTGATCCGGTTGAAACCCACTGTTAGAGATGGTTGGTTAAGTCCGATGAGTTCATAGGTTTGTCCGCGTGACATAGTCGATTGTTCATATGTTGTAGTTCCTTTTCACTCGAATCTGCTATTTTAGCCGATTCGCCTGAGCCTTCACTTATAGCAAGTCTTTTGGAAAGCCTGTCGTTGTATAGATAGTTTTATGGATTCTAAGGTTTTAGTTTGTTATTATCATCATAGCTGCCATCGATCCGGTCAAATCTCACTGTTAATGGTAATAGACTAGATTCAAAGCATTTGTAGGTCCATTTATATTAGACAGTCGATTTGTTTGCATGCTATATCCTTTCTCAATTAGATTCATCGGCTCAATGATTCACACTAGTAGTATCCACCTAGCTGATGATTTCACTTACATCTGCGGGCATTGTATTTATCAACATAAAATCATTCACGATCTATAAGCTTTACTGTCCATAACAACCGATTTCTGTGCGTATTGGCTATTTAGTCGATTTTCTCATATGGCTGCTCTCAAAGAGGCAAACTTGGAACTGTCTAGGCAAAGACCAGCATGTTCCACCTTAAATTACTGATAAACTTTCTCTCCTTGTCAATTGCAGGTCAAATTGACTGGCACGCCTCGGGAGGAATTCGCAGGATCGGTTAACCCTGTGTTGAAGCCAAGCGGATCTCTGGGCTCATCCCAAGCAGATCCTTCCGGCTTGCCATGTGTCGGCACATTTTCGTGCCGACAGGTATATATACCCTTTCTAAAACAGTCGTCGTGCCCAACCCCTTCCCCATGTTAAAAACCTAGACACAAGGTTTGTAGAAACAAACGATTGAGTAAGGCTGGTCGAACTGCAAGAAACTGACGCCCTAGTGGCTACGACACTCTTGCTCACTAGAGTGATCAGAGTTTCTTGCCCACACCTCGAACTCTATGGTCTTAACAATAGGAAGGGTCTGACGTATTAACCCCTTTTTACACATAAAGGGAGAAACATCAAATCTGTTCAACCAAAACAAAAGAACATATTTGATCAAACCAAACAAAATGACAAGCTTGTTTAAAACACAAGGGTCGGAGCTTGTTCGCTTATTACAAAAATGACCGCTCGACCTATTTAACTAACTAGCCCCTCTGGGGGAGAACTATGCCTTCTATCCTATCCGCTAGGTCCTACGAAAGGGGAGCCACCGTCGTTTCCACCTCCTCTAGCTCGTGGACTTCATAACCGAGCACATAGCCATGGCTCATCGCCTCTAGATCGATGCTGTCTCCATAATGAGAATGAGCAATCGCGAAGGACTGATTGACCCCAGCGTAAAGGGCATTCCTCTCGCACCCGAGCTGTGATCTCGATGAAACGAGCCACGAGCGAACTGGTCCCCTCCGATCGCACCACCTCAAGGTCATAGTAGACCACTCTTGAGGGTGATGCTTAGGATACCAAGCTCGTCACTCTCCACCTAAAGATTTCTCCTCACCTCGGTGAGATCCACAGCTAGACCGGTAGAAACGCTCGCGGCCTCCCGCTTCTAGGTCATCGCGCTTTTGAGCTTGGCCTAGAGAGAGCCAACCTTCTGCTGCGTGTCGTCGCGCTCTTGGTAGGCCAAGTCACGCTCTCAACAAGCCTGGTTACGCTCCTCGTGAGCCGTCGTCGCATTTTGGTTGGAGCCTCTCCGTAGTTTGGATCAGCTCACCCCGCTCCTTGCATAGCCGAGCGACCACCGTGGCATCCAGGCTCGCCCTTTTCTCTAGGGCCGCGAGTTTCTCCTCGGCCCCTAGCTTCATATCCCTTTCCTTCTCAACCTCGCCTAGAAAGGTCAAGGATCCGCTGGCGGGTCTCGGTGTCCATCTAGAGCAACTCATCCCACTCCTTCCTGACCCTGGCGGCTTCTTTATCATCCTTCCGTGACCTCGCCGATAGGGCCTCGAATGCCTTCTCGGCCTTGTCAGCATCCTGACGGGCCTCGGCCACCGATGACCGAAGATTGGTCACCTCCTCGGTGAGGGCAGTCAGCTCAACCACCCTCTACTGGGAGGCAACGAGATGAGCTGTCACCTCGCCGCGTAGCCGTGCCTCCTCGATGAGGCGGTCCTAGGATTCCTTCTATTGATGAAGGAACCATGATTACTCCCGGCTATGAGCTATAAGGGACAGTAGGGAGACATCGAAGGGAAGCATATAAAGGAAGAAAAGGGCAACAAGCAAGACCAAACAATACCCAGCCGGAGGGAACAACAATGTTGCGCAATGCGCTCGTGGTGTGGTCCAGGGCCTCAATCACGGATGCGATCCCTACGTCGAGGCTCTCTCGCTCCATGCTCTCTGTAGCGTCATCAACGGTAAAAAGCGTCGACACTGGGTCCTACGGATCCGTCCACTGGAGTAGGGGCTTGCCCCGTGTGGGCGAGCCGCTGCCCACTGACGTCAAGGCCAGGGACAACTCCCTGCTGCCCCAAGCGCCGTCGACCCCTCTCGCCGTGACGTCCCCACTGGGACGCCCCCTCCGGTGATGGAAGGGGTCAGCGGTGCGGACGCGAACCTCTCTCCCAGCACCATCACACCCGAGGACCCCTCGACAGCGTCCTCCTCCGTTCGACCCACGCCAGGCACCGTCGCTTGGGCCACCGATGGCTCAGGTCATGCCAATGCCTTAGGCGACGTTGTGGTTGCGCCTGGTTGTGACCCATCTGTCACGGCCACCACCACCTCCGCCCGCATCGGCAGGGTCACGACCGGCTGCATCGCGTCTGCCATGGTCGACGCCACGGGCGTGGTCGCCAGCCTCGTTCGCCCCGTCGTGGGCAGTGGTATCGCAGCCGTCACCGACTGCTTCGCGACCTCCGAGGGCGCCCCTTGAACGCCCGCGTTCGCCCGTCCCACCGAGGGCATAGGTGCCACCGTGGGCGGTGCTCGGCCGTCCGGCAACGCGGTCACACTAGTGCCACTCCCGCCCGAAATGGGCGCAACACCAGTCGACGGCCGCCGCCTCGATTGGAGGGTGATGCTCTTCTTCGGCACTAGCACCAAAGGATGCTGGTGCCTGCCTACACTGCAAGGGATGAAAAACATAAGCCACGATGAAATCCAACTAAAACAGGAAAAAATAGAGGAATTGATGACTCACCTCAGTGCCATCGGGCGGCAGACGTGTTTGGGGATGAACCCCCCGACCCTTGCTCTGCCTCGTTGGAACAAGGCCATTTTGAGCCCACCCCCTGCTCCTGGGCAGAGGGGCTCGCCCCTGGTAGCTCCTAGGGCACATTGGTAGAACACCCCGCTCCCCATGGTGCTTGGGGCGTGATGGCGGAGCTGCCCACCTCCACTGGCACCTTGGGCGCAAAGGTAGAGCCGCCCACATCTGTTGGTTCCTGGGGCAGGCAAATGGTATGGCCCATCTCCGCTGGCTCCATAGATGTGCCCTCCCCTCCATGGAATGGAAAGGGTCCTGATGCCTGCAAGGACGAACCGACGCCTGTCATCGCGTCATCGTTCTCTAGGTTGTCCCACTCGATATCATCGACTACCTCCATCACCTCATCGCCGTTACCATCATCGTCGTCGTCATCGCTATCAGTGTCCTCCTCTCATTCGCACGCCCACAACTTTCGTAGCTTCTTCCTCTTCTTGTCCTCCTTCTCCTTTCTCAGCCGCTCGCCCTTGGCGCGATTCGCCACCCTCATGGCCGAATCCCTCGATAGCGGCACCGGGTGATCCGTGAGGATGTGGTACCTCAGCTAGTCCCGCCCCTCTCAAAGTTAGTCTCACGGGGGTCAGAAAATCAATTGAAGAGAAGGCAAGAGAAAGGGAAACTTATGAAGACATGTAGCTGGCTCTGGCCGCATCGGAGGATGCCTTGGCACCGGGTAGACGAAGTCAAGGGCGGCACCCGCGTCATCCTGCAAAGGCTCCATCACCTTCTCGATGCGTTGCACGATCTCAGAGTCGAGGAGCGTTCCTTCGGTGAGCACCATTCCATCGAACGACGCCTCGGGCGCCATCGCATATAGCGGGGCGCGTGCATCATCAACGGTGCCACCCTCCATGCATGGTAAACCCCGATGACGCTCGACCATTTCAGGTCGTTCTCCTTTAGGATGTGGATGGTGGCGATGTGGTTTTGGATCTTCTTCTTGTCCTTCTTCAGGATGCCCCACTTCCTCCATTGCTCTAGGGCCTCTTCGATCAGGCGCATGGTGAACTCCGGCAGAAGGGCGGCGGCGTCATTCTAGAGGTAGAACCACTGCGAGTGCCACCCCTTGTTGGATGTCGAGAGCCACATGGTCGGGTACTCACGGACCCGATTCCGAAGTTGGATGTCGGCGCACCCCATCGGCATGTGCAACTCCTGCCTGCCGCCCTTCTCCCTCTTCTTCTAGAGGCTGACGGTGAAGAAATACCTCCACAAGTCAAAGTGGGTGCTGATCCCTAGGAATCCTTCGCACAGCGCGACGAACACCACCATGTGCTGGATCCCATTGGGATTGAGATGCTATAGCTCGATCTTGTAGAAGTGCAGCAGCCCCCGGAGGAATTTGTGGGTAGGGGTCATGAGCCCACGCTCGTGGAAGTGGGCAAACGACACCACGTAGCATCGGGCGGCGACGATGAATCCTCATCACCGAACACCAACCACTCCTTGGGCGAGGTCCGCGCATGGAGAAGATCGCGATGGATGAGGCCCTCCATGCACTAGGAGGTGATGTCGGAACAGCACCACCGATCCATTAGAGGTGGAGGCAGATGGATGCGAGCTCAACAGCGGTGGAGGAGCGGAGGCTACCGATCTAGGGTTCCAGCGGTGGACTAGCAAGCATGGCAGATCTAAAATGGTGGCGGTGGAGAAACAGAGAAGGTAAGGTTGCGTTTTTGCTGTGTAGAGACATCAGGGGGAAGGCCGCTATTTATAAGGTGGAGCGGGGTGAGAAGGCGAATCGTCCGCCTAGATTCACATGCCCGCTACACCACAACATGACACCTCCCTCCAAAGATCATGCGCACGCAATCTCTGGCTGTGCCCTCAAAGGACACGCCGGATAACGATTCGCCTGATCGATAAGCCAAGAACCATCGCAGGTAAGAGGGACACGGGAGCTGAAAATGCTCCTACGACCCATCGAGGCCTTGGAGTTTGAAGGTTGGCCCATCGACAGGTTCAACAACCGCTCTGGGCCCGCTAGTGGCCAGTACTCAGGAGTACGAGCGCCGCGGTCATCCCGGCCCATGTTTCGAGTCTCGGCCGGATATTATCCATGGTTTTTTGTCGAAGAAACGTAGAGAGCCCTCGGGACCGGTTGAATGGACCCAAGAACTATATGGATTGACTGCTGAGAATCTAGAGTGAGTCACCAGCTGACCCAAGCCAGACCCCCACGAACGGGATGTCGGGGCCCCACTCGGACTATCCCATTAACAGCTCACCGAACATCGTGATTCGCCCATAGAGGAAAATCATGGGATGGCTCAGCCCCTCCATTTTTATCAGAAAAAATGTTGAGGGAAGACGATTACAAAAATGAGCCAATCCTCGACTGGACCCCTGCTACGGGTGGGGGCTCGAGGAAAGTTGAACTCGCAAGGAGACCGAACGTGCGGTCATAGAACAATAGACCCTCAAGGGGTCCGATCGTGATGAAAGGGAATCGCCGTCCCAAGGGCACACCATGGGCGACAAAAGAAGGCTAGGGCCCTCAGAGTCCTCCCGTTCAAAAAAGCCTCTGAAGGAGTTTTCTACTCCTCCGTAGGCTCAGGGGCTACTTTCGAGGACCAATATTAGGGAACCCAAAGAGGATGAGCTAATGGTCATCAACATTAATTCATTTGAGCAATCAAGAGCGTGACTATGGCTCCAACTGACCCGTAGGTATGCGGGATTCTGCCTCGCCTAACCACTGGGGGAGGGCTCCGCCTCGCTCGACCACGAGGCCACAGGCTCCGTCTCGCCCGACCCCAAGGTTGCGGGCTCCGTCTCGCCTGACCCTAAGGCTGTGGGCTCTACCTCACTCGACCCCACGGCCGAGGGCTTCGCCTCGCCTGACCCTGAGGCCAAGGGCTCCGCCTTGCCCGACCCCGAGGTCACGGGCTCTGCCTCGCTCGACTGCAAGGCCACGAGCTCTGCCTCGCCCGACCCCCAGGCCGTGGGCTCCGCCTCACTCGACCCTTGGGTTTGCGCTCTGACTCGCCCGACGGGGTCCCATACCGCCGCCAACCACCCCAGGTCTAAGCGTATGGGCCTAGGTCAAAACTCTGACACCAAGGAAGAGACCGGCATCCCCGACGTAACCCGTGGCTATGACGGGCCATACCTGAGGATTCACATAAAAAACAGCATCGGGCGTGCTGGTGCTGTTCTGCATAACCCTCGTACGAACGCTGATAGGCGCGTCAGCTCACCACGATGTCCGCCAAGACGGAATAGAGCACC
Organism: Miscanthus lutarioriparius; assembly: GCA_904845875.1. Lineage (NCBI taxonomy): Eukaryota > Viridiplantae > Streptophyta > Magnoliopsida > Poales > Poaceae > Miscanthus > Miscanthus lutarioriparius. The sequence continues at coordinate 30,761,624 of CAJGYO010000005.1, forward strand.
ATGATCGGTAGATGGCGCCTGCGCATGGTGCTAGTGACAGACAGGGCCGCGACATGGAGCCATCCCTATTGACATCTACAGGGTCGGCGGGATCCTAGAAGCCTTCCTCTCTCTCTCTCTGTTTCTTCTCCTTTCCCTCCATTGTAACCCGCGCTTTAACTTGGCCTATAAAAGGGAAAGTATGGCGTCTCATAAAGGGAGCCGGATAGACCCAATTGACCCATCGACATATCGAGCCAGATACACACAAGCGCATGGCTGAGCAGCGACCGAGCTCTCATCATCTGTCCACTCCTTTCACCAGAGACTTGGGACTTGTCCCTCTCTCACCCGTTTATAACCCCTACTATAAACTTTCAGTGCTAGTAACACGAGCAACAGCAATGAACTGTACGTAGGGACTTTCTGCCTGCACCAGTATAAACCTCGTGTCCCCTAAGCACACCATCCGAGTCAGACGCGCAATACTAAAATTTTACTCGTCGGTGGTGACTCGAAACACCGACAAGATCGTTGAATATATTTTCATAATAAACTTATTTGAAAATATAAATGTTGTTAATATTTTCTATAAATTTAGTCAAAATTAAAAAAGTTTGTGACGTGAATACATAGTAGGTTTGGATAGGCCTTGTTTGTAGCAGGAGCGCAGAGTCGACGACACTAATGGCCCTGTTCGCTTGGAGAAATCTGAAGTAATTTGTAAGAGAGTGAACAATGTTTTTCATCCGGAACAGTGTTTTCTGGCTGGTTTTATGACCAGCCGAACGGCGCCAATGTCTGAAATCAAGGTAGCACCAACCCAACTAAATTCTACCTCCGTTCCTAAAAAAATCAATTCCTAAAATTCATATAAGTCAAACTATCTTAACTTAGACTAACTTTATAGGAAAGAGTAACAACATCTTTGACATAAAATGATCACATCACGAAAAATATATTATGTGGTGTATCTAATGATATTAATTTGATGCCATAAATTTTGATGGTTTTTTCTATAAATTCAGTCAAAGTTTAAAAAGTTTGACTTAAGACATCTCTAGAAATCTATTTAATCAGGAAAAGAGGGAGTAAATGCATGGGTACGAGTACGGGTCTATTTAGAACACATATAATTTTTTCCTTTTCTTGCGTCTATAAGATTAAACTGATTTCTTGTGAAATTCCTCCATGATTCCTATAAAATTTTCGCTTTAAACATGATTATTACCCAAAACCAAAATAGATACTTGAATTGTTTTTCCTTTTCATGCTTATAACCAAACACCGCCTTGCCAAGATTTAAGATGAACCTTGTTCGTTCAATAACAAAAATTACTTTTAATGAAAATACTATTTTTTTATGATCTTGTTACTCTAACCCAACTCTGCATGTGTACTACCTATGTAGAAGGCTTATTATCTAAAAAATCTTTGTAGAACCAAAGTTTTTAAAAATTACTAAAGAAACTTGTGTTCTTTACGAATCAGAATCTGACCAATGCATTTTGCTTGTTGTAACTTTTTCAGCTACACCGTGAGTTGCAATGGAATGACAATCATACCCGCGGGCCACGGGTGTGGGTACCCACGGGCGCCGCACTAGTAGGGTGCGGATGCGGATGCAACATCAGACTCATGGCTCTTTGGGTTGAGGTCCGTGATGGTGTTGGGTCGGGTGCGAGTGTCATATTTCACCACGGGTGACCTGTGGGACTGGAAATATATGTTTTTCTATTTTCCCATCCCTCCAATTAGAGATTTAGAACTAATGTTTGGCACAAGCCTATGTAAAACTTAGGAAGATTTGTACGAATTATGTTGTCTATATCGTATGTACTAGACTAAATTTTAGTTGATGTGAACTTCTGATTTATTGTTGATGATAAATTGATAATTGTGTTTTATTTTCTCCCAAATACTGTAGTTTTATGTTATACGTTAGCTTCTTATTAACACACCCGTGGGTCACTCGCTGGTGCGGGTGCGGTTGTCACACTTCACCCATGGATTCGGTTGAGGACGAACGTAGCCAAATATCGCGGGCGTCGTCGAGGACAGGTTTTTACTTCACCCGCATATTTCTCGACCTGTTGCCATCCCTGATTGCTACCGGCAAGAAAAAGAGTTGCTATCCACTGTAGCTAATACTACGAATAGCTGCAACCGCAACCAATAAAAGCTGCACCGAGCATGCTTATTGAATCTAGACAAAATTACAATGTCTCCTTTTGTTCAGAGAATCATCACCATTTGTCGGGTATCAATATTAGGAATACCCGAAGAAGATATCTGAGGACCGCTTATGACGACTTGCCTAGATAATCAAGGACGTATTTCAGTCTCTACCGACCGCAAAGGGACGGTTTCCGCCCCACCAGACCCCTCGGGCACGGGCCCCGTATCACCTGACCCTGAAGGTACGTGAGCCGTCTCGACCGACCCTGAGGGCACGGGCTCCGTCTCGTCCGACCCCTCGGGCGCGGACTCCATGTCGCCGGACCACAAGAGCGCGGGCCCCGTCTCGCCGGACCCCTCCGGTGAGGGTTCCGTCTCGCCCGACGGGTATCCATACCACCTCCAACCACTACGGGTCTAAGAGTACGACCCCAGAGTCAAACTTCTGACACCGGGAGGGAAGTGGGCACGTCTCGACGTGACCCGTGGCCACGGCGGACCATACCTGGGGGCTCACGTCGCCAACAGTGTCGGGCATGCCGACGCTGTGCTGCCTAATCCCCGTACGACTTCTGATAAGAGTACCTATTGACCATGCCGCCTGCCGGGACGGGATGGGGCGCCACGCCTGTGATGATGAACAGAAGCACAACGTGGAGCCATTCCTGTCGTCGTCTACAGCATCGGCGGGGCCCCGCATAAAGGAGATAAATGACGTGAAAGCCCCGGAGGACTTCTTCACCCTCGCTTTTCTCCTTTTCTCTTTCTCTCTCTGAACCTGCACCTTCCCCTTCACCTATAAAAGGGGAAGTAGGACGCCCCATGAGAGCAAGCACTCACACGCACGAGCACACGGCTAAACAGCTGAACGAACTCAACCGGACTCAGCATTTTCCATTCCTTTCACAAAGATCTAGGATCTGCTCCCTCTCTTGCCCGTTTGTAATCGGTACTACAAACCGTGCCAGTAACACGAGCAGCAGCAGACTGGACGTAGGGACGTTCTGTCCGAACCAGTATAATCCTTGTGTTCTCCGAGCACACCATCCGGGCCAGATGCGTAGATACAAATTTACTCGTCGGCGGTTTGAAACGCCGACACCATTAATCTTCTTTTCTATGCGAGAACTAAAAACTATAGTAATTTGGTTGTTGCAAAATATCGATCTGGGCCTAAATTACTTCGTGCCACCTTGAGGCCCAACTCTCCAGGTGGGCCGGATCCCAGAACGGACAAAATGCTTTTAATTAATGGCTTCAGAGAATTCTCAAAATGTTTCACAAACAAAAAAAAAGATAATTCTCAAAAGAAAAAAAGAAGCTTCAGATAGCTTCTCAACAAGAACAAGCAAAAGAAGAAAAACAGAGAGAAGGGAGATCCACGACGAGTCTGATTTCCGGTCTATCAAGTAGACCGGATCCTAAACTAGCTACTATAGGTGCTAGTATAATGCTCATGCTAACGCAACGGTTTTATCTAGAGAATGATCATAAAAACATTCAATTTATTATTTTGTAGTTTAACATTTACCCAATTATTATAATGTAGCCTAATTAGTCATGGATATTAGTTAATGCAGAAGACGTACGTGTAGGGAGGAGCCGAAGACAGGGTCATTTCTGGAGACATCGAGCGTCAACATGACTGGTCGAGGATTTGCATTAAGTATAGCTGTATGTTATATTTAAGATGGTATATATGGACAAACGTTATTTGAAGAATAATCATGACAAGGACGTTGTGGAGAAACGTCGTAATGAAAATTATATTAAATATAAATATTAAAAGTATACTTATCTTTGGATAGAAATCTAGTCGATGGCGATAAAGTTGTCCGGTCCTTGTGCTTTTCGGCATGTTGTGACGGTGGTTGCGGTTGTCATAGCGCTGTTCTTCGTGGCAATCATCATTGCGACGTGGTCTGGTGGTCGAGGTGGTCGGAGCTCGGCGGAGCCGCTCGGGACGTGGTCGACGTGGTCCGTGGTCTATGTGGTTGGAGCTCGGCGGAGCCACTCGAGACGTGGTCGACGTGGTCCGTGGTGGACGTGGTCGGAGCTCGGCGGAGCCGCTCGGGACGTGGTCGACGTGGCTGCTCGATCAGTTCGGTGGTCGGAGGGCATGTACCTAGCTCCATCGCATGGGGAGGCAAAAGAACTCGGACATGTCCAGCCGAGGTCGGCCTACTCTGAAAACCCGAGAATGGTGGTCGGTTTTAACTGGTAGAGTTAGAATAACAATATACTTCGAAGTGACACATTAGAGTGGTCGGAGAAATCATAATAACTTTATTGAAATAAATCAAAAGTACAAGAGGGGTACATATCTTAGTAGCTAAGCATAGAAACGCCTAAGCTTGTCGATGTGCCAGGAATTAGGTACGTCTGTGCCGTCTAGGCGAGCTAACCTGTAAGACGTAGGGCGTGTGACCTTCTTGATCATGAAGGGTCCTTCCCATGGGGTTGCGAGTTTGCGGACACCAGCCTGATTCGTCTTCCACTTTAGGACCAGGTCCCCGACCACGAAGAACCGCTCCTTAACGCACACCCCCCTACTTGCTGATTTCATAATTAACAGGATATGCTCATGTGGCAAACCCCTTTTTTGGAACTCCGTGACATGCACATAGGTTGACATGAGGCGATACCTTCCCTGTGGAATTGCCTAGCTTCGTCGTCATCGCTCTGATGTTCCATGTCTTCCCGAGGATCTATTGCATGGGCAGCACGTGGTATGTTAAAAACTAACTCTTATGCAGTCATGTTTGTGTCATTAAAAAGCAAACCACCTCCTTCGTCATCAGATTCTTGTATCTCGTTGTTTGCCGGCTGGAACAAAGTTTATTCTCTAGTATAATGCCCATGCTAACGCAACGGATTTATCTTAGAGACACACATGAAACAACGAGCCCGTGCTCCTGCAAGTATAGTGTCTGTGCTAACGCCACGACGACTTTAAAGGATGCGCATCAAAACCAAACAACTATTTTTCTTAAGAATGAAATAGTGAGATAGATTCACGCCAAAAGAGATTCATGATGAGTTATCATAGTGTTGAGTCCATTGCAATTATGCTTATAGAGCAACATTTCAAATAAATAACATCACAACTATTATATCTTTGAAGCCACCTAAATCATCACACACGCCTAATAAGTTCTTGTATATCTTTGGGAATGTTGTCTTAGATTCGTCGTTGTTGTACTTCAATATCTCTACCAAGAACTTGTCCTCAGTGCATTCCCATCCTGTACGAATCATTACACTTCATCAATTAATTGTAGAACGTTTTTACCAAGTAAACAAAAAATTTCTGATATTTAACACCTGAAGAAGTTTCTCCTGGACTTGGGAGAGGCATAAATTCGTATGCCAAACAGGTCAATAGTCACTTCACATGTTCAGAAGAAAAGAACTCAACTCTCATATTTGCATCACAAACCGAAAGTTTCTACTATCATTTTGTCAACAGATGAAAAATTAAAATAGAGAGTACACATGATACTCCTATCAAAAATTATTTAAACCAGATGACAATGACCATATAGCCATAGCTTTTAGCCTATTCTGACAGGATTTCTGGAGAGTATTCCGCAATAACCATGTACAAGAATGAGCCCCTTCAGAAACTTGTCACACACAGATTGTATTCCAAACATGGACAAAACCTCTAGTGTTTTTCTTCAGTAAATTTCAGCTGGTATATCCTACTATAATACAGTCAAAAGTCAGCTCTTGCTTCCTGGGATCCGATCAGAGATTATATAATAGATAATGTGCTGTTAAACAACCAAGCAAATGCCGCTATAATAACAGAACTACAGTAGTATTCTTGTGGTCTCTCTCTGGAGGTGCATAAAAGCACATGCAGACTTGCCGCACACCCTAAACATATCCAGTAGCTATAATATTCTGTTAAGCCAGGCTCCTACAATTCCCAAGAGTATATACGAAACAAGCTAATTCGCTTATCAGAGAAACAACAAAAATGTTTAGTGTCTGTGTCCTCTAGACCTCTAGACATTTGTAAGAAAACTATGTGGAGCAGCACAGGGCCATTCGAACCTGTGCTCTAGACCTCTAGACTGACCACATAAGAACACAAACAAGCTACTGTAGGCTCTGACCATTCGAACCAAACAGCATTGCAGGTACCATGATAAGAGGATAGATCATTTCAAATTATTTGTTGGACATGATTTTGAAATAGAATCTGTATAAAAGAAAACTTACTCGATTAATTTTAGGCTACAACTTTCTTCAGCCAAATGGGATTATTTTTATGCATCAGTTCTGCACTAAAAATCAATTTATAAGCCTTAACTCCTGCAAAGGAAACCAACAAACGGAAGGTTATTCAGTTTAAATATGCATAACCTATATCATAACATTGTAGGTTGTTTAGCTCTCCAAATTGAACAAACATTTAATCAAATCTCCCCAGGTTAGTTTGCTTACAATCAATACTGATTCTAATTAAATCAAGCAGGATGGTTAACTAATTGATATGTACAATGCAAGCGAAGTTCTGTACTAACAATTATCAGATTAGTAGGTGTGGCCCTATGCTTTGCCCTCTTTAAAGTCGAACCATTTAAAATTTTATAAACAAATAATATGTCTGAATAAATATCTTTATACAGTTCTTGTGGTGGAGTATATTTCTACACTTAAAACTTTCACGGACCAAAAAACATACAATGCGTCCAGATCTGCTTATACGAACAACCTGGTTTTGCAAACAAAAAATTTAAAATTAAAATAAAAAACACAAGCATATACAAGGTTAGAGCTACAAATTTTTGCAATAAATTAACACACATAAATGCTGGATTGACAAGTTTTGTATATCACCATCCAGGACTTTCAGATCCGCATTGCTCCAAATTTTTGCAATAAATTAAGACACATGAGTGCTAGATCGACAAGTTTTGTATACCAGTCAACATGCAGGACTTTCGAATCCACATTTCTCGGGGGCCGAGAAGAGACGAATCCAAACACGAACTGCAAGTAAAATCAAAATCCCCTTTCCTGCGGCAAGGGAAAAAAAGGAAGCCTGCTGGTGATGTGTTGGCCTATTTCTTGTTCAACTGAATTTCAACAAAAGGATACTGAGCCTTACTCTACAAATCTTACTTAGCATCATAGCTTTTATCAAATTATGGCTTCTGAAGTACTACTGATGCATCAATTTCATATGGCATATAAAATGTTTCCTCCAACATGTCTCAGTGAATATTGTCAATCCAAAGGAAGATACTTGTTTTTTTCTTTTACTTTTTCTTACCAGTTTTCTTTGCAATGAAAACATCACCGTAGTAGGTATGCCTAGGACTCTAGTTATGCGAAGGGTATATAATCACTTGACTAATTCCCCAAACAATATATTTCATTCCAAATATATTAATCTAAAATTCCTGAAAACATACATTTTCTAATACCCACTTCCTATTCTAAAATTCTCCCAAATTCTTTTTTTTTGTAAAACATCGAAATTCAATAACTTAACCTTAATCTCAAGATATGAGGCATTAAATGGACCAATCAAGAACATGAAAAACCACGTGGCAAAAAAAATAAGACATACAAATGGTATGATGATGAGCCTAACCCTCTCGTCCAAGCAGCTTGGATCGATTTACGGCAGAGGTGCATGAGCTATCGATGCATCATCATCGACTTCCGCCACACCAAGACGATTGCGGCCTTGCCTAGCCCAGCAGGCGGCGCACCCCACCAGTCTCCCTTGCCCGGTGGCTGGCTCTCATGGGGGACCCCGAGCAACTCAAACCAAAACAACCAAAAGACAATATACGCTTCCATAGTCAAGAATAAAATGAAATATATAAGATTCAAGAAAAAAAATGGCGGGAGTTTTAATTTCTACACTAATTTAGCTATAATATTTGAAACGCATCACAAAAACCATTTTGAGAGTATTAATTGAAACTGCAGACCACCTTTTGACACTGTGTTATCGCTTTGAACCACATAGCAAACATAAGAATCTTAGTAATAAATATATTAAGAATTTTGACATTTATTGGACACAGTTTAAAAATAATCATGCGTAAATTTGATTCAGATCTCGGAAGGAAAGAGTTGACAATACCCTTCATATCAACCGAGTAACCTAAGAAACTCTGTCGCTTTCGCCCATCACGATTTTCTTTGTGGTTGACATTGCTATTTTGCAAACCACCACTGCTGCTACAAATGAGAACAACAAACATCGCACCAAAGCTCGGGATGTTTTTGCAAATTATCTCAAATTACATATATTTTATATTGCTAGTTAGCCGGACCTTCTAAGTAAACAATCGGGGAAGGCAATGATATGTATTTTAGTGTGGAATGAAACTACCCGGGGTCGCCAAGGAGCATGACACTCCTCATCGCCCAATTGGTGTTCTTGCATTTCGATTTATCCGTACACTCGATTGGTCACAGATGGCTCTTCTCCTTGAGGTCTCTTCCATTAGCTTCTCATCCTCAATGATAACGACGTCTGAAAATTCAATACAAAAACAAAAGTTAAAAAATAGCTATAACGCGGTATGCTTTGGAAAATAAATGGAAACAGGCACACCATGTGCATGTCTCACCTTCATCTTGGTCTTGTTTCAAAAGGCCCACCTCGCTTAACTCTCTTCTTTATGAAGGAAGCCTATTCCAACTCTTCCGAGAGCATCACGTCACCGGTAAGAAATCGGTGCACCCACAGTCTCTGCATGAGAGAAGACACTGGTTCAAAGAATCAAATTTGGCATCAACAAAAGCAAGACCAAAATTGGTTATCATTGATTGAGATAAAACACTCCAAAATTTAATAAATCTTTTTAACAAACCAAACATGAAGCGGAAGGGTGACCTTTCGAGAGACGCCCTTGCTCGACCGCATGTGAGGGGGCCCGACGGTGCTCGTTCTCGCCGTGGCGCGTGCGATCGGATCGATGGATCTCGGCGGCGCGCGCGACGGTGGCCCAACGGCACTTCGCGATCGGCGGATCCGGCGGCGCTTAGCAAGTGGTGGTCTGCGCGGCTCGGCCAGACGATCGCCGACCGCACGCACATCGCCCTCCCGGCTCTGCGGCACCACACGATCGACACTGCCCGGGCCGGAGCCGGCCGGTCCCCGGCTTCCCAGATGTGGATCTTTCTAGGGATGCCGCGACCTTGAGTGGCTTGGCGACGGCGCGTCAGCCTTGGAGGTCATGAAGGCATCAGAGTTGCCCTCCATCCTTCAGCAGTAGCGACCTCGAAGTCGTCGCCGATGATGGCCTTGTAGTTGAAGGCGGCGGTGGCGCCTCAACTTGGGTTTGGGAGGGAGCAGAGGACACACGTGAGAGTAGGATGACGGCGCCCCCCACGGCGGAAGTAGTAGGCGATGGAAACGGGGACGGGATCCTATTCTCATTCAGTTATGACGTAGTCCCGCGCTACAGGGCTACGGAGCGAGTGGTGGCGAAGAAAAACAGAGAGGAGGAGCAGACGCACGGCCGGGATGCGGTGGGGGCTTAGCAGGCAGGACAGATTGGGCTTAGCGGGTAGTGCCGCCTTCAACTACAAGGCCGTGCTTTTTGGGGATGATGACCATCTTGTTCCTCCGCCTCCGTGCGTGTCCGGGAAGTTCCGTGATTTTTGGCAGCGTGGCGTTCGTAATAATCGGTGGGGGCTGCATGACGTGGGTGTGGCCGAGAATGAGGAGATTTGATACACTCAATCAAAGCCCTCGATTGTGTAATGAGTAAGGAGAGAGAATGCTTAGAGTGTATCTGGACGGTTCGTTTGAAATATGTTGTTTTTCTGGGTACACTTTTTGGGGTGGACTTAGAGGGGACATCTCAGCGGGGGGTCGTTTTCTTGTGTGGACGTAGAAAAGAAAAGATGGTGCATTAGTAGGGTAGATATTGATGCTCAAAGCCCTGTCCGCTCGAAATGTCCAGGCTATATTATGTTTTCAATTGCTGAAATTTAATATGTTCTCGTAGCTGCGCCTACGCTATTATAGGCATGGAGTCGAAAGGGTTGTTCGTTTAAATTTATCAGTCATGGAACAGTATTTTTCTCTTATAGCAAATCAGTTTTAGCTAGCTTATCAGCCGCAGAAACCGCCAGGGAACAGCCCTTCGACTCCATGCCTTTTGAGCCGTGTCCATACGACTGCCTTACTCTGCAGTATGAGGGCAAATGGGCAACCTCTTGTTGACCTGAACGGTCTAGCTCCCGAACAATGGAATTTTGAGCAAACGAGCATCACTAACTAAGCATTACTACTGAATTCAGGAAACAGGTGACGTGCATCACCGAGACTCAAAGAAAAAAAGAACGAGTTGGCACGGGCGAGAGCAAATGAAAGATGATACTCACAGTCACAGCCTCGCAGGTCGCCGTGAAAAACTGGAGCTACTCCGTGTTCCAGCCTGTTTGGGCTTCCTTCGTGAGGACACCGCGGCAGCGGGAACTCCGGTCGACATGCGGCAGACTCGGCTGGAGCGGGCAAGATGAAGCTTGCGGGGGGTTGAATGGTTGATAGAACGATAGAAGCAAAGCGAGAGATACAAGACTAGGGAGGGGAATATGCCGTTGGGAACTTGGGATGTGCGCATGCTCGGGCGAGAGCAATGTGGTTATCCGCTAATCAGTGTTCAGTAATAACAGTGTTACAATTTGCCTTGTGACAACGATGTCGTTGTAGTATAGTGGTGAGTATTCCCGCCTGTCACGCGGGTGACCCGGGTTCGATCCCCGGCAACGGCGTTTTGCTCTATTTTTGGTTGCACTGCTTACGGTCACTCTTTATCTTTTTGTTTCCTCTCTTCCAGAAAGCTTACGTCTTCCATATCCAAGCATGACATGGGGGTGAACCAGCGCAGTTACGCGCTGTACTGACGGGATAGCAACTCACAAAGGACACAGATTTGGCTGTGACTTAGGCCTCGTTTAGTTTTAGGATTTAAAGTTTTGAGGTGTCGTACGGGGTGTTTCGGTCTTAAAAAAAAATAAATTACAGAATATGTTATTAAATCGCGAAACTAATTTATTAAACTTAATTAATCTGTCATCATCACATGTGTTACTGTAGCACTTTATTGTCAAATATGGCATACTTAAGCTTAAAAGATTCGTCTCGTAAAGTAGTCGTATTCTGTGCAATTAGTTATTTTTTTAGTCTATATTTAATACTTCGTGCATGTGTTAAACATTCGATAAGATAAGGTGTAAATTTTTGGCAAGGCCTTACATGTCATCGTTTTTTCAAGGTTGAAAGTAATAATAGTAGCATTTATGCAGTCCGATGCCACGACGGGAGTACGCTTCGCTCTTCAGGCTTGCAAATGAAACTTTCCCGCGTTTCACTTAAAAAGTCATGAAAAACCCAGCGACAAAGGTTATGCAACACCATCAGTTGATCGGACGAGAACACGACAGGAAATCCTCCAAAAATTGACATTGCCGCCGCTGGCCAGTGGCCACTGAAGCTCAGCAGCAGTGCGCCTTTGGAGCTAGAGGTCAGACGGATGACCCAGGCGGCCAGGCCCCCAGCAGAAGTTTCCGTCCCACACGGCCACACGGCCACACCCCCACGTGGTCACTCGTCGTTCTCCTTCCCCACCTCCCACTCCCAGCGCAGCCCGAGCCAGCCAAGCTGCCAAGGCTGCGGAGCACGAACGAACAGAGAGCATCCCCGTCCCCGCCATTACTCCTCGCCGTCCCTGCTCCCCGGCAATAAATGTAGCCGCTCGAGCCGCGCACCTACCCCGCCAGATCTGAATTCTGAACCCCGCGACAAGGCGAGATGAGAGTTGAGGAAGGAAAGCAAAATATCACCGCTTCACCACGTTAAAGTCGGTTTGCTGGGTCGTATCATACTACTGCTGTTTGGTTCACGTAAATAGTGTAGGGGCTGGCCAGCCCAGCCAGCCCGCCCGCCTCAGCCGAACAGGCGGGCATCCACCAGCCACCACCACCGTGCGCGCGCTCCGTCAATGCCATTCCGCCGCGCCCTCGCCACTAGGGACTCGCCACCTCCGCCGCCGCCGCCGCCGGCAAGACCACCGCGATGTCCCTCCTCTCCTCGCTCTCCAGCCTGGGCCTCGGCTACTCCATCGCCATCGCGCTCGGCTTCCTCGTCCTGCTCGCCTCCCTCCTGCTGGCTTTCTACTTCTGCTTCGGCCGTGGCGGCGGCGGCAGCGGGGACTACTGGGCCGGGGAAGCGGTCACCACGGCGTCCAGCTCCGGCCACCTCTCCATCACCGTCCCGCGCGTGCTCTTCGTCGCGGAAGGGTCCGAGTCCCCCGACGACGACGCCGCCTACTCCTCCGCCTCCGCCGCGGCGGCCTGCTCCCCCGTCGGGCTCGACGCCGCCGCCATCGCGTCCTACCCCAAGGTCGCTTTCTCCAGCAGCAGGGCCGCCGCCGACGCCGACGCCATGTGCTCCATCTGCCTCAGCGAGTACAGGGACGGCGAGATGCTGCGCGTGATGCCCGAGTGCAGGCACGGCTTCCACGTCTCCTGCCTCGACGCCTGGCTGCGCCGGAGCGCGTCGTGCCCCGTCTGCAGGTCCTCTCCCATCCCGACGCCCAATGCCACGCCGCTCGCCACGCCGCTCTCCGAGCTCGTCCCGCTCTCGCAGTACGCCGCCGACCGGAGGCGCCGCAGGTGATGGACACGGCCACACTGGTGACTGGTGCAACACAGTGCTCTTCTTCTTTTTTTCACTTTTTTTATTGCGTTGGAGGAAAGGAAGCTATGGGTTGCTTCACTAGTTGAGTCTGGGGTTGCTTTTAGGATATCTACAAAATTGTTTGGATTGAAATCACAACTACCTCGATTAGATTTTGTAACGTAGAAGTAAAAGGTGGAGCAAGGGATAGTGTAAATACACATTGCCCGTTTCTGTGAGTATCTTCTGGTGATTTATACTCTATGTTGCTATTGAAACTATGGCTATATGGATTGCTGAGAATTGGTGTCCCAGTGTCAACGAACGGCATCCGTAACTGTAGTATATTTTTTAATCCCAACCCACCTAAGGGCGCGTTTAGATGACGAAAATTTTTGGTTTCAACTACTCTATCACTTTTGTTTGTATTTGGTAATTAGTGTTTAATTATGGACTAATTAGGTTCAAAAGTTTTGTCTCGCAATTTCTTAGTTTTGTTTTTCGTCTACATTTAGTGCTCCATAAATCTGCTCTAAAATTCGATGTAACACTTTGGGATGAAAATTTTTGGAACTAAACATGGCCTAATCGCATAAAGCTGCATTTTGCATTTTGTGTAGAGTTTTGTATGTGCCATGAAAATTCGATATGACACTTTGAGGTGAAAATGTTTGGAACTAAACAGGGCCTAATCGCATAAAGCTGCATTTTGCATTTTGTGTAGAGTTTTTGTATGTCATGTACTACGCAAGCTAATTAAGCCCAAAAAAATTATCTGGGTACAGGAGATTTCTAGCTCCGGATGGTTGGTGAGCTGGAACATCAATGCTCATGAGCTAAACGAATGTTGATTTGTCTGCTATCTTCGTTGGCATGTGAACATGTTAGGTGGTGTATGGATCAACCTACTAGGTGTTTCTAGGTGTGTCGGGAGGATGTTGTATAGGTGTTTTGATACTAATAAAAAAACAAATTATATAATCCGTTAATACTCTACGAGATGTTTTTTAAGCCTAATTAATCTGTCATTATCACTTGTTTACTGTAGCTCCACATTGTCAAATCATGGACTAATTAGATTTAAAAGATTCGTTTCGTAAATTAGTCATAAACTATGCAATTAGTTTCATAATTAGTCTATATTTAATACTCTATGTGTCTAAATATTCGATGAGACAACGACTAAAATTTAGGAGAGGCAATCAAACACCATCTTATTCTCTGTCCTATACATGTTACTCGATGTCTCGATTGATTTAAATTTAACATATAAGTTACCTTTACAGAGTCATAATTTTGTTATTGATGTTACTCTGTGAGCCTCGGAATAAATATCGCGATTAAAAATCAATTTCTACATATGTTCATGCTAAATGAAATTCGTGAATTTAAGGTTCATGCACTGATGGAAAAAATTTGATCCAGACTGTTATTTTGTTCCTAATCGAGAATTGAACTTGTTTTGTTCACACAGTGACGATCCAAAGTGATGTTTTTTCAAGCACATTATTATTATCGTACTGAAACCAAATTCACTATGCAGTACTAGATGTTTACTTACTGGAGTACTAGGGTTGTGGTTGATTTTTCTTTGCAGGCAGTAATGTCAGGAAACAATCTGTTTTTGTACGCATTCAATTGCGCCACACCATTTCTTTGTCGCATATTGTACATCTGTTGGCTAGTCAGGACTAAGTTTAGTTCCTCCAAAAGTTTACGTTGTTATTTAAGCAATTAGTGTCCAATCATAATCTAATTATAAAAGATTATAAAATAATTAATTTTATTTTTATTTATATTTAATGCTTCATGCATGCGTCCAAAAAATGCGACGGAAATCTTGAAAAATTTGGCAAAAGCGAATTGGAACTAAACAGGGCCTTAGTTCTCCAAAAGTTTACGTCCTGTCATCGAATTGATTCATACAATATTAAATATTAACTAAAAAATAATAAAGTGGTGACTAGTAACAATCTTTTGTGCTAATTGATAGATTAAAATAAAGTGGTACAGTAACAAATGTGCTAATAGTGGATTAATTAGGCTTAATAAATTCGTCTCGCGTTTACCGACGATTCTGTAACTTATTTTTTTATTAGTATTCAAACAAGCAACATCTTTATATATATATCGATGTGACACCACGTAACTTTACGCCCGAAAACTGCGCCCGAAAACTAAACAAGGCCTCAATACATAGCCATAGCGGTACGGTTTCAAGTTGCTTCTTGCTTGTAGGCTTGGGAGTACTCTAATTGGGTCCACTTAAATAGCCGTACTTACTGAGGATTTTCAAAAGGCTGATGTGTTTATGTAGGGCCCAGAAACTAGAACAGCAAGGGCAAACAGAACTTTACTACTCATGACGACTTTTTAGCAATTATCATCCATTTTCCTAGATTAGCCACTTCCAAAGTTTTGACGGTGAGGCCTTTTGCTCCCTTTTGTCTTTCTTCCTGGTTATGAATTTGTCTTTTACTCCTGTTCCAGATCCAGAATGTTGCTTTCACTGTTGTTCCAGCTTGTGTGGCACAGTAAGATTTTATTGAAACTTGGCAGCTAAAATCTGGATTTCTCTAGTACAATGGTACTCCTACGTACATTGGTACCTGTCGATAATTGATAGTACTCCATACGTATACTCGTGAAGTTCTGAATTCAGCTTTTCTTGGCTTGCCTCTCTGATTCTCGTGGGTTAACCAGTTCTCCTGTTTGGTTTATTTTTTCATCAAGACTATGAGCTTCGTTTGGATGGAACATGGAAGCTGTCTGGCCTTGTCAGGAAACAGATTATGGCCTTTATTTGCCGTCCGCTTGTGGGCGCTGTCTGGCGGCTCTTGCATTCTGGCGTTTGGCCTCTAGTAGACACGTTTCTGCTTCCATCAAACAGCTCAGATGCATGCTTCCGTGCTTTGCATAAACTGTTCCGACTGGGCCTTTTGGTCCCTAACCACAGTTTGCCATGGCACATGTTATTCATGCCATAGTTTTTCTCGCAACTGTTTGATTCACTACCGTAACTATGTCGTGTCACGCTTTTCTTAGCATCTTGTCTCACACGTCATAGACTTATTTTCTTGCTAAACTTTATCACAATTGTGGCTTTTACTCACCAAACTTTCTGTGACAGCCACAATTTATCGAAGGTTTGGTGTGGCAAACTGCGCCACCAACCAAATGTGCCCTAGATTCCTGAGTCGAATCCATGTACTGATCTCCGTTATATGATTGGAGTGTATTATCCCGTGATTGGTCGCCCGTTTTAGAAAGATCGAGATTGTTCTTCTTTTTTGAACTACACCAGCGCGCTCCCACCTCCAGCCTTCAACCCCCCCCCCCTCCCCCCTGACCAGCGGCTTCCCCGCTGCCCACCGCCCGCCCCGTCGCTCTATCCCGTCATCACTAACCCTAGCCGAAGGATGAGAGCTTGAGCATCTCGTCGCTACTGCCAACTCCGACCATCCGGTTGTCCCCCGCCGCCTCACCGCCGCCCCTCAACCCGCCACCACCGCCGGTCCGACCGCCTATTGAGGCCCCCTCCTCCTTGGTTCTAAGGCTGTGGGGCATTGATGAACCGAACGTAGGAAGAAGACGACACCGTGGGTCGCACCCTTGTGCTTGAAGTGTGTAATTGTACATACTTGATCTACATGACTACATGCGTCATTTACATTGCACTCATCTCTTGGTCTACCACTATGGGCGCAAAATTTTCTCAATGCAGCGACGTGGGACATGTTCGGAACATAGAAACTTTAGCAGATAAATTCCGTTCCTCCGAGTCCGGGCAAAAAAAAAAAAAAATCCCGTATTCCAGACGTGCTCCCGAGTCTAGATCTAGATGTAGCACTACCAGAAACACAATGGTAAGGCCAATCTGAAGCACGCAGCATGGCTACTAGCTCTTCTGTACATTTGCTACTGATACAGCCGGTGCCCATCTTGCCGTGGCTCGCACAACTTGGGAGAAACCCAGTCACTGGATGGAAGAGCACTACTAGAGCAGAGTGTCGATGAAGAAGAGGAAGCTGCCATTATCACGGTGGAGAAATGGCGTGGCGAGCAGCATGAGGATGTAGGCGAATGAGCGTACAGGCGTACGGTGTACTGCATCCATGACTATTGACTGGCATGCTATACCTCCGGAATACTACTACGCGTCTTTATCCATCAGGTACAGTCAGAGCATGCCAGCACTCGACCGAAGCAGCAGGGACGGACACGGACGGAGCTGGCAAGCGCACATGGATACTCTCAAGAACACCTTTTCTAGTGTGGCTGTACAGTGTCATGGTTGTATGATACTGGTACCGGAGTACCATACTACCATATGGAACAGATCTGTAGCTGCACGATTTGGACGGATTTGAAGAGGAGGGGAAGATGACAGAGGCGTGCCAGTTTCTTTTGAAAGGGAGATTGTCGGCTTACTCTCACTACAGACGATACCACTAGTTTTTCTGCGAGCACTGTAGATCACTGATGGACACTTCCATAAGACTGTTTTTAACAAGTGTCGCAAAAAAAACAGAATTTCTAAATATCATTTTTTTTAGGAACAGAATTTCTAAATATCTGCCAGAAGATTTCTTGTGTTGAGAATTATTTGCTGGGAAATGTTTTTTAAAAAACTAGACCTTACCAAAATTCGGCCGTTAGCCCATTTCAACTAAGGGAGCAGTTGGCTTCTGGGCCCATTTCAACTATGGCATTAAAAGGGCCCATATGCCGTCCCACATGACGTTATCTGTATCTGATATTTGTCCTTTCTGAATCTGAACGAAGAAAAGATCAACAAGGTCATTGCTTCTGGGAAAGCAGATTCATTAACCTCAGAAAAGGAACTATGAGAAAGCATGGTGGTTAGCCTACCAAGTACCGATCGATATCAAAGACACGGATTAGTTGGTTTGCTCTCGTCCTGTCAGACTCGCAGCCGCAGCATATAGATTGTGGCCTGAACTTATAGGCAGCCTTCTCAAAAAAAAAAAATCATAAAAAAGCGCATAAATAAACCCATAAGCCTCACAGCATCAGGATAGACGTATATGAGTTACGACAGTCACTAAGCTCTGACAAAAAGAAAAGCAAAGAAGAAGTGGCTTTACATCAATCTGTATCTTGTATACATAATGAAAGGGGGAGAGGCAAAAGCACAACTAATAAAGCGACACATATTTGTTGAATCCATGGAGGTGACTAACGACCAGCAGCTAACCAGAATCAGCTGACATTTGCAACGCAGTCAGTGGCTTTGCTCTGCACGCTGCTGAGGGCCCCCACCTCCAGCATGATGGTGCAGTTCATCTTGATGTCCAGGTCCCTCTTGTAGATGCCGAGCACGTCGACCCTGCCGGTGATCTCCGTGTAGCTGGTGATGTTGTACTCCTGGCCGAAGATGAGCGCCGTGGTGCTGACGTTGGGCGAGATGCGGTCGGCGAGCACGTCGAGGGTGACGTTCATGCTCACGGTGCGGTCGGCGCCCACCTCGCCCTGCGGCGCGTACGCCACGCCCACCGTCTCCCCGCCGTAGTAGAAGTCCGTCTCGCTCCGGTCGAACGCGAAGGAGGCCACGTTGGGGTTCTTGATGGAGATGTCGGCGGTGAGCGTGGCGTTCACGGACACCGGGTTCTCCGCCGTGCCGAGGTCGCCGTCCACGCCCTCCAGCGTGACGCGGTTCAGGGTGAGCACGGGGTCATGAACCTTGAACACGGTGAGCGCCAGCACGAGGATGGTGATGCCCAGGAGCACCACGGAGGTGGCGCAGCAGCCGCAGCACCACAGCACGCACCGCCGCTTCCGGAGGTACTGCATCGACCGCCAGCGCCTGGTGGTCGCGACGGCCTCCTCGTCCCCGGTGCCGGTGGCGTCTTCGGTCGCCGCCGGGTGGACGGTCGGCGACGCGATGGCGAGCGGCCTCGTCGGATCATCCTTCCCGGGCGCCGCCGCCGCGGCGTTATACGGAACTGCGGTCGCGGTCGCCATGAGGTGGAGGCTAGAGAACTGGAATGGAAGCACAGAGGATGATTTGGGGCGACTTGGATGTGAGAACTTTTTTTTGCTTCAAACTTGGATGTGAGAATTTTGACGCAGGGTCGCGCGGTCTTTATACGTCGGATTTTTCGCACAAGACACAAACTTCTCGTTGTGGCGGGCCGCCGTGCATCGCGTACGTGTTCTTCGCGACGGAGCGGGACAAACACGCCGGCTTGACTTGCCCTGTTTGGACTTGTGGAGTGGACCAATAAATGGGCCGTGCAGATTTACTATTTTCTTCCGCTGACACAAATTGACTCGAAGCTTTTTATGGCCACATCTGAAACGCGAGTGACAAAGAGTGAGCCTGGCTGGCTCTTTGTTTCTCTACAAGATCGCCCGGACTACTGGAGGTTCGGCTATTCGGCTCGCCGCAGCCTGCAGGCAGGTGTAGATCGCTTGGAGTTGGGGATTTCCGTACGTCAGGTAATGTTCGCGATACGAAGGGGCTACAAGCCTCCGCTCCAAACTGGCACGCTGGGTGTAGGAATGGATTTGGTCGCAGAAGGCATGAGGGTTCTCGTCAACAGAACTGTAATCGCGAGTCGCGATCCGTGAGAAGCGCCTAATCAATTCAAGTGAGTCATCGATTTTGACCTAAAGCACTTGACTTGGTATTCTACTAGCTATTCCGTGAAACTGTGATAAGCTACTACTGTATTTTTCACGAATCGTAAGCACATCTTTTCTCCATAAAATAATCTCGGTACTTCAGCTAGGCGGGCGACGAGTCAGCAGACCTCTGTCAACTCATAGGCCACGCACAGCGGCCAAGGTAGCACAGTGGTTGACGCTCTCAGTAGGGAGCATCAGCGTCTCCAAATGCTTCATACTCCAATAGTTTTTAAAGCCAGTCTTAAGTTGGGTTTTATGTCGAGCAAACGAAATGAATAGAAAACTCTATCTTTATCTTTATTCAATAGTTTTTAAAGCTAGTCTTAGTGGGGTTCATGAAAGTTTTATGACCATTGAATAAGTTGGCATGTCATACTATAAATGAAGAGAGAAATCATAAAAGTTTTATGGAATCGTAATGAGTCTTCAAGAATAAAATTTGGGGTTCACCGTTTTCAACACACGGGAGTCTTGAAAAATGGAATATAAAACGACATTGAAAATGGCCTAATAGCTAACCTTCAAATCGAAAAACGAACGCAAGACAGGGAAGACAGACCGAGGGAGACAAAAACCACGGGGAGGGGGCACCCGAACATATAGCAAGCGCAAAGAACAAACGTGTATTTGAGTTTACGTGGAGATTTATGAAATGCTTATATTTTTTAGGACTTTGAATACAAAATCATTAAAGATTTTCTTTTTCTTTTTTGCTAGAAAATCAAATTAGATAGTTGTTTTAAGGATCTCATGGAGATGCTTTAAGAGGTTAAGACCCAAATGTGGGGTCGGCTCCATTTGCTTTTGGATTGAGCTGGTTGAGTTGACCGGAGAAGTATGTTGGTCATGCAGAAACAATTAGGGGATTTCAACTAATCCTTTCTTGAGAATTAGACGGCCTACCGAACAGACTTTTTATTTAGTGGGGAATGTTGATGAAGCTAGCATGAAAGCTATAAATTTAAAAGAGGAAAGCAAATTGAAGAAATGAAATGGAATCTTCATGTACTGACTCCTAAACAAATTATTTGGATTGTGAAACGAAAAAATCATTTCTCTATTAATAGTGGCCAAACTACATACTCGACTCATCGGTTCGATCACATGGCACTACTTGGGCATCTCCTGCGGTGGGGCCAAAGGACACGCGTCGTCATGACTCATGTATGTGGGCGGTGTCGCACGTCCGGTGTCATGTGGCACTAGTAGCAGATATTTTTTTTGCCCAGTTTGGCCCCCTAACTGAAAGTTGGATAAAAACAGCTCTGATAGTTTTTTTTTTTGTAAAATTCAGTTACTAAACCAATTGTTATACCAAGTGAAAGAAAACGTAGGAAATTCAATTTTTCCTTCTCTCCGATAGCTTTCAGCATCATTTGCTAAAAATGAAAGACAAGGGCCCACAACATTATTTTCTTGGTCCTGGTCTTCTTTTCGTGCTTGACCCTTGCTACCACGCTGTGGGACCCTGGTTCACCCAATACCGGCAGACAGTGGCACCAAAGCGAATACGGAGACATGGCACGACAGCCAATGGTGGACAAGGCTGGCGAGCTCCGGTGGCGAGTTGCTACCGGCGTGGATGGTGTGGGAATCAGGGGAAGAAGAAAACTAGGAGCTTCTGCGTCTGCATCCTATCCTATCCCTATGTTCCTTCAAAACTAAATACACGGTGAATATTCCATCCGGTCATAGGATTTCGCTATACCAAGTTTAAGTGTCTATTTGGATTGTTCCTCAGTTTATCGCACCGTTTGGGCCTTGTTTAGATATCATCCAAATTCTAAGTTTTTTCACTCTCTCTCCATCACATCAATTTTTAACCGCTTGCATGGAGTATTAAATGTAGGTAAAAAAATAACTAATTACACAGTTTAGTTGGAAATCACGAGATGAATCTTTTGAGCCTAGTTGATCCACGATTGAACAATATTTATCAAATAAGACGAAAGTGGTACTATTCATCGGGTTAAATTTTTTTTTGCAAAATGAACAAGGCCTTGCTAAGCTTTTGCGCCAAGCTGTGGCCAGTTGTGAAAGCAATTGCAAACAGACCTTAAATGCACAAGTCGATTCTGTATTTTAGTTTGCACAGCATCACCACCTCATCGCACTACGACGACCACTCACCGCCGCCGATCACTCGGGCCGGTCCCGGCGTCGACGTAACGTCCACTGCTACTCCAGAACCACAGCCACATGTTTACGGTGGTTTGTTGGACGAGTAAAGAAGCAACACGTGACACTATTAATTGTTGATACCGATCCCGTGCAGGGGCGGGACGACGATCGGCTCATCGGCCGGTAGGTAGGACTCGTGGACCGAAATGAGTACGAGTACGTGGGGTAGTACTATAAACAGGCTGAGCAGCCGGCACTAGTACTGGAGTACGTCGCATGCGTCCTATCAAAAGCAAAGCGCCCACGACATTCACCACGCTACCTTGTCGCTCAAGCTCACGGGAACTACAGTGATCCCAGGTTCCCCGTCCCAGGAATGGCGACCCCATCCGAGAGCCAAGACAAGAAGGCAGAGAAGCGCGTGGTCATCTACGTCCCGGCGGTGACGATCAGCCACCTGATCGCCTCGGTGGATCTCGGCGAGCTGCTCGCAGCGCACAGCCTCGAGGTCTCCATCGTCGTCTGCGGCCGGACCGACGACACGGCCGCCGGTTCATTTGCCGACGGCCTCGCGGCTGCGCACCCCCAGCTCTCCTTTCACCTCCTACCGTACGTCACGCGCCCGCGCGACGTGCCCGCCGACGATTACGTGGTGCAGACCTTCGAGCTCGCCCGCGCCTCCAACTCTGACCTCCGTGAATTCCTCCGTGCCGCCTCCCCTTCCCCAGCCGCCCTGGTGCTGGACTTCTTCTGCGGCAGCGCCGTGGACGTCGGCGCCGAGCTGGGCATCCCCACGTACTTCTTCTTTACCTCATCCATCTCCGGCCTGGCTGAATTGCTATACCATCCCTTGATCCACGAGCAAACATCTATTAGCCTCCGACACCTCGGGGGTGAACTTTTGCACGTTCCGGGCATCGCGCCGATACCCGTAGATGACCTCCCGGCGGCCTACCAAGACCGCGACAGCCTTGTCAACAGACTCTTCCTCGCCCTATCCGAACAGATGTGCAATTCCCACGGTCTTGTCGTCAACAGCTTCCGCTCGCTGGAACCACGCGCCACCGACGCCATGGTGGCAGGCCTCTGCACGCCACCCGGGAGACGTACGCCACCGCTGCACTGCATCGGTCCAGTGATAAAGTCGCTGGAAGAGGTTGGCGCGAACGGGCACGAGTGCCTGGCGTGGCTTGACGCCCAGCCGGAGGCCAGCGTCGTGTTCCTCTGCTTCGGCAGCATGGGCCGGTTCAGCGCGGAGCAGACGAGGCATGTGGCGCGCGGGCTGGAGATGAGCGGGCAACGGTTCCTGTGGGTCGTGCGGCGCCCGCCTGGTGGCGAGGAAGACGACGGGCAGAAGCCGGACGCCGGCCTCGGCGCACTCCTCCCCGAGGGCTTCCTGGCGCGCACCAAGGGCAAGGGGCTGGTGGTCGAGGCGTGGGCGCCGCAGCGCGAGGTGCTGGCCCACGGCGCCGTCGGCGGGTTCGTCACGCACTGCGGCTGGAACTCGGTGCTGGAGGCGATCATGGGCGGCGTGCCGATGCTGGCGTGGCCGATGTACGCCGAGCAGCGGATGAACAAGGTGTTCCTGGTCGAGGATCTGCGCCTCGCCGTGCCTCTGGAAGGGTACAAGGAGACAGTCAAGGATGAGGAGGTAGCTGCCAAGGTGAAGTGGCTCATGGAGTCGGACGGCGGCAGGGAGCTTCGTGAGCGGACGCGGGCGGCGATGCGGGAGGCGAAGGAGGCGCTGAGCGACGGCGGAGAGTCTAGCACTGCGCTGTTGGAGCTCGTAAGGCTGTGGAAAATGTGAAAAACACCTGCTTTAATTTAGTTGTCGACTAGTGTTAGTAGTAGTGTAGTAGACTCCTAGTACTTATACAAGGATGTCAACGAACTACGTAAATTGCACTTGTCTCTAGTACAAGGCGGTGGTACTCCGTCTCCAGCGGTTAGAAATGCAGAAGGGTCGCCGGCGATTGTCTGCGTGCGGACGAGGGCTCCTAGGGCCCGGCTGGATGGGGATGCCCAGGGCGAGTGGCGGCATGCCGGCGGCATTCCGCGGGGACGCGGGAACAGGGGCGGGGCTTGGAACGCGCGCGGGAGCTGGAAAGTGGCCTGGATTGGGTGCCACTCCCTGCTCTGAACAATAAAGAGCGAGCTTGCCGGGTTTGGGATATCCAAGTTTATGGGCTTCTCTTTGTGAAACAGTTTGGAGCTTATTTAGCCCCAATGGCCAAATATCGAAAAGATTTAGGAACTAAGAAGAATCATTTAGGATAACTCTTGGAGTTAGTCATCACGCCAAAAGGTCAAGATTAGCTTAAGCACAATCCATCTCTGTAGCTAAAAGACTCTGCTCTGTGTGCGTGTCTGATAGGTTCATAGGTTCACTGGTGCGTCGAAATTTCCAGGTTGTTGATATAAGGCCTGGTTGTTGATAAAGTCAACTAACTTAAAAAGCTGCCTAATTGACGATCCGGCGGTCTGAGTCCAACGCTGCTTTGACGCGGCGGTCTCCAGCGCGGCGGCGGCCTCATCCTTCGCCACCGCCACCCTGTCCCTGAGCTCCTTTCCCTGCTGGGACTCCATGACCAGCCTGACCTTGGCCTCCACCTCCTCCGCCTTCACCATGGCATCGTCGTAACCATCCATCACCACCCCGAGCTTCATCCCCTCCGCGACGAACACCTTGTTCAGCCGCTGCTCCGCGACATCGGCCAGCACACCATGGGCACGCCCGCCGTGACCGCCTCCAGCGTCGAGTTCCACCCGCAGTGGGTCACGAACGCTCCGGTGGCCGGGTGCCGCAGCACCTCCACCTGCGCCGCCCACTTCGGCACCACCAGCCCGCGCCCGCGCGTCCTGTCCAGGAACCCGTCCGGGAGCAGCGCCTCCAGCGCCGCCTCGCCCCGGCCCTCGAACCGCTTCGTCGAGTCGGCGTCTGGCGCGACTGGCGCGCGCATGGCCCAGAGGAACGCGTGCCCGCTCCTCTCCAGCCCCACCGCGATCTCCCTCAGCTGCTCTGCCGACACCGAGCTAGCGCTCCCGAAGCAGAGGAAGACCACGCTCCCCGCCGGCCGCGCGTCCAGCCACGTCAAGCACTCGTGCTTCCCGTCTCCTCGCCCACAAACGGGCCGACGCAGAACAGCCTCGGCACTGGCTCGCCGGGGCGGGGGCTGCCCTCCTCGATTGCCCTCACGGCGCGGGGTTCCAACCACTCGAACGTGTTGGCTAGTATGCCCTTCGCTCTGGGCAGCTGCTCGAAGAGAGAAATGGTTGCCTTGTACTGCTCGTTGTGAGGACCGAGCAGGACCTCAGGCACGTCCGAGGCAGGAACTGGGTGCACCCCGGGGAAGTGCAGCAACGAGCGCCCCATGTCCCCGAAGGAGACGTCGGACCGCATGACCGGGATGTGCACATAGGCAGCAAGCGGGGACGCGCCGGACGTGAAGAACAGGTAGGCCGGGAGTCCGAGCTCCGCGGCGGCGTCGAGCGCGCACCCGCAGAAGAAGTCGAGGACGAGCGCCTTCACGGACGGGAGGGACCTCACGAACGCGAGGAGCGCGGGGTTGGTGGCGCGGAGGTTGGCGATGAGCGTGATGAAGGGGTCGGCGTCGGGGTCGGCCTCGTCGCCGGAACGGGCGGTTGCCGGCTGGAGGAGATGGAAGGAGACGGACGGGTAGGTGGCAGAGAGACGGGCGACGGTCTCATGGGAGTTGCTGGACGACGGGACGTCGGCAATGGCCATGGTGATGGGAACGCCGTGGCCCGCCAAGCGGTCGGCGAGCTGCGCCATGGGGTGGAGGTGGCCCCGGACCATCCATGTGTATAGCACCACGACGCTGCCCATTCGCTGTATGTGGAATTGGGGATGCGGCAATGAATCAATGATTATCTATGAACACTAGTGCAGTTGCGCGTGCCTTTGTTGACCCCTCTGCTAAATAGCAGCAGCCAGCAGCTAAAGTCGGATGCTGAACATGCACTACGCAACCTCGTTGACTATCTCCTTGTTTAGTTGACGAAATTCTTTTGAGAAATGTTACGGTTGTACTTTCGTTGTTATTTGGTAATTAATATCTAATTATAATCTAATTAGGTTTAAAAGATTCGTCTTGTGAATTTCGTCTAAACTGTGTAATTAGTTTTATTTTTTATTTATATTTAATGCTTTATATGTGCGTCCAGAGATTCGATCTAACGTGAAATCTTGAAAAATTTTATAAAATTTTGGAAACCAAACAGTCACTGTGAGAGGCGGCTAGGACTGAAGATTTGCCGACAGCAAAAACGGAGAAATCTTGGACAATGGTATTGGTAACCGCGGCCAGCTGTCGGTGCAATTCGTTTAAATTTGGCTTATGCTGATTTATTGTGAAAAAAAAATATTGGTTCGACGAAAAGTATCACTGAATCGGTGGACGCGGTTAGCTATGGGAGCAGCCACGTGCAAGGTTAGGGGAGGGCGGGGCAGACGGGCAGCAGCGGTGGGTGGTGGGCAGTGAGGTCACCGACGGCCATGGCGACGTTCGAGGCGGTGGCGGCCAAAGGTAGCAGGAGAGATAGTTGATTGAGATTAGGTTAAGGGTGGGAACAAGCGGCAGGGATGGGAAGCGGACGATGAGGTAGCCGATGATCAGGACGACAGCGGAGACCGGCGGTGGGCATGATAGTTGGGGATCTGCATGACATCGTCCGGAGGAAGAACTGTCGTTGGGGAGAGAGAGGAACCACACATCGCGATGCCCGGATGCTGAAGTAGCGCGGCGGAACAGGACGTTCGCTGAAAAGTACTGTTAAATATATTTCTTGCTTAAACAACGATAACGAGAAGTAGCCATACCCAGACCCTGCATTAGCATCCACCTTACAGACAATTCATTATTTATTACTAGTACTCCCCCGATCGCAAATCATAAAATATTTTTGGTTTTTCCAGAGTACATTACTTTTGATATGTATTTATATTGTGTCTAGATACCTAACAAAAATAATATATATAAAAAAAATCAAAATATTTTGTAATTTGAAATGGAGGAAGCAGTATACATAGATCCATCACTTGCATCCTAAACCCTCAAAAACTCACCAAGTTCGACGTGAGACGACCCGCCATCTTTGATGGCATCGGCAGCTATTTCCTTCGCCATCGCCGTCCTCTCCCTGAGCTTCTCCCCTTCCTCCGACTCCATCACCAGCCGTACCTTTAGCCTCCACCTCGTCAGCAGTCACCAACTCCTCGTCATAGCCTTCCATCACCACCCCAACCTTCATCTCCTCCACCACGTGCACCTTATTCAGCCTCTGCTCCGCGTACAGCGGCCAGCAGATCATCGGCACGCCGGACATGACTGCCTCCAGCACCGAGTTCCACCCGCAGTGAGTTACAAAGGCACCCACGGCCTCGTGCCGCAGCACCTGCGTCTGTGGCGCCCAGTTCTTCAGAACCAATCCTCTGCCTCTGGTTCTCTCCAAGAACCCATCCGGAAGCAACGCCTGCAGATCAGGCTCGCGAGAGTTCTGCTCCTCGCGTGAGCTTCGGCTTCGCACGGCCCACAGGAACCTGTGCCCGGAACGCTCCAGCCCGCGCGCCGTCTCCTTCAGCTGCGCCGCCGAGAAGGCGCCCAGGCTTCCGAAGCAGAGGAACACCACGCTCTGCCTGGGCTGCCGGTCCATCCACTCGAGGCACGTGTGCCTCTCGCCGTTGCCCTCGGCGTCGCCACCGTCGACCAGGGGCCCCACGCAGTAGATCTTCGGCGTCGAGCGGCCGGGCAGGCAGTGGCCGTCACGCAGCGCTTTCAGTGCCCTCGACTCCAGCCACTCGAAGCTGTTCACCAGAATGCCTGCAGCTTCCGGCATCCGGGCGAGCTGCCGCAGCCGTACGCTGCCCAAGTCGCTCTCCCAGTCCTGCATCGTGTCAGGCATGTCGAGGGCGCGGACTGCCGGCACGCCGGCGAAGTTCAGCGCCGCCTTGCCCATGTCCTTGAGCGAGGACGGCCCGGCGCCGCAGAGATCTGGAATCTGGAGGTAGACCGCGAGGTCGCCGGCCGCGGACGGGTAGAAGAAGTACGCGGGGATCGCGAGCTCCGCGGCGACGTCGAGCGCGTCGGTGCAGAACATGTCGACCACGAGGGCGTCGACGGCAGGGACTCGCGACGCGAGGAACGCCCGGAGCGCGGGGTTCGCGGTGCGGAGCGCGTCTAGGATGGGCACGATGGGGTGGGAATATTGCTTACTGGCGCAGGGCGGGATGGGGAGGAGGTGCACCGTGATGGAGGGACTGACCGCGGCCAGTCGGACCAGCGCAGCAGCCAGCACGGCGTGCTTCTCGGGCGGGTCGACGACGGCGATGGTGACGGCGACGCCGCCGTGTCGGAGGATGGCCTTGGCCAGCTGCGCCATGGGGTTCAGATGGCCCACGCCCAGGGAGGGGTACAGCACCACCGTCTTCTCCGTCATGGCCTCGGTTTCTCACAACAAAGAGGTCCAACAAGACCAGTGGACACAAGGGCGAGGCGAAATGGAATAATCCCGCTCACCAGTGACGACAAAGAATGCCGAGCCGACAGCCCACTGGCAAAGAGACGTGTGGGTGATGCCTGTTTCTCATTTCGCAAGATAGACTGCGGCGCACCGCGCACGCAAAACGGTGGGCCGCAAGAACATGGGCGCTGTTTTTTTTTAAAGCCTCTGTACAGCTGTAGAATCTATTCATACATGGGCGCTGTTTTGTTCGGTCGGTGTCTGGACACGGATCCTGCACGTAGGCCATCTTCACCTAATTTTTTACAATTTAACATTTTTTAAAAAAATTACATTTAGCTTCCTATGAGATTTAAACTCATCTTGGATCCATGATCGGCATCATGACTCGTGTCATCGAGATAACATGTCTCGACGTTACTGATCTTTATATCGAGGTGTCTGCCGTACACAGTAATACAGCTTAGGTAATATTGACGTGGTCGGTACTGAACGTCAGAATACATGCTATCGAATTTGGTGCCACAGATCTTAGACGCACAGATCTTGGCGCCGACAGAGCCATCTACTCTGGCGACCGGCATGAGTGGTGCAGCAGCTGACGGCGTGCGCGACGAGGCGGATAAGGCTGGCGACGACGGCCGCAGCGACGTGGGTGGAGCAGGACGACGTGCGTGCCAAATGCTACCGCGTAGCTAGCTTGCTCTGCTGTGGGCTGACACTGACAGACACATGTACGTACGTAACCCCTTTCAACTAGGGCCGTGTTTAGTTACGAGCAGAATCGGCGCCGCCAAACTTTCGGGTTCCTGTAGCGCTAGCCCTGGTAATAATTTTCAATCGTTCCAACAAATTTGCCTCAATTAAAATTGTGTAATTAGAATTTTTTGACACAACATTTAAAAATTAAATACCGCAATGTGCGACGGGAATCTTCTTTTTCAGATAAGCATAGTAGTTTGGATTTGGTGGGAACTAAACATGGCCTAGCCCTGGTTTAGTTCCAACAAATTTCCAATTTTGGCACTATATAAAAAAAATTCTTCGTCACATTAAACTTGTGGTACATGTATTGAGTACTAAATGTTGACGAAATAAAAAACTAATTATACAATTTGATGATACTTTACGAGACGAACGTTTTAAGTCTAATTAATTAACGATTGGACAATTATTACTAAATAAAAAGAAACGATATAATGCGCTATAGTGTTACAGATTCCGGCGGCGCCAAATCTGCCAGCGAACTAAACGGACCCTAGTAGAGTCAAGAAACAACAAGCTGGTGTGCAGAGCCCACTAAATAGTGAATACATTATTGTCGTATCCTTTAACCCGCTCGATTTGATATGGTTTTTTATCAGGGCCTGTTTAGTTTCCATAAGTCAATTGATTTATTAAGTTAGATGATTAAAAATTAATGATTTATAAGTCATGCCTGTTTGGTTGTAGATGACTTATAAACTTATTAAAGGTGTGGGCCCACGCGGAAAAAATATGACTTATAAGTTTTAAGTAGGGGTGAACCAACTTAAAACTTATAAGTAGGGGTGACTTATAAGTGGATAGTGTTTGACAAAATAAGTCACTTTTTTCACTTTTTAACTTATAAGTAGGTGACTTATTTAGAACCAAACAAACCCTTATCTGGTGTGCAGAGCCCAAGGAGGTGAATGTTATCATATGTGTGGTGCAAAAAAATGGATTCCAGTGGCCTTGTTCGGCTGACTCCAAATTCGGCTTGATCCGTTTCTTTTTTTATCTGGAACAATATTTCTTTCTCATAAATTCAGCTATAAACAGTAACTTTCAGCTGCTACAGTAATTTTTTGGGTCAGCCGAACACAGCTTTTACTGAATTTGTACGTTAGTGTTCAACTGTTGAATGCTCCCACATACATGGCTATATTTATCAGCAGAGTTGCAGCTCATTCTATTCCAAAATAGAATTATATGATGTGCATTCTTTTCTTGATTACCTGATATTTGCATCAAGTACTTTTGGGTTTCATTTTACCCTAATGTGCCTTGAATAATTTTTAACCCGACTAATTTCATATTTTTTAAGCTCCTATGCTATATCCGCTAGGAGTACGTACCTCCTTGCTAAATTGCTTGAAGCTCTGTACAGTGCTACGGTAGTAAACAAGATTTCTGACAGGTAAATCAACAACGATAGGTAAAAGATGTTAATCACTTGACGTGATGTATAATACAGCATCAGGACGGAGAACCACAAGGAACAGGTAAATGAAAGGCATCAAGGGACAATCTTGTACGCCTTTAGCCTGTCGATCTATGTGGCGACTGGCGAAGGACTTGACCGTGTTCCGGAAGCCGAGAAACCCGTGCTCCTTGCTCTTCTTGTTCATGCTGTCCAAGTCCCTCGTCCTGATGCTGACCAGACACCCGCATAAACTTTCGACGCGTGCCAGAGGCCAGACGGCAACGGGGGAGACGTGCAGGTGCAGCAGGGCCAACCGGGCACGACAGCGTGGTTCATGCGGTGCGCGCGCGCGACACGCAGCCGCGGCGCCCGTGCCCTGCGTGGCACAAGGACGGGAGAATCGGAGCGGCGGTGCCAGAGCCAGACCCAGACGGCAAGCAGCTCGCTCACAGCGTATCGTCTGTCTCTGCTTGGGGCTGCGTTAAACTGTTCTTCAAACTGTTGATCTACAGTACATACGCTGCATATACATAGACCCCGGCCCCTAACCTGAAGGTGCCGTTGCAGTCTGCTACTATCTGCTGGCTAAGACTGACTCCAACAACGTCACCTAAATCGAATACCTATTTCACTGTTTAGATAACGCACAGTAATAAAAGCTACGGCATCCATTCCTTACCCTCCAACGGATGACCGAGCAGGAAGCCCTAAATCCCGCTGCCCTCTCCTCTCTCCTGCTCTGCTCTTCTTTTTTCCCCCTCTGCCTTCTCTTCCCCGTCCTGCTCAGCTCCTCCCGAGGACCGTCGCGCCGCCACCTGCCCCAGCCGATTCAGTTGCTGAACACCGGCCAGCCGCCCGGCGACCAGAGCCTCCGCTCTGCCTCCCTGCCCTCTTCCCTCTCTTCTCTTTCTCTCCCTTCCTCTCTTTTCTCTCTGTCTTGCTCGATTCGTGGTGGCGCCTCTCGTGGCCTTGGGCAAGATGTGGCGTGGTGGCGAGAGGCGCTGGTCGGCCCGGGCGCCTCGGCGTGGCGCCAAGACTGGAGCAGAGCGCGTAGCCCGGCGGGGAGGTGGGCCGCAGCGAGGGCGCGAGCGTGGCGCCGGGCGAGGGCTGCCCCTGCTGCGGTAGCGCACCTGCTGCCCCGCCCATGTGCCAGGGCCCGCACCTGCTCCCTCTCTCTCTCTCGTTTTGCGTTGTCGAGAACGAAGACGCTTTTTTGTCTTGCGAGTCCGATGCTACGCAAAATGACTGTTATGTTTGCCTTCTCCGTTGGAGCGTGATTTCGGAACCCAAAACACTATGCTATAGACATTTTATGTTTGGATCTGCGTTTATCTAGGCTGTTGGAGACGGTCTAATAGCCCAAAAAGCTTGTACTGTACATGTGTAGGTGCTGCGACAGGCCAGCTACCAGTGTGAGCAGCTTGTAGTCCTGGCCAGCCCTAAGCTTAGCTTCCCTGCTGTCTTCAGGCTCCCTTTTGATCCTTAGGTCACGTTTAGTTCATCCAAATTCTAGAATTTGGCACTATGTAAAAAGAAGATTTCCCATCACATCAAATTTGCGGTATATGTATGGAGTACTAAATGTTGACGAAATCAAAAACTAATTACACAGTTTAGTTGTACTTTGCGAGACGAACGTTTTGAGCCTAATTAGTCAACGATTAGACAATTATTACCAAATAAAAACAAAACGCTACAGTGCGCTACGGTGCTGTGCGCCCCAATTTGGCACGCGTATTAACAATAATAAAAATCTAGGCTGTGTGCAAAAAAAAAGGTCTAGCCGTCTAGGCTGTGCGCAAAAATAAAAGGTCTAGCCGTCTAGGCTGTGCGCGCGCGCCGCACGCGCCTGCTCTCCTGCCGACAACGTCGCCTTTGTCTTGGGGCTCACCTCTTTCTTCGTTGGTACCTCGGAGGCAAGACACGTGGCGCCGAATTCGGCGCCATTTGTTCTGGCGCCAAGGTATCAATTATGTAGAATTTTTTTCTGTGCACGGTTAGTCATCTCGACGCTAAAATCTGTGGCGTCGAGACGTGTTACTTCGACGTCAGGACTCATAGCGTTAACCCCAAGGTAAAAGATGAGTTTAAATATAAATTTTATTAAAAAAAAGATTAAATAGTAAAAATTAGCGAGGAAGGTGGACGAGGCCACTAGTTGGTGAAGGTTCGCTGCAGCAGAATGGAGGGAACGATTCTCCAACAGCAGTTTACTGTTTTTGGAAAAAAGTAATTAGCGTCAGCTCCCTTTTATGTGCGCGTATTTTCTCTTTCAGATTTTAGCCGGAAGTTGTGCGTGCTTTTTTTTCTCTTTTCCTGCGAGGACCATGCCGTAGACGTGGCTCGTGCAAGGTATGAGAAAAAAAAAGTTAGTTGAGCACAGAACATGAGCTGGTCGCACCGTTCAATCACCAATTGTGTTGTCTGATGATAGGGACGAGGATGAGGACGACACTGCCAGGTTGAGCGATCTCATCGCTCTTGCTAAGGCGGGCTTGCAGACGGAGGAGACAGAGGACGACACTGACAGACTGAGCGAGCTCATCGCTCTAGCAGAGACGGGCTTGCAGGCGGAGGAGGCTAAGGACGACACTGGCAGACTAAGCGACCTCATCGCTCTAGCAGAGGCGGGCTTGCAGGCGGAGGAGGCTAAAGATGACACTAGCAGACTGAGCGATTTCATCGCTCTAGCAGAGGCGGGCTTGCAGGCGGAGGAGGATGGCGACGCGTTCTTCACTCAGGCCATAGAGGCTGCAGATGAAGCGGAGGACGCTTACTACATGCGACACACAGGTCAGAGCAATGCATGTGAGCCTAGTCACATCAACAAGGATGCGGTAGAGGACTGGCACTCGGATGATGAGTTGCTTACTAAGTATGTTTCAGACTGATGATTTGAAAGTGTAGTTGCCCCTATGTGGGTTTTGGTGTATTGATGACATCCAAATTAGGGACTAATGTGATCTTAATAAGATATGTCGCAGCTATTAGTCCCATGAAAGATTCAAAGAGTTGATAAAGATGAAATGGTATCCCTCAATTCTTGAAGTTGTAAAGGCGGATGAACTCAAAGCGCTCTCCAAAGGTTTTATTTTTGTTTTTGAAGTTGGTCTGAGGAAGATAGAGTGCTCAAGCATAAAAATAAAATCAAAAGAGACACTCTAGTACTCCACGAATACATAGAATATTTTCCAGTAACTGTTGGTGTCGGAAGTCCCGACGTAAGTCGGAACTCCCAACCGTCGGAAGTCACTACTCATGCCGAAAGTCTTGGCGCCCAATCAGTGACTGTGGCTGTCGAAAGTCCCGACGTGAGTCGGGACTCCCGACAGTCGGACGTCCCGACCCAAGTCGGGAGTCCCGACACCTGGGTTTTTGCTGGCCAGCTGTCTACGCACGTCGGAAGTCCCGACGTACGTCGAAACTCTCGACAAGCTGTACGATACGATTGGACTATACACGTTCTAATAAATTTATATTTAATCTGTGTACTACATTTGTGTCTTTTTAGCAGTGTAGTATAATTAATGATTCACGAAAAAAATTCATAAGAGTTTTCCTTGTTTTAGGGGCATACACAATACAAACAGAGACATCATTATATAATCCAAATATTTAATCGTCCAAAGAGCACAATGCAACCACAACGAACATCACAATCAACATAACATGTCCTGTATAGTCCAAATAGTCCACAATATCCATACAGTCCCAAATAGTTACAGGAAAGTGGCTACAAAATTCATAATAGTACATACTAACCTCTACCACAAACCCTCACTGACTCTAGTCTTACCTTTATCCTTGTGACCAAGAGCGCTGGTACCTAAAGTGTAAGGGTCAGGTGGACGGCGTCGCTTAGTGCCTGGAGGCTGTGTAGGCTGAGTCGAGGGAGCGTCCTAGAGCTGAGAGGGGCCAAGCTCGTCGTGCCTCTGGTCCACGTCGTCATCGTCATCCTCGTCCTCATCCCCTGTAGCTGTTTGGCTAGAGGAACCTAAGCCTCCTCTGCCTACGGAAGAAACGTACACGTCTTGTGTCGTGTATGTCCTACAACCACAACGAGCAGCCACACGGCGTAGCCGACGTGACAGGCTCTATTGTACAAAATTATGTTAACTGAAATAATCTAACATATTAATAATATGTTTGAAAGAATATTTTGAATCTTACGTCTAGGATGCTACGCGTGTCGTCGTCCCTGACTCTCGGACAAAAGCGCTCAATGTCTTCAATGGAGCATTTGAGGGTATTGCCCTGCAACAAAGTTATCAGTAATAATACTTCTAAACAGATAGCAACAGGTTTTGTTTTCTTTTGTACAACAATCTAACGTATTATAAGGATGCTACGGCTCGAAGGTGGCACTAACTAAAATAGATACCTCTAACGCATAATGTAATGATATACAACTTAACATAGAAAAATAAGGCAATTGACTTACCACTCTGTCCAAGATTGGTCATGCCTCCACCTATCTTCCTATATGAGTAGATTGGTCATACGCCGTTTCTTTATCGTCGGAGGACTCGATGTCGACGTAGTCATCTTCTGTCCACTGTACCCTTAGCCTGCAACATGTCGCACGTTGGTACCAAGTTTGGTACCGCCTGAACTCACGATTCGTGTGCGGCTCGTTGTTCTCGTCCACGTTGTCATGCATCTCCTCCCATTGCTCATTGTAGTACTGGTGGTGCTTCTCCCAATCAAAAATCTTTCTGTTCTTCTAACGATCAAACCTGCACATATGTCATCGTTACTTGAATCCATGTACATGTCACCATATTAATGGAAATGGACTATCACGAGACATTTGAAATAGCAAAACACTTACTTGTGTAAGTTAACGCCAGTCGAGAACGGAGCCGTTGGCCAAAGCTGTCTCACTCCAAAGTGGTGTGCAACTCTATCTGGCAGGTGGAACTCGACAGCATAAAAACATATTAGAGGGCACCTCATCCTATAGAAGTCATCGTCGAACCCACACATGTTGCTCAAATGAAAAGAAAGTGCCCCCTCTCCATTGTACGGCTCCCATGACACCTACAACATGTCCAAACAAGATGTTAGATGGTATACTAAACCATTTCAAACCAGCATGGGAAATAAATTTTACTTACACTTGATGCCGTGAGCGTGTCTAGCTCGTTCGTGAACTCAATGTACACCCGCTGTAACCTCGCGTGCGGAACCCTAACCTGGTCTCGATGGTATGCCCACGTCGGCTGCCGACGTGGAGGCTGACCTGAGAACCACTCACGAGGAGCCAGAACCTCGGGACGGCCAACTGGTAGACGAGCCCACATCCATAACTGAAGCAAGTACATGCATCCACCAAGTGACGCTATGGATGAAGTCCGACGACACCCCTCGCACAGCAATCGGTAAAGAAAACCTAAGACTGTAGAGCCCTAGCTATACTAACCCGCCTGGTCCCAGTCACTGAGGCAGTGGACCCACATCCACGACATAGTGTCACCCATGGCATCGGGGAAGAGAACGCAGGCAAATAGGTGTAGGATCCATGCCCTACAGTAGTACCCAACTGTCTCCTCATCTGCCTCCTCGGGGCACTGTGTGAAATCTTACCGGAGCCAGGAGATTAGAACTCTAGAAGTATGAGCCCCTTGCTCGCCAACCTCACGCCTAAGGAAGGCCTCTACTCATGCTCTCCAGCCTTCTGACCTGCACTGCTCGATGACTGCATTGTCATGAATTCTTAGGCCTAGCATCTTCTGACAGTCCTGGAGCGTGACTGTCATCTCCCCGAAAGGTAGGTGGAAGCTGTGAGTCTTCGGCCGCCACCTACATTTTAGACAAAGCAAGATTACATGTCAAAAAGGCAAGCGTATGAACAAATGACCATGAATAGAGGCAATGATTGAAGATAATACCTGTCAACCAACGCAGTTATGACCGCTGAGTTGAACTTGGGCAACCCACGACGAACCTAAAAAGAGATGACATCTGTAACACCTCGGGTGTTTAAATACTAAAAACCATCATGTCATCATATGCATTGCAAAGCATTTGGTCATATTGAAAACTTGGTTATGCATTCACTAAAACAATGTACTTTTGTGTTATATGTGTTGACTTGTATGGAGTGAATAAATTTCAAAACATTTGTGTTGAATTGGATTTCCGAAAACCCTAATTCTCAGCGTTTAATTCTATCCTGAAAAACCCATTTCAAAATCTAAGCACAATTTGGGGTTGAGCCTTAAAGCAAAAATGTAGAGCTTGTCGAGTTGTACAAAGTTGGTTTTTGGAGTTTTCAAAGTTGTTTAGAAAAATTTGAAGTAATTTGAAAAGGCGAAATGTACTTAAAGTGTCCCCTTTTGAATTCAAATTTGCATTTCAAAATGTAGACCGAATTTGGGTATGGGTGTAAAAGCAAAGTTGTAGAACTTTGAATTTTGAACAACTTTTGTTTTTGGAGATTTTTGAGTTGTTATGTAAATATGGGAGTAATTTGGAAATTTAGACGAATGGCAATTCTGTAATATTGTGGAACAGTGCTCGCCGCCTAAGCTACGCCGCCGGCGACCTTCTGCTTGCTTCTAGGCATGGTCGTGGCCATCTTCGGCGTCGTGCTGGCATGGTGAAGACCATGGCGTGGCTTCTCCTTGTTTCTAAGCCAAGCTATTTAGCCTGAGCCGTCGCCGTTTGTCCCCGTTTCCTCGCTCTGCTTTTCCTGACGTAGCTGATCATCTCCGTCGAGCCCTCGTTGTCGAACCAGCGTCTGTGCCTTCACAGCAAAGCGCTCAATAGCTTCGCTTACTCCATGCGTGCCTAGCCATCCAACTGTGGTCACTTGATTTCGCCGGGAATCACCGCTAGCCGCCTTTCTTCCTCGCGGCCGGCAACCTCACCGTCGTGCTTGCGCCGTCGTGGCCAGTGCTCTTCGGTGAGCCTTTGCTCTTGTTCAGTGCACCTCTAGCTCCGCCTTGTTCCTGTGATGCTCTATGACCGGTTGATTGCTCATTTTGTCCATCACAGTCGCCTGAACACCACCGTCGCCGAAGTTTGCTCCGCCGTGGCCGCTGTGATCATCGACCCACGTCACCGTTGCTTCTTCGGTCTCGCTCTTTGCTCCAACGTGTTCATGGTGAACTGCTGAACCTTCCCGTGCCTTTTTGTTTACACTCTACCGCCCTTGTTTCGTCGGTGTGGCATCGTCGAGCCGCCGTGTCCGCCATGGCCGACGTCAAGCTCGTAACTCGCTGTAATTGCTCAAGCTAGTGCCTTCAAGCGATGCGAGGTGGTGTGGGGAGTGTTTTGGTACTTTGGTCGTCGCCGTTGGTCTCACCGTCGGCGAGTTTTCGTTGGTCAGTGCCGTCGCCGTCGTGGTCAAAGCGGGAAGTCGGGGATGACATGTGGGGTCACCCTATCAGCGACTGTGTAGTTGAAAAATGAATTTTCTCCTTTTTAGAAATGTTTGAATAGTGCTGTAATTTTTTTTGTGTAGATTTATTTAGAGCTCCAAAAATTATGAAAATTTTTGTGTGACCTGTCTGTGATGAATACTATTTAGGAAAAATATGAAATGTTATTTTTCATTACTTTTTGAATGTGATAAAAATTGTTCAATTAATTAATAAATGAGTTTTCATGATTTTTCTAGGCTTATTTATTTATCCAAAAATTATGAAAATTGTTTTGCCACTTAGTTATCATGTGATGAACCTTTGGAACAAGTTGATTTATTTCATAATTTTGGATTTAAGAATTAATTCATAAAGCAAATAGTAATCTTTAATGGTTTAGGTTTTGATTGAATTTTTGATTGAGTGATGTCCTTGGGTCATTAGTTGGTAATGATCTTTGGCAATTGATGTTAGTATTACGGAAAGGTTTAGTTAGTTTGACTTGTAACTGTACCGCAAAGGAAAGTTGTGTTCAAGTTATTACTTTTGCATCCATCGTCAAGCATCATGTCTCATATCTCGCATCATGTTAAACATGGCATTGTACTACGTGTAGTGAATGAAGGTGAGCACGTGGTAGTTAATCAAGTAGTTGAGGAGGTTGATCCATCTGTGGAGGTTGGATTTGAAATCGGTGGAGCAACTCCGGAACCAGACTTTTCCGTCAACGAAGGCAAGCCCCGGATACATTTAAACCTACCTTGTGTTTAACAAAATTATTTTGCTTTTGCTTTTATATATTGCATTAGGTGATTAGAAGTCAAGTGGAAACCTAATTGATGCATTACCAACCTTGTTTTTCTATATCTACCTTGTTACCAGTTGTAATTCGTATTGCCTAGTTTTGCTTAGCTATGCTTAGAACGATGTAAGTCGGGTGATTACCTGTCACCTGCAAGTTTTAAATGGATCTTTGGTTACTTATGTTATCATGAGATATGAGCATGTGGAGTAATAAATCTATACCGGGCAAACTCGGTGTAGGGGAGCCACAAGACATGGAGGTTTTGTGAGCGGGTTCTTTTCGTCTGTGTCGATTAAGGCCCGTACCGTTGTTGAACCGCATGAGGTGAGACTTTGTAGTACTAACCACATACTCCGGTAAGCCTTAACTTGGCTATTCTATCACGAGAATGGCTACTCGCGCATTGGGAGTGGAGAGATGGCGAGAATAGCATGTACCCACGTGGCAATGGGCTAGATTGGTGGAGTACTGTATTCTCGGGTGGCGCGGACCCGTTCTTATTTTAGAGGATCCGAGGGTAGGTTGTTATATGTAAGTCGGGGACCTACATATGTCGTGTGGTCTGGAATCCCCAGCTGGGTTTAATCAGTTCGAATTGTCATTGCTCCTCGGTTATGGAGACTCACTTCTCTGTTCATCATCGTAGTTAAATAACTAGAACTTGAGGATGGTTTGTGAAGGTGTTGGTTATGAAGTTTCATGATCTCAATACGGGTCATGTCAACTTTGTATATGATCTTTATGAAGTTTTAAATGTTGATATGAAGAATTTTATTAAAAAGCTTTTACACAAAAGAACTTTGATTATTGCTAAAGCCATACCTTGAATCCCTGAGCCTGCATTCTTAAGTTCTATAAGTTTTTATTTTTGGTTAAGTCTTGTTGAGTACTTTTGTACTCAGGGTTCGTTGACCCTTGTTGCAGGTGAGACTCATGAGCAGATCTGTTTTGGATCATGCTGCATGACTGTTGTTCAGTGCGTTGACAATAAGTAAATGTGTGGCCCTTGGGCAGGGCAACTTATTTGTGTGTTCTATAATGTGATCCTGCTCAAAAATCGTGGATGATTCGGGGTTCCCCGAGAACACCCGACAGTCTTCTTAAGTTACCGGGAATATATGCATAGACATCAAAGGTCGTTGGACAGTGACAGGTGCATATGGGCCCTATATTTTAGGAGGTTCTGCCACAACATCCAGGCCAACTCTTTGTAGGAAAGGTGTGTACCTGTCGTCGTACTGCATGTCCAAGAACCCATTGTGGGTTCTAGGACGAAGGAGCGAAATGTCCTGCATGGAATAAAACATAGTCTCCTGTTACTTCATGAACACATGTACGCTCACAAAAATTTGAACAAAACGTATAGATTAATACCTACCCCGCCGCTATGAGACATCCTCGGTGGGTCGCCTCGTACGTCGGGTCGAGCAGGTCGAATTGCGTCATCCTACAAAAAAAGTCAATGAATTAGAAATTTAATATACAATGAAACATGAACTTAGAAATGTACAAGTAATTGACACAATTATAAGCATAAATTGAGACATGCATAATTAATTAAATGAATACGACAAATATGAAATAATGCAAACAACCAATAGTCGCACCTCACTAATCTGCCAATGGCAACTGCGTGAATTATGGCCAAGTCTACCACACTTACCGCACTCGTACTGCTAGGGGTTAGTAAGAAATGGGGTTCCTCTCCCATGCCTCATTCTTCTAGGTATCTGATCCATAACCATCCTGTGTCTCGTCCTCTTTCTTGATCCATGCTTGTTCCAACGGTAAGCTGGATCCACAATGTACTTTGGCCCATCATATGGAGGCCACTCTCTAGGGTCCCAGAAAGGCACGAAGCGGGGGCTCCATGTGTGCACAAGTGTGTCAACACTGAACTCGTGAGGTATCCTGCTCTCGATATTATAGTTGCGATGCCTAGCTGCTGCCACCAAATGGGAACATAGAAAGTGGTACTGCCTTGGTTTACCACAAGTGCATTTGAAATCCTGAAGGATAACCACATGCATCCTCGACTCTCGGACCTCGCCGTCGGACGTTGTACCGACCCTATGCTCGACCTGATAAGTCCCTGTGGCGTGGTCAAAGCATGTAACCTCATGTGTGCCAGCCCTTTCATTTGCCTTCTCTAGGTGTGCCTTTGGTTTCGGAGCCCATATCTCTCAATCACTCCGTAACTTTAATGCATGGGCGTGTCTATTGTTGAACCAGGCAACAAGCTTGTAGAAGGTGAATTGAACGATTACATTCATAGGCATACCACGTATCCCCAACAGCAACTTATTGAATGACTCCGCCATATTGCTGCACTGAAACTCGTACCTCCATCCACCGACGTCGTGAGCTCTTGTCTATTTCTCCAAATCTCTCATCAAACCTGTGAGCCATTGTCTACCTTCTGCATTTGATGCGGTTCTGACATGCTCCAACTTTTTCTGAAAGTACTTGTCCTCAAGCTATCGAGCTGCCTCCTGGAATAGGTCAAAGTTATCCTTGACACCATCCTTCCGCAATAGATTCTCGGCAAGGCACCGAGTACACCAACGATGGTGCAAAGGTGCATACCCCTCTATCTGCTCTTGCACAGCATTAAGTATGCCCTGGTGCCTATCAGATATGATGCAACCTCCCTGCTAGGCCCAACCACATGTATCTGGACTAGCCTCAAGAACCATCCCCAACTGTCATTGTTCTCCTTCTCAACCCAAGCAAATGCCAAAGGAACCAAGTTGTTGTTCACGTCACAGGATATGGCTATAAGAAGTGTGCCCTAGTATTTGCCAATCAAGAACGTACCATTAATAGAGAAGATGGGATGACAGTGCCTAAAGGCCTCGACACATTGAGGGAATCACAAGAAAGTATGGAAGAATATCTGCCTCCCATCCTTCCATGCATTTGGTTTTGGATGTACTCATAATGCATGCCTAGATTCACCGCTTTGATTGCATTAAAAAGTACTGGCTGCTGCTCGTATCCATCCTCCTAGTCCCCATATATCATCTTCCACGCTCGTTGCTTAGCCCTCTAAGCTTTACCATAAGTTAGCACATAACCTCCATACAATGCCTCAACGGTCCTGATAATTGTTCTAACCTTCATGTTGGGTTCTCCCTGCAATACTCCCATCAACCGCTTGGCAATGAGGGTAGATGTCAACTGCCGATGCTTCAGTGTCAGCTCAAGGTCAGCACAATTGTGTGGCCCGACAACTTTTGTGATCTTCCACTTTCTGATGACCTTTTGCTTCCTTGCACAAACCCTCCATGGGCAGCGTTCCTTGCCACACACAACTGTGTAACGGCGCTCCGCATATGAATGCAAGACCTTGTAAGGTCTCTTTCATATCACTGCAAACGTCTGCAACCACCTCTTCAATGCAGGAAGGTCCTTGAATACCCTCCTATTCTCAATTACCATGCTAGGACCGGCCTCAGGAGCTTCTAGGAGCTCATCATCACATCCTTCTGCACACGCCTCAGGATGTGATGAGCAAGATCACTAAACTCGTGAACTCTTGGATCACGGCGGCCGGGAAAGATACGCCTCAGCATCTCAACATCACTCTCTATCAGCTCTCCAACAGGGCGATCATCATCAGAATCAAAAGCCCTTGCCATCTCATACGGCTCCGAATCATTCATAATTTCAACACTATTGGAGCCATGTAATCCATCTCCACAGTGCACTTGTGCAGCAACAGGGGGCACGTCCACATTGTCAGAAATATCTCCTGCAACATAAGTAGAGAAATGAGGAAAGAATGAAAAAAATGGATGTAAGGAAGGGGGTAAGCTCCCAATAACCATGCGGATAAGACACTTACTCGGATGATTCTGTGTCAAAGGGATCTCATGAGGAGGATCTGCCACAACAACAAGAGTCTAATGAGCATCTACAACTACCTCATTGGGGGCAGATTGAGCATCGGGAACCGTAGGTGCAACCTCCACATCCATATAAGGTTGCAGGATGGGAGGGTCAAAGTATGCCTGCTGACCCATTGGTGGGGAAAACCCATGAGGGATGGGATCAACTAACACCCGACACACAACCACGTCCAAACATTGTAGCTGGCTCTTCATAGCCGATCTCACATAGTTCTCCCACTGATCTACACATCCATTTGGGATCATTCTCCTGAGGATGTTGGGAGGAGAACCTAGGTGCAGGACACCCTCAACTGCAATGCCATCATCATCATCTCCAAGGCAATGCAGCTCCTCCCGAGCCCTTGCAACCATCTCACTAAATGAAGGCCTATCATTGAATAGCACAGGCATGCTTTGCATGTCAACAAACTCAACATATCCATAGCAATCGCTTTCAACGGTGCCTCCATGATATATGATCACTAGGTTGTCCATCTATTTCAAACACGTAACAAACCATATGTCCTTTAATCAAAAATACACGCTAACTACTAACGTGAAGATCTCTAGTATTTAGATAAGTAAATGTATACTATGTACTAAGTACTATATATATATACTAAGTACTAAATATGTACCTATGTATGTATCTAACTATGTAATAACTATATACGAAAACTAGTTATACCAACATAAGTATTTATATATCTATCTACCTATTACACCCTAACTATTGTTAAGTAAGTACTAAATTACCAATTCAAACGAATAAAGTAACTTACTTTACTATGCAGTCGGTGGAGCATCGGTGGAGTGCAACAGCAAGCCACCGGAGCGCCTTGGCATGCCTGGGCCGGAGCTCCTACGCGCCATGGCATGGCAGGTAGGGGCGGGCACAGCACGGCGGACCGTGCAGGGCAGGGCAGTCCACGGACGACCGGCCGGCGAGGGCGCGTGGGCCGCGGACGGGTAGGGCGGGGCGAGCCACGGCGCCGAGTGGTGCGGCAGGGCAGGATGACTCGTGACATGGCGGGCACATGGGCCACGGACGGGTGGGGCAGGGCAGGGCCGCGTCACCAAGTGGCACGGTGGGCACGGACACCGGCGCGGGAGTGGGCGCGGAGGCGCGGGCGCGCGGGAGCAGCCACGGCGGCGTGGGCATGGGCGGGATGGCTGTGGGTGGGGCGGCGCGGGTGCGCGGGCATGGCTACATGAGCGCTTGGGAGCAGCCGCGGCGGCGTGGGTGCGGGGCGGCGCGGGCGGGGATGACGCGGACGGTGCAGGGGGGTGGGACGGTGCGGGCAGGGACAGTAGAGAGAAAGAGAGAGGAAGAGAGAAAGGAACCTCGGGCCCATACGTAAGAGGGCTTGGCGCTGTCGACGAAATATGGTCGGCAGCCCACCGAGGGGGGTGCCCGTGGTGGTAGATTATCGGTAGGATGCGTGTAATCAGGAACCAGACGGTTATAGAGACACAAGACACAAGATTTATACAGGTTTAGGCCGCCAGTGTGGCATAAAACCCTACGTCATGTGCTCTATTATTTTTATTGATCTGGGGTGAGATCTGTATGATCTGTATGATCCTTCTGATCTAGATGGATTGTCCCCTGAGGGGGACCCCTGCCTCTCCTTATATAGTCTGGAGGAGGAGGGTTACAAGTAAAGTATCCTATTTGGTACTATTACAATATCTAGTATAACTTGTAATCTTGCTGTGCACGCCTCGATCTTACGGGCCGGGTCACCTCGGACGGTGCGGCCCATGTCCTTGTCTTGAGGATACCGGGGGCCATACCCCCACAGCTAGTCCCCGAGCGCCTTGTATCCTTCGAGTAGCGTCGTCTTGAGCTTGCCAGAAGGATGTAAGGAGCTCACAATAAAATTTGAAAAATATTTCCCTCAAAGTGTGCCCACTTTGACTCTGAGTCGAGAAGAGACACCGTCGTCCTTGTAGAACCGGAGGCGTTTGATCCATCAGAGCGAGCACATTCACCGCAAGGTGAAGTGTGCCCACTTAGTCCCCGAGCCTGGTAGTAGGTGACGTAGGCACGTGGTGCCAGGGTCTAAAAAGAATTCCCAGTTAAGTTGAGAATCCAATCATCGTACAGGCGATACAAGATGCACCGGCAGGTGCATCGTACCGATGTAGTCCCCGAGCACAGGTTGAGGGGCGAGCGGTGAAGTCCCCGAGCTATGGTCGGAGAGTGGTCGAGGCAGTCCCCGATCACAGGTCGAGGGGCGAGCGGCGAAGTCCCCGAGCGTAGCTCGAGATCCATGCAATATAAATATATAGAA
Source organism: Miscanthus lutarioriparius (assembly GCA_904845875.1). Taxonomy (NCBI): domain Eukaryota; kingdom Viridiplantae; phylum Streptophyta; class Magnoliopsida; order Poales; family Poaceae; genus Miscanthus; species Miscanthus lutarioriparius. The sequence continues at coordinate 30,806,228 of CAJGYO010000005.1, forward strand.
CGGTAGTATGTGATGTACAAAATAAGAATTTATGGAGAAAAAATCAGCGGTGAAGAAATAGCGTATGATGCTCAGCAGTCATTTGCAAATAAGTATGATGTGATAAAGCAGTTGGTGCTTTGTAAACATCAGTGTTAATGTGAAGTTTGTGTTTATACTTAATATAAACTGCCCGACCAGTTAGTATGTAGCTGAGTCTCTAGCCCTAGCTAGCCCGTTAACCATAACGCGGGGCGCGGAGCCCGTGCACGTGTAGGAAGAACAAAGCGTCGCTAAGGAGCCGCTGCCGACCACCCATAACGCAGAGGGCAGACGCTCGTGCACGTGTAGGGAGGAGCCGGAGACAGGGCCGTCTCTGGAGGCATCGAGCGTCAACATGACTGGTCGAGGATTTGCATTAAGTATAGCTGTATGTTATATTTAAGATTGTATACAAGGACAAACATTATTTGAAGAATAATCATGACGAGGACGTTGTGGAGAAATATCGTAATGAAAATTATATTAAATATAAATATTAGAAGTGTACTTATCTTTGGATAGAAATCTGGTCGATGGCAATAAAGTTGTCCGGTCCTTGAGCTTTTCGACCTGTCGTCATGACGGTGGTCGTGGTTGTCGTAGCGCCGTTCTTCGCGGCGATCATTATTGCGATGTGGTCTAGTGGTCGATGTGGTCGGAGCTCGACAGAGCTGCTCGAGACATGGTCGATGTGGTCGTGGTCAGAGCTCGACAGAGCTGCTCGAGACGTGGTCGACGTGGTCGTGGTCGGAGCTCGGCAGAGCTGCTCGGGACGTGGTCGTGGTCAACGTGGTCGGAGCTCGGCGGAGCTGCTCGGGACATGGAGAAGCCCGCTTGCTAAAGTGCTTGGGTAGCCAAAGGTTTTCTCTTAATAAAGAGGGATTAGGCTATACCCCCAAGAAAGGCAATGCGGCCTTTGTCTCTCCCAAGGCTAGCTTTGTGAAGGGCAATGGTCGGTGTTGCAATAGATGCAAGCAAGTTGGGCATATAGAGCAATATTGCAAGATTAACAAGAACAAGCTACCTAATGTATCCTCAATTAAATTTGATTCTTGTTACATGCTTTTTAAGGGTGCCAATGGTGTAAAGGCTAAGTTTATTGGTACACCAATTGTGGGCCCAAAGAAGAAGGCCATTTGGGTACCAAAGACCTTGGTAACTAACCTACAAGGACCCAAGCAAGTTTGGGTACCTAAAAAGAATTGATCTTCTTTTGTAGGTCAATTATAAAGCCGGAGGTAGGTATTGGGTGCTTGATAGTGGGTGCACACAACACATGACCGGTGATCCAAGAATGTTCAATTCAATCAATGAAAACAAGAGCAATGGGATTGATAGTATCACATTTGGTGACAATGGCAAAGACAAGGTCAAAGGGCTTGTTAAGATTGCAATATCTAATGACTTGAGCATTTCTAATGTGCTACTAGTAGAGAGCTTGAACTTTAATCTATTGTCGGTAGCTCAATTGTGCGATCTTGGTTTCAAGTACATATTTGGTGTGGATGATATAGAGATCATAAGTGTAGATGGCTCTAACTTGATATTCAAAGGATTTAGATATGAAAATCTATACTTGATTGATTTCAATGCTAGAGAGGCTCAATTGTCAACATGTTTGATCACTAAGTCTAGCATGGGTTGGTTATGGCATAGAAGGCTTGGTCATGTTGGAATGAAATAATTGAACAAGTTGATTAAGCATGACTTAGTTAGAGGCTTGAAAGATGTCACATTTGAAAAAGATAAGCTATGTAGTGCATGTCAAGCCGGAAAACAAGTTGGTAACACACATCCTAAGAAGAGCATGATGAGCACATCTAAAGCATTTGAGTTGATGCACATAGACTTGTTTGGACCAACCACATACACTAGCATTGGTGGAAACAAATATGGATTTGTGATTGTGGATGATTTCACTAGATACACATGTGTATTCTTTCTTGTTGACAATAGTGATGTGTTTGCAACATTCAAATCATTTGTCAAGGGCATTCACAATGAGTTTGAAACAACCATCAAGAAAGTTAGAAGTGACAATAAGAACACTAGAATTGATGAGTTGTGTGATGAATTTGGAATTAGACATCAATTCTCGGCCAAGTACACTCCTCAATCAAATGGCTTAGTTGAAAGAAAGAATAGAACTTTGATTGACATGGCAAGATCAATGTTGAGTGAGTACAATGTGAGTCATTCATTTTGGGCCGAAGCAATCAACATGGCTTGCTATTATAGCAACCGACTCTATTGTCACCCCATGATGGAGAAAACACCTTATGAGCTATTGAATGGAAGAAAGCCCAACATAGCATACTTTCGAGTTTTTGGTTGCAAATGCTACATATTGAAGAAAGACACTAGATTGAGCAAGTTTGAAAAGAAATGTGATGAAGGTTTCTTGCTTGGTTACTCCACTACTAGCAAGGCTTATAGAGTTTGGAATTTGGCTAGTGGTACTCTTGAGGAGGTTCATGATGTGGAGTTTGATGAAACAAATGGTTCCCAAGAGGAAGATGAGAATCTAGATGATGTAAAAGGCACTCAATTGGTCAATGCAATGAAGAACATGGACATTGGTGATATAAGGCCTAGAGAGGTGATTGATGTTGAAGATGACAAGAATCAAATGCTCTCTAACTCAAATGTGCAAGCTAGTGGTTCTAATGATCAAGTTCAAGCAAGAACTAGTGATGGCAAAGTGCAAGATCAACAACAAGTGTCTAGTTCATCATCTCAACCAAGTGATCAATCAAATGCAAGCAATCAAGTGCAAGTGCTTCAACCAATTAATGTTGCAAGAGATCATCCATTAGACACTATAATTGATGATATTTCAAGAGGTGTGCAAACTAGATCAAGATTGGCTTCATTTTGTGAGCATTTCTCATTTGTGTCATCCATTGAACCTAAGAAGATAGATGAAGCTTTGAGGGATGTTGATTGGGTCAAGGCTATGCATGAAGAGCTAAACAACTTTACAAGAAACCAAGTATGGGAGTTAGTTGAGAGGCCTAAGGATCATAATGTGATTGGAACCAAGTGGGTCTTTCGTAACAAGCAAGATCAAGATGGGATAGTAATAAGGAACAAAGCAAGATTAGTGGCTCAAGGTTACACTCAAGTTGAAGGTCTTGACTTTGGAGAAACATATGCCCCGGTTGCAAGATTGGAAGCAATTAGGATCTTGTTAGCCTATGCTTGTGCCCACAACATCAAGTTGTACCAAATGGATGTGAAGAGTGCATTTCTCAATGGACACATCAATGAGCTTGTATATGTTGAGCAACCTCCCGGTTTTGAAGATGAGAAGAAACCCAACTATGTTTACAAGTTGAGAAAGGCTTTGTATGGATTGAAACAAGCACCTAGAGCATGGTATGAGAGATTGAGGGATTTCCTACTCTCTAAGAGATTCAAGATGGGAAAGGTTGACACCACTCTCTTCACCAAGAAGCTTGGAAATGACTTGTTTGTATTGCAAATCTATGTTGATGATATCATTTTTGGGTCAACAAATCAAGATTTTTGTGAGGAGTTTGGCAATATGATGGCAAGTGAGTTTGAGATGTCCATGATTGGAGAGCTTAGTTACTTCCTTGGTCTTCAAATCAAGCAAATGAAGAATGGCACATTTGTGAGTCAAGGCAAGTATATCAAGGACATGCTCAAGAAGTTTGGAATGGATGATAGTAAAGCTATTAGTACTCCAATGGGGACAAGTGGAAGCTTGGATAGTGATGCTAGTGGCAACATGGTGGATCAAAAGATGTATCGGTCTATGATTGGAAGCCTACTCTATGTAACCGCATCAAGGCCGGATGTGATGTTTAGTGTTTGCATGTGTGCTAGATTTCAAGCCTCACCAAAAGAAAGTCATTTGAAGGCAACAAAGAGAATATTGAGGTACTTGAAGCATACACAAAATGTTGGATTGTGGTATCCCAAAGGAGCAAGATTTGAGTCGATTGGATATTCGGACTCCGATTATACATGATGCAAAGTTGAGAGAAAGAGCACATCGGGCACATGTCAACTATTGGGAAGATCACTTGTGTCTTGGTCATTAAAGAAGCAAAATAGTGTAGCACTTTCAACTGCCGAAGCGAAGTACATTTCGGCTGGTAGTTGTTGTGCTCAATTACTTTGGATGAAGTCTACTTTGAGTGATTTTGGAATTAAATTCAAGCAAGTACCATTGCTATGTGACAATGAAAGTGCCATAAAGCTCACCAACAACCCGGTTCAACATTCAAGAACAAAGCACCTAGATGTCTGCCATCATTTCATAAGAGATCACCAACAAAAAGGGGACATATGCATTGAGAGTGTGGGCACCGAAGATCAACTTGCCGATATCTTCACCAAGCCACTTGATGAGAAGAGGTTTTGCAAGCTAAGGAACGAATTGAACATAATTGACTTCTCCAATATGTGTTGATGCACCCCCAAGTATATGACATGCCTCTCCTTCGAGCAATCTAAGGTAAAAGTTGATTGGCATGGCATACATCCTTGCTAAGGACATGATTAGTGCATCTAGACATATTTCATATTTGAATAGGCTCATTCATGAAAATCAAATGAATTTGATGCTTGTATGGTACCACTATTGCTTGTATGTTTGAAATGATCTAGTGGTAGCATATGACATGTTTGTGGGCTTGTAAACCTAGTGTTTGATCTATAAAATGAGCTATAAGTGTTTAACTCAACATGGTACAAGATAACCCTTATTTGGAGGTGTGAAGAAGCTTGTCCTTGGATCAAACCGAGTTAAATAACTTTTGCAAGTAATCTAGATTGAACCAATTTAGAAAAATGATCCTCACTTCACATGGTTTCACCCCAACCTATCTAAAATTTGAGTCCTCTTTTTGTGCTAATTGTTGACAAAGGGGAGAGAAATTCACAAAGATAGTAAGATAGGGGGAGCAAACAAATGAAATGACATTGTAAGGGGATCAATCAAAATTGTACACAAGTAGGGGGAGCAAGCTCATAAACTTGTATGTTGCATTTGAATGTGCATTTCATATATTTGCTTGCATGGTACAAGTTCTTAATTTTAATATCCATGCTTGTGTGGTGTATGCTAGTTATATGCTTGAATGATGAAATAAAAAACTAGCATGCATTGGTAATCTAGTGACTTTATTCCCAAGTGGTATCGAGCTAAAGCAACTAGACTCATGTTCATTTTATGGAAACTAGACCCTTGCTTATAATGTTGATCTCACGGGGTATTCTAGTTTTTATGTATGTCTAGTTACTAATGATGCTAAGGATGGTATATTGGTGCACTCTGATTGGTATCACGCTTCAAAGGTCCATCTTTTATACCTTAGCATCATATGGTAGAAATTATCTCCTATATTTTCTATCTAAGCATATGTGCAAGCTTCAATCCAAACTCTTAGCACATATATAGGGGGAGCAATTGCTACCATTTGGAGTTCATGAAACTTGTCCATATTCTTTTACACATGGTAAATATGCTTGGACAAGCAACATGGATTCAATTAAATTACAATTCATATCTTTGTGAAAGGGTTGTCATCAATTACCAAAAAGGGGGAGATTGAAAGCTCTAGTTTGGTTTTGGTTAATTGATGAAACTCTAAGTGCTAACCTAGTTTATCAAAGTGATTATGAGATAGGTAGCACTACTCCAAGTGATGAAGCAATGGCGAAGATCATGACGATGGTGATGGCATGGTGATGATCAAATGCTTAAACTTGGAAAAGAAGAAAGAGAAAAACAAAAGGCTCAAGGCAAAGGTATAAATTGTAGGAGCCATTTTGTTTTAGTGATCGAGACACTTAGCGAGTGTGATCACATTTAGGATTGATAGCTATGCTATTAAGAGGGGTGAAACTCGTATCGAAATACGGTTATCAAAGTGCCACTAGATGCTCTAACTCATTGCATATGCATTTAGGATCTATTGGAATGCTAACACCCTTGAAAATGTTTATGAAAATATGCTAATACATGTGCACAAGGTGATACACTTGGTGGTTGGCACATTTGATCAAGGGTGGTGAAATTTGGGTGCAAGGGTAAGAAACTCCACCGGTGGAGTGTCCGCCCGTAGAGTGCGGACAGTCCGATGGTGCCACCGGCACCCTAGACAGAAAAATTGGAGGTCACTATAAGTGACCGGACACTGGTCTCAGTTGGACCGGCGCGTCCGGTCAGTGGCAGCAAAGGGCGCGTGTTTCGGTCTTCTACCGGACGCTGGCGCTAAAAGTGACCGGACGCTGGCAGGGTGCGTCCGGTCAGTGTTGACGTACTCTGACGTGAGGCGCAAAGAGGAAACGTTAAGTGACCGGACGCAGGGTGTGTCTGGTCGGGCATGACCGGACGCGTCCGGTCGTGAAATCTCGCGTTTGGAACCTTACTGGAAACGACCGGACGCTGGGGTCCAGCGTCCGGTCATTTTCTAACTGACGTGTTCAGTCATCTCTTGACCGTTGAGATCGTGCGATCAGCGTTTGAAGCCGATGACACGTGGCAAAGATCTAAGGACCGGACGCTGGGGTCCTGCGTCCGGTCAATATGACCGGAGCGTCCGGTCACCCCGTGTTGTGCCCAGTGAAGGGGTACAACGGCTCTATTTCGTGGGGGTTCTATTTAAGCCCCATGGCCGGCTCAAGCTCACTCTCTTGGCCATTTTCATTGACATAGCAAGCTTGTGAGCTTAGCCAAAGCCCTCCCACTCATCTCCATTATTGATCCATCATCATAGTGAGATTGGGAGAGAATCCAAGTGCATTGCTTGAGTGATTGCATCTAGAGGCACTTGGTATTCGTGTTTTGCTGCGGATTTCGCTTGTTGCTCTTGGTGGTTGCCACCACCTAGATGGCTTGGTGTAGCGGTGGAGGATCGACACAAGTTGGTGATTGTTCGTGGCCGTCTCCGGTGATTGTGAGGGGAGTTGTACCTTCTCCGGCGGAGTGCCAAAAGGTAACTCTAGTAAATTGCTCATGTCATTGAGTTACCTCACTTGTGGGTAGGTTCTTGAGGTGTCCAATCATGTGGATGAGGTTTGTGCAACACCTCTTAGCCACCGAACCATCAAGTGTTGGTCGACACAATGGGGACTAGCGTGTTGGCAAGCACGTGAACCTCGGGAGAAAATCGGTTGTCTCTTGCCATTTGTATTCTCCCGGTGATTGGTTTAATCTTCATCTTGTGATTGGTTCATTCCTCTACACGGCAGTATAATCACCCTACTCACTCATTTACATTCTTGCAAACTAGTTGTAGCAAGCTCTTTAGTGTAATTAGAATTGAGAGCTTGCTTTATTGTTTTAAGTTCATCTAGTGGAGCTCTTTAGTGAAGCAAGTGTGAGAGCTCTTAGTGAGTAGTAGCATTGAAAATTGTGTGGTTATTTATTATAGAAACTAGAATTGTTGGATAGGTGGCTTGCAACCCTTGTAGAGCTAGAGCAAGTTTGCATTACGCTATTTGTTATACTAATCAAATTGCTCTATTTGATTTGTAGATTTTTAAATAAGCTATTCACCCCCCTCTAGCCATATTAGGACCTTTCACCATCCTTAGCCATCGGGCGAGGCAGAGCCTAGCCCTCGGGGGTCGAGTGAGGCGTAGCCTAGTCCTCGGGGGTCGTGCGAGATGAATCTAGCCCTTCGCCATCGGGCAAGGTGGAGCCTGGCCCTCGGTGGTTGGGTGAGACGGAGCCTGCCCTCGGACGTCGGGCGAGGCGGAGCCCGCCCTTGGTCATCGGGCGAGGCAGAGTCTAGCCCTCGGTGGTCAGGCGAGGCGGAGCCCGCCCTCGAGTGTCAGGCGAGCGGAGCCCGCCCTTTGTCATCGGGCGAGATGGAGTCCTGCCCTTGGTGGTCGGGCGAGGCGGAACCAGTCTTCCGTCGTTCGGGCAAGAAGCGTAGTAGTGCTCTTGTCTGATCGGAAGCGTCAACGTTCGATGGTCATTAGTTCCACCTCATTGGGTACCCCGGTATTAGGTCTCTGACAGTAGCCCCCGAGCCCCCGGGTGATTCGGACAGAATCGCCCAGGGAATGTTTTGACCTACCAGAGTTTAATTCGCCAGAGGGTGCGTGCAAGTGCACCCGACGGGTGCAGCCCTCGAGCCCCCGGGTGATTTGGGCAGAATCGCCCGGGGGGTATTTCAATTCGCCAGAGGGTGCGCGCGAGCGCACCCATCGGGTGTAGCTCCCGAGCCCTCAGGTGATTTGGGCAGAATCGCCAGGGGATATTTCGGACCCTTCGCAGGTAAGGCTGTGAGATTCGGTTTTTGTCAACTGGATAGTTTTTTAGGGGAACCCTGGTATCCCATTCACGGGGATTTCGTCCAGGGTCAGCCTAGCTGGGGCTCGATTGTGGGTCAAGGCCCTACTGACGCTCGTGTCCCTGAGCCTTGGTCGCTTGCGGGCCCATCCCTCGTTGGGACGACCGTTGAGACTGTTGGGCCGGCCCTTGGACTTCTAGGCCCTAGGTGGGCCGGAGAGAGGGCCCTTTGACCTGTATTCCCTCGGTGGGAAAAGAGTCCAGGTCTACCTGTGGAAGGCGAACTGTCCGGCACAATTTTGGTGGGAAAGGATAGGGATCACGGGCGCGTGCCCCACGACATGGCGTGGCGTCGTGGCAGGCTCAGAGATCGAGGCGGACGGTTGCCCTTCTCGCATCCATCGCCCCTATAGAACCACGGGGTTTGCCCCCAAGGTTTCGTACTTCACCTTTTTGCCTTCGCATCGTCAACCTCCACCGCCAATCGTCAGAGCCTCCCACACTCGCATTGTGGCCACCATCAAGCTCACATCCGCCCCCTCCCAATCGTTTCGATGGAGTCATGGTGTGGATCCAGCATCACCCCTCATCGCCTGGAGGGCCTCGTTCGTCGTGGCCTCATTCGCCCGCTGACCGCCGCCGAGCAGTGGCGACTGCCCGGTAATGAGGACGTGCCATCGCCGCCTGAAGGGTATGTCGTGTCCTTCACTCACTTCCATGAGCAGGGATTTGCCATACCTGCTCACAAGTTCCTTCGGGGGCTGTTGGATTACTACCAGGTAGAGCTGCAGCACCTTACCCCCAATGGGATCCAGCACATGGCGGCATTCATCGCCCTGTGTGAGGGGTTCTTGGGGATTGACCCTCACTTCGACCTGTGGCGGAATCTCTTTGCCGTCAATCTTCTAAAGAAGCGGGCTGGGAAGCAAGAGCTGCACGCACCGGTGGGATGCACCGACATTCACCTCTGCAACAACCGGGCAGAAGCATACCCGCTAATACATATGTCGACCTCCAACAAGGGGTGGCATTCACAATGGTTCTCCGGGTGCATCGTCGAGGAGGCCCCGGGGTCATGGAAGTGGGGTGTCCCGATCAAGGAAACGAAGAACCTCAACGACCTTCTCGCCGCCATCCGAGCTTTGAAGGACAGGGGCATGAAGCGATCAGGGATCATCGGCGCCTACCATGCAAGGAGGGTGGCGCCGCTCATGGCGCGCGTTCTCCCCCTGCACCAGATTGTGCCCGGTGCACCGCTTGAAGGGACAGTGCTTGTCGACGAAGTGCTCCCTCCCTCTGAAGTGGCGTGACGCATTAAGGAGGCGATGGAGCCTTTGAAGGACACCGCTGGAGTCATCCTCGATTTTGTGTTTCTGGTGCCGGGGCATCCCCCAATGCGGCTGGAACCTGGGTTCATCGACTTCGTAAGTTTTCTTTCCTGCGTCCCCTTTTTACTTGAATTTCTGACCCCTTAAAGCTGACCTTTGGATGGCGGGACCAGCCGAGGGTACTATTCTTCAAGGATAGCCCAGCTCCATTGCCAAAGGATCGAACCTGGCGAAAGCGAATCACATCGCGGTCGAGTGGGACAAGAGAACGAGCAAGCTCAGGAAGAAGGAGAGGATTCGGAAGCAGCAAGCACGAGATCGAGGAGAGGAGATAGGCAGTGACGACGACGATGACGATGATGATGACGACGAGTTCGATGAGGCAGCTGCTGACATGGATTGGGGTGTCCTAGAGGGTGAGGATTCGCTGACAGGTGCCCATCCGTCCACGTAGGGACCCTTCTCGTTCCACGCGGGGGGAAGCGAGCCCTTGAGACTGGCGGAGATGGGCCTAACCGTCGGCCCATCCTCAGGACCAATGGTAGTGGGCGGGCCAGCCACCGCGCCTAGGGTGCCGGTGGAGGGGGCGGCTCCGACGCCGTTCCCCACGAGCCAACAGGGGCGGGCGGATCTGCTGCCACGCCCGTGGTAACGGCAGAGGGGGCGGCTCCGACGCCGTGCCCTTGGAGACAAGGGAGGTGAGCCTCTCTGCCTGATAGCAGGGGGCAGGCTCGAAGCGGCCCCGCCATGATGAGGTGGAGCAGGAAGCCGGGGGTTCGTCCCCCAAACATCGTCTAATAGCTGCAACGTAGTTTGCCGACTCCCCTGTTATCTCTATTTTTCTCTGTTTTTCACGGCGACTCATGACCTTCATTTCTTCTGCAGCGCCAGGAGCTTGGTCAGGCAGGGCATTCCTATAGCGTTGGTGCCCAAGAAAACCCTCGCCCTTCAGGCAAGGCGGGGTCCACCGTCTGACGTTGCCCCTGTTCTCGACGAGAGCGAAGCCGGTGCCACAGCCTCGCCGGTGGGTGTGGCGCCGCCCGCGCCCTCGGTGGGTCGAAGCCCCGGCGCAGCCGAGGGATCACCCTCGGAGGTTGCCACGTGGCTGGCGACAGAAGTGATCCCACCTTCGGCGGCGGAGCAGGCGGAGCTATTGGCCATAGCCATTGTGTCGGCTGCAATGGTCGAGGTGCAGCCGGATGAGGTCCCGCCGGTGGGGGCGGATGTGATGGTGGCGGCGATGGGTGGACCACAGCCAGAAGCTGTGGTGGCTGCCCGAGGCAGCGTCGCGTCCTGTGCCCCCGGTGGCCTCCGAGGCGACGCTCGTCCTAGGTAGGACAGAGGGGTTCGCTGGTGAGGGACCCTCGAATGCCACAGTGGTCGCCGAGGAGGCCGGTAGGGAGTTGTCTCTGTCCCTAACATCGGGGAGCAGGCGCCTGCCCATGCGGGACGAGCACCCGCTCCAGTGGGGGAGTCCACAGGATTCGTCGTCGGCGATCTTCACCCTCGACGATGGCGCTGAGGACATGGACAGGGAGAGCCTCGGCAATGGGATCACGGCCGTGTTGGATGCCCTGAACCATCCCCAGGGCACCCTTTGAGATGTTATCGTTCCCACCAGCCAGGTATTTGCTTGGTCTTGCCTCTTGATTTTTTCTTTCTTCATCTATTTTTATTTTCTGACCACCTGTCTTTTTTCTAGTCTCTTGCTGCTCGTAGCCGGGGGAAATCCTGGTTCCTGCGTGAACACAAGGAAGAGTGGGACTGCCTCGTCGATGAGGCATGGCTGCACAGGGAGGTGACCGCCCAGCTCCGCCAGAGGGTGGCCGAGCTGACTCCTCTCGCGGCGGAGGTGGAGGATCTTCGATGGTGGGAAGCCGAGTCCCGCCAGCACGTGGAGGATGCCACGTGGATGCTCTAGGATCTGGCGGTGAGGGCGTAGCTTGATGCGAAGGAGGCCGCCAGGGTGCAAAAGCAGCGGGACGAGCTGCTCCAGCGGTATGTCGAGGCCCGCCAGTCGATCGTTGACCTCCTGGAGGAGGTGGGGAAGGAGCGAGAGCTTAAGCTGCGAGCCGAGGAGAGGTCCACGGCCCTAGAGCAGAGGGCGAAGCTAGATGCCGAGGCAATCGCTCGGCTACACAGGGAGCGAGACGAGCAACGCCAGACCTCAGAGAGGCTTCGCTTGGAGCACGGTACAATCTGCGGGGAGTGCGACCAGGCCGTGCCGGAGCGCGACGAGGCTTGACACTATGAAGGCTCAAAAGCTTGAGGCCGAGGGTGCCGCTGCCGGACTTGCCAGGGATCTCGCCAAGCGAGGAGTGTTCTTCAGGCGGAGAGCGATGAGCTCAAACTCCTGAAGGTTGGCCTGAGCGTTGTCTGTGATGACCTGCGGGTGGTGCAGGCGGAAGGGACTAGCTCGCTTGCGGCCTGTGCCATAGATATCACAGCGCGGGTGCGCCAGCTGGAGAAGGAAGTTTTTCGCCTGGGGGTTATCCAAGCCTTCGCCATTGTCCGCTCATATTATGCTCACAACATCAACCTGAGGGCAATGAGCCTAGGTTTCGTGCCTAGCTATGAGCTCTCCGAGCTGGATGAAATAGAAGTGGCGGTGACTCCTCTCGCGGAAAGCCTGGCGAGCAAAATTGAAGACATGGTTCTCCTTCGGAGGGGTAGTTAGTTAGTTGAGTCTAATAGATATTTATCTGTAATATGTGAACAAGTGTCGGTACTTTTGCGTTCGAAAACAGATTCATGGATTTGTTTCAAAATTTCGTTTTGTTTGTTCGATCTTATCTTCTTCCCTTTTTGCACTGAAAAGAAGTTGATGTGATCCGACCCTTCCTCTCATTTAGGCTGCAGGGCCCGAGGTGTGTAGGGAAATTTTGATTGAGCTGGTGAGCAAAATTACCGTAGCCGTCTAGGCGTGGGCATTTTGCAGTCTTACCTATCTGTTCCCCCGAACCTCGCCGCCAATCTTGACATGAGGAAAAGGTATGATGTAATGACTGTTATGAAAAAGTAAAGGAGGTATTCGTACCTTTATCAGCCCTCGAGTGAGATCTAACCCCTTGCGGTCGCTGGGGCCGGATGTTACTAGAGACCGGAGCGAGGGTAGCGAGTTTACTTTTGCATTCGCACGTACCCCTTACTTAGGATTCTGGCGACCGCTGTGTGACCGTGCGCTTGGTCTTATCGCTGGCCCGGCCTTCCCCGAGCCCCCACGCATGGTGGGGATTCGGTCAAGGGCTGGCTCGTTTCGTGGCTGTCGTCCTGTCCGCATTTTCTGTAACTGGAGGGGTTAAGGTGATGTCACTTGCCTCAACGGCTCGAGTGGCATGCTTTATGAGCTCACTAATGGGGATGTTCCGATGGAATCCGATCCTGTTGCTTTGCGACATGGTCGGCAAAGCCCTCGGGTGGCGTTCTATTGCTCCTTGACCCTCCTTTCAACAGATTCCCCCTCAATGGGGATTCTATGGGCTCGGCTAGGGGCTGGATTGAATTGGAAGGTTGAGATGACCCTATCCGCCTCAATGTAGGAAGGGCGAAGGCCACTAGGGCTCATTTGTGTTTTCTCCCCTAGCTCTTGTTCGTAGCGAGGCGGCTCCGGACCTTTCGTGGGTCAGCCTTCGAACCTTGGCCTTTCAATTTTGGATCCAGCGACTCGAGCCCCAAAGCCCCTTAGGGTCTGATAGGGGTTGGCCATGTTTCACGTGTCACCCCATCCTCGATTTCCGCCACTGGAGGGGCTGAGTTGGAGACACTTGCCTCGATGGCTCGAGTGTCGCGCTCAATGAGCTCGCTAATGGGTATGTTCGTGTGAAATCCAGGTCCATCATTCGCTGATAGGGTTGGCAGAGCCCTCTTGTGGCATTTCACTACTTCTTAACCCGCCTCCCGACAGATGCCCGAGCCATTCGATAGGCTCAGGTGGCCCGTTGGCCTCCCATCGGGGGAGATTCTGTGGGTTTAGCTCGGGGTTAGAATCGAACGAGAAAGGTCGAGATGTCCCTGTCTGCCTCTGAGCGGGGTCGGGTAAGGCCGCTGGGTCTCATCTCAGTTTTTCTCCCCTGGCTCTGTTTGACATGAGGCGGCCTGGAGCCCTTTGCTGGCCGGCCTTCGAACCTCGGTCAGTCGCCGTTCATATCGAATGAGTGGCTGCCGCTTTGTGACGCGACACGAAGTGTTGAGATGCAGCGATTTGCATATGCTACGTTTGGGTGATGATTTAATTAAGACGAAAGCGGGGGTCGGTAATGTTACCTCGGTGGTATGAGTGACGAGAAGCTCTTACCGGGTATGTCCGTGTGGGGTTTGAGTCTGACGTTTGCGATGGGGCTAGCGTGACCTGCACGAGTGTCGCAATTTTTTTTGTTTCCGTCTCTCGGTGGCGATTCGAGTCGTTCGATTGATTTAGGTGACCTGACAGCTTCTCCTCGAAGGAGATTCTGCCGGAGGACCCCTCCGAACCCTTCTTGGGATGGTGGGAGCTAAAGCTTGCGGTGCGAGGAACTTGTGAATTTGATTATGCTGGTGAACAAAAGACACTGTAGCCGCCGGGGGGTAGGGTCTGGCGGTTCGTCTAGTTGTATTCAAAGCTTTATACCCACACACTGTGCTTCTAGTTTTAGACATAAGGAGGGGTCGGGCGAAGAGGATGTCTAAATAGGTAGACACTCTCGGCAGCCCCCGATTGGTGTCCGTGCCCCTGCCGTTGCTAGGGTCAGAAATTCGGTAATGAAATTAACGTGCAAAGTAAGAAAACAAAGGTGCTTATCTTGCTGCAGCCGTTCGTTCGTTGTTTTGCCTGGGCCGTTTGATCGACCCAGGAGGCCCGTTGCCCCCACTGGACGGGGGTTCCATCGTTAGGTCATTCCATGGTCCTGCGTGGGGAAGCGGAGACTCGCCTGCATGCGGGTGTGCCCTGGTTCTCGCGCTCGGCGTGCATTAGTGGCGGGCCACGCTCAGGCAGCGTCCTGTTTGACCAGGCGACGTCTCATCGACGTGTCCCCTTGGATTCCCATCAACATTGATTTCCCATCTACATTGAATATGAGAGGACAGGGAGTTTTTCGTCCCAACCTTTCGCCTTTCCTCAGCTGCTGCGCCTCTTCCTTAAATAGGGAGGGGGAGGGGAGTTCTCGTCCCACTCCTTTGCTAGCCTCTGAACCACTACCTCTTCTCCTTCCTTTCCACCGAATGCGTTCGTGCATCGCAGCGGTTCCTAAGTGAGAGAGGGTAATGCCAGGGAGAGAAGAACTCACAGATCCGTTCGTGAATCCGGAGCATGATGTCGAGCTAGAGGTCATCCAACATAGATGAGATGGTGTGGGCCGCCTTTGCTGAGAGGGGGCCACTACTGCCGAAGGAGGATGAGCACTGGAGGGTGCCGAGCGTCGTCGGCTCTGCCATCATTTGTTGCGGCCTTTCTTCGGCGGGAGGCACCTCCCGTCTAGACACCGTTGTCAGGGTTGCGGCTGATGACTATGGCGTAGTCCCCGGATGCCCTGGCGGAGGCACCGTTGTCTGGGTTGTGGCTGATGACGATGGCGTAGTCCCCGGACGCCCTGGCGGAGGCGCCATTATCGGGGTTACGGCTGATGACGATGGCGTAGTCCCTGTAATCGAATAAGTCATGGGGGAGCCCCCGAGTGAACAGTTTTTGTATTTATGAGTACATTAGTCCTTTTTGTGATGAAATCACTTTATAAGCGGTGAATTTGTGCAAAAATGAACAAATTTTCATCTTTTGTTACGGCAAACAGCCTTTTAGCTTCCTCTTTTTGTAGAAGAGGTTTTGGTGCCCTCCGACCCTTCCCATGGTTCAGGTTGCAAAAACTAGGAGTGCGGGCGAATCAATTCTGATCACGCTGGTAAGCAAGGAGGTAGTAGCCGCTGGGGCGTGGGTTTCCCGCAGTCCTACCAGTTGTACTCAGAATTCGTTCCTGAAATCCTAGCCCTTAGGACTTGTTATGGGAAAAGTGGAAAACTTAGAGAATGTTTGCAAAGGTAACACATGAAGTGTTTGCAAGATAAACGTATTTATATCATTTATATCAGCCCCCGAGTGAGGTCCGACCCTTCGCAATTTGTAGGGGTCGGACGTCACTAAAGATCGGGGATTTGTGAAGACAAAAACTGATAAGGGAAAGTATGTGTTTATTAAGGGTAAAAACGATGTAGCTGCTCAATGTTCCAGGCGTTGGTGAAGACCTCGCCGTCGATGGTTTTCAACTTGTAGGCGCCTGGCAGGAGTAATTCCGCGATGATGTACGGCCCCTCCCAGGGTGGGGAGAGCTTGTGGTAGTCCTTGTTGCTCTGCACGAGGTGGAGAACCAGGTCCCCGACATTGAAGTCTCGGTCATGCACCCATCGGCTGTGGTACCGATGCAGTGCCTGCTGGTATTTGGCCGAATGGAGGAGAGCGATGTTGCGGGCTTCGTCTAGCTGGTCGATGGCGTCTTGGTGGGATGCTTTGGCTCCCTATTGGTTGTATGCTCTGATTCTTGGTGCTCCATAGTCGAGATCCGTCGGGAGGACAGCCTCGAAACCGTAGACCATGAAGAAAGGTGTATAGTAGGTGGCCCGGCTAGGAGTTGTCCTCAGGCTCCAGAGCACCGTAGGGAGCTCGACGACCCAGCGTGCACTGAACTTGTTCAACCGGTTGAAGATCCTGGGCTTGAGGCCCTATAGGAGCATGTCGTTGGCGTGCTCGACCTGCTTGTTTGTTCGGGGGTGCGCGACGGCAGCCCAATCAACTCGGATGCGTTGTTCATCGTAAAATCGAATGAATTTGTTGTCGGTGAACTGCGTGCCGTTATCTGTGATGATGGAGTTCAGTACTCCGAAGCGATGGATGATGTCGAGGAAGAACAACACAGTTTGCTCGGACTTGATCGCGGAGATTGGCCGAGCTTTGATCCATTTTGTGAACTTGTCCACGGTGACAAGCAAGTGGGTGTAGCCCTCGGGCGCGTTTTGGAGAGGCCCAACCAGGTCGAGCCCCCAGACCACAAAGGGCCATGTGATGGGGATCATCTGGAGTGCCTGGGCTGGGAGGTGAGTCTGCCGAGCGTAGTACTGACACCCTTCATAGGTGCGTACGACTTGTTCGGCGTCGGCTACTGCTGTGGGCCAGTAGAAGCCCTGTTGGAATGCGTTCCCAACCAAGGTTCTCGGTGTGGCATGGTGACCGCAGACCCCACCGTGGATGTCGCTCAGCAGAAGTTTTCCCTATTTGATGGGGATACAGAGCTACAGGATCCCGGTGTGGCTCCATTTGTAGAGTTCACTCTCTACAAGAATGAAGGATTTGGCATGACGTGCGAGCCATCGAGCCTCCATCTTGTCGGTCGGCAGCATGTCGTGGAGGAGGTAGTCGAGGTAGAGTGTTCTCCAGTCGTCCAAAGGGTTGGGCTTTGTCGCTGGGTCCTCTTCGAGCTCCATGACACCAGGACCGGGCGGTCATCGGCTGGTCAGCCCCCGGGGCTGGATCAGATGGGCCATCGTCGGCCCGCTCTGACCCTTCGTAGCGCACCGAGGGTTTGTATTGGTCGCTGGCGAAGACGCCCGTTGGTACCGGTTCTCGACCGGATGCCGCCTTTGCGAGTGCGTCGTCTGCCTCGTTGAGGCGCCTTGGGATCTGATTGAGTTCGAGGCCGTCGAACTTGTCCTCCAGCCGTTGGACTTCTTGGCAGTACGTAGCCATCTTGGCGTCGTGGTAGCTTGACTCCTTCATGACTTGGTTAACGACTAGCTGAGAGTCACCCCGAATGTCGAGGCGTCGGTTGCCCAACTCGATGGCGATGCGTAGGCCGTTGACGAGTGCTTCATATTCAGCCACATTATTTGATGAGGGGAAATGGGGCGAACCATGTACCTCATGTGGACCCTGAGGGGTGATATGAAGACCAGCCCCACGCCAGCGCCCTTTTTCATCAGCGATCCATCGAAGTACATCGTCCAGTACTCTTGATCGACGATCGCTGGTGGTGTCTGGACCTCGGTCCATTCGGCGATGAAGTCAGCCAATACCTGGGATTTGATCATCATCCGGGAGGCATATGTGATGCCTTGATCCATCAGCTCGAGTGCCCACTTTGTAGTCTTCCCGTGGTGTCCTGGCTCTGGATGACCTCACCGAGGGGGAATGACGTCACAACGGTCATAGGATGTGACTCGAAGTAGTGGCGCAGCTTCCTCTTGGTGATGAGGATGGTGTAAAGGAGCTTCTAGATTTAGGAGTAGCGGGTTTTGGAGTCGGATAGTACCTCGCTGATGAAGTACACATGGCGCTGGACCTTGAGGGCGTGCCCCTCTTCCTCCCGCTCTACTACTAGGGCGGCGCTGACCACTTGCGTGGAGGCCGCTATGTATAGCAGGAGGGATTCTCTGTCACTTGGAGGAACTAGGATTGGGGGCCTTGTCAGAAGTAGTTTGACCATGTCAAGCGCCTCCTGGGCCTCGGATGTCCACTCGAAGCGATCGGCTTTCTTCAGGAGCCGATAAAGGGGGAGTCCTCGTTCGTCGAGGCGCGAGATGAATTGGCTGAGGGCGGCAAGGCACTCGGTGATTCGTTGAACCCCCTTTATGTTCTAAATCGGGCCCATCATTGTGATGGATGAGATTTTCTCTGGGTTGACTTCGATGCCACACTCGGAGACGATGAAGCCGAGCAGCATCCCCCTCGGGACCCCAAAAACACATTTTTCGGGATTGAGTTTGATGCCATTCGCACGGAGTTTCGCAAAGGTTTGCTCAAGGTCCGCAACGAGGTGGTCAGCCCATTTGGACTTAACTACGATGTCATCGACGTAGGCCTCAACGGTCCGCCCGATGAGGTCCCCGAAGCATCTGAGCATACATTGCTGATACGTTGCCCCGGCGTTCTTCAGACCCAACGGCATTGAAACATAGCAGAACGATCCGAAGGGGGTGATGAAAGATGTCGCGAGCTGGTCAGACTCTTTCATCGCGATTTGATGGTAGCCGGAGTACGCATCAAGGAAGCAGAGGGTTTCGCACCCTGAGGTGGAGTCGACTATTTGGTCTATGCGTGGCAGAGGAAATGGATCATTTGGACACGCTTTGTTGAGACCTGTATAGTCAACACACATCCTCAATTTCCCGCTCTTCTTTCATACAAGAATGTGATTTGCTAACCACTCTGGGTGGTGTACTTCCCTGATGAATCCGGCGGCCGATAGTTTTGCTATCTCTTCGCCGATGGCCCTGCGCTTTTCCCCATCGAAGCGACACAGGCGTTGCTTCACCGGCTTGGAGCCCGGATGGATTTTCAAGGTATGCTCGGCGACCTCCCTCGGAATGCCTAGCATATCCGAGGGCTTCCACGCAAAGATGTCTTTGTTGTCGCGGAGGAAGTCGACGAGTGTGCTTTCCTATTTGAAGGAGAGCGTGGTACCAATGCGTACTGTTTTATCCTCAGAGCTGCTGGGATCTATGAGGACCTCCTTGGAGCTCTCTGCTGATTCAAATGACCCGGTTGATTTCTTCAAGTCGGGCATTTCTATGGTGACCTCCTCCTTGAGGGCGATGAGTTCCCTGGAGGCGACGATTGCAGTGGAGTGGCCGTAGCACTCGACCTCGCACTCGTAGGCCAGCTAGAAGGAGGTGCCGATGGTGATGACCCCGTGGGGGGCCGGCATCTTCAGCTTCAGGTATGTGTAGTTGGGGATGGCCATGAACTTCGCGTAGCATGGTCGTCCCAAGATGGCATGGAAGGTTTCGGGGAAACCAACCACCTCGAAGGTGAGAGTCTTAGTCCTATAATTGAACTGATCCCCGAAGGTGATGGGCAAGTCGATCTGTCCCAGTGGCATGTCCTATTTCCCAGGCACGATGGAGTGAAAAGGCGCTCGTGTTGGGTGGAGGTTCGTCCGATCGACGCCCATCTCGTCGAGCGTCTTCGCGTACATGATGTTGAGACTGCTGCCTCCGTCCATCAGCACTTTGGTGAGCCACTTTGGACTGACAATTGGGTCGATGACAAGTGGATACCTTCCTGGGTGCGGGATGGTATCCGGATGGTCGGTCCGGTCGAAGGTTATAGCGGACTCCGAGCACCGGAGGAAGGGAGGCATGGCCGGTTGGGCTGTGTAGACCTCACGGTGTAACACCCCAGTTGTTTGGCCTCCACATCTGCACTGCATTTCACGAACATGAGCATCATGCATCCATTCGTGAACCAATATCACATGAAACATGATTTCGAAACATTGCAACATGTTGTATATTTCATGTGTGTTGTTTCTTTTATGAAATGTAAAGTGTGCAACACTCAAGTGCAACATGTGTAACTCACTTTAGTGAAACATGGTTAGTAGTACTATGCAACACACTCATGAAACATATGAAACATGGCCTTGAAACAAAAGTAACACTTCACTTGTTCGTCCTTGTTTCAATGCCTGTGATGCTTGAGTTTGGTGTGACCAATGTGTGGTGTGGCTAATAGTGCTCTTAAGCAACTTAGTTAAACTTAGAATGTCATTAGGAACAAGGTTCGTGTTGATCATTTTGCCTAATTAGGTTTCCAAGTCATGGTTTGACCAATTTGGACCCCTAGAGCTCCTGAGTTTGACTGTTTAAAAAGTGAAGCTTAGGATGTTTGCATGTCTGAGCAACCTAAAACAAAGTTGTAACAAATTTTATAAGGAACAAACTTTGTTTAGAAGCCAAGTCATGAAAATATGCACAACATGTTCAAAAAGGGCCCACAAGTCAGTTTGAGGTTTATTTGGAAACTCAGGAAAATTTCTAAGTCTGTGAACTGATTTTCAGTTTCATGTACCCAACTTATGCACCTTGTAGCTCCCAAACAAAGCCAAACCAGCTCGAGCTCCAATTGTAAAAGTTGTAGTTCACATCTAGATGTTCAACTTTGTTAATTACACCTTGAGCTATATCATCACGGATTAGGAGTGAATCAGTGTCAAACTTTGCCTGTTACTCGGTACTGTTGAAATTTGAAACGCAAAGTTCAGACCAGAACAGGGCCGACCGGCAACAGAGACTGGCCGCCGCGTGGCCGCCACGTGCCGTGGTTGGCCTGCCATCACTGCCCGGTGTCCTCCGTCTTGAAGCCGCGTCCGCCTGCCTGTCTGCTCACTCTTCATCATCCTCCTTCACTTCTTCCACTCACCAGAAGCGTCGAAGCGGAGCCACCACCCCGCCATTGTCCCGCTGAGCTTGCGCATGCTCGCCATCGCCTTCTACCTCGCTCCAGCTAGCAGGAAGCTTCGCTTTGCCTAGCTTCACCATCTCCGCTAGCTTGTTGCATCGAATTGTCCGTAGGTGAGGGCCTTCGGTCATTTCCGCCACCGCCCGCCATGACAGAGCCTCGCCGGAGTTGGAGCCATCCGTGGCCGACCACCTCCGGAGCTTTCTCATGCTCATTTCTCCCTCCCCTTAGCTTCCTCACGACCCCCTAAAGCTCATACCGAGCTTAGCCGCGCCCTACGGGGCTGGACCTCGTCGGCGCACCATCGGACCATGCCGCCGTCTGCCATGCGCGCTGCCATGCGCGCTGCCATCCTTGCTCGAGCTTGGTAGAGGTTGCGGGTAGGACATGGTTAGATGCGGTTCGTCAAGGCGAGCATGCCGGTGCCTTCGGTTTCGCCGAAGTCCTCGCCGTCGGCGAGCTAGACCCCCGTCGCACCATCGAACGCCGCCGTCCCCTGTTTTCTTTCGCTGACCTGTGGGGTCGTCTGACCCGAGGGCCCCGCTTGTCAATGACCGTTGAGTAGAAGCTAGTTCAAATAATTCCAGTTTTAGTGCTGTTTTGTGAAATTTATATCTCCAAATTGGTAGATCCAAATGATATGATCCAAATTTTGTTAGACTCATAGTGAAGTCTAGTATTTAGTAAAAATATGACATGAGCACTTGTAGTGGAAAATTTGGATGAATTAAATTGAAACTTGAAATGTGTTTTTGAATGCATGCATACTTGTTTAAATCATATCTTGAGTTTCTGAGATCCAAAAATTGTGACATTTTGTGGGTAAGCTAGTATTGCTTAGTAGAAGCTCTAGTTAAAATTTGAGAGTCATTGCATGTGTAGTTTTTGAGTTATAGATTTTCATTTTATCATTGGTAGATACTTGTGTGAATTTTTGTAAATTATCTAGGAATCCTATGGCCATGTGTTAACACTGGATTTTGGTCGACTTTGGAAGATGACAGGTGGGCCCGCATGTGGGAAGAAGGACATTCGGCAAACAAAACGAGCGGTCGGATAAATGCTTGTGCGGTCGGTTACTTCAGAAGGTGGTGACTCCATTCAGGAAAGCAGAAGATGGCAAGCAAAGCCGATCGAAAAGATGAAAGTTGTAATAATAAAGGACTCTGAGAGTTTAGGGCAAGGAATCATAGTTTCCAAGTTTGTTTAAGAGTTCCTTTGTAAATCGTAGTCTTTTAGGACTCGTGTTTTGTCTAGGGTATAAATATTGACCCTCGACCATTGTAATAGGCGTTCACAACCAAATCAATACAACCGGCCCCGGGCCTACTTTCGAGTCCTTTTGTTGTGTCGTCGAGTTCTTCGAGAGGAGTCATCGATCCGTCGACCTCCGTAAGTTCCGACAACCTTGTTATCATGTTTAGTATCATGCGGTGGATTTAGACGTGATGCAAGTAGTCTTGTTTGTTTTCAATGAACGTGCGGCGGATCTTTGCTTGACAATCAAGAAGTCTTTGCTTATGCTTTGTTTATGAGTAGATACCATGCGGCAGGCGTTTGCTCAATATGCTTAGTGAAAGCAAGACAGTTATCGGCTCTATTAGATACGGCAAAATCTAAATAGATTCATTAAGTTATCCTATGTTGCATGTTTTAAATATTTTATATATTTGTAACACATACGCCCAATCTAGATTGATATTGTTGGCTCTCTCCTATGGTTTTATTAGGTGCTTCAATGATCATTACTTTCATATTACCTTTGCAAATAGATAACATGCTCATAATGGCTGAATTATTTTAATCTAGATTGTCACATGTTGTGGTTCATGCATGTTAATTACGTTTAAGCTTTGACGAAACTAGGTGTCGTGCGGCATATGCAGAGTTTTAGATTAGCTTAATCGTGTTTATTTGCACGTTCCTTCTTCATGGACCCCAACTCTAATTTTGGATCATTGAGCTTGGTTATGCATTAACGCATAATTAATTTCACTTGTTCAAACATGTCTTCCTATGCACATGCATTCGGCAATCGGATCTTTACGTGTGTTCATCTTACGATTAGCCGAATGGTTTATAAACTTGTTGGCGATGCATGACTTTCTATAGTCTGTATGTCGTCGTAAAGTGGCTTCGAGGGTCGTATATATGGGCTATCTGGTCTCACCCGACATGTTCCGGTTTGGCATTTAACTATTTTATCCCTTGTTAGTTTTTTTTTCAGGTCAAACCGACCGCACGCTTCCGGATCACGAAGCACCCGGCACCCGATTGAAGCCACGCTTTCCGGCTTGTGCGTGTGTGTGAGGCACGATGCATCACATTTTGTGTCAAACACACTTTTTGGCACCGGTGGGACCATCTGTTAGTTCAAGATGGCGCCCGAGATCAATAATGATCATGTTCGGATGTGAGCATGGCGTAATTGCGGATAATTACTGAGGATTTAGTGTTACAAGCATGTGAGCAATACCAATGGAAGTGTTTGATGTCTTTTTCCAAAAACAAGAGCAACAAAGTGTTTCAAAAGCGCCAATGCCAAGGGTTCTTCTTCCACATCAAACCGATTACATCAAGAGGAGGATGCTCGGAAGATGGCAGCCACGGTTTATAAAGCTATGGGAGAAAACCATGACAAACCATCACACAGCTTTTCTGAATACCTTTCGGGCAATCATGATCAGTACTTTTGGTCCAATGGTTGATAAATACTTTGAAGAAAATGTTGGCCCACTCAGTGGACCGACACTTTTCAATGTTCCAAAGCATCAAGAGAAGCCTGTTGGAAAAGAAGGAGCATCGACTTCAAATATAGGTGGATTGACTCACACTGAAAAGCAATCACATCCCACCTATGGCTAGGGAACATTTGGTACCACAGGAGAAGTGCCACTTTTAGCTTATAGAGTTTCTCTAGCATCAAACAGATTGCAGAAGATTATGTATGGAGATGGGTATCAAGAATTTACTGATTACAATGCTATCAATGCTGTGCCAAATCCAGGGTATAGGAGTGCTTCAGGATTGCCTTCTAGAGTGCAGGTACAAGGAAATCAGGATTGAGGCATTGATATTTTGATGCACAGGATGGCTGATATGATGCAGAATCAGTTCGGCTTGAAGCCAAAAAATCAATCTTATTCATACAAGTCTCCTTATCCAGAGTGGTACAACAGAGTGGCGTTACCTCCAAGGGTGAAGCCTCCAACAGATTTGACCAAGTTTTCTGGTCAAGATGATACTAGTACCATAGAGCACGTCAGTCGGTACTTAATGCAGCTTGGAGAAGCTACTTCAGATGAAGCTTGGAGGATTCAATATTTTCCTTTGTCTCTTCTGGGACCAAGCTTTCACGTGGTTCACGTCTTTACCGACTCATTCCATTGGTACGTAAGCAAGAGCTAGAGCAGAAGTTTCATTCATATTTCTACACGGGTACTAATGAGAAGAAGTTGGTCGATCTCATGAGTCTGAGGATGAGAACAAATGAGACACCATTGGAATATCTTCATAGATTCAGGGAAACCAAGAATATGTGTTATTCTCTCGAATTTACCAGATGATCAACTACCGGAATAGCTATAGCGAGGAATGTTGCCGAATATCGGGAGAAGTTGTTCGGCATGGAGTTTGATGATCTTGGCCAACAACACACTGACGTTTAGCGACTATGAGTAATCAGGCCCAAGGATTCAGGAGAGATAATCGCTTTCGTAAGAACAATGCCACTAATGAGGTGTATCAAGGTTTTACGGAGGAAGCGATCGAGTATATTGATGAAGATGAGATAGTCAGAATGAGTTGAATTGGGCAAAGGAGCCTACTCAAATTAGTCAACGCAGTTGAAACAACAAAAGGAACCTATGATTTTGATGTTACTAAGGCGCATGTGCTTTTGCATTATTGATGAAGGAAGGACGCATCAAGTCGCCGGAAGGACATCCCATGCTACGTCTGAAGGAGTGAAAGACAAAAAGTATTGTGGCTTCCATAACACTAATTCTCACTCTATCAATGATTGCCGAGTGTTCAGAATACGCATCCAGAAAGCTATCCAAGAGGGACATTTGAAGTTTGATGGCAAGATGAGAATTGATGATCAGCCTTTTCCACAAAATATGATTTCTTTCTCTTTGAATATGGTCTCTGCCAATGATCTCAAAGGTAAAGGCAAGATGAAGGTGTTGACTTCTGATAGAGCAAAGAAAAGTGGTGCTGTTGACCCGGATCGGCAAGTTACCAGTAGAGAGCTGCAGCAACGAGTTTGGTTTCAGAATAGCCGAACCGAGAAAGGTCAAACTTCCAAACCCAGAGTTACATCACGTATTTTGCTAAACAAGTGGCAGAGAGAGCAAGAGAAGGGATACTATAAGAAGCAATGGTTTATGGAAGAATGTCGGAGGTATGAGGAAGAGGTATGCCGAAGGGAGCAAGAAGAATACATGATAGAACAGGAGTAGTCTCATTGGGGTTGTTCATTCTTTAGGCATTGTTGGAATGAAGGCTTGAGGTTGCCTGCTAGAAATAATTGTCCGGAGTGTAGTGCTCAGTACTCCGAGTATAGGCAATCTCGAGTCAACCGCCGTCCCGTCTATGAAAGACTTGGAACAAAGATTCCTGAAGATGATCGGCGCTTAAACATAGATGATTTTGAGAATCAGCAAAGGAAAAGATTTGCAGGTCAAGGTTGGATTCATGATAGGGTGCATGATGAAGAAGTGATTCCTATAGATACGTATGGCAAAAAGACGAGTGGTGTCCTCGAGCCCGAGGAAAAGTCGAGGAAAAGAAGAGTTCAACGGTTGAGGAATATGGAGTTGAAACAGAAGTTACGAAACAAAGCAAATATGGCGGCCCTAAGAAGAAGCCCGATGAATGTGGTCCTTCTGGTGATGCTTGCATGGCTTTCTTCCTCCCATCGAGTTTATAGCTCCCAAAAGCCAAGATGTCCAAGAAGAGGTGTACTCTGATTTTGATGAAAGTGAATGTTAGGATTTGATGGCCCAGCTTGTATTAACACAGCAGGCTATTTTTGACAAACCAATCAAGAATCGTCACTTGAGACCACTCTATTTAAAGGGATATGTCAATGGCAAGCCTTTAACTAAGATGTTTGTTGATGGAGGGCTGCTATCAATATCATGCCTTATACTACCTTGTAAAGCTTGGGATGACTAATGAAGAATTGTTGAAAACCCGACATGGTGCTTAGGGACTTTCTTTGGCAACCCTTCCGATACCCGAGGTGCTATCCATGTCGAAGTGACTATTGTGTCGAAAACTCTGGATTACTACCTTTTTGTCATTGATGGCAAGGGGCATATAGTCTACTCTTGGGCAGAGATTGGATCCATGCTAATTGCTGCATTCCTTCAACCATGCATCAAATTCTCATTCAATGGATTGGAGATGACGTTGAAGTTGTACATGCTGATGATTCGGTAAGTGTTGCTGCCGCAGAATCTACCTACTGGGAATATGAAGGCGTCGATTGTTTCTCTGGAAAAGTGTGGAAAGAAGGTCCCTGTAAATGTTTTCAATTGAGGGCCAACAAACCGATCCAAGCAGTCGGCTCTCATAGTAATTTTTAATGGGAAATCCTGTCGATGGCAACAAAGGAAAGTTGGGACGTGGTTTTATGTCGGATGATAAGTTGGAAGAAATTGATGTTGGTGATGGTTCTAAGCCAAGGCCAATGTATATTAGTGCAAAGTTAGACCCAGAATATAAATCAAAGTTGATAGATCTGTTGAAAGAGTTTAAAGATTGTTTTGCTTGGGATTACACGGAAATGCCTAGATTGGATCGTTCCATTGTTGAACATCGATTACCCATTAAACCTAGATTTCGTCCTTACAAACAACTTCCACGGAAGATATACAAAGAAGAGGTATTGGCCGATGTGAAGAAGGAGGTTGAAAGATTAATAGAAGCAAACTTCATTCGGCCATGCAAGTATGCAGAGTGGATTTCAAATATAGTACCTGTATACAAGAAAAATGGAAAAATGAGGGTTTGCATAGATTTGAGAAATCTTAATAAGGCCACTCCCATGGATGGTTACCCAATGCCGATTCCGATTTACTAGTAGATGCAAGAAAGAAAGTTATGATGTCATTAGTTTTATGGATGGTAATGTCTGGCTATAATCAAATTTTTATGGCAATGGAAGATATTTCAAAAAATGACCTTCAGATGTCCTGGTCATATTGGTTTGTTTGAATGGATAGTCATGACATTTGGGTTAAAGAATGCCGGTGCAACTTATCAAAGAGCTATGAATTATATTTTTCACGAGCTGATTGGCAAGATTGTAGAGATCTACATCGATGATGTAGTGGTCAAGTCTAAAAATCATGAAGGACATTTAGCCGATTTAAGAAAAACTCTAGAGTGCACAAGAAAGCATGGCTTGAAGATGAATCCAAACAAATGTGCCTTTGGAGTTTCGGCTGGTGAGTTTTTGGGATTTTTAGTTCATAAAGGAGGAATTGAAATTGGGAAAAAGAGCATGGAAGCAATAGACAAAGTTATGCCGCCAACCAATCTCACAGAATTACAATCATTGTTAGGCAAAATCAACTTTGTAAGAAGATTCATATCCAATCTATCAGAGAGAGTTTTACCCTTTTCTCCTTTATTAAAGCTCAAGAAGGATCAAAAATTTGTATGGGGTGACATACAACAAAAAGCTTTTGATGAGATCAAGCAATATATGAAGGCACCACTGTCTTTGGTACCTCCACAACTTGACAAGCCTTTTAAGTTGTATGTGGCGGCCGATAGCCTAACGATAGGATCGGCCCTTATGCAAGAATTTGAAGGAAAAGGAAGAGTCATAGCTTATCTTAGCCGAAAAGTCGCTAGACCGGAAACAATTCGCCACTCTGAGAAAAACTTTGCTTGTGTGTGTAATACTCATGTACCAAATTTCGGCACTATTTGTTGAATTTGAATGCGTGGTAGTTTCTAGTTTTGATGTAATCAAACATATGCTATCAATGCCAATTTTGAATGGAAGAATTGGCAAATGGATTTTAGCATTGTCGAATTTAATTTAAGGTACGAATCGGCAAAGGCGGTAAAGGGTCAAATTATTGCCGATTTTATTACCCAACATCGGGATCTTTCGTTGAGGCGATAAGCATTGTGCCTTGGGCCTTGTTCTTCGATGGATCATCTTGTAACAAAGGTGGTGGTGCTGGTATTCTCTTGATTCCCCACAAGGAAAAACTTTTGAGTATGTGGTTCCTATTGAATTTCATGTTACTAATAATCGGCAGAGCATGAAGCCGCTTAGAGGGCTTCGACTTCTTATAGAAGTAAAGGCCGTTGTTGTTGAAATCTTTGGGGATTACGAGTTGGTGATTAATCAACCTGAGTGGTCGATATGAATGCAAGAACAATGTGTTAAGAGAATATTATGAGGAGTGTAGAGAACTTTTGAAGAATTTTACGGTAGTAACCTTGCATCATATCCCTAGAGAGTACAATGAAGAAGCAAATAAGTTAGCTCAAGTCGCTTCGGATATCGAGAGAGTCGAGAAGTTTTTGCTATAGAAGAAGGTGTTTTAAATATCGATCAAGTAGATGGTGATTGGAGATCTGAAATTACCAATTATCCGAAAGGTCCATCTCAAAAAGTTTCCCGAAAACTCAGGTACAAAGCTCTCAAATTTGTGTTCCTTGATGATCAGTTATATTACAAGTCCATCGATGGAGTATTGCTCAAATGTTTAAGTCAAGAAGAGGCCAAGAAGGTGATGTATGAGGTTCACGAAGCATTGTGTGGTGCACACCAGTCAGCTTATCGGATGAAGTGGATAATCAGGAGAACTGGTTATTTTTGGCCGACTATGTTGGAGGATTGTTTTGAATATTACAAAGGGTGTCACAATTGTCAAAAATTCGGCAATATTCAAAAAGTTCCAGCATCTGCTATGAATCCCATAATCAAGCCTTGGCCGTTCAGAGGATGGGGTATAGATTTAATTGGTCAGATCAATCCTCCTTCTAGTAAGGGACACAAATTTGTACTCTTGGCCACGGATTATTTCACCAAGTGGGTTGAAGCTATCCCTTTGAAGAAGGTAACGTCAGAGAATATGATCAGTTTTGTTAAGGAACATATAATTCACAGATTCGGGATTCCTCAAACTATAACGACTGATCAAGGAACTCAGTTTACTTCTTCAGAATTCTATGATTTTGCCAAAGATATGGGGATTAAGTTGTATAATTCTTCTCCTTATTATGCACAAGCTAATGGCCAGGCAGAAGCATCAAATAAGATTATGATTAAAATCATCCAGAAGAAGATTGATGAAAAACCAAGGAGATGGCACTTGGTTCTTAATGAAGCATTGTGGGCTTACCGAATGGCTTGTCATGGGTCCACTCAAACGTCTCCCTATGAACTGGTTTATGGGCATCATGCTGTATTACCATGGGAATTACGGTCAGGTTCAAGGTGAGTTGTGTTACAGAAAGAATTGGTAGAAGAAGATTATAAGAATCTGATGATGGATGAATTGGAAGATTTACATTTGATTCGTCTCAAGGCATTGGAAAATATTGAGAAAAATAAAATACGCGTTGCCAAGTATTATAACAAAAGGGTTAGGCTGAAGCAATTCACAGAAGGAGACTTGGTTTGGAAAACTATATTGCCAGTTGGAACAAAGGATAGAGCGTTCGGCAAATGGTCTCCAAATTGGGAAGGTCCTTTCCGAATAGTAGAATGTGTACTTGGCAATGCATACATATTGAAGACTTTATTTGGGGAGGAGTTTACCAGAGCTATCAATGGAAGATTTCTTAAGAGATATTACCCCAGTGTTGAGGTTGGTTCATGAACGTAGATCAGAAAAGCCGATAAAAGGAAAATCGCCTTTAGCCTAAAAAATAAAACTGAGAATAGCCGATATTGTTCATATCGCCTTTAGCACAAAATAGCCGATGCAGTTTGCATCGCCTCTAGCACAAGAGTGTTTATGCAAGACCGGGGTGTTTTCAGCATTTTTCTGACAGTCGCAGGCAGAATTTTACCGAAAAGAATCAAAGAGGAATAAGCCAAAAGAAGAACGGGAAGATCAAGTGGAAATTGCCGAATATAAGTGAAGTTTACCTCTGGAATTTCATCCTGGGTCGCCATTGAAGATTTGAAGTGGGTCCGAGGTTGCGCTGAAAGCTTGAATTTTTGGACGGCAATTTGCGGTGTTGAACGGTCTTGACCTAGGAGGAAGAAGGAGCTTGTGGTCAATTTCAGAATAAAACAACTTTTATCCCGAAATTGAGGGGGCATGTGTTAACACTGGATTTTGGTCGACTTTGGAAGATGACAGGTGGGCCCGCATGTGGGAAGAAGGACATTCGGCAAACAAAATGAGCGGTCGGCTAAATGCTTGTGCGGTCGGTTACTTCAGAAGGTGGTGACTCCATTCAGGAAAGCAGAAGATGGCAAGCAAAGCCGATCGAAAAGATAAAAGTTGTAATAATAAAGGACTCTGAGAGTTTAGGGCAAGGAATCGTAGTTTCCAAGTTTGTTTAAGAGTTCCTTTGTAACTCGTAGTCTTTTAGGACTCGTGTTTTGTCTAGGGTATAAATATTGACCCTCGACCATTGTAATAGGCGTTCACAACCAAATCAATACAACCGGCCCCGTGCCTACTTTCGAGTCCTTTTGTCGTGTCGTCGAGTTCTTCGAGAGGAGTCATCGATCCGTCGACCTCCGTAAGTTCCGACAACCTTGTTATCATGTTTAGTATCATGCGGTGGATTTAGACGTGATGCAAGTAGTCTTGTTTGTTTTCAATGATCGTGCGGCGGATCTTTGCTTGACAATCAAGAAGTCTTTGCTTATGCTTTGTTTATGAGTAGATACCATGCGGCAGGCGTTTGCTCAATATGCTTAGTGAAAGCAAGATAGTTATCGGCTCTATTAGATACGGCAAAATCTAAATAGATTCATTAAGTTATCCTGTGTTGCATGTTTTAAATATTTTATATTTGTGTAACACTTTCGCCCAATCTAGATTGATATTGTTCGGCTCTCTCCTATGGTTTTATTCGTGCTTCAATGATCATTACTTTCATATTACCTTTGCAAATAGATAACATGCTCATAATGGCTGAATTATTTTAATCTAGATTGTCACATGTTGTGGTTCATGCATGTTAATTACGTTTAAGCTTTTAACGAAACTAGGTGTCGTCGTGGCGCGATGCGAGTTTTAGATTAGCTTAATTGTGTTTATTTACACGTTCCTTCTTCATGGACCCCAACTCAATTTGGCTGGACTGCTGAGCTTGGTTATGCATTAACGCATAATTAATTTCACTTGTTCAAACATGTCTTCCCATGCACATGCATTCAGCAATCGGATGTTTACGTGTGTTCATCTTACGATTAGCCGAATGGTTTATAAACTTGTTGGCAGACAGCTTCCTATAGCTGTATG
Organism: Miscanthus lutarioriparius; assembly: GCA_904845875.1. Classification (NCBI taxonomy): domain Eukaryota; kingdom Viridiplantae; phylum Streptophyta; class Magnoliopsida; order Poales; family Poaceae; genus Miscanthus; species Miscanthus lutarioriparius. The sequence goes on from CAJGYO010000005.1 coordinate 30,837,515, forward strand.
TCGTTGTAAGTGGCTTCAGGGCCGTATATATGGAACTGTCTGGTCTCACCCGACATGTTCCGGTTTGGCATTTAACTGTTTTATCCCTTGTTAGTTTTTTTCAGGTCAAACTGACTGGCACGTTTCGGATCACGAAGCACCCGGGCACCCGATTGAAGCCACGCTTTCCGGCTTGCTGTGTGTGAGGCACAGTGCGTCACATTTTGTGTCAACACCATGAAACTTGGTGGGTAGTATCTTAGTACCTTAAGGATGCTTGGAAAAATATGAAATCTGTTGCTTGGCACTTTTCACTATGGTTTCCTAATTATGCCATTTTAAGCCATTCTGCCTTACCATTTTTGTGTATGTTGTTATACTTACTCAAATGGTGTGAAATTTTTATGGTAGTCTACTAAGGGCATGTAGGGTCTACTGTAATTTTTGTAGATTTAATGGTGTAGTTTTCATATATATTTACTATTTCCTCTAATTAATTAAATAAATTAAGAAAGGTATTAAAAGAAATGTTTTGGGGATGAACACCCTACTTTCTGGTGTTCTTGTGATATGTGTGATATGTGAGTAAAGTTGGTTTTGTCCAATTAAGTGTTTATATCATAAGTTAATAATTATTTGTTTGCATTATGTCCCTCTGCACAGATCTGGGGACTTTGGAAAGTTCCCTATGATATTTTGATTTGCTGTGAAGGGGATGAATACAAAAGTTGTAGATAATTTATGTATCTAGCTCCTATCAAAATTTGAGGGCATTTGGCCTAGTAGTTTAGAAACTACAACTGTTTAAAGTTAGGTTCCAGTTTTGCTTACTCTCTGCCTTGTGAGGACAGAGTTCTGTTGATTTATGAATTCGACTTGGTAAAGTGTTGAATCATGCTTTGAGGTCTAAAAATGAATTGTAGACAATTTCATAAGCTTTCCAGATTGTCTTGTTGCAAGTCATTTGGATTTATAAATCTCCAGTTATGGCTAGTTTACTGTACCGCTACATAGTCTTCATTTTGCTGAAATACAAATGCTTGAGTGTATGTTGTTGCAATGTTCTCGTTGATTGTTTAGGGGTTAGCCTAACTTGAGAATATGCTTAGGTGCAGGTGCTAGGTCATAAACTAAAGATGAGCAATTATACATTAGGTTGTATAAACTTGGTAAGTAAAGTGATTTGAATAGGGCTTAAGTTGGAATATGCAAACTACAACGAACATGCGCATTCCCCGAGCATCCCTGACATTCGTTCATGTGCATCCATGATATTTATCTTGCGCATTCATGCAATAGGTGTGTCGGAGGGAGTGACGTTGCTGGAGTTCGAGGGAGCCAACCAAGAGGAGGAACCCGAGGTGCAGGAAGCCGACGAAGCAGTCGCCGCGGAGGAATTGCCCGAGTGCCCTGACCACCAGCCTTCCTCGTTCCTAAAAGGCAAGCCTCGGAGCATATTAAGCCTCCCATGTTTTTACAAATACATTGAGTATCTTTTATTGTTGATGATGCATTAAGTATAGGAATTGGTTGGAACCAATAGCTGCATTATATATCCTTCCTTGTCCAGATATCGCACTGGAATCCTATTTAAGTTTAGAAACAGGTTAAATGCTTAGCCATGCTTAGTGCGGTAGAAGTCAGGTGATTTCATGTCACCTATGAGCTTTAGGATGAGGTGGATCACGGTTGGCTATATTTGCTATCGTGGAAAAGAACCATGTGAATAATGAATTAAGACCGGGCGGGGTCTTGTGCAGGTTTGAACATAGTGACTCCGTCCGAGTCATTTAAGGACCGATACGATGTACGTCCTCATGTCATATTGAACGCAGCCTAACACTTAGCTGACCGGATAAGTCATTCCGACCGTGAAGCCTAGTAGCTCGACTCAGGCCGGGGACGCGAGCAGTGGCGGCATTCTAGAGGTAGTAAGGATGTGCGGAGAGCCATTGGCATAAGTCCAAGGCGGGTTAGAGTCCCGAACAACCTTGGCAGAGTGGTTCTCTGAGAATGTCGATCTGTTCGGACTCGCGACTCCTGAATCATACCAAAGGTGACTTGTTTGCGACTCCAACGGGGGAAGCAGGGTTTGTGTTTAGGAATACCCCTCTAGCTGGATAGGAATCGATTCGAATCGCCGTCTCTCCCGGATAGTGAGAACTTGACTGAGCAGCGGCAACATAGATTCAATTAATTTAACGATATGGTTAAATGGATGATGATGATAAGGTTGCCACAATGAATACCTGATATGGTTATTAATGTTTGCACCCTAATAAAAGGATTGCTTAGTATAGGTGCTAATATAGATGACAGGTTAATGGCTAAAAAGTCACTGCTAGTTCAGGCTAAGAGTTGATCATTATTACTTATGCTTTTCTACAAAAAGAAAGTGTCAGCTAGATCCACTACATTAAGCTATGCATAATCCTTGGTGTCATTTATTTTGGTTTATGACGGGTAAGTCTAGCTAAGTACATTCCCGTACTCAGGGTTTATTCCCGCTTGTTGCAGATGACCTTCTATATCAGGGATTCTGTAAGTATTGTCTCCACCCGGCGGGTGATGAAGACTAGATCATGGGCATGATCTCTGTTTTCTTATCTGAATGCTTTTGCAGGCTATGATCAGCGAACCAATATGTGTATTTGAACTCGGGTGTGTAAGTTAAACTATTTGCTTCTGCATGTTTTACAAGACTTGTTTTGTAATAACGATGACTCTGTGATAATGTAATATATTTATGAACGTCTGCGAAATGTTGTAACGTACGATATGTTATGTTGAATTACTGTGATCTTGGTTGTATGCAAGTTGGTTTGAAATCCTTCGAGATTTCAGTTGACTACCGGGTTTATATGGGCTCAAGTTCGAGAATTTGATCGTTTCGGCGATTGTTTTTGTACATGTGCTCTTATAAATTGGTCGGTTCTGTGACACGCGGCGTGCGACCTTCTGATGGCGTTTGGAGTCGTAGGCCGCCAATCCTCCAAAGATCATAAGGCAGCCATTTGGTGTTGGAACGCCGTCGTCCTTCTCCTCGGTGTCGTTCGTAGTGGGGACGGGCTCCTTCCCCAGCTCCCCTTTGTTGGAGCTTATGGACAATAATTTCTGCATGAGGCTGCAGTCCTTGAGCGGATGCTTTACAGGAAAGGCGTGGTTCGGGCATGGCCCTTCGAGCATTTTTTCAAAGTGGTTCGAAGTGCCCTATGTGGACTTCCGACCACCCTTACGGTCAGCAGCAGCCACGAGCGGGTCCTCACGCCGTTGCTTCTTATTTTTTCTTTTGGTGGAACGATTGGAGGTGCCTTCACCGGTACCCTCGTCCTACCTTGCCTTGCCCTCGAGGCGATCGAAGATCGCTCCAACCACCTCTTCGCCTGAGGCATGGCTGGTGGTGATGTCCAGGAGTTCCTTGGTGGTCCACGGGCCCTTGCGTCCCAGTTTCTGAACCGAGGACTCGCAGGTCGTCCCAGACAGGAAGGCTCCTATCACATCGGTGTTGGCGATGTTGGGGAGCTCGTTGTACTGCCGGAAGAAGCACCGGATGTATCCACGGAGGGTCTCACCGGCCTTCTAGTGGCAGTTCTTGTGGTCCTATGGGTTCCTAGGGCGTTTATACATGCCCTGGAAGTTTCCCACAAAGATCTCCTTTAGATCTGCCCAACTCTACATTACGTTGGACGGCAGGTGTTCCAACCATGCCCGAGCTGAATCGGCCAAGAATAGTGGAAGGTTGCGGATAATGAAGTCATCATTATCCGCACCACTGGCTTGACAGGCGAGCCAATAGTCTTCAAGCCAAAGCTTGGGGTTTATCTCCCCGGAGTACTTAGGGATATTAGTAGGTGGTCGATACCTTGGCGGAAACGCATCATTGAGGATGTGCTGCCTGAAGGCCTGAGGCCCTGGGAGGCCAGGGCTCGGGCTCCAGTCCTCGCCGCTGTCGTAGCGTCCGCCGCGTTGAGGATGATAGCCGCAGCAGGCTCCTTCCCTTGGGTCATTGTAGGTGCATCTGCGGGCGTCGAGGGTGCTGCGTGCATCACGGTTGTGGCCGAGACGTTGATGTACCAGGATCGCAGCGCGCTGCCCGCCGCCTTGCGGTGCTTGGTGGATCGATGCGTCCCTGGAGGGGTGCACCGAGGGGGTGCGATGGCTGGTGTTGGGCTTGCGTCGCCGAGACAGCGAGCTCTCCGCCTGCTGCGCTGCCGCACGCTCAAGTAGCGTGCGAATTTCATGGTGGACCCGACGATCCTCGGGCGTCGCGGCCTCTGGAAGGCCATGAAGCAGGGCTGTTGTGGCGGTGTTGTTTTGGCTTGCTCGAATGAAGTGAGGAAGGGTTTCACCGTCGGCGATGATCCTTCGGTTTACGTCGTGGGCCACGGCGCGTGCGTGCCCACCATCTCTGTGGCGCTTGATCTCCTCGTTGACCTCCACGTACTCCCGAACAAGCTGTTGTCTGGCTTCCTCTATTTCCCGCTTTCGGGCTCTCAGCTGCTCCACCGCTACGTGAGGTAGGGCCACTGCTCCCCCTTCGGTTCCATCACTGAGGTTGCCTGCCGGGGTGGCCGCATCCGTGGAGACGCTTTCGACGTGTCCCTCGGGGGTTTCTACCATGAAACATTCTTGGGAGGGATGATGGCTCCCCCTGCTGGAGTCAGAACCAGAGTCCGACCCCGGGCCTTCCTCGAGGAGGCCGTGGAGGGATTCTGTGATGCTTTCGATCATCCCCACGAACTCGTTGTTCGCGGGGATGGGATCGCGCACTGTGCCACCAGGTGGCTAGCGGTCGCCGTAGCGTTGCGGAGACCGAACAGGAACACCGTCGGGACACTCCACGCGGAGTGTTCTAGAGGGAGGGTGAGGCAGCACGGGTCATCCCTAGATAGTTGGGGTCCGAGGGAGACATTGGGCCGGTGCTCAAGCCTCCTGTAGCCGGAGCCGATGGAGGGGAGAGATTGGATGGCGAGACAGGCCAACGCCAACTCTCCTCCCATCGTGACGATGAAGTCCAGGTCACCGAAACACACGTGTGCACCCAAGACCCAGCTGATTGCGTGGTTAGCCATCCGAGGCCTGATTTGGAACGCGCAAAGGCCCCTACCTGGCGCGCCAACTGTCGATGTTTCGAACAAACACCGGCTAGTAAATTTGTAATTATTGCGTGTTAGGCCCAGATGGTGCACTAGAGGACACGAGGTTTATACTAGTTCGGGCTGAACGTCCCTATGTCTAGTCTGCTGCTACTCGTGTTATTAGTACCAAAAAAGGTTCGTAGTAGGGGGTACAAACGGTCGAGAGAGGGACGGGTCCCAAGTCTCTGATGGAATGGTCGAAAAGGTCGCCGAGAGCTTGGTTGCTGCTTAGCTGTGTGTGAAGTGGTGTGTGTGTTGAACTTATCCGTCAAAAGTTGATCCCCTTAGTGGGGGGCCCTGCCCTCCCTTTTATAGACCAAGGGGGGAGCAGGAGTTACAGATGGGAGAAAAGAGGAAAATACAAAAGGCATAGAAGGTCCTTCGAGGGAACCGAGTCTTCCTTTTTCCATGTGCCCGCCCTGCTTAACATGGCAGACTGTGTCAGAGGTGGCATGTTCGTTGATCCTCGTAGGCCATGCCCTGGCCCCATTTAGCAAGTGGGTGCGTCCCAACCTACGCCGACGGACGGTGCGGCGTGCCGGAGAGCCGAGATGTGACTCCACGGGGAGTAATCGGGGAAGTGACCACACGTCCATCACTGTAGATGATGTGAGTTCTATCTTGGACAGTAGTGGTTGTCGTATGCCTATGTTAGTGTCCGTGCCCGAGGGCTGAAGGCGGCGCCTACTACACTGTGGGACAAAAGTCGGTGACCACAACACTATTCGGGCACTATTATGATGGAAAGGGCTGAAAGCACCCGTCCCATCATATCCTGATGGTACCTTCCTACAGGCGCACAGGGCATGGCCCTCGATATCATGGTTGACTCAAATGTCCTGTCGGACCCTGTGTGCATCTTTATGAAGGATCAGGGTACGGTCGTGGGGCGAGGCGGAGCCAGCCCTCAGTCGTCGGGCAAGGCGGAGTCTTGCCTTTAGCCGTCGGGGGAGGCGGAGCCCGCCCTCGGCCATCGGGGGAGACGGAGCCTGCCCTCAGCCATCGGGCGAGGCGGAGCCTAGCCTTTAGCCATCGAGCAAGGCAGAGCCCGCCCTCAGCCATCGGGCGAGGTGGAGCCTAGCCCTCGGGGGTCGGGCGAGGCGGAGTCTAGCCTTTAGCCGTCGAGCGAGGCGGAGCCCGCCCTCGGACGTCGGGTGAGGCGGAGCCCGTCCTTAGCCATTGGGCGAGGCGGAGCCTGGCCCTCGGGGGTCGAGTGAGGCGTATCCTAGTCCTCGGGGGTCAAGCGAGACGGAGTCTAGCCCTTCGCCGTCGGGCGAGGCAGAGCCCGGCCCTCGGTGGTCGGGTGAGACAGAGCCCGCCCTCGGACGTCAGGCGAGGCGGAGCCCACCCTTGGCCATCGGGCGAGGCAGAGTCTATCCCTCGGTAGTTGGGTGAGGCGGAGCCTGCCCTCGAACGTCGAGCGAGCGGAGCCCGCCCTTTGTCATCGGGCGAGACGGAGTCTAGCCCTTGGTGGTTGGGCGAGGTGGAACCAGTCTTCCGTCATTCGGGCCAGAAGCGCGGTAGTGCTCTTGTCTGACCGGAAGCATCAACGTTAGATGGTCATTAGTTCCACCTCATTGGGTACCCCGGTATTAGGTCCCCGACAGTTCGGTTCTCTCTCCGTCCACAAAAGAATACAATTCTCGCTTTTCGAGAGGTCAAGCCGTTTAAACTTTCACTAAATTTATATAAAAAAGTACTAACATGATATAAAATAAGTACCATTAGATTCATTATAGAATATATTTTCATAATAAATTTATTTAGACACATGAATGCTAATAATATTTATTGTAAACTTGGTCAAACTTGAACTCAATTGACCGGCGCGGTTCTCATAATTATATTCTTTTGTGGACGGAGGTAGTACCATACATATGAAAACACAAATTAGGTACATAACTCTCTACACTAAAGTTAATCAAAAAGGTTATGTAGCATACGCATGAAAACACAAGTTAGAAACTTAACTCTGTAGCATAAGTTAATCAACTAAGTTAAATAACAAACTCATGAAAACAAAAAACAAATAAATAGCTCTGTTACTTAACATAACACCCAAAAAAATAACTATATAGAACAAATGTATAGAGCAAATTAACAAGCACAAATGATTGAAAAAATCTCATAAAAAGGAAGAAACTATTTCAATAGCAATGAATGTAATAAGTTAAGTAGAAAAATCATACCTGTTATACCTTGTTGATGTGGAATTTTAAAGGTTTATACCTTGATGACAAGTTTAACCAAGAGCAAAGATAAGGATTCCATCAAACACAAAAATCATAGGTACAAATATGAAATCTTACATGTTGCTTAGCAATGTCCTAATCAAATGATCACAGTTTTAAATAGAACTTGAGCAATTTAAAAAATTCAGAGTACAATGAATAGTTTTAATACATTTAACATAAAGTAATACCTCTTTGAAACAAAGGTGAGTCTGTCCGTCATAAGATTTAAGTAATTCAAGAACAAATACTCCACTGTCATTTCTGCAAAAAGATGAATAACGATTTTTTTGTTTAAAATGTTAATATTTTAAAGGTTGAAGAAATGATACTCATTTTGCAAAAATCGGTGAAGAAGTCAAAAGAAACCTACTAGCTACTTGAATTGGACACACTAGCAAAAGCAATGTCCATCCCGTAAACATCAACTCTTCTCGATACTGAATATGAACACTTGAACAATTTGCGAAAGTTACTGACAATTACAAGAGCATATTTTTTGGCAATATTGAAGTCCTTAAAAGGACAGATGACTTCAAATCTTTTTTCTCTAAAGTTTGCAATCACAACATACCAATATCTATTCTTGCAAGCCGGGATAAAAACCTTTATACAAAACAAACAAATTTTATGAATTCCAATATGGAATGAATATGACAAAATCCATTCATAAAGCATAACATTTCTCCTCATTTTAAACAGAAATGGACATGTATATCACAAAGCCACACATACAGATACTATGGAATGATTTTAATTAACAAAACTTACAAGTTCAACATTGTCTAGACTGTATCCAATGCATCTGTCTAAGAAGTGATGAGAAATAGCAGTTGGAACAAGTTCGGCATCTTGAAGTTGAACATGTCAAATATGCATATAAGATTTAACAAAAACATATCAAAAAGCCATTATCCCAATGCCTAATTAAGTATCCATTTAAAAACATTAAGTTAGACATATAAGTTGCTAACAAAACTTAAGCACATAATTTAGTAAAACCAAGTTCAACACACAAGTTAATAACCGCAAGTTATGTATAAATATAATATAATAAACCAAACAACTTATGTGTTAAAAATTTAGACATAAAAGTTAATAGCTATAAGTTATGTGTAGAAAGTTAGAGATAAAAGTTATGTGCAGAAAGTAAGAGATAAAAGTTATGTGCATAAAGTTAGACATGAGCAGAAAGTTAGATATAAAAAGTAAGACATGAAGTTAATATCTACAAGTTATGTGCACAATGGTAGACATAAAAAGTTGACAAAAAGTTACAACTTATTATAGAAACTACAACATAGTAAGTACAATATACAAGTTACATGTATATATTTTAATAAGCCAAGTTCAATATAAGGAAATATTAGCACAGTTTCAAAAACAAGACAGTCAAGTGTTTTAATCTACAAGATGAACAATACATAATTAAACTACAATCCAGAGATGACTCACAAAGAAAGGAAAAGAAAACTAGAAAGTCAACATTTGCATTATAAACATTACCTCCATCTTTTTAAAATATGGGTAATGTAGCATATACTTATCAACAAAATCGTCGGTCCAAGCATCAATATGAGGTATTGTCTGCGGAACAATATTCATCTCTGAACCCCAAGTAATCAAAGTAGGCAGTCTGCATGCAAAAATAATAACAAATTTACAACAGAGACATGCAAATCACAATACAAGTAAAAATTGTCTAAAAACAATTCACTAGCAAGCAGTGCACAATTTAACTAGAAAATAAAAGCTACGTGTGATCACTAAAAATAAATACTTACAAATAGGACAAAAATACAACCAGACAAGGTCGATTTGTCATAAGTACTCCGTTTACCCACAGATTGTTGGAATTTACAAAGCCTAGAATTCAAACAACTGGCCACTACATCACACCAGTCATAAGACTTGATTTTTTTTTCACTGAACGGATTCCATCATAGTAACGACAACTGGCTCTAGGCGAACTAGACGGGCACAAAAATATAGATAGGACTACTAACATGAAGATTCTAACAATATGTCGCCCACAAGGTCATGACTCATGAGTAATCATGGCAATCAGATCTAGAATCTTCGAAGCTAACGGTCCTATAGTTGTATCATTAGCAATAACAGACCTGAGCTCCACAGAAGCTTTTGATTTTATCTTAGGTCCACCATGAGAAATTCCAAGAATGCAATGGACTGTCCGACCATCAATCTTGAATAGATGAGTCCCTGGAATTTTGATAGACTGTGTCTTGTCATCATAACACCTTGCCAACCAGACAACGAGCTGCTTATAAGGCATGTTACTGCATTTTAGCTTAAGTATGGAACCAAACCCGCAATGTTCAACCAACTTTGTCTGAGGTTCGGTAAGATCACCTATCAGTTTCATCAATTTAGGCATTGAAAATTGAGTTTGGAATGTCTGAAAAAAATAAAAGAAAGACTAGTTAGTATTTTCATCATGGCTTACTAATTAAATATTATCGGCAAAGGAAAATAACTCAACTAAATTACAAATCTGAACATTACAGCTACAAAAATTACGATCAACTCAAGTAAATTGACCATTCAAACTCTGAAGATTACAGCTATATGGTATATAGTATATAAAGTAAGAGTGTGTAAAAAACACTAGAGTAGCAACTTGTGAAATTTGATGGCCAGTAGAGCTAGAGCTACAGGAGCAGCAAAAAGCAAGAGCCAAAAGATTATTACATAGATAGAAACGTTTGGCACAAAGGAACGGCACACAATAAGTTTATGTGATCCATTTAAGCTTTAATCTCCCTGGGGTAACCTTGGTTGGTGTAATGGGAGCCAATATGAGAGTTTTGATCTGATTATGGTTTATTAGAATTCATAATACTACAACATGTTAAAAGCTGCAATTTGTTGACAGCTTAAGAGCAATGGAGGAAAATATGATTTATCAAAATTAGACTCAAGCAGTCCACTTAACAGCTCCCTCCCAAATCTACATAATATAAAATGAAGTGGTTTAAAAATGGTACAACTAAACAAGAAATATCTCAGAATGTTCTCAACGTAGACAACCTAATAAATATCCTAAGCCCATTTATATGTGAGAACTTATCTGGCTGGAACTTCAACTAAACATAACTGAGAAGAGAAAGACATTCCCAAACACACTTCTTACATCATCATTATTAGAAGTCTCCAACCCCAATTCAGCACTTGATTCGGACTACTCTACTTCAGCAGAACTCTCTCCCTCATCAGCCATATGTAACCAAATGTATTCATAAAAAAAATCAGAATCACTTAATAAAAGAGATAATAACTAGTAGGATGAATCAGCTGACAGTATAATTCCTTCTTCTAATTTCATAACTAATTAATACAACCGAACATAATATACAATCCAAAAGAATCAACAAATGTACAGATTGTTCATAAGATCATCGGAGGTAGCCTGTCAATGGCCAATAATCCCTCGAACTTTGTTGCTGTCTATCAATGCACTCAGGCACTATCTAATCTATCACGCGCTTTCTTCTCACCAGGGACTCCCTATGTAGAGTAATAATCACCAATTCATAGCAACAAGCCGATGACAATGCAGATTAGTCTTCCCTAGTCGCCAATAAGGAAGGGATCTAAAATGCAGTAACAGATGCGGCAGCCGCTGAGGCCGACCACGATGATTCGAATAGCATGGCCCGCACGGGAGACAGAGGAGCAGCAAGAGGAAGGCGGTGGCGGTCACCAGGGCTAGGATGTTGCGTGGCGACGACGCATGTGGCAGAACCACTTAATTTAATGTCCTTCCAATAGTACTCGTCTTCCACTAGATACTAAGTACTCAAGAGAGTGCACTAAATCGTGTTGTTTCGTCGAGCACACCGTAAAGGAGAACTCAAAAATCCACATTTTCCATCAGGATTATAAATGAGAGAATAAAACTTACAATATTTCTAACCATTTCTTACATCACTTTATTACAACATTAGAGTACTTAAACAAGTTGAATGCAATAGCAGAATTAAGATAGTTTTACATGTAAAAGAGTTTATACATTTTAGGTTTACATTTTTATCTTACAGCGGAGAACAACATATGATCAGAGTTACAGCGGAAATAAAGATTAATGGTGAATCATAAAACTTTTCTTCTAAAAACTTTTAATGAGGGTTATAAATAAATACTACGGTCGTAGCGTGAAAGGAATCCTCTCTGAGCCCACAGGAGGCTTCCACACACAAAAGTCATCTACTATCCATTGGTCACCTGCAACAGGGGAAATAAAACCCTGAGTACTCGATTGTACTCAGCAAGACTTACCCGATAGGAGAAAAATAAAAGACTACAAGGATATACAAAGCTTATTGGCTTGTGGGTTATTGCATCTGCGGAAGCATTACTAAACGTGCGTCCTTATATTACATTTTATTAGCAGTCATCATTAGTTCATTAACTATCCATTCTATATAAGCACATATGCTACTTTTAAGCAGATGGTAAGCAATCAGAACCATTTTATCACCTTTCAAGTTTCAGTTCTTATTACGGTGCTAGACCATAGCCAAGTCGTACCGCCTCACGAAAACGGTGATTCATGAACCAATGTATTCTAGCTGGGTACCCCGAAACACACACCCCGTTTGTACCCCACGCACAAACAAGACTAACCTATTCCGCTCCTATCATGGGGTTCAGGTCCCCGTCTAAACTTGGACTCCAAGCCCCCACACTTGAGACCACTTGAGACCCGGTCTCAGTATGGTGCTTAGACCTCCACCTTTTCCCGCCTCTAATCAGTCGGTCTAGAAAAAGCCGGAACCCACGACAAGAGTGTAACGAGCCTTCCCGCTCCATAAGCAAGTATGTGCTCAGGATAATAAGTCTGTGACCTGACTACCATCCACAGCAATGGATGGTCCTCAATCAACACAGGCAGAACAAATGCAACCCGAGCCTCGCTCAAATGCCTAACCAAGTCCAAATCCAAAGTACCATTCCGTCCGGTCTTCAATTATCATCCTGATATATATATTCCATGTGATTGTAATATGATAATAACAACAATAATATCTTTTCTATCTCTCGTGAGTGACAGGTAATCACTCGACTTCTACCGAAATCCTTAAGCATAGCAATCTACATGATCCTGACATACTAGTAGGACTCATAGGATAATGATATATATATATATATATATGCAAGTGGGTTTCATTCAACTCCTTAAAACTTAATACACAAACATAAGATAAAGTGCAGAATAATAGGGGTTATGCACCGGGGCTTGCCTGGGTAAAATATAACTAAAAGTTAGCACTCCATCGTAGGGACACGATCATCAAGACACCATCTTCTCGGCTATCCCAGATGACTTCGTGGTCCATCGTTGTTTCTATTATGATATACGTGTATGCAACGCAGAGACGTAATTAATCAACGGTAGTCACAACTCTTAAAAGATGATTACGCCTCACAAGCTACGAGATAACTCTAATGACTAACATACTAGGCCACGTATCCATGTTGTCGAATAAAGCGTTATTACCCAACAAGTATTTTAGCTATACAAACCCAAGGTGTTTCTTTTTCCATTTCATGGATTTAATATATATTAGAACTTGGACTCATTAGCTATCTTAGCACACTAACTATTCTGGAGCTACAAAATTACAGTGAGCACCTAATAATATTAGAAATTTACTGTGAAATTTTTAAAGCCAACACTATCACTAATTAATCGTAAAAAATCCTACAAGTTTCTATCTTGACAATATTAAGCATCTTAATTTAATTAGAGAACTCCTGAAAATATTATAAAACTATATGAACAAGATATACTAGCAGATAGATTATGATTTTAGGAATCTAATAAAATTAGTTTCATAATTTTTGATCCACTACACAAATTTATATTAAATTTACAAGTTTACCTTAGAAACTAAATTAGAAAATGCTTTAGGAAATGAAAAGGGCGCGTGGCTATCAAATCGGCCCAGTAGCTCAGCGTGGGCGCGGTTGCGCGTGCGTCGCGATGGCCCAACACGGCCCAAGGCCGAGGGAGCCCGCGCGCGATGGCAACTTTGCAAAAAAAACCCTCGAGCTTTTAGATAATAACGTGACTTCTATGCGCACTATTCCTATCGACAGTGGTTTTGCAAACAAACCCTCGGATGTTTCCACCTTTAACACGGGGAGGTCCCTGGGGGTCCTCGCGCTCGCCGGCACGGCGGCCGATGGCATAGGGCGATTACGCCGGGCAACCTAGGCGTGCTACGATGGAAGTAAGGGGACGACCACCATCTACGATTAAACGCGCAAGGATGGGTGGCGGTTAGGAACTCGGAGATGTACTGGCGTGAGCGGCAGTGATGAGCGGCTATCCGCGGCGGCGGCATGGCCGTTTTGATGACCTAGGGCACTAACGGAGAGGTAGAGACGGTGGGGAAGCACTAGAAACTCACCGAGCACCGAGCTACGGTGACGGTTGAAACCGAGAAGTGTTGAGGTGGTCCGACCATGTGCGCCCGCTCCACGTGGCAGTGCTCCGAGCGTGGCACCGGCGCGTCACCATACCCACGGCAGAAACCCGGGCCAACCTGACACGAGCACCTACTAGAGGAGATCAACACGAGTCTAGAAACACCAATTAGGTTCTCCCCCACAGATTGGGACTTACCCCCAACCCACTGGCTGCGGCGGCGCTCATGGCCAGCGGTGGGCAAAACCCAAAATTGGCTGCAACAAGAACACCGCTGGACCTGATGAGAATGGGGCATCTAGTTAACTCCCCATGCTACTCACTAGCACAAGGAATTGGGCTAAGAAGTCTTGAGCTGGTGATTATGAAGGAGGATAGAGAGCGGTGCATCGCCACTACTACATCGCGTGAAGCGGCCCCGACAAAGGTGACCTAGCCATGACCCGACAGGGTACGACAACACGAAGACAGGGCTGCACGAGCGAGGGCAGGAGGTGCGTCGGTTAGTGCTTGGACGGAGCCAAGAGGGGTGCCAGCGCGCGGAGCACTAAAATGCAGTAGCCGGGCCGAAGCAGGGTCACCAGCGCCGGCTAGCGGGACAGAGCGAGCAGAGAGGCATCATCGACACCCTATGGCTAGGGTCAGTTGACCCAGACGTAGCGGGCAGCGACACAGGCCCGCGGTAGGTGAATCATAGGGCGGGGCGACCGCCACGCGAGCATGGCAATGATGACCATAGCCTCGGCTTGACCCTACACGTGGCTCAGCGTTCAAGGTGGTGCGCGCACGTGGCGGCAGCGGGGAACAAATGAGAACGGCATCACGACAACGCCTCACAGCGCGGTCGCGAAGCAGTGTCACTAGAGCAGCGCGGTGGCGCAGTGCTTGTGCGCACGCGAGGCCTAGGCATAGCTCGGCTGGCTCGACAACGGTGGCCGTGGCTGGCTCGGCCCGACACGTAGCATGGGGCGGCGATGAGACGACCACCGGCAAGGCCACGCACGATGTGGTGCGCGCGTGCGGCGGTAGGTGCACCAATGCGCGACATCGCACCCCGAGTGCGGTGACCACGCACACCCGGCCAGCCAGCCCAAGGCGATGTTGTGCACAGATCTTAAAGCGTGAAAATCAACCGATTAGAGCTCGGTTGAGATTAAAACAAAAGCTCAAGACTATCTAGGCAACAAGCATGGCCGGAGGGTGACTAGCGAGGGAGATAGAGAGGTGCCAACGTGGGTTCATCACGCTGAGCGCTGTCCCATGAACAGAGCGCTAACAGCGTGGACACAGTGCGTTTTAAGGAAGTTTGAGCCAATTTAAAACGAGCAAAGTGACATTCATCACCACTTCGGCCTACACCCTGATCAAGTGCTCACTTAGAGGCAACCAACAACACCAAATCATGAAACTAGTGTTTAAGTATTTTAGTTAGAACTCAAATGCCAAAATAGCATTGTCCAACACTCTTTTCCGACTTAGAAAAGACAAGGGTTCAATTGGACTTAACATCCATGAACACTTGTTGCCATAATTTTTATGAGGTCTATACCTTATTAACTTCAACCAAGAATTACTACATGCGATAGCCCATACTTTACACTAAACCATAGGAACAAAATACTTAAGCACTATTTAACTATTTTGTTCAATATAATTCGTCAAAAATAACATTTTAAACGTTTAAATTCTTGCCGATTCAACTGAAAGGCTGATTTTTAGTTTCAGATTTGATTTTCGAGCTCTCAAGAACACTAGTTAACAACATTTGTTTTCAAAAATTAAAGTTGCATTTTTAACTACACCACTTGCTCATCATCTTTACTTAAGTACTACACACAAGTTATATTTTATTTTTGTTTATATAAATTATTTTTCGTGCTAAACAATTAAAACGACTTATCTCATTTTTCTCGTTAGTATTTTCATTAGCACTTTTACGCACCAAGTAAGTTAACTTAGATATTTAGTTGAGTCCACAAAAGTGAGTCACATAGGATTCGCTTATCATTTCCTGTGCGTTTTAAATTTTTAAAACCCGAAAATTTGTTTGGCTAATCTCTCTCGGGCCTCAATCTCGGTGCTAAACAAGCTATAACACCAGGGGTGTTACAACGCGGGAGTCGGGGTCGAAGACGAGGCCGATGAACCCACGGCGGCCACGTAGGGCAGTGGAGGGACCTGGAAAGAGAGGAGGAGCGAGAAAAGGGCGGTGGCGGTCAGCCGCGCTCGAACGACGCATGGCGCCGACTCGAGAGCCGTGGTCAGGGCCGGGGAAAGTGAACCCGTGGCGGTTGGAAGAGGAGGAGCGGGGAAATAGAAGACCTAGAAAATTACTCGATACGACCTCAAATCAAAAACCCCGTTAATGCATATCACGACAAAACAAGAGAGAAGGGATCTCAGCAATACCTTGCGACGAATCATGGAGAACACCCACAGGCGACACCTCGAATCGAATCCTGGTGAGGCCGCCCAAAGAGGTGGCCATGTAGGGCAAGGGAGGAAAGCTAGGACGAGAGGAGCAGCGGGGAGAAGAGGCCGGTAGCGGTCAGTGGGGAGAAGATGCCGACGCCGGCGTAGGAGCTAGGGTCGGGGCCAAAGCCGGTGAGCCCACGGCGGTCGCGTAGGGCAGAGCCACAATGAGGAAGAAGATGAACGACACTGTTCAAAATCGCCTGCTTCGTTGGGTAGGCACGTGGAAGGGGGGAGGGGGGAATATTTCAGAACGAATTTTGATTGTCACGTGGTGTCGTGGACGCTGGATGGAAAAGGAAAAGGAATAGGACGGGAAAAGGAAAGGAGAGGCGCGGTTAGTGTGTTCGCTCGAAAAGAAACTGGTGAACGACCACCAACGTGAAATTGGGGAAGGCGGACTTGGTGCATGTCTACGCATTGTTTCAGTTAGCAGCTTCATTTCTTCTTCTTCTTTTTTCCTCGCCTCTTCTTCTTTCTCGCATCTTCTCTTCTCTAATAATTGTCCCTCCTCCTGCCGGCCTCCCCGTTGTCGAAGCCACCGGTGGGCGGTGGCCACACCGATGACCTCATCATCAACCTCTGAAAGGATCTAAACAATGCCTAGAGGGAGGAGGTGAATAGGTGTATCTAAAAATTTCTGCGTAATCTCAAAGTCAAATGTCAGTGATAGTCGGAAATTCTGACACAAACAGCCGAAAGTTCCGGCACCTACGAGAATTTCACTATAAGTACTAAAATGAACTTGGAGTGCGAGATATCTTACACCCCACTTCCTAGTGGTAAGATGAAGTGTTGGGGCTGCTCCTTTGACGCCGAAAGGACACCACTATGTCGATCGAGTCCAAACCCTAAGAGGAGTGTTGGGGAGGAAGACAAACCAATAAGAACAAATATGATAGCACAAATCTCAACAACAATAAGCACGCGGGACACAAGGATTTATCTCGAGGTTTGGAAACCCCACAAAGGAGCTCCTACGTCCTCGTTGTTGAGGTGACCACAAAGGTCGGAGTCTCTTTCCACCTCCTTGCCTCTCTCAAAGTAACCACAAAGGTCACTTGAGCTTTCCACTAAGAAATCGAGGGTAATACAAACTTTCCAAGGCTGTTCCACAAGATGAAAGCTCTTGGGTGATGCCTAGTCGGCTAGGGTTCCAAGAATCCAAGAGTAATAGACACAAATCCAACCATTCAGATTGGAGCAAAGGGGATTCTCTCACTCAATCCACTCTCCTTTCACTCAAAACCCTAGGGAAATCAAGTGCTCAAGCTTGCCAAAGTGTTTCTCTCACTCAATCCACTCTCCTTTCACTCAAAACCCTAGAAAAATCAAATATTGGAGCAAAGAGGAGAGGAGAGGGCGCCTTGAATGCTTGGGAGCTACTTTGGACGAAGGTTGGTGAGCAATGTATGAGTGGTTAACGGTTAGAAGAGAGGAGAGAGCTATTTATAATCATAGTAGAATCCAACCGTCCAGATCTGCGTCGGAAGTTCCGACACAGATCGCCAGAACTTCCGGCCCTTCTACAAAACACTGTTCGTGGCGCAGTCAAAGGTGGTCAACACAGCCAAAACCGGAACTCATAGCGGAATGTCTGAACTTCCGGCAGTCGGGACTTCTGACTTTTGTCGGGACTCCCGACGCACAGCCGAGCCAGGGGATTAAGTCCCAGGGCATCGGGACTTCCGGCGGGAGCCGGGACTTCCGGCACCCGAAACTCCCGACTCCCGTCGGGACTTCCGACGGGCGAAGGTGCGCTGGTGGGCTAGCCGCAAGGTCAGCAAGCACTGGGACTTGTGGCACCAAACGTCAGGACTTTCGACTACCAAAAGTCCACAAAACTATGTCTAAGTGTTCGTAAGGTGATTTTGTGTCTCTCTTTTGATTTTATTTTTGTGCTTGAGCACTCTATCTTC
Source organism: Miscanthus lutarioriparius (assembly GCA_904845875.1). Lineage (NCBI taxonomy): Eukaryota > Viridiplantae > Streptophyta > Magnoliopsida > Poales > Poaceae > Miscanthus > Miscanthus lutarioriparius. Next base: position 30,855,708 of record CAJGYO010000005.1, read on the forward strand.
CTTAGACCACATAAACTTGCATCCCTCTTTATAGTACGGCATACATAAACCCAAAATAAAATATAAAAGCTTTGGAGAGCGCTTTGGGTTCGTCCGCTTTTTGCACTTGAAGAATTGAGGGATATCATTTCATCTTAGATCAACTCTTTAAAACTTTCAAGGGACTAAAGCTGTAATATATCTCATTAAGATCTCATTAGTCCCTAATTTTGATATCATCAATACACCAAAACCCACATAGGGGGCAAATGCACTTTCGACCTCCTGCCTGGGTCGCTAGTACAGAACAAAGAAAGAACTTTTACCAATGGACCGTCCATCGTTATCTTGTCGCTTTTAGTGACTCACATCCGACACTTTTTTTTACCTGTGGTATAGTATTAGTTCGGTTCTGCAGAACTTAGCGGTGGACTCGCTGCTCTCTTCTCGTCCTTTTCTATGAGTTGGCTGATCGCGGGCGTAAAGTAAACAACATGAGTGAGCTTTGATTTGCTTAGTTTGTAGAAGAACAGTTTACCGTTCAAGTACTCTCTCTACCCATCTTTTTACCCCCTTTGATGCCATTACCCCCGGAAAAATGAGCTGAAGTTTACTACACATCATGTTCACCGTGGAAATCGTTACCTTAAAATACTTATATGGATAAAAGTCGCATCGATATCCGTAAGTTTGTGAATTTATCTGTTAGGCTAAAGAATGTTAGCAACAGATCTGATGGAGAAGGTAGTGTCAAGAAAGGTATAGAGGCCGCACCACTGGGAGGAAGAGATAGAGTGGTAGGAGGGGGGGGCGTTGTGGCGTTGGCACAAAAGGAGCAGAGGGGTGTCTATATAAGTAGGACAAAAATCGCAAAAAAAAACTAGTATTAAAGGAGATGCTAAATTTTTTTTTAACTTCGGAAGGAAGTGTGTAGTTGTAGAATGAAAAAATGTCACCCTAATACATTTGTCCTAGCTAGGGATCGGGGCGACTAGCTCCAATCTGACAACGTCTAGCTATGGGATGCCGCCGTTAAGCTGGACGCGGAGGATAACCGGCAAGGGGTAGTGGCGCAAGAACGATATGGAGAGGACCAAGCAAAAGTAACTCGTGCATCTTTTTATTTTTATGAAGATAACTATTGTAGAGAGGGGAAAAAGAGGCTCTATTCATTTTGTTCATTTGTATAAATCAATGTTTAGTAAATGGTTTTTAAGGAACTCTAGATATGCTATTAATATTATTGTATATATATGTTACAAGGATGACACTATAACTATATAGCGAGCAAGCAATCACTTGTCATTACGGGTTGGAGCCGGATTGATGATACTTCATCCATTCTGAACAACATATTTCAAAATTTAAACTTAATAATCTTTAATCAACAATTAGGCTGATAAAAAAAGAGTGAAAATAGCGATTCAATTTCCACCTGATTACAAGCAAAATTCAGTACAACGCCATCATCATATATAATCATGTATTCATGTTCTGGGGTTGTACACTTGGTTGTCTTCTTCTCCCCCCTTTCGCTTTCACTCTTCCTCAGCAGCGCACAAGAATCCGCCGCGCCGCAGGCATGCGCCCGCTTATCCGAACCGCTCGCTGCTGGCTCCTCCGCGCGCGTGTTCGCGCCATGGCCACGCTTCCGATGGCTCCCCACGCCGCTGCCATCTCCTCCTTCACCACCCGCCCCCTCTACTCCCCTTCTTCGCGTTCTCACCGCCTCCTCCTCGCCCGCTTCTTCTCCGCCGCGCCGGCGCCGGCCCTGGCGAAAGGGCTGCGAGCGACGGCCTCCGCCGTTGAGGTGGGCGGCGTCAAGATCGCGCGCGAGGGTGAGTGGGGACCCTCGGGGCCCCAAGCTGTGATGATGTAAAGGCGGGATCTTGGTAGGATGGCCGGGGTTTTGAGCAGGGTTTTCTTTGGTTGGATGGTTGGATTGCTTCCACTTTTCCTGAGTTAGGATTTTGAGAGTTCAAATGCGCTATGCTTGGGCTACTACTGGTAGTGTTTTGGGAGGTTCCATGCATTCATGATGCATTGGAGATATCATAATGACTAATATGTTGGTGTGCTATGAATCGGTAGCTCAAATTCCTGAATCACTGGCTGCGTAATTGCGTTCTTCAGTAGATTCTTGGCAGTGGAATTGCTCTGACAGTCGTTACCTTGCATTTTAGTGGCGCACTTTGAGACCAAAATGTTTCTACAGTGGCATGTGTGTTTATATTCCAGTCGAATTAATGAAAATTGACTTGAAATGGACCATGCATTTTGTGCAATTAGTATGTTCTGATTTTTACTGTCATGATTTGGCTCATTTTGGATGTCCTCGGTAGATGTTGTGAAGGAGGATGACCCGACAAACAACGTGCCAGACACTATCTTTTCAAAGATCGGCCTGCAGCTGCACAGGAGGGATAACCATCCCCTTGGGATCCTGAAGAACACAATTTATGATTACTTTGACAAGAACTTCACTGGACAGTTTGACAAGTTTGATGACCTTTGCCCCCTTGTTTCTGTCAAGCAGGTATGAGGTACAAATTGCATGTAGTAATATTGAATGGATATATGCTATTTTGCTTCTGCTAATAATTGACTGCAGTATTACTATACCCTTAACAAGGTACCAGTAGCTAGTCAACACACAATGCTAGGTGGGTAAGGGTGAAAAGACTGGTACAATGCATATTTTGGTATAGCTCAATACTTTGATTGCTCATTCCTTCCCTCTCGTGGCTTCTTCCCTGATATTAGTGAATTGGCATATGGATGTGCTGTGTGTTTGTTCTTCAGATTCATACACCTTCAGGGAAAATAGTATGTGGCAGTTTTTGGCCTCTGGCTGACCAATAAATGTTCTTTGCTGCAGAATTTTGATGATGTCTTGGTCCCTTCTGACCATGTAAGTCGGAGTTACAATGACACGTATTATGTTGATGGTCAAACAGTCTTAAGGTGTCATACCAGTGCTCATCAAGCTGAGCTGCTAAGGGATGGGCATACACACTTTCTTGTAACTGGAGATGTTTACCGTAGGGATTCTATTGATTCAACTCACTATCCTGTCTTCCATCAGGTAACTTTATTTTGCCATATTCACTTAAATCTTTCTCAATGAGGTTTGTTCTGATAATCTTTAACACATGCAGATGGAAGGGTTCTGTGTCTTCTCTCCTGATGAATGGTCAGGTTCTGGCATGGATGGGACAGCATATGCAGCTGCAGAACTCAAGAAAACGCTGGAAGGCTTGGCAAGACATCTATTTGGTAAATCACTTGTAGCTTGTTCCTTGTCATTTGAGGGGATGAAGAAATAGATCTTTGTTGAGCTAAACTCTAGAAAAATGTCATGTGCAGGTGCTGTAGAGATGCGATGGGTTGACACTTACTTCCCATTTACCAACCCATCCTTCGAGCTCGAAATATACTTTCAGGCATGTTGGATGTATTCAACTTTTTTTGATAGTCATAAGCCCAAGTAAAACATATTGCACAAGTCACATTGACGTGAATGAGCCTGAATAAGTTTCTGGTCTTGTAAGGATGATTGGTTGGAGGTTTTGGGGTGTGGAGTCACCGAGCAGGAAATTTTGAAAAGAAATGGCAGGAGAGACCATGTGGCATGGGCCTTTGGATTGGGATTGGAGCGCCTTGCAATGGTCCTTTTTGACATTCCAGATATTCGACTCTTCTGGTCGAATGATAAACGGTTCACGTCCCAGGTACTGCTACTACAATTTGGCTATGGAACTACTTGGGTAGTTTAATTTTTGTGTTAGCTTATAGTGACCTGTTTACCATGTTCGAGAAGGCTACAACATCTGCTCAATCATATTTACTTTCTGCAAAACTCACTCCCCTTTTTTTATCTCAAATATTTTGAGGGTTATCTTTTTAAAAAAAAATTAAGGATCAAGAGCTTGATTTGTCAAGTTAAATGTGCTAGTAACAACTGTTATTGACTAATGTTTAGGAATCATTTGCTTCCTGATGTAGTTAAAAAATTACAACTGATAAACTTTGGTTTTGGCAACACTTAAAGATTGAAAATACTAACTTTATTTGATTGTTTAGTTCATATTTTTATTCTTATTGGCTTGTTACATCAATTAGGATGGGAATGGTTGGGTTGACCCATTGGGTAGTTGACCCGACCCAGGAAAGTAAGGCCGATGGGTCATAGGGGCCGGCCTCAAAGTCTAAAATGGGGCGACAGGGCCGGAACCTATTGACCCAATGGGTAATACGGGTCAACCCACTCGTAACATAACAATCTTTTTCTTTAATTTGTTGTTCTTCTTCATTTTTTTCGCATAAGCATGGTTGGTCATAACTTGTAAGTACATCTATGCTTGGAAGTACATCAAGGAAGCAATATCATATTTTGGAAATGAAAATAGATAAAATTAAAATCATTGTTCATTTGCAAACTTATTTATTTTGATGCATTGCTAATAACCTTAATATGTCATCATGATACTTTTCAATCTTATATCTTATCTTCTCTTGAAGTGTTGATAGTACTCATGTCCCATGATAGCAAAAAATATTTGGGTTGACCCATACTACCCATTGGGCCAATAAGGCCATGGTCTTTAGGTGAAATGGGTCGACCCATGTCCCCTAAAATTGGCCTTGAGGCCACGGGGCCGGGTCCAAGGCCAGGGCCAGGTCTCTCCATTCCCATCCATTAATATGTACAATATGTTGATCTAACATAGTATTAACAAGAGATGCCATGTTTGTCTTGGTTTGTATTTACTCTCAGCAACATTAATTTCTAAGACATTCATTCATGCTACCCAGTTCTCAGAAGGCAAGCTTGGTGTCAAGTTCAAGCCATTTTCAAAGGTATAGTCTCTACTCTCTACGTTTCTGTTTCTTGTTTAATCTACACTTTATTTTTTGAGAAAATAATCTTCATCTTGGTGTCAATTATGCTGACTTACAGTTTATTTGTTTGTTTAGTTTCCTCCTTGTTACAAGGATATGAGTTTCTGGATCAATGATGCATTTACAGAGAACAACTTATGTGAGGTTGTCAGAGGAATTGCTGGCGATCTTGTTGAGGAGGTATGACAACAGTGTATTTGATGCATATTGGCTTAGTTTAGTCATTTCAAGTTCATAAGATCCTTCAGCTTTCCTGTTGTCATTTTGTATAATAACTGAATTCAAAAAATAGCATAAGCGATAAGGATTAAATGGATCATTTTAGATCCATGGCTATTTATTAGTAGGAAAGCCTCAAATTAGGTGAAAGTATTACTCCCTCTGTTCCAAATTATAAGACGTTTTGGCTTTTGTAGATACATTGCTTTCACTATGCATGTAGACATAGTGTATATCTAAGTGCGTAGCAAAAGTTATGAATCTAAAAAAGCCAAAATGTCTTATAATTTGGAACGGATTGAGTACTTCTGATCTATACAAGCTTATTGCCAGTGTCCTGTACTCCTGCTGGTAATGATTCACCTTTCCTTGGGTTATTTATAGTTCGATTAAATGATTAGCTGACTCCTTCCAGTGCCCACATACATGCATGCGTATACTGTAACTCCTTTTCAGGCATGATATGGAGTTTTGATCTCATTACCTTCAAACACCAGTATCCATTTGGTTAATATGAGGAACCTAATCTGTGCATCCAATCTACAATTTGTAGTTTGGTCATATAATGGAATTTAAAACTCTTCAGAGTATTTTGAGATTAACTTTTTTTGTTTGCAGGTAAAACTTATTGATAATTTCACCAACAAGAAAGGCATGACAAGTCACTGCTACAGAATAGCCTATAGGTCAATGGAACGTTCACTCACAGATGAGGAGATTAATAATCTTCAGGTACATGCAACAATTCTCATGGAGTGACTTTGTTTTATGTTATCTTGATTCTTAATCTGATCATCTGTGCAATTCAATTGCAGTTGAATGTCAGGGAAGCTGTGAAAGATAAATTGAAAGCAGAGTTGAGATAGAAGCAGCTAGTTATGCTGTTATACCATGAACTAAATTTTGCCTGTCTTATATATGTAAATCCATTAGAAAAGATTTTTTTTTTATCTATCCAGAAAATGCGCCATTTGTTTCTGTATTGATCACGTTTTCCTGTTTACGGGAGAGAAAAAGGTCCCCGTTACAATTGGTACTCATCATCTCTTGTAATTCATAAAGATGATGAGCTGTACGCTGCTCACTATTTTTTTGCTGGTAGTGTAGAATAAGACGGCTCTTATGTTTGCAATAGTCAGAGTTGTACCATTGTTCGCACTTCGCACTATTCATGTACATGACTACTGCAAACATAAGAGTTCGTGACTGCTGCACTATTTTTCAGGCACTATTTTTTTTTCTGGTAGTGTAGAATAAGACGACTCTTGTGTTTGCAGTAGTCATTCCCCGTCGTCGCCGGGAAGTCCTGCGTCTTCCACCGTGAGTGTCACGGCTCATGTTGTTGATTGCCGTTGAGTTCGTGCAGTTGCTTTCAGGTGTCGATGGGCAATGGCTATGGGAGAGAGCCTGACGAGTGGTTTTTGTGAACGAAATAAAGACTCTGTTTACTTTGTTTCATATCCCGCTGATCCGCTGCTTTCAGATACTGTTACCGTTTGCCTTCACATTTCTCAAACAAACATAACAACACCATGTTACCTTTCTAGACTAGAGAAGAAACAAGAAAGGAAAATAGATCGATGGCCATTAATTTCCTTTTGGCTACTTCTCTGTTGCCCGGTCTTTTTTTTGGCATGAATTGAAGGCTAAACTGCTCTGAACGTGGTGGATGGCAGAATTATCCGCGTCAGCACATTCAGAGTCCTCAACGTCCTGCACTGTTGTCAAAAAAAAAAAAACGTCCTGCACTCGTGCTGAACTATGCACGATCCACCACAAAATGTAGGTAGCTAGTAGCTAACCAGTGCCATCACCGTACCTCAAGGCTGGTTGGTTTCTAGCCACCATGTTAATCTTGTTTTGTGTGCGCATGTTTGTTTTGTTAATTTAGAGAAGGAAGACTCGTCTTTGTTTTTCATAGAAACCATTTATATGGGTGTATTTGTTTGAGAAATGAGGTGGTCCATCTTTTCTCACTTCTCCACTTTTTTGTTTGGTTTATCGAATGAAATGGGTTGATCCATCACCACTTTATTTCTCACAAGTTAATAATTAGCATATGCATGAGAAATGAGTTAATTCCACCAAAATTTATGGGATGTACTCATGATGCACCACCTCATGAAGCAAGGGATGATTCCACAAATCAAACACACCAATAGTTTCTTTTGTTACCATCCATCATCACTTTCTTCAAACTCGCTTTTTTTTATGGTTAGCATGGGCTCAGATCATGGCACATCAAGAACTATGGGGTTGTTTGGTTGATATCATGGTTCAGGAGGCTTCAGCTAGACAGTTTGATCCCACAACCGACGCTGAAAATTGAACCTAGGGGATTTGTCAGGGCCAGGTGAGTTCCCAAAAATAACAAGCAAACATGCCTTATATGCCTTCCGCAAACGTATGAAAATCTATGTACATCCTTTCTCTCGACTTGCTTCCCCTTAAGAGGACTTTCAGGCTACCTAAACAGCCATCCTACTTTATATATTTGAATAGTGAAATAAAAAACTCACCTTCAATATGCTATCTATATTTCGCTCCACAGATTTGTTGGCTATCCAAATTTGTAGAATTCATTTCATACATTACAAGAGTTATTACAAAACATGTTTTCAAATTTGTAGCAAAGATAAGACAATTATGGCTCCGTTCGCTTCGCTGAAAAAATAAACCGAAACACTATTTCGGCAGATTTGTTGTGAGAGAAAAACATTGTTCCAGATCCAAAACAAATCTCAGCTTAACATAGAGGTAAAACTACCTATCTACCAGATTTAAAAATACTATGATCGGAGTGATAAAACGAAACCTTCCTGGTCAACTTCGGCCGTGGGTGGTTCAGATCAAGCGGATACGCGTCAACACCATGGTCTCCATTGGGTCCTTTTTGTCCCCTCTCCCTATGTTGTGCTATTTCTACCACCGAGGGTGTTTTCCCCGCATATGATAGTTGGTATGCAACCTTACTACTAGCATGGTTGAGCCCCAACTGCTTTTTACGCGGGTTGGTCGGTTGAGGTTAGGGTGAAAATCCGGACGGCAACACATGTGGGCACCACTTCCTCCATTCACCCCATCCTACATTGCTAGGTTTCGATGGGCTATAACATAGCCATTTATGGGCTAGCGATGGCAGCATCGTATTCTTCCTAAAGGCATTGTTGTGGAATCCTGCATCGTGCTTGGGTCCTCTCGACTGATGGTCATGCCTGATTACAATGTTTTAAGTTGGAGCTCTTGCGTTGAGGTGTCAACGGGCTCGGCAACGATGATTCATATTTGTGATTGGTCTTGAAGAATGGTTGAAAACAAGGACTTTGGTGGTAGACTTCGTATTTGGCCATGTTGGACTTGGTAGCCACTTGGTGCTTCGACAAAGCTTTTGTCTCAAGGTTGCTCTAAGCTTTAAGACAAGGCTGAGGACTTCGCTGTGAAGTCGAAACTGTTGTGCAAAGCTTGGCAACAATGACACATAGTAGGCTTTGTCGTTTGTTATGAACTTATGATAGCTGTAGACAATGTAGTTTTTAGATAGTGGTTATACGGTTTTCGGGTTTGATTTCCCTTATAGACTAGACCAACTCTCCTCTTGTTATTAATACATGCTAGAAATTCCGGATCTTTCAAAAAAGAAAAAGAATAACGATACACTCTGGATTTTTCCTTGTGCACATAGCATCCTCAACATATATGCAAAATGTAAATGACAGGTTAGCAGCACATCAAAGTGCTTCTATGAAAGTTGTTTCAAATCTTATCGCTAGAATTGTAGAATCTATTATTTAAGAAAAAAAAAAGAATTACAGAATCTATTGACAATGTAGCCCATGTCTAAATGCGCAAAAAAATGCAGCGCATGTCCAGGCCCATACACGGGCACCGGGACCCGGCCCCCGAGGCGGGGAAATGATTCTTTCACTTTTCCAGCTTGGTTTCCCCCCTTTTGGACAATTCGGGAAAGGCACCTTGTGACGGGTTGGCGCCATTTTGCTCATAAACTGGACCAATCCTCTTCTTCTTACTAATACATATACCGGAAATTCCGGATCTTTAAAAAAGCGACGATACACCCTGGATTGTTTTTCCTTGCGCACGTAGCATCCTCCACATATATGCAAAATGTAAATGACAGGTTAGCAACACATACACGGGCACAATTGCAAAATCTATTGCGCTAATGTAGCCCATGTCAAGAACTTTGGTGGTAGATTTCGTATTTGGTCGTGTTGTACTTGGTAGCCACTTGGTGCTTCGACGAAGCTTTTGTCTCAGGGTTGCTCTAAGCTTTAAGACAAGGCTGAGGACCTTCGCTGTGAAGTCGAAACTGCTTATCGTTGGGCAAAGCTTGGCAACAATGACACATACTAGGCTTCGTCGTTCGTTATGATAGTTGTAGACAATATATAGTTTTTAGATAGTGGTTGTATGGTTTTCGGGTTTGATTTTCCTTATAGACAGGGGCGGATCCAGCAGTGGGGGGGGGGGGCTCAAGCCCCTCCTACCTATACCGAATCAGTGCAAATTACTGTAGAGCCCCTATGAATTTTTAGGCAAAGTTCTATAGTGTAGGGGGGCTGAGACTTAAGATCGAACAACAGTGTTGTTCAGCCCCCCTAAAATATTTCCTGGATCCGCCGCTGCTTATAGACTAGACCATCTCTCTTCTTCTTATTAATACATGAAACTCTGGATCTTAAAAATAAGAATAATGATACACCCTGGATTTTCCGTTGTGCACGTAGCATCCTCAACATATATGCAAAATGTAAATAACAGGTTAACGGCACATCAAAGTGGCTCTATGAAAGTCGTTTAAAATCTTATCGCTAGAATTGCAGAATCTATTGACGATGTAGCGCATGTCCAAATTCGCAAAAAGAAAATGTAGCGCATGTCGGCCAATAGATGAGCACCCGGACCTGGGGCGGGGAAAATGATTCTTTCACTTTCCCCCCCCCCCCTATAAAACAGAAAACCGTTGCACATCTCAGAAGCCACTTTTATCCGTACAGGTGTTCTTCAGCAAGTCTGTCAAGAACGCGTCGAACGCCACGTCAGATGAGCCACCTTCCTTGAGAACCTCTACAGTCATCTCCTTGGCCGTCAAGAGCCTCTGCCTAAGCTCCTTCCCGTCGCCGTACCCAGGCGCCATCATCAGCCTCACCTTTTCTTCCACCTCCTCTGCCTTTACCAGCTCCTCCTCGTACCCCTCCATCACCACGCCAACCTTTATCTCCTCGACCATGTGCACCTTATTCATCTTCTGCTCCGCGTATAACGGCCAGCAGATCATCGGCACGCCAGACGCGATGCCCTCTAGCGCCGAGTTCCACCCACAATGCGTCACGAACACGGCGATGGATCGGTGCCGTAGCACCTCGCTCTGCGGCGCCCAGTTCTTCACCATGAAGCCCCTTTCCCTAGTACGCTCCAAGAAACCCTCGGGAAGCAACGACTCCAGGTCCGGCTCGACGGAGTTGCTCCGGTGCTCAGGCGGGTTCCGAACGACCCACAGGAACCTCTGCCCGGAGTTCTCCAGCCCACGTGCTATCTCTCTCAGCTGCGGCGCTGAGAACCTCCCCAGGCTGCCGAAGCTGAGGAAAACAACGCTCTGGTCCGGCTGGGCGTCCAGCCACTCCAGACACGCGTGCCTCTCGCTGGCCCCTCCCCTGTTTCCGGGAAGGATCAGCGGCCCGATGCAGTGGACTGGCGGAGCCGAGCTCCCCGGCGTGCAGAGGCCACGGCTCAGCGCTTCCAGGGCCCGTGCCTCCAGCCAGTCGAAGCTGTTCACGAGAATGCCCCTCGCTTCGAGCATGCGCGCGCACTGGGACAGGCGTGCCTTGGCGACGTCGCTGTCCCGGTCCTGCATCGCCGTCCCCATGTCGAGCGCGCGGATCGGTGGCACGCCAGGGAAGTGCAGCACGGTCTTGGGCATGTCCTTGAACGAGGACGGGGCGGTAGGGTAGTAGTACGGCATGTGGAGCATGATGGCGAGGTCGCCTAGCGCGGAGGAGAAGAAGATGTATGCCGGGATGTTGAGGTCGGCGGCGACGTCGAGCGCGTCCATGCAGAACATATCGAGCACGATGGCGTCGACAGCGGGGAGCGCGCGCAGGAAGCCCAGAAGCGCGGGGTTGGCGACGCGGAGCACGTCGATGGTGCGCATGATCGGGTGAGAGCAAGGCTCCGTGCCGCAGGACGGGACGGGGAGGAGGCGGAACGCGATGTCCGGGTTGGCGGCGGCGAGGCGAGCCAGCGCCTCAGCCGACACAGAGTCCTTGTCGGGCATGTCGACGACGGCGATGATGACGGCTAGGCCGCGGCGGAGGAAGACCTTGGCCAGCTCCACCATGGGGTTCAGATGGCCGACTCCCAGAGAAGGGTAGAGGATCACGGTCTTCTGCGCCATGACGGCCATGAGGCACTTCTCGACGTGGGAATGCCGCGAGATGGAACTGTGCAATGGAACACGAGACGAGAATAGATAGACATACGTACGGGGGCCGCCATTCTCTATTTAAAAGCATGAGGGCGCACTTCTCATTGAATGGTTGCCGTTGTTCCCATGTGTTTTGAGTTTTGACTTCCAATTGAAGTCGTTCCTCGAGCTGGAGGGAGCTAATTTTACTGCTCCATTGCTGTGGAGGATCAGTGGGCCGGAGCTGGTGTGGTCCCTGGATCGACGCTCGGCAATCGGGGAACAAAGAGAGACGACAGGACAGATAAGACGCATCTCTCGCTACCGGCAACGTTAAATTTGCCAAGTGTTTTTATATTTGCCGAATGTATTCTCTCGGACACTCGACAAACAAGTTCTTTGTCAAGTGCTACGCTAAAAATACTCGGAAAAAAAACATTTGGTAAAGAGGAGGTTTGCCGAGTATAAAAAAAACTCGACAAAGAGAGGGTTTGCCGAGTGTTTTTTTACACTCGACAAAGAAATAAAATCTTTTTCTGAGAAAAAGGAGAAGAAAAAAAATAAAAAAAACTTTGCCGAGTGCCCAGATCTAAGACACTCAGCAAAGCAAAAAAATCTTTTTTCTGCGAAAGAAGGAGAAGAAAAAAAATAAAAAAAAAACTTTGCCGAGTGCCCAGACGTAGGACACTCGACCAAGGAAAAAAAACTTTTTTCAGGGAAACAAGGAGAAGAAAAAAAATTAAAAAAAACTTTGCCGAGTGCCTAGATCTAGGATACTTGGCAAAGGAAAAAAAAATCTTTTTTAACCGGCCCTAGCGGGCGCCCCTCCCCTCCCTCTTGTTCTTCCCCCGCGGTGAAAGCTCTAGTTTTGTTTTGGTGAATTGATGAAACCCTAAGTGCTAACCTAGTTTATCAAAGTGATTATAAGATAGGTGGCACTACTCCAAGTGGTGAAGTAAATGAAGATCATAGCATGATGATGATGATGGCATGGTGATAATCAAGTGCTTCGACTTAGAAAGAAGAAAGAGAAAAACAAAAAGTTCAAGGTAAAGGTATATTTTATAGGAGATATTTTATTTTGGTGATCAAGACACTTAGAGAGTGTGATCACATTTAGGTTTGATAGTCGTACTATTAAGAGGGGTGAAACTCGTATCGATATGCGGTTATCAAAGTACCACTAGATGCTCTAACTCATTGCATATGCACTTATGATTTAGTGGAGTGCTAACACCCTTGAAAATATTTGTGAAAATATGCTAGCACATGTGCACAGGGTGATACACTTGGTGGTTGGCATATTTCAGCAAGGGTGAAGAGGATAGAAGTGAAAAGGAGTTAGTCACGCTGGTCACAAGGTGACCGGACGCTGATCATAGAAGGACCGGCACGTCCGGTCAAACGTGACAGCGTAGACGCCAGCTTCGGTCAAACGACCGGATGCTGGGTCTCAGACTGATCGGACGCTGAAAGGCTGCGTCCGGTCCTAGCTGACATGACAGCACAGTGGTCAGGGTAACTGACCGGACGCTGTCAGGGTCCGGTCAAGCATGATTGGACGTGTCCAGTCGAAGAAATTCGTTTCTGAAACCTTACTGGAAACAACCGGACGCTGGAGACTGAGCGTCCGGTCAGTTTGCGCGCTGTGTCCGGTCAGCAGACGACCGTTGAAATTTGATGAACATTATTTGAAGCAGGGGACACGTGGCGTGAATCATGTGACCTGACGCTGAGGGCCAGTGTCCGGTCGATCGAACCGGAGCGTCCGGTCACCCCGCGTTGTGCCCAGTGAAGGGGTACAACGGCTCTATTTCGTGGAGGCTTCTATTTAAGCCCTATGGCCGGTTCAAGCTCACCCTCTTGGCCATTTGGATTGAAATAGCAACCTTGTGAGCTTAGCTAAAGCCCTCCCACTCATCTCCATCATTGATTCATCAACTTTGTGAGATTAGGAGAGAATCTAAGTGCACTGCTTGAGTGTTTGCATCAAGAGGCACTTGGTGTTCGTGTTTCGCTGCGGGATTCGCTTGTTACTCTTGGTGGTTGCCGCCACCTAGATGGCTTGGAGCAGCGAGGATCGTCGAGCGGAGGGTGGTGATTGTCTCCGGCTCCGATCGTGGTGATTGTGAGAGGTTCTTGACCTTTCCCCGGCGGAGAGCCAAAAGGTACTCTAGTGGATTGCTCGTGACTTGTGTGATCCTCATCTTATGTTGGTTGTGCGGCACCCTATTGAGGGTTTGGCGTGTGAAGCCAATTAGCGCGTGAACCTCCAAGTGAGTGAATCGCCACAACGAGGACTAGCTTGCCGGCAAGCAAGTCACCTCGGTAAAAAATCATTGTGTTCATCCTTTGATTCCAAGGTGATTGGTCTTCATTGATATTGATTCTTGTGATTGATTGGTTCACTCCTCGACACGGCAGTATAACTATCTTGCTCACTCTCTTTACATTACCGTAAACTAGTTGTCAAGCTCTTTAGTGTAGCTAGTTGTGAGAGTTTGTTAGTTTGGTTAGTGTGGCTCTTTAGTTAGCCTTTGAGAGTACACTAACTTAGTGTAGTGATATAGCTATTGTGTGGATAGAAACTATATCAACTAGAATTGTGGTAGGTGGCTTGCATTTTTGGTAGGCTAGCGCAACACTTGCTTCGCCTCATAATTATCTAACTAGTTTGCTAAGTGTTGTTGTAGAAATTTTTATTAGGCTATTCACCCCCCCTATAGCCATTAGGACCTTTCAAGTGGTATCAGAGCCGAGGTCACCGTGATTTGAGGCTTAACAACCTTCGGTGTAAAAATGGCTCAAATCAACAATACAAAGAAGCCACCCTAATTTGATGGCTCCAACTATCCCTATTGAAAGGCTAAGATGACAACTTATATCAAGTCAATCAATAAGAATGTTTGGAAGGTGGTAGAGACAAAGATTGAGATTGAAGATGAAGAGGCTCCCATCGCCGCCGAAGAAATACTACTCCAAAATAATGACATTGCTCTTAGTGTCATCCATAATGCTTTGGATGAAAGAACATTTGAGAAAATCAAGAACATTGAGAGAGCTCATGAAGCATGGAAGAAGTTGGAAGAATCATTTAAGGGCACTCAAGTCGTGAAGGGTGCAAAGGCATATATTCTCAAAGAAAAATTTGCAAGCTTCAAGAGGAAGGAGTATGAGAGTGTGCCGAAGATGTTTCATAGGCTTCAAGTGCTTGTCAATGATCTCAAAGCACTTGGAGAAGAGGTGAATGACAAGGACTTCTCTCACAAGTTCTTGAGATATTTACCTTTAAGATTTGGCACATTGGTCACTATTCTAGTAAGGAGTGGTTTGGACACTATGACACCAAACCAAGTGTTGGGAGACATCATGACCGATGATACATATAGAGATGAAGATGAGAAAGAAGAAAAGAAGGAGAAGAAAGATGAGAAGAAGGATGAGAAGAAGAAGAGTGTGGCATTCAAGGCCACATCATCCAATGGCAAAGCTAAGCAATAAACATCTAGTGAAGAAGATGATTCATGGGATGATGATGATGATGAGAAGATGGCTCTCTTTATCAAGAGATTTGACAAGTTCATGGTGAAGAAGGGCTACCGTGCTAGAAGAAAGAAGTCTTCATCCAAGAACAAATAAGAGTCAAGAAGGTGCTTCAAGTGTGGAAGCAAAGATCATCTTGTTGCTCAATGTCCATACAATAGCGACAATGATGATGACAAGAAGAAGAACAAGAAGAAGGACCAGAAGGAAAAGAAAGAGAAGGACAAGATGACCTTCAAGAAGAAGAAGGGTGGTTCATATGTGGTCACTTGGGATAGTGATGCTTCCTTAAGTGATGATGATGACGATAGTGATGATAACAAGACCACCAAAAAGAAGGTTCTTGCAAGCATTGCTATCAACGAGAAGCCTTCTCTCTTCGACTCTTCATCATGCTTCATGGCTAAGGCCACTAAGGTACAAACTTGTGATGATGAAAGTGATGAAGAACATGATGATGATAATGAAAATGAAAATGATAGTGATAGTGATGATGATGAACCTACTAAGGATGAATTATTTGACATGCTAGAAGATGCTAGAGAACACTTTGACATCAAGAGAAGGGAATGCAAAAGCTTGCGTAAGGAACTAAAAGCCCTTAAGCAATCCTTTGATGAGCTCAATGCATCTCATAAGAGGCTAGAGGAAGCCAATGAGAAGCTTCGCAAAGCTTACAAAAAGTTTGAAAAGACTCATTCCTCTTTGCTTGATGTGCAAAACAAAAAGAAGCATGTTGAAACTTACAATGTAGACTTAACTTGTGATATAATTGATGAATAACTATCTATGCCTATCATTGTTCCTTCTACTAACCCTTCTTGTAGTACTTCCACTTTCACCTCATCTAGTGGTGATGGTCTCACTTATGATGCCTCACTAGTGGTTGAGAATGAGAATCTCAAGAAGTAGGTTAACAAGCTCACTCACACTTTGGCTAAGGCCTATGGTGGTGAGGACCACTTGCTTATGTGCTTGGGTATCCAAAGAGCTTCTCTCTACAAAGAGAGATTGGGCTATACCCCCAAGAAAGGCAAGGCGGCCTTTGCTACTCACAAGACTAGTTTTGTGAAGAACAATGGTCGGTTTTACATTAGTTGCAAGCAAGTGGGTCATAAAGAGCATGAATGCACCAACAAGAACAAAAATGCTAATGTATCCTCCCTTAAGCTTGATTCATGCTATATGCTTACTAAGGGTACAAATGGTGTGAAGGCTAAGTTCATTAGTAAACCATGGATGGGCTCAAAGAAGAAAGTTATTTGGGTACCAAAGAGCTTAGTGACTAACCTTCAAGGACCTAAGCAAGTTTGGGTACCTAAAAAGAATTGATTTTCTTTTGTAGGTTAATTACAAAGTCGGATAAAGGTATTTGGTTCTTGATAGTGGGTGCACTCAACACATGACCGGAGATGCAAGAATGTTCAACTCAATCAACACCAATGGCAATGATGGTTATGATAGTATCACATTTGGTGATAATGGCAAAGGCAAGGTCAAAGGGTTTGGTAAGATTGCAATATTCAATGACATGAGCATATCCAATGTATTGCTAGTAGAGAGCTTGAACTTTAATTTGCTATCCATGGCTCAATTGTGTGATCTTGGATTGAAATGCATATTTGGGGTAGATGATGTAGAGATCATAAGTGTAGATGGGTCTAACTTGATCTTCAAAGGCTTTAGATATGAGAATCTATACTTGGTTGATTTCAATGCTAGTGAAGCTAAATTATCTACATGCTTATTCACTAAGTCTAGCATGAGTTGGTTATGGCATAGAAGGCTTGGTCATGTTGGAATGAAACAATTGAATAGATTGGTTAAGCATGACTTGGTTAGAGGCTTGAAAGATGTTGTGTTTGAGAAAGATAAACTTTGTAGCTCTTGTCAAGCCGGAAAATAAGTTGGAAACACCCATCCTAAGAAAAGCATGATAAGCACTAGTAAGGCATTTAAGTTATTGCACATGGACTTGTTTGGGCCAACACAATACACTAGCATTGGTGGTAATAAATATGACTTTATGATAGTGGATGATTATACTGGATACACTTGGGTATTCTTTCTAGTGGCAAAAGTGATGTGTTTGTAACATTCAAATCATTTGTTAAGGGCATTCACAATGAGTTTGAAACAACCATCAAAAGAGTTAGAAGTGACAATGGTAGTGAGTTCAAGAACACAAGAATTGATGAGTTATGTGATAAATTTGGAATTAGACATCAATTCTCGGCCAAGTACACTCCACAATCAAATAGCCTTGTTGAGAGGAAGAATAGAACACTCATTGATATGACAAGGTCTATGCTTAGTGAGTACAATGTTAGTTAATCTTTTTGAGCCGAAGCTATCAACACGGCTTGCTATTGTAGCAACCGCCTCTATTGTCACCGATTGAAAGAGAAGACACTATATGAGCTCTTGAATGGTAGAAAACTCAACATTGCATATTTTTGGGTCTTTGGTTGTAAATGCTATATCTTGAAGAAAGACACTAGATTGGGCAAGTTTGACAAGAAATATGATGAGGGGTTCCTACTTGGATATTCCACTACAAGCAAAGCATATAGAGTTTGGAATTTGGATAGTGGTACTCTTGAGGAAGTTCATGATGTTGAATTTGATGAAACCAAGGGTTCACAAGTAGAGAATGAGAACTTGGAAGATGTTAGAGGCATTCAACTTTCAAATATCATGAAGAACATGGATGTTGGTAATTTGAGGCCTAGGCAAGTGAATGATGATAAAGATGATCAAGTGTAAGTACTCTCCAACTCAAATGTGCAAGATGATACAACTCAAGCTAGTACAAGTGGATCTCATGAAAATGAACAAGATCAAGTGGCTAGTACATCATCTCTACCCAATGATCAAGCAAGTGCAAGCAATCAAGTTCCAATGCTCCAACCAACAAATATTGTAAGGGATCATCCATTGGCCACTATAATTGGTGATATTTCTAGAGGTGTGCAAACTAGATCAAAATTGGCTTCATTTTGTGAGCATTTCTTATTTGTGTCATCCATTGAACCAAAGAACATAGATGAAACATTGAAGGATGTTGATTGGGTGAATGCTATGCATGAAGAATTGAATAACTTCACAAGAAATCAAGTATGAGAATTGATAGAAAGACCAAAGGGACACAATGTGATTGGAACCAAATGGGTCTTTAGAAACAAGCAAGATCAAGATGGGATAGTAGTAAGGAACAAAGCAAGATTGGTAGAACAAAGCTATACATAAGTTGAAGGTCTTGACTTTGGAGAAACATATGCCCCGGTTGCTAGATTGGAAGCAATTAGAATCTTGCTAGACTATGCTTGTGCCCACAACATTAAACTCTATCAAATGAATGTTAAGAGTACATTTCTCAATGGTTATATCAATGAAGAAGTATATATTGAGCAACCTCCCGGTTTTGAAGATGATAAGAAGCCCGACCATGTGTACAAGTTGAAGAAGGTATTGTATGGCTTGAAGCAAGCACCTAGAGCATGGTATGAGAGATTGAGGGACTTCTTACTCTCTAAAGGGTTCATGATGGGCAAGGTTGATACCACTCTTTTCATCAAGAAGATTGGAAAAGATCTATTTGTATTGTAAATCTATGTTGATGACATCATATTTGGATCAACCAATCAAGATTTTTGTGATGAGTTTGGAAAGATGATGGCTAAAGAGTTTGAAATGTCCATGATTGGAGAGTTAAGTTACTTACTTGGTCTTCAAATCAAGCAATTGAAGAATGGTACATTTATGAGTCAAGGCAAGTATATCAAGGACATGATCAAGAAGTTTGGCATGAGTGATAGTAAAGTCATTAGCACACCAATGGGAACCAATGGAACTTGGATAGTGATGCAAGTGGAAATATGGTGGATCAAAAGGTGTATCGGTCTATGATTGAAAGCCTACTCTATGTGACCGTATCAAGGCTAGATGCCATGTTTAGTGTATGCATGTGTGCAAGATTTCAAGCCCCACCAAGAAAAAGTCATTTAAAGGCTACAAAGAGAATATTGAGGTACTTGAAGCATACACCAAATGTTGGTTTGTGGTATCCCAAAGAAGCAAAGATTGAGCTAGTTGGTTACTTTGACTCGGATTATGCGGGATACAAGGTTGAAAGAAAGAGCACCTCGGGCACATGTCAATTGTTGGGAAGATCACTTGTTTTATAGTCATCAAAGAAGCAAAATAATGTTACATTATCAACCGTCGAAGCCGAATACATATCCACCGGTAGTTGTTGTGCACAAATACTTTGGATGAAGGCCACTTTGAGTGATTTTGGAATCAAGTTCAATTAAGTGCCATTGCTATGTGACAATGAGAGTGCAATCAAGTTGACCAACAATCCGGTTCAACATGCAAGAACAAAGCACATTGATGTCCGCCACCATTTCATAAGAGATCACCAACAAAAAGGGGACATTTGCATTGAGAGTGTAGGCACCGAAGATCAACTTGTCGATATATTCACCAAGCCATTGGATGAGAAAAGGTTTTGCAAGCTAAGGAATGAGTTGAACATATTGGATTTCTCAAATATATGTTGATGCACCCCCCACTTATATGACATGCCTCTCCTTCGAGCAATCCAAGGTAAAAATTGATTGGCATGACATACATCCTTGTTAAGGACTTGTTTAGTGCATCTAGACATCTTTCACATTTTATTAGGCTCATTCATGAAAATCAAATAAATTTGATGATTATATGGTACCACTATTGCTTCTATGCTTATTTTTGATCTAGTGGTAGCATATGACATGTTTGTGGGCTTGTAAACCAAGTGTTTAATCTAGAAAATGAGCTCTAAGTGTTTAACTCAACATGGTACAAGATAACCATTATTTGGAGGTATGAAGAAGTTTGTCCTTGGATCAAACCGAGTTAAATATCTTTGGCAAATGATCTAGATTGAACCTAATTTGGGAAAATAATCCTCACCCCATTGATTGACATTGATAATCATAACCTATCTATTTTTTAAACCTTTGTGGTCATTGTTGACAAAGAGGGAGAAATAGTGCACAAAGATAGCAAGAAATAGTGCACAAAGATAGTAAATAGACACCAAAAGGGAGAGAAATAAAGATGTAAGTGATAGGAGGAGAATTTGACATAGGGGAGAGAGATATGACAAAGAAAAGGAATCAATTAAAATTTTAAGCACACAAGTAGGGGGAGCAAGCTCATGAACTTGTATGGTGCATTTGAATGTGCATTTCCTATGTTTGCTTGCATGGCACAAGATTTAAATTTTAAATATCCATGCTTGTGTGATGAATGCTAGTTGTAAACTTGAAAT
This sequence comes from Miscanthus lutarioriparius, assembly GCA_904845875.1. Classification (NCBI taxonomy): domain Eukaryota; kingdom Viridiplantae; phylum Streptophyta; class Magnoliopsida; order Poales; family Poaceae; genus Miscanthus; species Miscanthus lutarioriparius. Next base: position 30,876,095 of record CAJGYO010000005.1, read on the forward strand.
GATGAAATAAAAATCTAGTATGCAATAGGATATCGAGTGATTTCATTTCCATGTATTACCAAGTGGTATCATTTCTAAATATTTACAAAGTTTTTACAAGTGGTATCTAGCTAACTATGGAGCTAAAGATAGTATAATGGTGCACTCTGATTGGTATCATGCTTCAAAGGTCCATCTTTTATACCTTAGCATCATTTGGTAGACATTGTCTCCTATATTTTCTATCTAAGCATATGTGCAAGCTTCAATCCAAACTCTTAGCACATATGTAGTGGGAGCAATTGCTACCATATGGGATTCATGAAACTTGTCCATATCCTTTTACACATGGTAAATATGCTTGGGCAAGCAACATGGATTCAATAAAATTTCAATTCATATCTTTGTGAAAGGGTTGTCATCAATTACCAAAAAGGGGGAGATTGAAAACTCTAGTTTGGTTTTGGTGAATTAATGAAACCCTAAGTGCTAACCTAGTTTATCAAAGTGATTATGAGATAGGTGGCACTACTCCAAGTGGTAAAGCAAATGAAGATCATAGCATGATGATGATGATGGCATGGTGATGATCAAGTGTTTCGACTTGGAAAGAAGAAAGAGAAACAAAAAGCTCAACGCAAAGGTATATTTTGTAGGAGCTATTTTGTTTTGGTGATCAAGACACGTAGAGAGTGTGATCACATTTAGGTTTGATAGCCGTACTATTAAGAGGGATGAAACTCGTATCGAAATGCAGTTATCAAAGTGCCACTAGATGCTCTAACTCATTGCATATGCATTTAGGATCTAGTAGAGTGCTAACACCCTTGAAAATGTTTGTGAAAATATGCTAACACATGTGCACAAGATGATACACTTGGTGGTTGGCACATTTGAGCAAGGGTGAAGAGGATAGAAGTGAAAAGGAGTTAGTCACGCTGGTCACAAGGTGACCGGACGCTGATCATAGAAGGACCAGCACGTCCGGTCAAACGTGACAGCGTAGACGCCAGCTTTGGTCAAATGACCGGATGCTGGGTCTCGGACTGATCGGATGCTGAAAGGCTGCGTCCGGTCCTAGCTAACGTGACAGCACAATGGTCAGGGTAACTAACCGGACGCTGGCAGGGTCCAGTCAAGCATGATTGGACGTGTCCGGTCGAAGAAATTCGTTTCTGGAACCTTAATGGAAACAACCGGACGCTGGAGGTTGAGCGTCCGGTCAGTTTGCGCGCTGTGTCCGGTCAGCAGACGACCGTTGAAATTTGATGAACATTATTTGAAGCAGGGGACATGTGGCGTGAATCATGTGACCTGACGCTAAGGGCCAGTGTCCGGTCGATCGGACCGGAGCGTCCGGTCACCCCGCGTTGTGCCCAGTGAAGGGGTACAACGGCTCTATTTTGTGGAGGCTTCTATTTAAGCCCTATGGCCGGTTCAAGCTCACCCTCTTGGCCATTTGGATTGAAATAGCAACCTTGTGAGCTTAGCCAAAGCCCTCCCACTCATCTCCATCATTGATTCATCAACTTTGTGAGATTGGGAGAGAATCTAAGTGCACTGCTTGAGTGTTTGCATCAAGAGGCACTTGGTGTTCGTGTTTCGCTGCGGGATTCGCTTGTTACTCTTGGTGGTTGCCGCCACCTAGATGGCTTGGAGCAGCGAGGATCGTCGAGTGGAGGGTGGTGATTGTCTCCGGCTCCGATCGTGGTGATTGTGAGAGGTTCTTGACCTTTTCCCGGCGGAGAGCCAAAAGGTACTCTAGTGGATTGCTCGTGACTTGTGTGATCCTCATCTTGTGTTGGTTGTGCGGCACCCTATTGAGGGTTTGGCGTGTGAAGCCAATTAGCGTGTGAACCTCCAAGTGAGTGAATCGCCACAACGAGGACTAGCTTGCCGGCAAGCAAGTCACCTCGGTAAAAAATCATTGTGTTCATCCTTTGATTTCGAGGTGATTGGTCTTCATTGATATTGAGAGCTTGTTAACTATCTTGCTCACTCTCTTTACGTCACACGGCAGTATACTCCTCGACACGGCAGTATAACTATCTTGCTCACTCTCTTTACGTTACCGTAAACTAGTTGTCAAGCTCTTTAGTGTAGCTAGTTGTGAGAGCTTGTTAGTTTGGTTAATGTGGCTCTTTAGTTAGCCTTTGAGAGCACACTAACTTAATGTAGTGACATAGCTATTGTGTGGATAGAAACTATATCACTTATGGTAGGTGGCTTGCATTTTTGGTAGGCTAGTGCAACACTTGCTTCGCCTCATAATTGTCTAACCGGTTTGCTAAGTGTTGTTGTAGAAATTTTTATTAGGCTATTCACCCCCTCTAGCCATTAGAACCTTTCACGTGGCCACCCCCTCAGCCCCGCCCTCCCCTCCTCCCTCACCATGCGTGGTGGCGGCAGTCCTCTCCCGAGCGTGCCGTGGTCCTCCTCTCCCGAGCGCGCCGCGCGCGGCCCTCCTCTCCCGGCGCGGTGGTGCCCTCCCCCCTCCCTCTTCCAGCATGGCGGCACCCTACCCCCTCCCTCTCCCGACGCGGCGATGCCCTGCCCTCTCCCTCTCCTAGCGCGGCGGCACCCTCCCCCTCCCTTTCCCGGCAGTGGTGCCCTCCCCCCTTCCTCTCTCGACATGTCGACGCTCCCCCTGCCTCTCCCTGTGCGGCGGTGCACCTCCCTCCCTCTCCCTGTGCGAGCGGCGGATCTATCGGCGGCGCTCCTCCACCGCCTCCACCAGATCCGGCACCGACGCGGGCAGATCCGGCGACGGTGGTGCACGGGGAGGCCGGATCTAGCCCCGGCGTGGGTGGACGGATCTGGCGCGTGGCCCTCCTCTCCCGGCGTGGCGGCGCCCTCCCCCCTCCCTCTTCCGGTGCAGCGGCGCCCTGCCCCCTCCCTCTCCCGGCGTGTCGGCGCCCTGCCCTCTCCCTCTCCTAGCGCAGCGGTGCCCTCCCCCTCCCTTTCCCGGCGGTGGCGCCCTTCCCCCTTCCTCTCTCGGCATGGCGGCGCTCCCCCTGCCTCTCCCTTTCCCGGCGGCGCTCCTCCACCGCCTCCACCAGATCCGGCCCCCGCGTGGTGGTGGCCTGGGCATGGTGGCGGCAAGGTGTGGTGGTGGTGCGGCATGGTGGCGGCGCGGCAAGGAGAAGACGGCGGCTTGTTTTTTTTTAATTTTTTCTGAAAAATTGTTTGTCGAGTGTTTTTTGTGCACTTGCCAGACAAAAAACACTCAGCAAAGTTAGTTTGCCGGTAGGATTTTTGTCGTGTGTCCTTTGGCGAGTGTGGCAAAGCTCCCGTTCCCCATAGTGTCTCAGAGTGCAGATCTTAGTGGGCTTTGCGGAATCTGATTTCCATCCAGCGGGCTTAAATCTCTAAGGAAAATGTAATGGGCCGATTGTTGCTGGGGAGGTCATTTTTGCCTCTTCTCTACAAGAGACTTTCCATATCCTTTCTAAATGCTAGTAATAGAGATTTTTGTGAAAAGCTACCCTCCAACAGCTTCTCTAAATGATCATCTAAATATAGTCATCTTCTATTCTAGATTTTTCGCTAACAAAAAATAGAAGACAAGAATGACTCTCTAGAGTGCGAATGAGATATAGAAAAATTGTTGGAGAGTAAAAAGATATACAAAGCGATTTTTATGTAAATGGCTCTCCAAATGATGATTTAGAAAGTGAAGGCTCTTGGAGATGCTCTAAAACTAAAATACCGTCCTAGTTCAGGTTCTCACCTCGCCTGCCTCAAATCTCAAACTGCTCAAGTTACTTTCTTACTCCGACTAGAGGTGTTTTTTTAATTAAAAAGTTATGATAAACACTTAATGAGGTTTTTAAATCACAAAAATGATCTCTATCTCAAGAGTTTCCTAAATCCCTTCCTAATCCTTGTTTTTTAGCGAGATGAAATTTTTTTTTCTCTCCAACAACTCCTAATCCATCCTCCTAATCTTTTAGAACTTGACAAAAGTTATCATGTTCCGCGTAAAGTTATGTGTCGCGCGTATCTTCTCTCCCCGCGCGTGTTTATCGACCAATCTAAAGGTGAAAGGGCGTGGAAAGAATAAAGAGTAGGAAAGGGTTCCTGATACAAATGTATAAAAGAGAAATAATATATAAAAGTGGTTAGAATAATTTAGAAATAGTATATGATTCTTGATGTAAAATTATCTTCTATATTTTAGGACTGGATTATTAGAAATTTTTTAAGATGGCCTTCTTTATTCCTTCCAATACTTTTTTAGGAGTTGTAAAACTCCATGTTTTTTAGAAAAAAATATTGGGTACACTTGGAGATGCTCTTAAACTTCTAAAGCATTCGAGAAAAATCTTAGAGATAGACCGAGAAACAAGAAACCCAAACAAAATATTTAAAAATCATGAAAATATATCTAGAGGCTTCCAAAAATTAGATTTATCTATACAAAAGAGAAAAATATTCAAAAAACTTAAAAATCCCCCAAAAATAATTTAATCAATGTTTAAATGTGTGTTTAAAATTTTTCACAATAAAACATGAGATACGACTAACATGAAAACCTAGATTAATGTTGAATGCATTTGTATTAGTTGCATCTCATGTTTTTGTTTTGCAAAGTTTTGGAAACACATTTAGATATTGATTAGAATGTTTTATATTTTCTTTTTGAGATTTTCCTGGATATTCTTTCCACTCCTAGAGTTAAATATAATTCTTGGAAGCTTCTAGATATATTTTTCATGACCTCTAAATACTTTATCTAGGTTTATAGGTCCCAATATATCCCTAGGACTTCTCTCAAAATTTGAATAAGTTTAGACATATTTTTTCATAGTTTAAAAATCTTATTCAATGAGCAACACACTACAGAATGGGTTCAACTCCAAACACTGTTGGGAAGGTAGAGACAAAGTTTCCTCGGCATTAGAACCATCTAGAGAGTATTCAACAAGATCCCTATACAAAGCCATGATTACAGGGGGTGTTAGAGATAGTCGAATGTTGACAATGTGGAAATGTAACATTCCTCTAAAAGTGAAAATTTTCATTTGGATGTCGCCTCGGCCTCGGTCTAGCCGAACGTCGTGCCACCGGGGGGTGAGCAGCCTACGCCTTCGTCGGTCGCGCCGCCAGCAGATGCCGCCGGGTCAGTTTAATAGCTTGCAGAATATAAGTAGTTAGTAATCGTAAAAAGTTTTTAAGTTCGTGGGGGAGCCCCATGTAAGTCGTTCGTGGTGTGTTTTAATGTCTGCAATCGGTTTTTGTTTTTGTGATGGAGTTGCTCCATTCGGGGAAGCTTGTTCCCTTTCGTTCCTTAGTTCTCCCTCAGCATAATTTTGTTTTTTACTTGTTTCTTTCTTGTACCTGCCCGTTTGTCCCATAGGCTGCAACCTTGTGCGCCCGGGGTGTGGCCCGCGAGGCTCGGCTACTCGTAACCGTAGGGAAAGGCGGGGTGCGATAAGTCGGAAAGTTTTAAAGCAAAGCTATGTAAGGCAAATCAAAAGGAACGAACCGCCCTTCTGTTTGGGTGGAAAGGAGTTTTCTCCATACGACAGTGAACAAAACAGAGAGGTAGTATTGTCCCCTAGTGGAGCCCCCGAGCGCCCCGAGCCGAAAAGTGTTCGGGTCGGGTGCTCTTATAGGAGCGAACGTTTAGTGAATAATGGTAAGACTGAAACTTAGGGAAAGGAAAAAACGACATAGCTATTCCAAGCGTTCGGAGAGAACATCGTCGTCGTTGTCTTTCAGTCGGTAGGCGTCCGATCAGATCAATTTAGGCTTCAGTCATCTAGATCCTCGCCCGATGCATCCCGTTCTTCTGTTGCTGCTTCTTTGCCTTTTTCATTCCTTGGCCTGCCAGTCTACCTCAGCAGGCGCTTGAGGAGCTGGCAGTCCTTGTAGAGATGGTTGACGGGGTAGTTGTGGTTGGTGCACGGGCTCTCCATGAGCTCGCGGAAGTGCCCCGATCGGTCCTGCTGGGGCTGTGTGCCCAAGTGATCGGCAGCGCCGATTGACGCGGTGTTAGCCGATCGGCGGCGATCCTTTCTATTCTTTTTTCCCCTCTACGTGGAGGGGCCCTTGTCTTGATCCTGGCGCTTGGCCTTGCCTTTGCTATGGCCTCCGCTGGAGCGCGGTAAGAACGGCGCTTGCTGGGGGAGTTAGGCAAAGGTCGGTGGTCCTAGGCCGTCAGTGCTGGGACTCTGGTCGCTGCTACATGTGCCTTGGATCGGTTCGAGCCGCGCGTAGATAGGCGGTTGGTGTGGAGCAGTCGTCAGGTCAAGATGAGGTGCCGCTGCGGCCTCATGTATCGCGCTCAGCGGTTGTTGCGGTGACAGGGTGTAGTGCCCCATCTGCGGTGTCCCTGTTCCTCGGACGGGGAGCGAGGTCGTGAGTCGGCATCGTGACACGGAGCATTCCACTTGTTGAACGGCGGTGGTCTCCACCAGTGCCCGGAGGTTCTGGGGGATCGCTCGTTCGCGAGGGTCGTTCGGCTCGGATAGGCTGCGCAGGAGCATTGCCGCGGTGGCAATGTTCTGACTGGCCCGAGCGAACTATGGGGGATCGGTCCCTCTATCCGGGGTGTTGCGCTGGACCTGATGGGCGTGACCCCGAGCGCCGTTCGTCGGTCCGTGCGCACGGGGCGTAGTGTAGCGCGCCGAGCGCGCTGGCGCAGTTGGTGGCTGCTGCCGCCACTATCGTCATAGTTCCTCCTCGTGCTCACGTGTGAGCTCGGAGGTCTCTGTATGAGGGCCCGGAGGGGCGTGAGTCCATGAGGACTTCGTTGCCCCTGGCGGCTATTCCAGAGCATCCGTCATGGCGTACTCCCGGGATGGATGGTGGATGGGAGCCACGTCGCCGATGCTGGAGCCGTCACTACCGACGTCGTCGTCCATGATGTCGAGGAAACAGGTGGCGCCATAGCTCGCCATCCCCACGAACTCAGACATGAGAGGAGGCGGCGACATAATCTTTTGGAGCCCCCGGTCGTACGCGTCCATGGGAGACACGAGGCCGTAGGGGAACCGGCTGTACGGTGGCTGCGACGAGGACAACGGTAGCCCTCCGGGTGTTTGGCGGAAGATAGAATGTAGTAAGTAAAGAACGGCATGTATATTACTCACAGCGGGGTTTGAGCAGAGAGTTTGCTCGGAATGAAGCGCATATGCTGCGCCGTTGAGGTCGCGCGTCCCCGAGTCGATGGAGAACGTCTCTCTAACGGGTGTCGGGTCGCGAGTCTCCTCACGGAGGTGGAGTACGCCGAGCCGGTCGGCGACGAAATCTAGGCTTCCGAAGAGGAAGGTCTGGGATGGCTCGAAAACGAGTGGAACCTGCATCCCCGCAGGTGAGAGTGTGGGATACTCCAGTGAGCCGAGGCGAATCATATCGCCCGAGCCCGCCACAGTGGGGGTGGCGGAAAAATGGGTCATCCGTTGACCAAAAAGTGTTGAACGTACAACGTCTTCCTCACGGACGGCACCAACTATCGGTACAGAAAGTGACCAACTAGTGAATATTTATAGTTTTGCTGTACGTTGTGATCGGAGGTGGCCTAGCACTTAATGACACAGGATATATACTGGTTCGGGCAACATGCCCTACGTCCAGTCTGGGTCGGTCGATGACTTTATTCCTGAGCCTAGGTGCTCAAAGTCTATAGTGGGGTTACAAACGAGAAGGAGAAAGGAGGGGTATGCGAAAGGCCCGATCGGGTCCGACCGGGAGGGCCGAGGACGACTGGAACTCCGCTATGAGCTAGGTGTTCAAGCATGTGCTTGAGGGGTTTCGTGAGCTATCGATCTAGTGAGTCTGAACTTGAAGAAGTGGTCCTCCTCCGTTGGAGGGAGCGCATCCCCTTTTATAGATAAAGGGGATGGCTTTACAGGTGAGAGGGAGAGAGTACGGATGTTTCTAAGCCTTGTTGCCCACCCCGATGAGGGTAGCGATGATGGTAGGCACCCACAATACTGTTGACGTCACTGTAGAATGTTAGGTGCACATGGGAGGTTGTGTTGGCTTCTTCAGGAAGGGTGGATGTTGGTACCTGCAAAATATTGTTTGGTGTGTGAGGAGCCCTACCACGTATACCAGGTATGGTGAATCCTGGCGCCCACTACCGATGCCCGGAGGCATGTGGGGGGCTTTTTGCCGTATGGGAGTCCAACGACGCCTATAATACTGTAGACACAAATGTCGGCGTCTACAATACTGCTTGTGTTAGGACGATCATGGAGCACTGCTCCCACATGCGTACAGGGTATGGTCCCGGTATCATGGTTTGACTTAGTGCGCTGCGTTCTCCATTCGCCCCTAGTCCCTTCCAAGCGGGCGTCCCCGGTCGGATGGCTCCAGTCGGCCCTAGCCGCGCCAGTCGGAGAAGAGCGGTACGCAGGCTTCCTACGGGTCCCCGGTTGGAGTCACAGGGTTGGAGTAGGAAGCAGTGTTTTGGGCCAGGCCTTTCGATCGGAGAGACCGCCCGGAGGCGGCTGGTGCCCGAGGCGAGCGCTCCGGTCGGAGGTGGGCCGAAGAGGTTGATGAGCGGGCGTTCATTCTCTAGGGGACCTTCCGGTCGGTGACTGGACTGTCCTTCCGGCCCATCATATTCTTAGACCTTCGGGCTGGCCCATGAACAACATACTATTTTCCTGGGCCGAGACCTGGCGCGGAAGCCGGTACCCGAGGGACCCGGGTTTGTGAACCCGACAAAAGCTGAAGTACTCAAAAGCTTAGTTTGGATTGAAGGTAGCCTTGGATCAAATTCATGGTAAGTATGAGGAAAGCTTCCAACTTCTTTTCAATTGGGCTGCTCAACTACAACAAAGTTCACCTGGAAGTCATGTAGAAATAGAGTCAGAGAAGATTGGTAAAAAGAATAGGTTCAAGAGGGGTTTTGTTGCGTTGAAGCCATGCATTGATGGATTCCTTGCTAGTTGTAGACCCTTCATAGGAGTAGATGCATCTTTTTTGCATGGAAAGTACACTGGACAGTTGGCTTCAACAACTGGTGTTGATGGGCATAACTGGTTGTACCATATAGCATATGTTGTATTTGACTCAGAGACTGAGGTTAACTGGAAGTGGTTCCTAGAGAATTTGCACAAAGTCATAGGAGACCCACTAGGACTAGTCTTATGTTCAGATGCTTGTAAAGGTTTAGAGAAAGTAGTAGGGGCTATTTTTCCACAAGCTGAAAACAGGGAGTGCACGAGGCACATGTATAGCAACTTCATGAAACACTACTCAGGGGCTGTTTTCACTGACCATCTATACCCTACAGCCAGGAGCTACACTGAATATATGTTCAGGTGGCATATGAAGAGAATTTTTGAGTTTGCTCCAGCTACAATTGACTACCTTGAACAGCATCATGCTAGGATATGGTACAGAAGTGGCTTCTCTGAGGAAATCAAATGTGACTATTTGACTAATAATGTGTCTGAGAGTTTTAATGCTCAGATCAAGCACTTGAAAGGACTTCATGTCCATGAGCTAGTTGACAGGATAAGGGAGCTCATAATGGAGAAAAGGTACATCAGAAAGAAGATTGCACAGCAATGGGGAGATGGAATCCTACCAAGTGTTATGAAGGAATTGAATTTTATAAGCAACAATCTAAAGGTGGTCAAGGTTACAGTAAGTGATGAGGACTTTGCAGAAGTGACCTTGATTGATGAATGGAACAAGCACAGCTTTGGCATGGATACTTTCTAATAGAGGTTTGCAGATAGTTGACTTTGTGCATGAGTATTACTCAGTTGCATGGTTCAGAGCTGCCTATGAAGGCAGAGTTGAACCAATGATAGACAAATCCTAGTGGCCAAAGGTTAATCTTGGGTTCAAGGTTTACCCACCTTTGCTGGGAAGACCACCAGGTCGGCCAAAGGTGCAAAGGCAAAGGGGTTATCTAGAGAAAAATGCCAACAAAAAGAAAGTGAGATGCAAACGGTGTGGAGGTTTTGGACACTTCTCCAACACATGCAAGCTTGAGATGGTTGGAGAGGATGGTGAAACTACTACAACAAAGAAAAGGTTAGCTTTACTTTGAATTATTTACTGTTATTTGTGTTTTAGTTGAATTATGGTTACCTTTACTTTGAATTATTTACTGTTATTTACTGGGGGAAAAATGCATGTACAGGAAGAGGACAGATTGCACAGCTGATGATGCTGGACCATCAAAGGGGAATAAAAAGAAGGCAACAAAGAAAAAGAAAACTCCAAAGAAGAAAAAACACCCTTGAAGAAGAAACAGAAGAAGGATGCAGCTGCTCCTCCACCAAAGGTTGTCAGAAGCCTGAAGGACCTATTTGCTGATGATGGACAGTGAACCTAACGGTGGATGTGAAGCTATTTTGTGAAATGCTTTTGTTATGTAATGGTCAGTTGGAAAAGATTGTCAGGTGCCTTTGATGGCCTGTGAATTTCAGGTTGCCTGTAACGCTTGAAAACTAGAACAAGCTGAATTGATGAATTTCTGGACGCCTGTAATGCTTAATTTAGATATAGGATGCATGTCATGGCCTTTGAAATGGATGTACCGTTAGTGGCCTATTTTCTAGATGTCGAATTACTAAATGTCTGTAATGCTTGAGTACTTGAACAAGCTGAAATGCTACTGTCATTACTATTGTCAGTATGTTGTTGTCATTTTCAGTATGCCTATGAATTCATGCTGTCAATATGCTTTGTTGGGCACTTGATCATGTTGCCAGATTCCATACTGGGCACTTGCAGGTGGCGCCTTAGCATAATTCAGACATTCATGTACTGTTAGGTGAGTTATCCCCCAAAAGTTCATGCTTCCCTTTTTTTATTTCATCTCCTACTTGCTAAGACCAACAGAAGCTACATTGCATACAAATCACTACTTTCAAAGTTTACTCATAAGACAACCAATAGCTACACCTACACAGACTGCTGCTATAACAACATAATCCATCTTGATCGTCTGAACTTGCGCCTTCACCACCGAAAGATCAGTCACAAATCTGTCAAGTTTCCGCTTCATTTCATTGAGTTCTAGCTTCAGGTCCAAAATGAGGTCGACGGACCCATGTCCACCTTCTCCTGAACTCAAATGGCTCACCTTCTTCGATCAATTCTGCTGCTGCTGCTCTAAGTTGCTTAAGAATGCATCGTACTGCGCCTTGGACATTATGATGCCACATGTTGTTGGGTCACCCTGCATCCCACAAAACCCTAGCCGCATGAAAAACAACTAAGAAACTCTAAATTGAACACAAATTGACTTACTTTGATATTGTTTGGGCACTTGATGAAGGTCTGACCATAAGTGGCACGCTGTTTGCTTCTGATTCGTACCAACTGAACTCAGCAATCCGGGCACTCTACGAGTGGGTGCAGCGGCGGGCTCTAGATCCCCCAGTCCACCGAGCTAGAGCCGACCGCCACCGCTCCACTAACCTGGCTTCCACTCATCTGCGGCAATGGCAGGTGGCGCGGGCGTCGACGGCGAGATGCGCAGAAGGCGACGACGGCAATGGCAGGTGGCGCGGGCGTGCGACAGAGAAGGGGGAAGAATGAGGAAGAGTGTGAGAGAAGAACGGGGGCGTCAGAGAAGAACGGGGGTGTGCTGCTCAGCCTTATCCTCTCGTACAGGGGCAATACGGGCCCATACGGAAATACGGCATCTGCAGGTGGGCCTAGCTACGCTCTAGACGTAGAAAAAGGGCAAGGGTGAGGGGAAGCAGAATAGTAATGGCAAATAACCAATAAGATGAATTGTAATGGCGTTTTTCAAAAGTTAAAAAATTATAATGGCGAGAATCCAAAAATCCTTAATTATAATGGTATATCTCCGAATAGGTGAATTATAGTGGTGTTTCTTTAAACTTCGAAAATTGTAATGGTAGGAATTCAAATAATCCTTATTTCAATGTCCCCATTGCTGTATTTTTGTGGTCATTCTTGAGAAATACCTTTTGGTGGCCGAAGTCGCCAACCAACTGTGAAGACTTCCTTATAGAGTTTGTTGATAAATGTAGAAGAAGAAAAAATCAAAAGGTCATCTTATTCATATGCGCAGGTGCTTTATGGACCATCTGGAAAACTCGTAACGATCAGGTCTTCAACAAGAAGGTGATGACAGTATACAAAACACGGATGTTGATCAAGACATGGAGTCCCCGGTGAAACCGAAGCTGAGTTAGATGACAGAGAAAATGATTAGCCTGATCGCGGCAAACGCGCACCGAGCTTCATAGTCTATGCTTTCCGTTTGCTGTAATCTTCTTTTGGGTGGTGGTTTAATGGATTGTTAGTTGCTTAGAAGCTTAGGCTCTGTTTGGCTGGTCTATAAGTCGCTTGTGCTGATTTGTATGGCTGATTTGTTGGGAGAGAAAAATACTATATTATGACTGATAAAACGACTTATAAACCGACTTATAATGGTAGCCGAACATAGCATTAGGTTGTTGAGTTAGCAGTAAGGGTGAATGTTGAGGGTTGTTAAACTCTTTTTGGTGCGAATTCTGTAAAACTGGTAACCCAGTTCTCGGATCGTTGGCGCTTGTTACGTTTTTGATAAAGCTGGATGAATGCCTTTGATCTAAAATTAGGCGTCGCTCGCCATAACAATGGACATTCTATTTTGTGGCGGTGTCGACCGGCGATGTGGCGAGCGAATACATTGCTTCCGAAGCTACTCTCTAAGATTTGCAACATCTGACAAGAATCGGAGAAATGCCGCCTGCGACGAGCCACTGTCCTCCAGCGCTTCCTCCGTTTCTTTCTTCAGCTGCGGTGCTCGTTTCCTAAGCCTCGTCCCTTCTCCGGCCTCAAACACTTGCCTCACCTTCCCCTCTATTTCTTCAGCCTTGATGAAACCTGTCATGTAGCCCTCCATCTCCACCCCGACGCCCATGTCGTTGGTTATAAACACCTTGTTCATCCTCTGCTCCGCGCCCGCCAATGGCCAACACAGCATCGGCACCCCCGCTACGATCGCCTCCAGCGTCGAGTTCCACCCGCAGTGGGTGACGAATACGCCTGTAGCGGGGTGGTTGAGCACATCCACCTGCGGTGCCCATGACGTGACGACGAGGCCACGACCCTTGGTCCGCTCCAAGAACCCCTCCGGCAAGAGCGCGTCCAGATCCACCTCGCCACGCTGCTCCCAGTATCTTTTGGGGCCGTTGCTGCCTCGCCACGCTGTAGATACAGTGTCGTTTTGTTTTATTTGGTAATAATTGTCTAAACGTTGACTAATTAGGCTCAAAACGTTCGTCTCGCAAAGTACAACCAAACTGTGCAATTAGTTTTTGATTTCGTCAACATTTAGTACTCCATGCATGTACCGCAAGTTTGATGTGACGAGGAATCTTTTTTTTGCATAGTGCCAAATTCTGGAAAACGGGGAACTAAACATGGCCCAAATTTAGTTAGGTACAAGGTGCTAACTTCTAAGCGAGTCTCGTCACCGGGAGGCTTGGGCTGTCTTGGGTATATGAGTGGACTTGGTATGGTAGAATTGATTAAGAGAGACCTGTTGAATGGCTGCACTGTGGGTAAGATAAAGTTCTGTGAGCACTGTGTTTTTTGTAAACACAAGAGAGTAAAATTCAATGTATTTGTTTATACCACCGAAGGTACACTTGATTATGTACATGCTAATTTGTGGGGGCCGTTTCGGAAGCCCTCTTATGGTGGTGCTCGTTACATGCTTACCATTATTGATGATTACTCTAGAGAAAGTGTGGCCTTATTTTCTGAAAAATAAAGATGATACTTTTGCTGTTTTTAAGGAGTGAAAAGTTATGATAGAAAGGCAAACTGAAAAGAAGGTAAAATTGCTTCGTACTGATAATGACGGTGAATTCTGTCTGGATGCTTTTAATGATTACTGCAGGGAAAAAGGCATTATTAGGCACCACACCATCCCGTACACTCCTCAGCAGAATGGTGTGGCTGAGCGCATGAATCGAAACCATCATCTCGAGGGCTCGCTGCATGCTGTCCAATGTTCGTATGAACAGGCGTTTTTGGGCTGAGGCTGCTAATACCGCCTGTTACTTGATCAACCGGTCACCTTCTATCCCACTTAATAAGAAAACTCCCATTGAGGTATGGTCTGGTATGCCTGCTGATTATTCATAGTTGAGAGTTTTTTGTTGCACTGCTTATGCTCATGTTGATAATGGAAAGCTAGAATCTAGAGCCATTAAGTGTCTGTTTTTTATGGTTATGTAGTTAAAGGATATAAGTTATGGAATTCTAAAATTAGAAAGACTTTCATGAGCAAAAGCGTTGTTTTCAATGAATCTGTTATGTTTAATGACAGCTTGTCTATAGATGTTTCTCCAGTTGGTTCTTATGAGGAGCAGCAACATGTTAGCGTGCAGTGGAGCACGTAGATGATCAGGAAACTAAAATTGTTGATAACAATGTTCATGATATTATTCAGCACTCACCTCCTATTTTGCAGCCTCAAAATCAGTCTATTGCAGATCGCAGAACAAAGAGAAATTGTGGACCTTGTCCACGTTTAATTGAGGAATGTGATATTATTCATTATGCCTTTAGTTGTGCTGAACAGGTGGAGAACATTCATGAGCTGGCTACGTACACTGAAATTGTTGTTTCTGGTGACCGCGAGAAGTGGATTTCCGCTATGCAAGATGAGATGCAGACACTCGAAAAAAATGGCACATGGGATGTTGTGCGCTTGACTAAACAAAAGAATGTCGTTCGTTGCAAATGGATCTTCAAGAGAAAGGAGGGTTTGTCTCCTAGTGAGCCTCCAAGATTTAAGGCAAGGTTAGTAGCAAAAGGCTTCAGTCAGATTTCTGGTGTTGATTATAATGATGTGTTCTCTCCAGTTGTAAAGCATAGTTCAATTCGTACATTTTTCGGTATTGTTGCTATGCGAGATCTTGAGCTTGAGTAGTTAAATGTAAAGATTGTGTTTCTATATAGAGAGCTCAAGAAGGAGATATACATGGACCAGCCAAAAGGGTTCATAGTACCTGGTAAGGAGGATCATGTTTGCAAATTAAAGAGGTCCTTGTATGGTTTGAAACAGTCTCCTCGTCAATGGTATAAAAGGTTTGATTCTTTTATGATGTCACATTATTTTAAGAGGTATGAATTTGATAGTTGTGTGTACATTAAATTTGTTGATGGATCACCTATATACTTGCTGTTATATGTTGATGATATGTTGATTGCTGCCAAGAGAAAGAAAGAAATCACTACGTTGAAGAAATTGTTGAGTAGTGAGTTTGAGATGAAGGATTTTGGTGCTGCTAAGAAAATTCTAGGTATGGAGATTATAAAAGACAGAAATTCTGGTTTGTTATTTCTTAGTCAGCAAAGTTACATTAAGAAAGTTCTTCATCGTTTCAACATGCATGATGCAAAGTCTGTTAGTACCCCTATTGCTCCTCATTTTAAATTATCAGGTTTATAATGTGCTAGTACGGATGAGGATTTTGAGTACATGTCAAGAGTTTTATATTCTAGTGTTGTTGGTTCTTTGATGTATGTCATGGTTTGCTCTCGTCCTGATTTATCATAAGCTATGAGTTTGGTTAGTAGATACTGGGCTAATCCTGGTAAAGGACATTGGAAGGTTGTTCAGTGGATTTTCAGGTACCTTCATGGCACAACAAATGCTTGTTTAAAGTTTGGCAAGACTGGTAAGGGACTCACTGGCTACGTGGATTCAGATTTTGCTGTCGATTTAGATAAGAGGAGATCTCTCACATGTTATATGTTCACTATTGGTGGTTGTGCTGTGAGTTGGAGGGCAACATTGCAGCCCGTTGTTGCCCTGTCTACCACTGAAGCAGAATACATGGCTGTTGCTGAAGCATGTAAAGAATCGGTTTAGTTGAAAGGTTTGTTTGCTGAGTTTTGTGAAGATAATTCTTGCATTAATTTATTTTATGACAGTCAAAGTGCTATATGTCTCACTAAAAATCAGATGTTTCGTGAGAGAACGAAGCACATTGATGTCAAATACCATTATGTTCGCGATGTTGTCGCGTAAGGTAAATTGAAGGTATGCAAGACAAGCACACCTAATAATCCTGCTGATATGTTGACAAAGCCAGTTCCTGTTGCTAAGTTTAAGCTTTGCTCAAGCTTAGTTGGTATAACTGTTTAGCCCAAGAGGCTATTTGACACCAGAAATATTTCTTTGTTGTTTCCGGGTAAAGATTCGTTTTATGCTACAAGAAGGAATTTGTCTTAAGGTGGAGTTTGTTGAGTTATGATCTAAATTCAGTTATGTACAAGATAAATGCTAACTTCTGCCGGAGCGAAGCGAGGCCCGTCACCAGGAGGCTTGGGGCGAAGCGAAGCGGAGGCTGAAGTTAGCCCATCATGTTTCCTTACCGCGCCTCGGGGGGGGGTGCGGGGGGCGGAGACCCCCACGGTATGGATCGTCGCCTATTATGATTTTTTATCTATATATACTTCATGTAAGCCGTCGTCTTGGGATAAGAAAAGTTATAAATCCCCGATGTTTGTAACCTCACCCGATATATTGAAGATTTGCCGGCTGGTGTCCGTGGTTTTTTCTCTTCTTTTTTGGAAGGGTTTTTCACGTTAAAATCTCGTGTTCCCTATATTTAATATACTGTTCTTCCTCGTTTATATCGGCTATCATTTCTGACAACAGGAGGCAACGAAAATACACTAGCTGTGCTGTGGCGTGGCTTCGGAGATGCTGTGCAAAATGGGTGCCTGCGGGGCTCAATTGTATATAGCTGCGCAGCCTTGCCGGCGAAGCAGTTGACCTATTGACCATTACTCAGTACCCTGTCGAACGGTGGAAATTGCCTCGATCTGCTGGACAAACTGCCAGTGCTGAGTTTTGCAGTTTTTGAGAACGAAAGGCAAGACTCACCTAGCGTACAGAGTTTTGCGGTTTGAGAACGAAAGGCAAGACTCACCTAGCTTACAGATCAAGGAACTGAGTGTCTGAGTCCTAATTGAACTCCTAAATAAACTACCGTGATCCAGATCACAGTCAAAGTGAGCAGTGGCCCTGGGCATGGGAGATGGTCGATGCTTCCTAGATATATCCACCAGCTGAAGGCGATAGAACACTTGTCCGAAGTTTGAATGGTAGTCCGAGGAGGTTGGCTATGCTTGCACTATAAGCATCACAGAGTATAAATAAAAGAAAAAAAACAGATGGATAGTAGTCCATCGCTACCACTTTTTTGTGGTCGCACATTCATTTCAGGTTCATTATATTTACGAATTTAAAAAAATATGGTGGAAGCCACATAATAAGGCTCTGAGTTGGACATTTGGCTAAAAAATTAGTCCCGCTCTTATATCAAACAAGCTCTGAGTTCAAGCATCCGAGCATGTTGTATAGCTGCGGAGAAGACAAACCATCTTTTACTGTCCAGTTGTCGATGCTTGAATTTTCTTTGATGCGATGATTTTCCATTGAAATCATGACTAGCAGTAGTAAAATCGGTGCTTGGATCCAGAGGTAGCAATGAATTAACATCCTGTAGGATGAATTCGCATAAGGATAGGCAATCAGAGGGAAGTAAATGATTAAGCTAAAAATATTTTTTAACACTTCCCTCTACATAAAATCTAATTAGCTCACATTTTGAGTTCTGGATAGAACACTACATCTCCACTATAACTGATGTCTACAAAAACCGTAACTTGGACTGACCTCAAACTTTGTGACATTAAAATATATAAAACTTATGGACTATCACAACTGAAATCACGCTGATAGGAGGTCTAGAGATTGAGATATAAAAATAACAAGCATACTATACCAAATGGTGACGAGTGTCGATTAGTCATATTTGAATATTCGAATCAACTTCATAAGCCGTAAAAGAAATCAGGACTAACAGTAGGACCGATAAGTTGATGCAGTGCTACAACAACACCATAGCGTTCTAACACCGGGACCTTGACTAGAACCCCCCCTCCGCGCATGTTCTCCATCGAGGCCAAGAGCAGCCCCATCTTCACCAGCTAGGGACTATCCCGGTGGCAGCTCCACGCGTGTTTTCCAATGGGGATGATGACATTCCAACTTCACCATTGGCCTTGGCTTCGACAGCTTCATGGTGCTTAGGGATGGGCTGCCACCTAGGTTCTAAGTGCTCCACTGATGTCTAGGGCTGAGTGCTCCATCGTGAATCGTGACGCCGACCTCTAGCCACGTCAGCGCCACATCACCAGCCACGTCAACCATGACCTATGGCGCCGAGCTCAGGATCTGAAGATGGGTTTTTGACGCCCAGGGATATAAATGTGAAATTTTGACAAAAAAGAACTAAATTGCAAAATATGCGGTACACGTAAAAAAAACTAGTGACTAGTGGGTCACACAGATGACATGAGAGAGAATATGTGAAACAAAAAAAATATTACATGTACGACCTATAAGATAGGATACAGTGTCATGTAATTGTGAGCCTTTGAAATCTTTGAAGAATTAAACATGTCGTGTCCTAAGATGAGCCTCCCTTAGGGATGAAGATCAGCCATGCTATCGATATCCTTCAAGAATTCGACAAAAGCAGCATAAGATGAGCCGCCTTCTTTGAGTGCCTTGACTGCTCTATCTTTTACCTCCGCCAGTCTATCTCGGAGTGCTTGCCCACCTTGAGACTCCATCACCCACTTAACCTTCGTCTCCACCTCCTCTGCCTTCACCATTTCTTCATCATAGCCGTTCATTTCCACCCCGATCTTCATCTCTTCCACAATAAACACCTTGTTCATCCTCTGCTCTGCATACAGTGGCCAGCACAGCAGGGGCAACCCTGCCATGATGCCCTCCAGTGTCGAGTTCCACCCACAGTGCGTAACAAATGCGCCCGTCGCTTTATGGCGTAGCACATCCACTTGTGGTGCCCAAGACTTGAGCACAAGCCCTCTGTCCTTGGTCCTCTCCAAGAACCCCTCTGGAAGGAGGGCCTCGAGGTCCGGCTCCGGGAGTGGCTGACCCAACGCGTCCCCAGGGTTGTTTCGTGGGCTCCGCACTACCCATAGAAACCTCTGCCCTGACTTCTCGAGCCCAATAGCCATCTCCTCAAGTTGCTTCTTTGGGAACGTGCCCAAGCTCCCAAAGGAGAGAAACACGACGCTGTTGTCTGGCTGCATGTCCAGCCACCGGAGGCACTCGTGCTCCTTGTCTCCGCCTCCCGAAACCAGCGGCCCGATGCAGTACACCGGCGGCGTGGAACGGTCAGGAACGCACAGGCCGTCCCTCAGAGCGCGCACAGCCCGCGTCTCCAGCGACTCGAAGGTGTTGACGAGAATCCCGCTGGCCTCTGCGAACAGGTAGAGCACGCGGAGGACGGCTTTTCCTGCCTGGCTGCCATTCAGAATCACTTCGGGCAGTTCCGAAGCTTTGAACGGAGGAGCGCCGGGGAGAGAGAGGACGGAGTCGTCGCCGGTGGTCTCCAGCTGGAAACCCGTGGCCATCATGCGAGGCAGGTTGAGGAAGACGGCCAACGTGCTGGCGCCCGAGGCGTAGAAGTAGTAGACGGGCAGGTTGAGCTCGGCAGCGACGCCGAGCGCGTCGCCGCAGAACATGTCGACGACGAGCGCGTCGACGGCTGGAAGCGAGCGGAGGAGGTCGCGCAGCGGCGCGTTCATGGCCTTGAGGTAGCCGAGCATCTGGACGACGGGGTCCGAATGCGTGTCATCCGAGCTGGAACTGGAATCAGCGGGGTCAGGCGGCGGCAGGACGTGGAAGTTCACGGACGGATTGGAGGCCGCGGCGCGGGCGGCCGCTGCGGAGAAGTCGGAGGACTTGGTGGGCGGCTCGGCGAGCGCGACTGTGACGGCGACGCCGTGCTGGGTGAACACTTTAGCCAGCTCGATCATCGGCGTCAGGTGGCCGACGCCGAGGCCCGGGTACAGAACCACGCTCTTCTGCTTGTTCATCGCTGGACGACTCGCACCTCAGAACTCAGAACTCCCTGCTGCTGCTGCCGCACTACGGGGACGGACCTACGCAGGTACGTGCGCTGGATTGGTGAATGAAATGTCCCTTGGAATCTGGAATTCGCGATGCAGACCATGGCGTATAAAAGGGCCCGGCGCGGATGTTATTGAAGTACAAACCCAAGATGCATTTGAAGTCATGCATGATGTACTGGTAGGGCCCTGGATGGACCAATTTATGATGTCTGGGCAATGTTCGTGCGGTGGGTAGGATAGTGCACGAAAGGAGAGGATACGTTGCTTCTCGAGGGTGAAGTCATGGAACGAATCACCGCGCAGCACGCACCGTACGTTATATATGGTACTGTATGTTCCGTGAAACATCAGGCACTTGTGTGTGCGGGAGCAGAGCACCAACGTCAGCCGTGACGCTGCAGGTGTCGGCGTCTCTGCTTGCGGCTTGCGGGTGGGCTGGCTGCAGACATGAAGCTTAGGCCTGTTTAGTTCCACTTCGTTTTGCTAAATTTTTTAAGATTTCTCGTCATATCGAATTTTTAGACGCATGTATGAAGCATTAAATATAAATAAAAAATAAAATTAATTATACAGTTTAGACGAAATCCACGAGACGAATCTTTTAAACCTAATTAGATTATGATTGGACACTAATTATCAAATAACAACGAAAATATTACAGTGCTCATTTTGTAAAAAAATTTGCATCTAAACTTGGCCTTAGAGTAAACGGGAGGTCTCCGTAACCTGCTAGGCAACCACTAAGAAGAGGCCAAAAGATGCTGACGCTATGGATGACAAAATACGAGGGATCGAGGAGCTTTCCACGCCTTTGCCGTCAAGCAGTAGACGGAAGGAACATGGTAATCCCCATGCGAGGCGGGTTAGCCGCTGGGTGTTGCACTGGCCAGCCACTGTCGGCCTGTTTGTTTGTTGGTTTCAGCCAGGATTTATCAACCGTTTTTCTCTCATAATAAACCAGCACCAGCCGACCTTATCAGCCCAGAAACCAACCAGCGAACATGCTGTATGTACGAGCAAGACACGAGGAGCTTTCTAGATGGCGCCGCTTTGTTGCTGTATTTCAGAACGGGTTTAGCGGCTGACGATGCGATCATTCAATTAACGAATTAATGTCCTCGCAAAGATTAAAAAAAAGGACGCACAATACATTCGTATATAAATGAAACAAAAGGAATACCAAAGGAGTGTAACTATTTTTCAACAGCATTGTAGACTCTTGTACCAAAGAGGCAAATACATACACCTCAACTCATAAGAGCTGAATGCTGATACAAGAGAGTAGAATTCATCAAGATTGAAAATTAGGTTGAGCATTTGGGGGAAAAATCAACGATTAACAGTGAAATTTTGGCAAAATAGTTCGAGAAATAAAACCTTTTGCCTTGAGTGTGTAAACGAGCCAAGTTTGAGCAAGCCTGGTACCTCAAGCTCAAGCACGACTCAAGCCCGAGATCTAGCCAAAGCTTATGGAGGGACTCAATCTTGGCTCAACTAGGCTCATATAACTAAAGCTTCATTCGCGCGGGAATCACTGCCCTCTAAAAGCCTTCATCACTGTCTAGCGCACTTTTTATCACTACTCAACACCTAGTGGCACTAGAGTCTTTGTATTTATTGCCGGGCTTGGAAAACAGGTCTGCGATAAAAAAAATCACCCTTGCAGCAGCTCTCCGCATGACTACCCGAGCACTCCACCTTTCCATCTACTCGCACCTTTTCTCGGGGTTGTAGAACAAACGAAGAAAGAAAGCCATTGCCTCCAAATGCCTCTTCCTCTTCCTAGTTTGTCCATTGTCCTCCTCGTAGATCTATGGTGCCAGGCACAATAAGCTCCTCATCATCAACAGTAGCATTATTCTCCTACCACCCCGCCATCACCTCTCACCCATTTGACTTTGGCATAAACGCCCTCGCTCCTTTAGTTCTCGTCCTCTCCGGGAGCAATGGCAGGAAACAAATTTCCTATGAATTTTCTAAGATTAAACCAGTTTTTTAGGATTTTTAATTTCATTGTTTTCCTTGTAAAAATATTTAGATAATTTTTTTAAAACTTATTTTTTATTATTTTTTGGATATTTTTGAAAAAATATTTTACCTTCCTCAACTTTCAACTTAGACTGGTTTACCCCTCTAACATGATGTTATATTAGCAAAAGCACCATCATAGAGAAAAATTGGACGACCGCGACAGTTGAGTAATGTAAATTGGACTTATTCCACGCGAAAACAGCCCATGAAACAGTCGTCCTAGTCTAATTCAACCCATGTGTAGCATAAAAAAAACAGTGCACGGAAATAGTCAGCCCATTCTAATTCAGCCATGATGGGTGGTGGCTGGTGGGTGATCACTCGACCAGTGGGCTCGATTTCTCCCATGTTAAGCCCTGTTTAGCAAAGCTTTAGCCCAATTTCTTAGAACTGGATATGTGGAGCTCTAGTGAAATCCTAGATATAGAGATGTAGATATATTAAGTGCATTTATATACTTTATTTCTTTTATAGTTTAGATAAAATATAAGTATATATAGTCTAGAAGCTACAATCCACCATAGATCTCAGAGCTAGAGCCATGCTAAAAAGACCCTTAATTTGACCTAACTGTTGGATCCAATTTATTTCTTCTACGAAAGTAGGCCCCAATTGATTAGTTAAAAATGCCGTCTCGAATGTGTGTTTTAGGCCATTACAAGAATTTTCTTTTTCTCTATTTCTTTTATCTTATCTTTGTTTCTATTTTTCCTTTGGCACATGTTTTTTATTGTTTATTTTCCTTACAGTTTTTATTTTTTATTTTTTATTTCTGTACTTGTTGTATTGTAAGATGCTTCATGAATATTTTTGTTCTTTATGTAGTATCCATAGGATAGGACGCATGAAATGTTCCATAGTATATTTTGCATCTTTTACATAGTATATCCATAGAATGTTTTACAATATTTTTTTTATTGATCATTCACAAACTACCCAATGCCCATGAGATATTTTATAATATATTTTAGGTTGTCCATGATATACTTTTTACTGTTCATACAGTATCATCAGTGCCCATAACATGTTCTGTGGTATATTTATTTTTTTCTTTTACTTATTCACCTTTTATCATTATTTTAAAATGTATTTTTCTTTCTTATAATTCCTTTTTCTATTTCATATTGTATTTGTTTCCTCTGATATATGTTTTTTTTTTGTTTTTTCTTGTTTATTTTTTCTATTTTTCCTATATATTTTATAGCATTATTTTTCTCTCCATGGTCTTGTGGTGATATTCACTTGAACAATTTTTCTATAGCATAATAAGATTATTCTCATATTATTTGTTAGACAATATTCTAAATTATCATTATAGTATTCTTGAAATGTTTAACGATGGGTATTCTGGATTGTTCACTTAGGGTTTTGAGATGTTCCATGATGTACTGGATTTTCCCAAAGTATATCATGTTCCGTATGTGGTGTATTTTCAATATTCCAAGAGTACCCGTGAGGTGTTCTATGGTGTATGTTTTGTTGTTGGTTACTATTACTTTATATGGGATGTTCCACAATGTATTTTCAATTGTTCACACAGTGTCTATGAGATGTTCTATAGTATATTTTAAAATGTTTGCCTAGTATCCATGGGATCTTTGATGGTATAATTTAAATATTCTCATTACGCATGAAATCTTCTCATTTTCAAATACTAGACACGAGTATTATGGAATAGTATTTACATGTTCTTCTAAATCTAGAATATTGTTCTTTTGAACCTATAACATTTTCCTTATGAAGGCAAAACGTTATTTCCTGAATCTAGAAAATTGTCTTGCTTAACAATGAGAAAAATGATCTCAATGAAATTTTATCTAAATATATCCAAGTGTTAATCTTATTTTGAAAGAGTTATAGTAAGAAACACAATGGTGCAATTGAAATTTAATTTAAATACTTAGTTTGGCAACTACATATTTTATTTTTTTTCAAAAAATTTCATCTGGCGCAGATGTCAGTAAATTTAGTTTATCCTTTTGTTGCATATATAATCTAAAGTTTAGCCATTAAACTTTAGCTCCTGAGGCTCTAAATAGATAGTCTAAAATGTTGTCTAAAGTTTAAGCAACCCTCAAAATACTATTAGTTTATTATACCATACAAGTGTGATAGAATGGTCAGTTTTGCTCTCTTCAACTTTTTCTCCTCCCTCGTAGCACCTAAGGGACAAATAAACCGAGGGACGCAGAAGTGTGCTAAAATGCTATTTTTTCTTTCACCTCTTTTTTGTTTTGCTTTTTTTCTGTATGCGGGTACAAATAGGGGAAAAAAATTGCTTCTGGCCTTGCCGCCTTGGGCACCAGCAGAAAGTGCAGGGCATCAGCTGCATGAAAAATATACAATTAAATAGCCTTGTGAGTTGTGACTAGTGGTATATCCCTCCTATGCCCTATACGAATACCATGCTACCGACAATCCCAACTACTCAAACTTCTTCGTGTGTGCTCTGTACATTGGTGACCACCTGGGAGGAATCTCTTCACAGTTCCACTGGACATTGGGGGTCCAATCTGCAGATGGAAGATTGGACATCACATGTATATGTACACAAAAATCCCCTTTCTTTGTGCTCTGGTTCATTTAGGAGCAGTGAGCAAAAAGTGCAGGGCGTCAGCTGTTAAGCATTTATTTTGATGGTAGCTTCTCCACTTTGCTCTCCCATGTCCTTCGTCCAGAACTCCAGATGAATAAACCAAAGACAAAAATGCTGTACACATACATAATATATCCTTTCTGCCCACCAAGTATTTACTGGAATTCAGAAATGCTCCTTGTGGAACTCAAATTTCGTTGTGTTTTTCCCATTGAATTCGTGGCACAGTTTGTTTAGTTCTTGTGCAAGAACTGGAGCTCCACAGTAGAATACACCTGCGTGCAACCAAATCATTTTTAAAAATAAAAAATGTATAGAAGGTACATAATTTATTTTCTTTTCTGGAACACACACGATAACTGTGCCATTATACTAATATTGCCATTAATTAATATAGAAATAGCTTGATTACAATGCACCCCACACACCCTTGTAAAGTTTGTTCATGGAAATGGAATTCTAAATAAAACTGAGTTGGTTATTCTCACTGTTTCGCTCAATCATGCAGGCCAAAGCTTAATTGCTATAAATTGTTAATGCATCTGCATCTTTATGCAGCGGTGTGTTTAACACAGATGAAGTTTTGATAAAGGACATACAAGTCATTCATAAATATGTGCATGACTCTATAAAAGAAAACTGAGAAGCTTAACCAGAATATCTGGCAATGTAGTATGTAGACTAACCTATCTTGGCATATGGATGCTTGGAGGAAATTTTAGACAGGACTTTTTTCCAATTTGGTCTTGCAAAGTGTGTCCGGACCTGCATAATCAGCATACGGATGATGATGGGAGTATTAGCTTATACCTTAAAAGGTGATTGTACACTGTTTTAATCATTTATGCTAACAGATGACAGGTAGAAAACTCAGCATTCTAACATTACTGACTTAACTGAGAGTGGAGCTGTTAATTGCTCTACTTACTTTAGTTCCAGAGACAATGTCAACGCCATTCTTTGCGTGGTTCAAAGCTTGAAGCATGGTGATGAGCGCTGACCGAGCATCCCCTTCCTCATAAACACTCGTGAGGTAGTTGTGCATCTCAATGATATTCTAGAATGAAGCAAAGGCAAACTGTAAGTAAAACCCACTTAAGGGAACATATTAATTCTGACAATTAAAAAATGCAATTCGAACAAAACAAGTGGTCAATTGGTGTACCCTTTGGTCCAGTTCAGCAATCTCATTCATGACTCCCTTGAACCAATCAAAAGAACCTTGCTCACGTGTAACCCAATAAAAGTAGGCATTTGTGGTCCTTAGAACCCTCTTTGATCTTGATGTGACTGTCATAAGTGTGCTCAGATCAATGTGCGGCTTATTCGGACCAACTGGAGGATAAAGATCAGTGGAAGCATCCTGCCAACACGCGGGCACACACATAAAACAGAATTGTTGTTTGCAAAATGCCGAAAGAATATTTTTTATATGTGATCTGTTATTTCACTAATGGGATTAGGAAGGTCCGATGGTGACAAAGTGAAGATACAGAAGATAGTAAATTACCTCCTCTTCCTCCATCCTTATGATATTGTTAAGAAGATCTTTCAGTATGCTGATAAAAGGAGTTGCACCAATTCCTAATCCAACAAGTAGAAGAACATCATACTTGCTGTAATCCTGAGCAGGAGAACCATAAGGTCCATCAATCAGAAGTTTTGGTAAGCTGCATTATCAAAAGACAAACATTATAACATGTAATTTATTAAAGACCTATTACACACAAAATCAAGCCTTTATGATTGAGGGCTCATACACTTTCTTGGTTGTCTCATCTGCTCTAAGAAGGCCACTTTTACCACCCACTGGGGGTTCACAAGCTGCTGCGAAAACCCTCTTGAGCTCTCGTGTCCAGTCACCAAGTTGTCGAACATGAATGCTGAGATAATTGTCCCCAGGCGCTGAAGTAATTGAGAACGGATGCCTATGAAGACAATGGAAATGCTCAGTGCTCAATGGGCTTCATCGAGACTATTTATGAAGCGTTCATGAAAGTTGGTAGTTTCTATCCAAGCAAGGGCATAATTCAATCAAAATTTATTGCTACAAGTACAAATTACCACTCAAAGGGTGACACTGCTGGACATTGAACAAACATATATTGCCCACTCTTGTACCGGAAAGCAGGAGGCTTGGACATTTGCAATGTCAACACATTACCAGGATATATGGCCACCTGAAAGGAAAAATAACAATAACTAGATTAGTAGGTCCACAGAAAATGAATGCTCAAGTTTCTCATGTCTTTTTGATTGACCTTCAATAGCCTGACAGAATAACTGCCAGACCTGAAGAACCTCAGCACCCTCTCCCCTACATACAAGCAAACAGGCACTGCCAGATACATCCATGTCTGCATCAGTAACAAAATACAAGAACCTTAGGGCTCAAACTTTGATTATTTCATGTGCAAAGAATGAAAACAAATATAAAAAAAAACTCACCGTTTTTCGGTACCAGACATGAATGAGGTACAGGAACTGGCCATGAACAATGAGAGCCAAATACACAATTATGAATAAGTGATGAGAGTACCAGAAGGCATTGAAGCCAGTCAGTTTGTCAAATGGTTTTGGAAGCTTCACTAGGCTACGGCGGAACCATCGTGTTGCTAAAGTGAAAGCAATAATCATACAGATAACCATAATTACACCAGTGATGCCTTCCACTCCTTTGACCAATGTAAAGTATGTTGGCTTTGTTTCACCGAAGTACTGGCCCAGAGGAGCATACTTCTCATTTGATGAATGTATAAGCCGTGGAAAATCACACACAAGGTGGTTCCCTGCATGGAGGATTATACCAACAACGATTGCTGCTGCAATAGTCTGCCCATTAAAACAACAAAACAAATTATTTTATTAGTTTTCTTAGTCAAAGTCTCATATTTCATATGTTGCATCTAGTGAGTAGCTTTCCATGTAATTCAAATCCCTGTAGCCACTAAGTATAGGCCATCTTCTACTATGATAAAGCTATTCTTTGGTAGTTGGAGATGAGCAAGCATATTTTATCATTGAAGGCAAAAAAAAGAAGAAGGAAATACTAGATGTGTTTCTGTACAGAGAGGATGGATCACTTCATCAACCAGAATACATTTTGTGTTTTGCGTAATTGTTATGCTCTGCATATAATTCATAAATAAACTGTTACAGAATTAAGCATCCCACTGGACATGAGTAACTGAACATACTTTTTTTTAGATAAACTGAATAAATTTATTTGGCTCACGATGAATTGGTACAATAAGTACACACATAGAATAAAAGGTACAAGAAGGGTGTTATATTCAGACTTCTACAGTGGGGGCCTCCCCTGCTGTATTCTCTGCTAAAAAAAACACCTATATTCAGACTCACTAAGTACATGATCTTTTTTTTAGAAAAATAAGGTTAAGCACGTGAAAATAAAGTTGAATATCCTGCATCAACATGAACAGATGATGCAAATGCCCATTTACTTCCTTTCAGTCCTAAATTAACTGATTTAGGTACAAATTAACTCATTAACATGAAACTCTGAAAACTATATTGGCAGGATAAAAAGAGGCACTGACAAACTAATGACTAACCTTGTGGAAGTTTATATTATCATCAAATGGTAATGCCCGTGCAGCCCTTGTATTTCTCAACCAAGTAATGGTGTTACGGCATACTGGGAGGAGGATAATTGCCATGTTCAGCTTCAGGGTTTCAGCAGCGCCTTTTGCAGTGGTCACGCAGTAGCCCATCACATTAAAGACATACCTGTTGCG
Organism: Miscanthus lutarioriparius; assembly: GCA_904845875.1. Classification (NCBI taxonomy): domain Eukaryota; kingdom Viridiplantae; phylum Streptophyta; class Magnoliopsida; order Poales; family Poaceae; genus Miscanthus; species Miscanthus lutarioriparius. Next base: position 30,904,373 of record CAJGYO010000005.1, read on the forward strand.
ATACTGCATGAACTTCCAAGTGAACAGTCCGGCCATTATTCCAATCCATAATGCAAGTACCCATAGGCGTTTCCAATTATCCTCCAAGTAGTAACTCAATGTAGTACTTATCTTGCGAATTGGACTCTTTTTCCTTAAGCCTGCTAGGTTCTGACTTAGTGCTTGGCTTGTGTAACTTAGCGCCTGACTGTAGTTCATGTAGGTATCCTTCTGCAACAGAAGGGTCTCCAACTGCCACAACTGCAATACCAATAAAACCCACACATTCTTTAGGAAAAAAATAAAGGCTACTTTAATAGTAATGGGTTAGATTAATAAAAATAATACTCTAGATTAATAAAAAATAATACTCTTTTAACAAATAATAGGCCATTGTTTCATACAAGTGGTCAAGAAGGAACATCATGCATTTGTAATAAAAAGCTGATAAGCGCACATCTGGAGACAACTAAGGCTGATGTAACTACTACAAGAGTACAAGTTAAATAAAGTGTTCTATATTATAAAACAGAAAAATGACCTCATCAGCTGAACAACTCGTGCTCTAGAGAAACAAGATTTATATGAATAAAAGCAAATCCATAATGTATCCCAAAAAATTATGTGTACATAGAATTAAAATAATTCTTCAAAAGGAAGTAAACGCACAATTATGGAAAAGAAACATCTACGCGAGTTATTGAGGGACTTTTCCCTTGAAAAACACCAAAAATTGAAGTGGCCTTACTGTACTGTATGAATATGTTAGCACATCACGTCAATAAAAAAATGGCATTTACAAAAGAAATATTTTTTCCTCAAACAGGAGAAGTGGTATCATTATATTAAGAGAAAAAATGGGAATAGATCCCATACAAAGCCACACCAACACACACCACTAGGATTTATAAAAGGCGTACCATAAAGTGAGTGTACTAAAGTATAATACAAAGAAATCCAATGGGGAAATAGGTGAAGAAATCCAACATCGCATTGGCCACTGGAAGGGTGACTCCCTTTCACCTATGTAGTTCATCCTATTCATGGTGTATTGTATTGAATTCCTTGAAACACTCAGCCAGTGCGGCAGGATTATTACAGCGACTACCAGTGCGAGGTGTGCAACTTAGGGTATCTCTGTATGCTAATGATGTAATTCTCTTCCTTGTGCCAAAGGGAGGAGGAATTGAATTTGATCCAGCAAATACTTCAGATTCATGGAAATGCTTCTGGGCTAAGAAAAATATGCTCAAATATTCAGGAACACCTATAAAATGCCAAGAGGAGGACATGGTATAGTCATTCAGAGTAAGTTGCCTTGTGAAATAAAACATTCATGCACTTATCTAGACTTCACAAGAGTTTTTCCCACCTTTGCAACCGGACCTCACCCCAACCCCCACACACCTCCTCCTGCATGTGGCATGCCCTCGCAATTTGCCTCTTTATCCAGGTCGCTCACTCACCACGTCCCACTCAGCTGATGCAAGTTTGTATGAATAATGTATTTTGATTGCACATTATCATTTATGGATTCCAATAATTTTTTTATAAATGAGCTGCAAACTTTTCACAAAAGGACAAACACGCCACCCAAAAAGATTGAGGACATTACATACTTTTGGCATCCACAAAAAGCAATCCAACCCGCCTTGGATCTCGGTTGCCAAACAGCCATTAGCTTTTGCTTTTTGGACCCTCAAGCTTTCCATAATCTAGGTTTTCACAATCCAAGTTACACAAGCTGCATTCCAGAATCTATAGCTGAAATAAACAAGGCCCTAATTGACCTATTATTCTTGTTGCTTGGGAACTAGCAAAACATCATGATGTGTGTTTTTAATAGCATCTCTCTGAATGCTCTGGCAGTCAAGAAAGATGGCGTTTTGTGTTGTGCTGCAGGGCCAAGGAGCTCCAAGCCCCTTAGTCCAACACTCATATCACACACAACCCATGTGACCCTCCGATAAGTTAACAGGCTCCCCTGTCACCACATGACCCCTGAGATTTTCTAGGTTTTTCGACCATGGGCTATGATACCACTTGTTAGAGTGCGCAGCAAATCTGACCCAACTCGCTATACCCACGAGCCGACGCCTCTTCAGGCCTAGGACACCGAAGCCCACAAGAAACCCAAGCTCAGAGAGCTACCTCAACCCAAAAGACACGTGGGGGTTGCCCTACCTTATATGTTGTGCTCCTCCACCATCAATTACCAATGTGGGACTAAACCTAACAAGTCTAGTAAACAAAGTTCGTGTGGACCTGTGTGTTGTGGCCATCCACTCTTGAGTAGTGGCGCATACGTTCTAGTTCTTCTAGGGAGGGGGTGTACGTGTTGTACTCATTCTCTTTTTCTTCTACAGAACATAAAAGCAATTATATCACTGTAGCCCTCTTTGGTTGTAACGTTTACACTAGCAGTACCTGGTGCTGCACATGGCTCATGTGACCACGATATCCAAAGTTTTTTGTGATGCCCATTTAAATAATTATTATGTCTAGAGAAAGTGTGGATTGGACTTGAATCACCTGGTGCAAAGGATGACCAGGGCTGGTCTACCCCTGCCCACTATGAATGTGGTCTAACATGACACGTACCACAGAAACCGAAAAGGCCAATGCCCAATGAGAGCATCATGGCCCAGCAGACAGTACACTCCCATACTATGTCAAGGTTAAAGGGGGAAGAAGGATAGAAACACCACAATTGACTCTCATAATTAGCCCGTTGTGGCGGCTAATCTGCTGAAATCAGCATGCCAAACCTTGTGCCTTTCAATATATGAAACAATCATGGAGCACTGATGAATTGTTTTGACCGCTTCCTTTGGAGCGTAGTACTATTATTTTTACTATACTACCACTGTTCCAAAAACAATGCAATTCTAGGTTTAGAACAAGTCAAATTTTCTTAAGTCTAATTAAGTTTATGCATGGAAAATAGTATCAACATTTATGCCTCTAAACAGGTTTTCTATGAAAATATATTCTATAATTATATAATGATACTTTTTTGGTAGCTTAAATGTTAATTAAAACTGTTTGACTCCTCAAGAGAGTTGAAGTCTTTTGGGGACTGAGGAAGTACAGACAGATTACAGCACTCTTTAAAAGAAAAGGAGGTCAATGGCCATGAGGACGTGGTGGGGGCAACAAGCTGTGAACTGTGAGCAGCAAGGATGACATTGAACACGGCAAATGAATGAAACATAAGAAATGCATGCAAGCTGATCCATAGCTGCTCACCAACTCCGACATAAATGATGACGGGAAAAAGGATTTTATTGGGTACCACTTCCCATTTGTTTTTTGTATCGAACAGTAGATTAACTGCATGTACTCAGACACTAACATTTCCAGGGGCAAAATTTTATTGCTACCACAGTAATGGGCAGCCTCTTTGGCTGGTTATAATGCGGTAGCGCCTAGTAATGCGATAGAAAATGAAGTTTAGATAATCAAAGACAAGTCTTATAATGCTTGGTACTAATCCACTATCATGTCATAAGAGACAAAGCCGCAGTCAACTACTTCTCAAGGTGCAGTGTGCACTGATCAACATGTACGTGAACTAGCTGCCAAAATCCTCTATGAAGCTAACCAAATACTGACACTTCTTTCACCTAACTATTGTCACCACTGTTGCTGGCAATAAACATGTGGTCAAGAGTCAAACTGTTTCACTGCATAATCGTGTGATTGATTGCTAACAATGTTAGCTTACCTCAATGTAGCCAAGTCCTTCAGGATCAAGCTCCTCCATGATCAGGGCGGCATACTCTTCAGCTTGCTCCTTAAGCCTGGACAGCTTGTTGGCAGATGCACTTAACATGATAATCTGGAACAGTAGAAAGATAAACACCAGTTAGTACAGTGTTGGAGGCATGGAGCGCAAACTCAGCGTGATCTCATATTTTACCAAACCACTGGAAAGTAACCCATAACAGCATATGGCTGATTCAGTTCCTAACAGTGACATCGTCGAAAGGCACCCACATGCCTTTCAAAAACTACTTAGCTCACCAAGTCATCATTCAACGCATTGCTTCAGCGGATGCAAGAAAAAAAGATTAGCTGGCCTGTCGGAAATGCCCCTTACCTACTGCCGCTAGACTGCAGGCTGCCATCCACTGAAAATTTACTGGAATGCCCTCACACGTTCTAGAAAGAAGGGTGCCCCTCTCCTGAAGGCTTAAGAAAAAAACGAGTGTCCTAAAACTAGCAGGTAGGAGTGGGTATGGCGTGATGCTTTCCACGCCGGTTTCGCTCACCGACTACGATTGGACGCAAATACTTTTCGCGTACACCCTTCAACCCTGCGAGGATTTCCTCCAAAACCCTCCTCTTATCGGATTATCACAGGTTAACTAAGATTTCTCCACCACTCAAAAATAATTAAGAAACAAAAGTAATCCGTAAGGTCTGCGATATGGATGCGCTACCTATTCGGAGAACAAAAACAGATATTGCTGTGGCAGTGCCGAGAAATTAGACAGCTCAATGGACCAAATATAAAACTCTTGCCGTCAAAGGACGCCTAAATGATCCGAGTTTGATATCCCCAAATAGCAAATCAGAAAAAAGAAAGGACGAAAGAAAAGGGAAAGAAACTGCTTGTAGTGCAGCACCACCAACTCCAAGCACAGCCATGGGCATGGGTGTTTGTTGCTTACCTCTTTCACCTCCTCCTCCCCAATCCGGCCGTCCGCGTTCTTATCCACCCTAATTAAAAAATGGCAAAATCAATACGGTTATTGAAAACAATAGACGAGTCTCAAAGTAGCTAGCTAAGAGTGGCGTAATGGTGGGCATGGTAGCGGGGTGGTATACATGTCGAAGAAGATCTGGAGGCGGGAATCGAAGCTGTTGTCCGTGATCTGCTGCCAGATCTCGCGCAGCTCCTCCTTGTTGATTTTGTCGACCTGCATCTGACGGCGGCGGCTCAATGTGTCAAACAGCTCGAGCGCGAACTCTTTCGATTCCGTCATCCCTGCACGTGCACGTGCAGCTCCCAATGTTTCAACGGCGAAGGGAAATGGGGGAGAAAGTCGAGGGGAGGCAGCGCGGCGTGGTGGTACCAATGCATTCCGCGAAGTCGGAGCGGGAGAGGAAACCGTCGCAGGCGAGGCGGTCGAAGTTGGCCTGCACCTCCATCCAGGCGTTGTTGGCCTTGTTGCTGCTGATGAAGCGGAGGCCGCGGAGCGCCTTGTGCGCGCCGAAGCGCGTGCGGTCGAGCTGCGCGCGCTGCCGCCTCGCGGCGCGGGCAGCGAGGGCCGACTCGATGCCTGACGACGGCTGCTGCTGCTGATGCCCCTGCCCTTCCGCGCGGCTCTGGGTGCGGCCGAAGCGCTTGGTGAGGTCCTGCGAGAACTGGCGCGCGATGGACATGGCCTCCGCCTTGAGCTCCTGCGAGAACTGCAGCAGCCGGTGCGACGAGGTCCGCCTGATCGACGGCGACCGGGACCGCGACGACGACGACGCACCGCCCGCATGGTCCCCGCGCGCGCCCAGCGGCAGCCCGGTGGCGGCCCCCGCCGCGGCCGGCTCGACGCTCCGCAGAATGATGGTGTCGTCCTCCTGCAGGTCGAGCGTGACCTCGACCAGCTCCTCCCCGTCGTCGGAGCTGCGTTCGGAGCCCCGCGGCGAGGAGCCAGTGCTGAGCGACCGCGGCGTCGTCCCCGCCGAGCCGCTCCATCGCTGGTGGCCCGGGGCGGCGCCGCCCCTCATCGCCGACCCAATCAGAAGCCGCTTTCCAGCGCGGCCCCCGGAACAGTCCAATGCTCGCAGAGGAGACGCGATCGACTGCTGGCTGGATGGATTTTGGGGATTGGGGGTGGCTTTGGAATCTCTGGGGAAAGGCGCCCGCAACGCGTCCGAGCGGGAGCCGAGCCGACGAAAGAGGAAGGCGCAACGGGAGAGCAATATATGAGGATGAGGGAGGAGGCGAGCACGGTGGGCCGGCCCACGCAAATGCACAACTATATTGACCATCAACAGTAGTACAGGACTCAGTGTAGGTCTGTAGTACGACCACCCTAGTTCTACTGCTACTAGCACGTACTAGTACTACACTTCTGCCGATTAGCCCAGCACAAATTCGTGGGGTAAAAGAGCAGTCTATTCGTGTGCTTGAGAATCTGACATGAGCATTTTCTCCACCAGAAACACTTCATAATAACTTTTCCCTTGCTCCTCACTCTGTTTTTCAACCAAAATCACTCCATCACAAAATCAAAGAAGTGTGTAGCTCTACCAAACTTGTCTTAAGATATATAACCATGATTTCTTTCTTTTCTTCAGTGATGGAAATTCATCGAAACCTTAAATTCTTGTAGGAAACGAATAATCCCCTGTCGTAAAATGAGGCCATACGATTACTTATGATTTTCTTATGCTGAAACCAGTTGACCATCTGAGCATTATTGTATTAGCCAGCTTTTGATTAACGTGGACATGCCACCTAGAGCTAGTATTAATTATCACTCATAAAATGACTCCGTATATCTAGGAATGCAAAGATGTATTCTGACTAGAAAAAAGTTGTACAAAATAAATTTGACCACTAATTTATCTTGTTAATCGATAAAAAAACAACAACTAAAAGACACTTTAAATACAAATCTATTAGTGCAAGTTATTGTGTCCTTTGCATAAAATTTGACTATTTGTTGGTTAAAATTTGTAGAATTTTGGGCATATGGCTTTGCCCTTGCCATAATTGAAGATGGAAGTGTCCACCCCAGCGGAAACCGACAGTAGTGGAGGCGGTGTGCGAGCTGTGGCCTTTTGTGTCCATCGATGATAAGGACTCCTCAGCTTCACTAAAGGCATCCACACCCTTGCGCACCTTCATACCTTGTTAGAAGAATCTGCCGCCATGACCTGAGAACTCCAAGAGCGGGCGATGGTGCTGGAGCTTGACCCGCCACCACCTTGGTTGGATCCTCTGTGGCTGTCGACTCAGCCCTAGCGCCTAGGTCTGAGGGTTAGTGGGGATCCTTGGCTCCCCCACCGGCAGAGAGATGGAGCGTAAAATCTGACTCGTGGGGCTCTATCCCGGGTTAACAATGGACATCAGGAGGGAGTCAAAATCCATAAGAACGAAGAGAGTGTGGAATCTTTTGGCCAACTTTAGGCTATCCAATCCTTGTTCCTGCTATCTAAATCTTGGTTCCTACAGTCTCCTCCTTAGGTAAGTTGTTCTAGGTTTAGAAAGAGTCGGTGAAGACAAGAGATTTCAAGCTAGAGGACTTATCATTCCCGATGAGGAAATCAGATCATATTGACGCCTAGCAACCAACATCAGTTTCTCTATGGATATTTTGAAGTAGAAAGGGCAGAAGAAAGCCAACACAATAGTATTCAAAGAGGACGATGGCTAAGGGTGGGTGATGAGTCTGGCAACTAGAGCCTAGGCCGAGGCCACCACCTCCCCCACCACGCTAGAGGAATGAATGACATATTCTAACTAGGAAAAAGTCATACAAAATAAATTTAGCCCTTAGTTTATCTTACAACATGTTGTTAACCGATAAAAAATCAACACCTCAAAGACACATGGAATCCAAATCTATTAGTGCAAGATTTTGTGTCCTTTGCATAAAATTTGACTATATGTCGGTTAAAACTTCCAAAATTTATCTTTCTCCTACTCAATATATGTGTTATATTTCTGAATAGAGAGAGCCGCAGGGTTATCTCTTTTTTGTTGTCTCTTTCCTCCATGTAGGCAAAATATGTCATGTAACGTGGCTATAGCCACTCATCACTCATTATACTTGCTCTATATGATATTTAAATCATGTGGATTTTATAGAAATTTAGCATGACCCAAGTATAATTTTCATTTTTTGGCTGAAACACTTCAGCCGACGTGTCGATTCACTTTGTAGCATAGAACCTTTTTTAAGGACGGCAAAAGTTTTAAGTAGACTATATTTGAGAAAATCTATATAGCTCTACTCTAATCAAGGTGTTCGGCTACAGGAATAAGTTGTTGTCACTATAGTGATTCGAGATAGAAGAAAGAGTCACAGCTGCTGCTTCTACGCTTCCGTGAAAGTGGGTCATGGCCCCCCTTGGCAATTGATTTTTTTTTCTTAATGATGTTTATGGCTAACTCTTAGGGAGTCTTAGAGATTTGCACACTAGAGATAACATGAATATTGTTGGCCCCCTCTTGAATCTCCTTCGAGCTCCGCCACTGAGTTGGAAGGGATATATCGTGCGTCAAGGGATGTAGTTCTGTAGTTTGGTATAAAAAGTTTGTTCGTTGTACTTTCGGCGGCAGCAGCTGCTGCAACTATTGAACTACACGATGCTGTAGAACATGCCCAAGGGCCAGCAGTATCGTTGTAGGTAGCTAATATAATCGAGTTTAATCGAAGAAGCAGGCCGGTACCCACTGCATACGGAATGTCTCTCTGCAAGTCTGTACTACGCAAGATAACTTAGCAGAGAGAATCGGCTAAAAGGTGCTGGAAACAGGGAACATAGATCTGATATTCAGATGACTAGTATATACTTGTATGCCATTTAAAAAAAAATGGAATGTGTTTCGTAAGGTTGTACCATATTCTTGACGTGCTACTTTACCTACTGCTTGGTGATGAGTAGTAGTAGGTGGCCATGCATGTTTGCCTACGCACAGAAAATTATGGAGAGGTGCACGTACGGTTGGCATGGATTCCTTCGTGTTCATGCATGCCTTGGATGGTTAAAGCATTGTCGCCGAGACGAAGCCATTCGTGTCTCGGGAGTTCATTGGCTCCAAAGCCAAGAAACAAGGCGCGTGTTTTTTACTTGATATTCATGCAGGCTGCAGCATCACCCTTCTAGAGACAGATTTTTTCCCTTTTAGACGTAGAGAGAAAAAGACTCTTGAGTCATATATTTTGTCACACATGTACAAAACGTTTTAGAGAGGGAAACAGCTAGCGCCCGGGCGTCCGGCACCAGGACGTGTCCGGACGCAGCTCCCAGCCTGTAATTTCACCCGTCCGATGAAACCGGCCCGCAAAAGAAAAATGATTCGAGCGAGCGCGTCTGTCCCCGCATAATGGAAAGGAACGTGCATGTCACTTTGCGGCGGCCCGTCCCCGCCACGCCGCCATCCCCCACTGCGCTCCGTCCCCCGCCGCGCCGCGTCACCTCCATGCCCGTCTCTGCTACGCCCCATTCCTGACATGTCGCCGATGTCGTGCGCAAATATGCAACATCCAGATCTACTTTTGAAATATTGAGATACAACACTTGCAACATACAAAAAAAAGACACATGAAACACTTGAAACATACATCTGAAACACTTGTAAAAACACCTGAAAACATTTGAAAACCATAGCAAAACATACACAACATACAGATAAAACACTCGCAACATATGCATTAAACGTTGGGAACAGAGCTTGCAACATACCTCTGAAACAATTGCAACATATGCAACATCTCGATCTACTTTTGCAACATCATGATGAAACACTTGCAACATTGAGATGACACTTCTGAAACACTTGAAACATACGCTTGCAACATGCACTTTCAACACAATATCACCTTGCTGTTTGGATGAATGGACGCTCGTCGTTGGAGCTGGACACCGACAGCACATGGAGCTCGCCGGTGCAGCAGCGGCGCGGCCCTCCTGTGATTCTCAAACGCCAACGCCCACTCGTGGCCCAGGCTCACGCCCATGGGCGGTGCCCCTGTTCTGCTACTCCAGCGCCGTTGCTCACTTGGCCGCAGTCGTCCAGCATCGTCGGCTCGCGGGGGATGGGGCGTGCGGTCGGCCATGGGGTGCGGTGCGGTGGGAGGAAGGGCACAATGCGAATGGGGATGGGGCGCGGTTGGGGAAGGGGCCGCAGCTGGGCAGACAGATAAGCAGCCATGCCGTAACGGTGGAGATTTTTTTTTCTTTTTGAGAGGCTGGTCCGCTGCGGACTGTGAGCCGCGTCCGCAGTGGAAGGACGCCCGTGCCCGTGACGGGGAAGAGGCCTGTGATTAATGACACACATATATACGGAGTACGTACGCACTATACTACATCATGACATGAATGCTCGTCCCATTCCAGACCATATATGTTCGCTCGTTGCGTCATCCATCGTCTGGAATGCGAAGCCGTCGCGTCTTCCGTGATCTGGAGTCCAAAGCCTTGTGTCGACCGTCGACGTTGTCGCTGGCTGCCTGTGTGCTCTCCAGTCCAGTTACCCTGCTCTCTAGTCTCAAATCCTCGATCCGATCTATCTTGGTGAGTGGTGATCTAGTTTGCTAGTTTTCTGCTGCTGGGCACTTACGGTCTACACTCTACAGGGAGGAAGATTCAAAATTGTTTGTTTGCTTGTTTTGTAGTAATTTTGTTTTTTTTTGCTACGAATTCACAATTTTTGTACATTCCAACTCATATTAGCAAATCCCCCCGCTCACAATTTTTGTACATGTCAACTCATATTAGCAAATCCCGTGCACCCCCTACCCCCTGTCGATGTTTGACCACCGATAGCCTGCCACGGGGTACCAAGGGCAAGATATTTCAAGCCGGCGATATCTTTGAACTCGATGGTAAACGCAAGAGACAGTCAATTTATCCTGGTTCAGGCCCTCGATCGTAGATCGAGTAACGACCCTACGTCCAGTCGGCGTTAGCCTTTGTGTTGGATTGATTATGAAGTGTTATGTTGTACAATTGTCGTCCTCTCTCAGGAGCCCTACCCTCCTTTATATAGTCAGGAGGCCAGAGTCCTAGTCGGTTTACAATGAGATTTCCTAGTAGGATTACTTAATAGTTCTATTACTAAGATTATATGGTAAGAATCCTAGTTGAACTAGATCTTCTCTCTCTCCTTACGGGTATCCTGTGGGTCCCGTGATCGACAAGCCCCCGAGCACTTCATGGTTGAGCTCGAAAGTCTCGCTTTGCTCCTTCAAGTCTTGTTAGGTAGGAACAAAATGTTATCCGAAAGTGCTTTACGGAGTGAAACCTTGTAACGCTTCTTGGGACCTTCGAGTGGTGAGTGTTTTGTGAAGAAAAAGTACATCATCTGGTTGTAGCCCCAAGCCTCTTACTATTTGGAACAAGGAATTTGGAGGATCTTGTCTTGAAGTTGCTCGATTTTTCGTTGAAGTTTTGTCAAAAAGAACTTGAATATGGCTCGTTAGGGTTCTTTTTGTCGTAATGTCTTGAAGTGGTCTGCGTTGAGAAAGTCTTTTGGTGACGTGCGCTTTTTGAAGAAAAAGTGCACTCACCGAGTGTAGCCCCGAGCCTCTTGCTATTTGGAACAAAAAGTTGGAGGGTCTTGATCCTTTATGTTGTTTGAAAATTTGTGTTCGAAGTAGTCCCGAGACTTGAATTATGTCATCATCCGAGTAGTTTTTGTGGCATCTTTTCAAGCGGCCCTTTAGTCTTGGATTAAACCATCATCCGAGTAGTTTCGCGGCATGCAGCCTCCGAGCCTATAAAGGTTCTTTTGGGTGAATTCTTGTCTTCAAAAATTCGGGACTATGTATCCCGTAGTGGCCGTGCTTTCTCCGAGTTCTTCTCTTTAGAAAAGAAGTCGGATGAAGAGTCTTGATGTGTCGTCGTCGTTGTAGTCTTGAGTTTCTTGTATTCTTGGTCCTTTGTCTTTGGTTCCGAGCCTCCGGAGTAGTTGAAATGAAGGTCGAGCTCCCTAGCTTAGTGTTGATTAAGCTATGATGTTTGGCCGAGCCCCAGCATATATATCCGTGTTGTTTCGTTCGGGAAGAACTCGGATGCGAGGTCTTAAGCGTATTCTTTGATAGTCTGCTGTTGTCGGATGTAGTTGTATGGTGGTGGTTGAGTGTAAACGCTTTTTGTTCACGAGTTGTCTTTGTCTTTGGTATATTCTTCCGAATATGCCCGTCTCGAAATCTTATTTCCTCTACTTTGAGTCATCTATTATTGAGTCATGTCTTTTCACTTTGTGTCCTTTGTTAGGCTTATTTTGTTGGTACTCCTAGTCCATGTCGCGCTCCTTTGGTCTATAAATCTTGTCCGGAATGCTTGTTTTCATCTATTGGATATTCATTTGAAACTTTCGTGGTCATGAACATGGTAGTTTGTGAAGTAGAGCACCCCCGGGCATATTTTGTAGTTTCTGTGTGTCTTGTCATAGTGGAGGAAGTCTTGTAATAGGGATTAGAGGTAGGCTAATCCCACGCACAAAGATTGTGCCGGGATGTACGTGGTGGTAGTTGGAGGAAGTCTTGTGATGTGGGCTTCGTTTCTTCATCTGGCGCCGGGTTGATCCTCGTCGCTTTGTCTTGAGACTGTCGGTGCAGATCAACACCATATGCAACATCACATTGGTCTTGGGTAGACAGATGCCCCTTGGCCTTCTCTCGCTCCATGTTGTCTTGCGTCTTTGCCGATTTTCGCCTTGGGTGCACTTCGTCCGTCCTTTGAAGAAAGCAAGTGTAGGCGATGGCGGTTTGTCCTTCCGAGTAGCAATTTGGGACACGTAGTCGTTCGAGCCTAGCCGTGTCCGCGTTCCTCTTTTGCTACCTTGCTTTTCGTGGTGCCGAAGTTCGTTGGGTCTTGTAAGATTTGTAATCTTCTATTTTGATGTCGCTTGTAATGTAACGAATCTTGTCTTTAAGATTTGTAATCTTCTATTTTTGAAGTCGCTTGTAATGTAACGAATCTTGTCTTTAAGATTTATAATCTTCTATTTTGAAGTCGCTTGTAATGTAACGAATCTTGTCTTCGAGTTGTCTTTTACTTTTCATTTGTGATCCCTGTTGTTCATGAGATTACCGAGTTCTTTCTTAAATAACCGGGTTCTTTTGTTCCTTGTGAGGTAGCCCTTTCTTTCTTCTTTCTTTCTTCTTGGTTTGACGGGTTGTTCTTGTAGTGATCGATAACCTGCGTAGTGTAGTCTTTGGACGGATAAGTCTAAAATCTGCCCGTTGGTTTGTACCGTTGTGTGGATTTGTGCCCTCCGTCGTTTTTAGCTGCGTCGGTAAATGGACCGTTATGCGTTCCCACACTGTGTTTTATCGGGCCTTGTGGGCCGTTTGTATCACTGAAAAATCTATTTAAAGATCCTTTATCTTCCTTTCCCTTGCTGCCCACTCTTGCCTTTAAACCCTAGCTTTGAGAAATCCGGCCATTTGTCATCATCGCCGTCACCCGAGCACCATCATCCTAGCTTCATCTTCCTTAGTGCCTTTTTGCTTCCGCCGAGTTCATGGAAAAGAAGAAAACCGCAAGCAAGTCTCAAAGCGACCTTCAGAGTGAGGAGTCATCCCTTTCTTTGATCGAAAACTAGGAGTTCGTGGCCATGAGGGCTGCTCAGAAGGTTTGGTCGGCTCCAACAACAAGCGAAGACCAGCTGCGCGAGCTCATTAGCGATGGCTTGATCCAACGCAAAGTCATCGCTGAATGGAGAGTTCTGGGCGAGCATCGGGTTCCAGCTCAGTCCCGTGAGATTGTCCTCTTCGTTTCCTTTGTCGCGCGGACTTTTGCCTTCTCGCTTCCGCTTTCCTTCATCAGGTTCTTGGTTATTTTTGGGTTAGTCTCGAACCACCTAACCCCAATGCCGTTCTCCATCTTTCTCTTTTTCGTTCATCTTTGCAAAGCTTTCCTTGGAATCCTCCTTCTCTGTCTCTTTTTCGCTTTTTCTTTCGTCTGAAACCTCAACCCCGCCGTGAAGAAACCAGCGTTCTTGGCGGTTATGGATTCGATTTCACCGAGGTCTCAAAATTAAGTTTTTGACTATGACCTGGTCGATTCTGTAAAAAAGATTGGCGTCCGAGTGGTTTTTCTGCCGCCAATTTGATCCCTTCCTTGCCGTCCATCCCGGATCTGGTCTGTGGTGAATGACCGATGGGACAAGAAGCTTGAATCGCTTCTTTGAGATTCAAGTGATCCAACCACTCCTTGATAGGATTTAGCATGCTGAAGCAAAGAGGTTTGACCGGCTTTGGTATTGTTTGAGCTTTCTTCGTCGCGGGTTCGACCTTTGAAAAGCGGGAGCATCTTGGCTTTGAGTATTCGGGGCCGAGGATCCTTCACGCATGGTCCCAGCTCTTGAGCTGACCGGTGAGGAGGTACTCAGCGTCTCGAAGATTTGAAAGGAGTGAGCGTCATTCCTCCTCTTTGTCTCCGAGTTCTCAGCCAACAACCCGCCCCTAGCTGTGAGTTGTCTATCTTTTTGTTTGAGTACTTTATGCACTCTTGCCGCATCCGTTCTTGCTTAGCTTTTCTTTGTCTCGGTGTTTTATCCTTTTTCGCAGGAGCTTGGGCGGAACTTTGTCGACCCGGTCCCTCCTGACGTTCTCCTCGCCGTGGCGGAGATCGGGGATAGACTTCTTTGGAACTTACGCAATTAGTAAGTCCCAAACCTCTACCGCCCTTCCTGGGGTTTCTTCCGGATTTGTTGATGTATATGAAGAATATGTTCCTCGTCTAGTCCCTCGCGGTCCTCCTCGCGATTGCCCTCAAGAGGGGGCGAACGGATGGGTCTTCATCTGGCTCGCTTTGTCTCTAAGAAGCCTCGCAAACCAAGTACTCCCTCGGGTACTCCAGTTGTTGCTAGCATGCTCTTAGGTGAGCACATTTAATACTCTTTGTTCCTTTATTTTCCTGTTTCTCTCTTGATCTCGAGTACTTTTTATCCTCTTTTCAAAGAGGTGCTCTGGTTTCCTTGGTCGAGGAGGAAGAAGATGATGAAGTACCCCTCATCATCTTGGCGGTGAGTTGTTTTACATATTCCTGTTGCATTGAATTTCTCTTCTTTGTCTTGACTTTTAGTCTTGAACTTTTTGAAGTAATCGGAGGCCGGGTGTGAGTTCTTTCGAGGCTCCCGTGCCGACTTCTTCTGAAGCTCCGGTGTCGAGTTCTTTGGTAGCCCCGGTACCGAGCTCTACCGCTCCTCCAGTACGGAGTTATTCCACGGCTCCAGCCCACAGCTCCTTCCAGCTCCGTTGTCGGCTATTCCGCTCCCGTCGCCGGGTGGCGGGACGTTTTCACCGTCGTGGTTCCCCTGCGAGGCCTTCTCTTGGCTTCAAGAAGAAAAGTGGTTGGGTGAGTAGATTCTAGCTTTATCTTTTGGCTTCTATCTTCCTTCCTCTGGTTCTTATCGGTGCTTCCTTTTATCACTTTTCGGTGTTTCATCTTCTCTCATTTCTTCATCGACTTCTTCTCCGCCTCCGCCGTGCCAACGAAGTTCCGAGCCTCGGGACTCACAACATTACATTGATGAAGTTGTTATGGGGCTTCAGAGCTACTGGCGAAGTTGCGGTCTTGGCGCTCGGAGGTGATTGTGGCCGTCGCGCGGGTCCTTCCGAGGGTTTGACTCGGCTTCCCTCGGAGGTTGCTTTGGTCGTTCCTTCTTCGCCCCATCCGGCCTCTCCTTCCCTTCTCTTGCTTCCAGTGTCCTTCTTTTTCCGGTGGCGTGGTGGTGCAGCGATTCGATGCCACCCATCGGTTATCGGAGTGACATGACACTGGGGAGCTTGTCGACCCTTGCGACTTCTTTTGGTGAAAAGCTCCGGTAGGTTTCTCGCCACTCCTCTTTTGCATGCTCGTTTTTTCTTACGTCCTTACGCCTTGTTTCTCTTTGCCTCTTTTTGCTCGGTCTTTCTCTCATGATCATTCTCGGCTTCTTTTTCTCATCCGAAAATGAGAGAAAGTTGTCTTCTGAGGTGGACGCCTGAAAGCCGATCTTGACCTTCTCGGTGAGTTGGAGAGAGCAGGCGTCAAATGCACCAAAAGGAGGAGAAGACCCTCCGTGTCCGGGTAGTGGAGCGAAGAAGCGAGAGAGATTTGCATGTGGAGTCTGCGAAGAATGAATGCAAAGGTGCTGCATGAGTTACTGCTGCTTTTTTCTTGTATTTTGACTTCTCTTTTTTTCACGACTTGTTCTTGGGTGTCTTGTCTAGTTCTCGAAGTGAGAAGCGAAGCTCTCGGAGAGTATCGATGAAATGAAGGCTCTTGTCCGCTCTAGTCATAATAAGGTTGAGGAGGTAATTACTCATCTTTGAGGAAGAACTTCGCCCTTGCTAAAGCTGATTAGGCGCGGAGTCGACAGAGAGATCTTGTGCAGAGCCCAAAAACTATTGAAGGCTTGTCCGGGAAGTCTGGCGGCAGCTCATGAAAATTGGAGCGTTTTGTGGAAATCTTTTCGTTCGAAGAGTCGATGTTCTCCGGACTCCGGCGGATGACGGGCAATCTTGGGCGTAGTTCATTCCCGGATTTCGACTCGTTTCCAAGAGTTCGCGAAGAAGTGTGCCCAAGTATGTACCAAGAATGTGCTAGCCAGTCCGGGTCCTTGCTCGAGGCGCCTCTGTCCAAGATAGCAGAGGAAGCTAAAAGCCAAGAATACCTTGACGCGCCGTTGAGAGGATGGAGCACGAGGTCGAAGGTTTAGCCTTGAGGGTTATAGGCGGTCTAAATATTGACATTTCCCTTCGATGACAATGCTCGATCCGATTGACCAGCTTCTTGTAATATTACACTCCTCTTTAAATGAAGATTCTTTGTTTTCGTTGATGTATTCTTTTGCACAGGTGTGGTGAAGTTACTTGACTTGTTGAGTACTTTGTCCGTTTTCGTTTACGCTCCGCAAAACAACTCGTGTGTTATCTCGACGAGACCCTCGATTTGTCGAGTACTTTTCTTTTCTTCCTCTTTTGTGATCCGTCGAGTGCTTTGTCCATCGCTGTGACTTGTTAGATGTAAATCTTTGTGTTGACAACCTTTCGTCGCGCTATGTAAAAACGACTTCGGCATACTATCGCCTTTTGAGTGGCGCTTGTACTTTTCGAGGAAAAAGTATTCCTATCTGGATGTAGCCCCGAGCCTCTTGCTTTTCAGAACGAAGAGCTGGAGGGTCTTTTGTAGTTCAATTTCGGTTGACTAGTTTTGGGTGTTAGCTTTTAGCTACCCTCATCGGCGAGCTCAAGCGTCTTTTCAGCTATTTTGCTCTCGGCGGGATGCTCGTGCATGTTTTCACCATTTTGCTTTTTTGTTTGGTGTTAGCTTTTAGCTACCCTCATCGGTGAGCTCAAGCGTGTTTTCAGCTATTTTGCTCTCGGTAGGGATGCTCGGGCATGTTTTCAAACCATTTTGCTTTTTGTTTGGTGTTAGCTTTTAGCTACCCTCATCGGCGTGAGCTCAAGCGTGTTTTCGGCTATTTTGCTCTCTACGGGATGCTCGGGCATGTTTTCACCATTTTGCTTTTTGTTTGGAAAACAACTCGTTGGAAGTCATGACAAGACATCTTTGTGGATGAATATCATCTTTATTGATCATGAATATGAACTAATACATATGTTGTCGAAGAATATCGTCCTTCGTCGATTGTGAATGTTGGTCCCTTGTGGCTTGCATATCTGTTTTATCTTGAGTTGTTTTTACGCAGAGAATCTTCTTAGGTCGGGTGATGTGCCATGTATTGGTGACTTCTTTTCCATCTTGGTTATTAACTTGTATGTGCTGGTCCGGTGACTTTTGTGACAATGAACGGACCTTCCCATGGACCGAGAAGCTTATGTCGTTTCGTGGGTCTTTTGTATCCTTCTTAGCACTAAGTCTCGACTTGTAGTGATCGAGGATGGGTACTCTTGTTGTAGTGCCGTCTTAAACCTTGTAGGTATCGGCTAATTGGAGGGTAGCGTTTACTCTCGACTTCTTACGAGCTGTCGAGTTCTAATCTTCTTGTGTGTTTCGCTTCTCCTTCATCGTATTGTTCTATCTTTGGTGATGTCCAGATCAAGTCGGTGAGGCGAGACGGCCTCGACCCGTAAACTAGGAAGAAGGGTGAGTGGCCTGTGTTGCTCGCTTATTTGAGTTTCGTAGCCCCCATACTACTTTTGGTAATTCTTCAATCCATTTGGACCCATAGTCCACTAGTTCTTAAATATAACCTTGGTTTTAATCCGGCTAGTATGAGTCCATTGGCCCTTTCTACTTGTCCGTTGGCTTACGGATGTGCAATGACGCATAGTCTATCTTTGAAACCACAGTCTTGTGCCCGACTTCCGAATTTCTCAGGCTGTGAAGGGGAGCCTAGATCTGTGATGATTCGATTGGGCATGCCAAAGCGGTGCGTAATTTCTTGGATGAATTGATCGCTTTGGTTGCGCTTGTACATTTCTTGAGTGGTTTGTATTCAATCCACTTGGTGAACTTGTCGATTGCTACAAAGATGTACTCGAAGCCGCCTTTTGCTTTCTTTCGGGGTCCCACTTGATCCCACCCCAAAGCAGAAAAAGGCCAAGCGGGTGGGATGAGATAAGAGATTGTGGTGGCACATGGGCTTGTCTTGCAAACATTTGGCAACCTTTGCATTTTTCGATAAGTTCTTTCTGCGTCTTTCAAAGTGGTTGGCAAGAGAATCCGGTGCGAAATGCTTTGCCAACCAAAGTGTCCTTGAAGCGGCATGATTTCCATGACAACTTCGAGTGTATCTCGTCTAGGATCTCTTTGCCTTCTTCAAATGAGACACATTTCGGAGTACCCGATGATGATCTTTGCTCTTCTTGTAAAGTCTATCTCCTACTAGAACATAGTTTTTGCTTCTGCGAACAACTTGGGTGGCTTCGCTTTATCTCTTTGGTAATTTATTTTCTTTGATATAGTCGATGAAAACTTGGCTCCATGAGGTGTTGATTACCAAGATCTAAACGCCTTTAGCCTGAATTTCGTGGGTTGTCTCACCGAGTTGTTTGATAGATGGAACTGATAGCTCTTCTATAAATATGCCGGGTGGAACCTTTGCTCTGTCTGATCCGAGCTTGGCAAGGACATCTGCTGCAATGTTGGAATCGCGCAGACGTGTAAAATTTCTAATCCTTGGAAATGTTTTTCAAGTTTCCGTATTTCAGCACAGGTAAGCACCCATGTTTTCTTTTGTGCAATCCCAATCTTTGTTTACTTGGTTGATGACTCTTCTTTGAATCGCCATATCTGAGTAATCTCTTTATTCCGAGGGTAATTGCCACTCGAGCCCGTGGATGAGGGCTTCATATTACGCTTCGTTATTTGTAGCTTGCCATAATATCTGAAGGACGTACTTGAGTTGTTTTCCTTCTGGAGAAATGAGGAGAACGCCTGCACCGGCTCCGCCTAGTTTGAGTGACCCATCAAAGTACATCTTCCAGTGGTCAAGGATTGTATCTGATAAAGGCTGTTGAATCTCTGTCCACTCGGCCACAAAATCGGCAAGGGCTTGAGATTTGATTGCTTTCTGTGGGGTGAAGTCGATGTTAAGAGCTCCAAGTTCAACTGCCCACTTTGATATGCGTCCCGTCGCATCTCTGTTGTGTAAGATGTCTCCGAGCGGGAAGTCTGTCACCACGGTAATCTTGTGGCTTTCGAAATAGTGGCGAAGCTTGCGTGAGGTGATAAGTAGAGCGTAGAATAGTTTTTGTACATGCGGGTACTGGATTTTTGATTCAGATAATACTTCATTTGATGTAGTATACGGGTCGTTGTACTTTATACACGCGTCCTTCTTCTTCTCTTTCTATGACTATTGTCGTGCTGACTATAGCAGTAGTCGCCGCAATGTATAGCATCATATCTTCGTCTTTCCTTGGGGGTGTGAGAATTGGTGAGGATGTGAGATATGCCTTAAGTTTCTTGAAAGCTTCGTCGGCCTCCTTTGTCCATTCAAACTTGTCTGTCTTCTTTAGTAGTTTAAAGAAAGGTAACCCCTTTTCGCCGAGTCTTGATATGAAACGGTTGAGGGCCGCCATGCATCCTGTTAGTTTTCGTACATCTTTGATACTTCTAGGTGGCCCCATTTTACGTATAGCTTGAATTTGCTTTGGTCTTTGGCTTCAATCCCAGCTCATCGACCAAAAATCCGAGTAGTTGTCCTGAAGGAACTCCGAATATACATTTATTTGGGTTCAACTTCCATCTCCATTTCTTCAAGTTTTTGAATGTTTGCTCTAAATCTTCAATCATAGTGTTTGGGTTCTTTGTTTTCACCACTACATCATCCACGTATGCCTCCACATTTTCACCGATTTGATCCCCAAGGCAAGTTTGGATAGCTCTTTGGTATGTGGCACCGGCGTTCTTTAGTCCAAACGACATGGTCTTGTATGTGATAAGCACCGAGCGGAGTAATAAAAGATGTCTTGCTTTGGTCTTGTTCTTTTAATGCGATCTGGTGATACCACGAATAGCAATCGAGAAAGGATAATAGTGCGGACCCATTTGTCGAGTCGACTATCCGGTCAATGCGTGGTAGCCCGAACGGATCTTTTGGGCAATGTTTGTTGAGATCCGTAGTCGTCGGCCTTTATACGCCACTCGTCGTGTTCTTCTTCTACACAAGGACCGGGTTTGCTAGCCGGCCCGGATGAAGGATTTCTCTCGATGAATCCGGCTACCATCGGTTTTGTGATTTCCTTTTTAATCGCTGCCTTTTGTTGGGTGAGAATCGTTGTAGCCGTTGCTTTATAGGCTTGGAGTTTTCATTAACATCAATTCGTGGCTCACCAACTCTCTTGGGACACGGCATGTCGGCCGGCTTCAAGCGAAGATATCTTTGTTGTCCCAAAGAAAGTTGGTGTGCCTTGAGTTCCTATTTTGCCGAGAGGTGAGCAGCGATGGTTGGTTCTTTGTCTTGGAGGTATCGCCGGTGCCCAAGTCGATTTGCTTGACGTTGGCTTCTTTTTTGGTGGTGTGATGATCTTTGGGCTTTTTAGCGGTATTTCTAATTCTTCTTGGCTCATCTCCGCACAATTGTGGCTATTTCTTTTCTTCCATTGTCGGTTTGTGCTTTGGCATAATTTGGATTACTGAACGTCGCTTGATCAAAAGCACGCTTCAAATCGCTTCAAGAGAAAGGATACCGTTGGGTCTGGCATCTTAAGTAATAAAGTCTACGGATAATGTGGTATTGCCATGAATTTTGCTGCGATCTTTGGGCGTCCGAGGATTGCATGATATGATGAATCAAGAAGTCTGCGACCTCAAATTTGATAAACTCTGTTCGGTAGTTCAAAGGAGTTCCAAAAGTAACGGGTAAAGTAACTTGTCCGAGTGGCATGGCTGCTTTGCCGGGTACTATTCCGTAAAAAGGAGTGCTTGTTGGTGTAATCATCCCGGCGAGTTGTAGTCCCATCTTCCTTAGTGTTTCTGAAAAGATGATGTTGAGTCCAGCTCCCCCATCGATTAGTACTTTGGTGACATTCATACCGGCAATAGTTGGGTCTAGAAGTAGTGGGTAATGGCCTGCGTTCCCTACGCTAGTCCATTGGTCTTCTCTTGAAAATTGGATTGGATATTGTGACCAATTGAGATATCTTGGTGTAGCCGGTTTTGTCGTCATGATAGTCCGTAGTGCTAGTTTTTCTTGATGTTTGCTTCTATAATCTGGAGCCCCTGAGAAGATCACTGCTACCGTCCCCCTGGGTTTTTGAAATCCTTTGTCCTCGTGGTTGTCTTCATCTTTCTTCTGATTGTCCTCTTTGGTGTTCTCCTTACTATCTTTTCTTGTGTATCGATCATTGAAAGTGTAGCAGTTTCCGATGGTGTGTCTCCCGTTAGGGTGCAATGGGCAACGTATGTTTTCAATGTCATCATATCTTCTGGGTTTGGAAAACTTTTTTGATTTGTCGGCCATTGCCACGGTATTGTCTTGGTCTACGTTTTCTTTCTTGATGTCTGCTATTTCGATGATTTTGCTATGCAGGTTGTCTGGTTGCTTCTATCAGGAACCTTTTTCGCGTTTTTTCTTCTCGGTAATCATTTTTTCTCTTGTAAATCTCGAACTCTTCATTGTTTCTTGGATTTTCTTTGCGAAGTCTTGAAATTGCCACCTAGCCATGATTCCATGAGAGAAAGCTTCAATTACCTCTCGTTCGGTGATGTCATGCACTTGAGCCCGCAGTTCACCGAATCATCGATAGTAATTTCTGAGACTTTCGCCCCCCTTTTGCTTGAGTCCTTTCGATTACCTGCATGAGTGATCGGGTGTGTGATGATACCCACGAAATTTTCTGAAAGCTCTTTGCAAGTCTTCCCAAGTTTCGATCGACCACAGGTTCCATTTGTCGAACCATTGGAGGGGCATCGCTTCCAGTGCCATGGGAAAGAACAAGGTTTTGATATCATCGTCTCCTCTGGCTAGTTCAATTGATTATGAATATATTCTGAGCCATTGTCTTGGTTCGGTTTTGCCATCATACTTGGAGTGGTTAGACGGTTTGAATTTGTGAGGTAATCGTACTGATGCCAACCTGTTTGCAAAACAGGAGAATCTGTCGTGCGTTCCGGCTTCTTTGAATTCGGATTCGGCTCCTTCTTCTGGCCAAGTGTTGTTTTGATGGGAATAAGTCTGTGAGGCTGTCATGCTGGTAGGCACCCTACTCCCTGGTCTTCCTTGGTTGTTCAAATTGGTGGCCCCGACTATGTTCCTTCCTACTTTCTCCGTTATGGCTTCCACCTGGCCCAAGTCTTTCAAAAGCGGACTTCCTTTGATTTTGATCTTCTTGCCTGCGGGTTGTTGATCTGGCGGGTAGTCTCGATCGGGCTCTCTCTTCATGCGTTCTTGGGATCGTCGACCGAAGCAAATCCTGGAGTTGTTCGTACTTCTCTCCGTAATGTGAAGTTGCCCTAAGTTCTTCTAATGCTTCTCGAATCTTATCGTAAGGCGTATTCACCCGCGTCTTTCTTGACTTCTTGTTGTGATTTTCTTTTATCGTATTCACCAACTCGACTCAGATCTGGTCGAGCTTCTCTCATTTGCCTAAGCGGTGTTGGCGCCCTTGTTTTAACTTGTTTTTCCTTTCTCTAGCTTTGTCTCGACTCTCGGTTTCTCCATCGTAGCCACAGGCAAAGGGTGATATGTTGGACTCTGATTCATCTGATGACCTGACATCGGGTGCTTTTGGGGGATTTAATGGTGACCAAGGACATCGAACCATGAGCACCTCCCATGCGTGAGCCGTTCCGTTATTGGTGTTAGTTTTCATACTGTCGGAGTTGCTGATGACTTCAGTAGGCGCCTCGATGTCGCAGATCGAGTCTCCTTCTTGGTAAGGTAGAATAGCTTTTGTTGTTGTGCCAACTAGTTGGGTTCCGCTATCTTGGGAATGGAACACGGCGATGGATAATCTGATCTTGCGATGTTATCGTTAGCACGAGACCCTCCCGAGCTCTGTCGGTGGTATCCCAAGCATTGGATTGAAAGACCTTTCGAACTGTCCCTGATAGGATTTTGTCGTGTTGTCGAGCCCAAATGGATAAGAACTCGACCTTTTGAAAGAACTCTGAGGATAATCCGAGTTGTTTTGGGTTGTGCCCTGGAATCCTGCCAAAAAAGAACTCGGTTTTTTGAAAGCACTCGAATAAAACTTCATCTTGGACACGGAGCTTGAATTGAGTCGGATCGGCGTGTAGCCGTGAAATCTTATTCGAATCGGGTATTATGAGTCACGGCGCATCTTACCGTGGTGATCGATCCGTCGTAGTTGTCGAAATAGGAAATTCTTCATGATGATCCGGATCTTTGAGGAGGTGGCTTTGAAACTGCTATCATAGTTGTCCGCTTCTCGCAGATCCATGAGCCGAAGATGAAAGTTAATCCCGTTGGGAAGATCATGTTATCGAGGTCCATCGAGCTCTCGGATGCCAAGTCGCCGAAAGCCCCTACCTGGCGCGCCAGCTGTCGATGTTTGACCACCGATAGCCTGCCATGGGGATACCGGAGGCAAGTATGTTGAGCTTTCGGCGTATCTTTGAACTCGATGGTAAACGCATGAGAGGCGATCAATTTATCTGGTTGGGCCCTCGATCGTGAGATCGATAACGACTTCCACGATCCGATCGGCGTTGGCCTTTGCATTGGATTGATTATGAAGTGTTATGTTGTACAATTGTCGTCCCCTCTCAGGAGCCCTACCCTCCTTTATATAGTCAGGAGGCCAGAGTCCTAGTCGGTTTACATTGAGATTTCCTAGTAGGATTACTTAATAGTTCTATTACTAAGATTACATGGGAAGAATCCTAGTTGAACTAGATCTTCTCTCTCCCTTGTGGGGTATCCTATGGGTCCCGCATCGACACCCCCCCCCGCCACCCCACCCCCACAATATTTTGCGGCGAGAACTGTAACAGAACCGTCCAATTTATAAAAGCATAAGTACAATGGTCACCACCAAGTCTGTCAAACCATCACACTTGAGCCCATATAAATCTGGTAGTCTGTCGAGTATCACAAAGGATCTCGAATCAACCAACATACAAGCCAAGATCGTACATGATTCAACATACAAGCCACATGTTACAACAAGTTCACAAATAATTTGTCATACATCGGAGTTCCATCACAGTTGTTACAACAACAGTTTAACAGTAGCGGAAGCAACATAGTTCTGAACGACATCAACGGTAGTTTAGATACATAGCCAGTTTTCACAGTCATCTCCAACCAAAAGCACAAGGGTGAGATGATATATAGAATGACCATACCCATGGTCTTATTCCTCATCCACTGTAGGAGCAAAGCAGTGCTTACAGTAGCCGTGGTACATCACGTTATCTGCAACAATAGGAAAATAAAGTCTAAGTACGAGAAGGTACTCAGCTAGACTTACCCGTCATAAACCAAAAATAAAAGACATAAAGGATTATGCAAGGCTTATAAGTGGAGCTTGTTGACATCCTTTGCCTACAGGCCAATATTTATCTAGTATCTTTTAACTTTGAAATAACAAGTTTATTATTCCTGTTCCATTCTAGATTAGCATCTATCCTATGCCAAACATGTTGTGTACCATTAAATCATCACAATAGTAACCATATCAAGTTGAGCATTTTCATAATTCACATAACCATTACTTTCATCAATTACTACGATGAAGGAGGCTCATGTCAAGTTCTCACTATCCGAGAGAGATGGCGATTCGAATCAATTTCTACCCAGCTGGGGAATTATTCCTAACACACACCCAAACTCCCCCCGCCAGGGTCACATCGGGTCACCTTTGGTACAACTCAGGTCCAAATCATGGGTAAGACCAGCACCGTACCCTCAAAGATACTACCAATCTGCTAGAAAGCTCGGGACTCGAACCTGCCCTTGGACTCACGCCACTGGCTCTCCGCACATCCTTACTGCCTCCAGGGTGCGCACTTTAACTACTCGTGTCCTCGGCCTGAGTTGAGCTACTCGGCTTCACGGTCGGAACGACTTATCCAGCCAACTATGTGAGAGGCATGCATTCAACATGACAAGAGAGCCTCCAACTGTCGGTCCTTAAACGACACAGACGAAATCACTATAAGTCACCACACCTAACATATAAGATTCCACCCAGTCTTCAATTGTTCAACATCACCAGGTTATGTTCCACGATAGCACAATATAGCTAACCGTGATCAAGTCATCACCTATAGCTCGTAGGTGATAGGAAATCACTTGATTTCTACCGGTCTAAGCATGGCTAAGCATAAAGGTCAATCCTGGACCTACATAGGATTCAAGATAGATATTTCTAGATAAAGAAAGTATATGCAGCAAGTGGTTCCAATCAACTCTTAGTACTTAATGCATTAACATAAAAAGGACTCAAGTTGGTATTAGAACACATAGGATGTTAGAATGCTCCGGGGCTTGCCTTTCACAAACGTGGCCGGCTGGTGGTCAGGGCACTCTAGGAGATGATCAACTTTAGGCTCGCCTTCACCTGGAGCTTCTTGGTGCTGAGCTTCCTGGTTCTCCTCTTGTGGATCGGCTTCGAATTCCACCAGCGTGATTTCTTCCGTTGCACCTATTGCATGCATATGCATAAAGTAAGTATCATGAATGCATAAGAAGGATTGTGAATGATATGACATGAGAACGTGAATGATTCTATGCTGATGATTATATCAAGTTACTTAGATGATAACTAAGTTGAATTCTTATTTACTGAGTAGGTGCATATATCTTTTCTAGAATTTTCAAGAATCCACACTAAGTCCATTTCTGGACCACAACACATCAGCTACAAGTTTAGATTATAACTAGAGTTTTACTCAACCAATTGTTGTGATCTAGGACTTTCTAGAAATCTCATAAAATTTTCTACAACTTTCATTTAGTCATCACAAGATGATTTAATAGCTATCTAGGTTAAACAATTCAATCATCCAGATCTATCTAGTAGAGAAGCAAATTCTGAGAGCAGACTTTTAACAGCTATAACTCCCATCCCATTTAGTCTATTACAATAAAAAATTGACACAAGTAAGATAAGTAAGTTATCTATAACTTTATTAATAACAAGTGTCGGTGTAGAAGTGAGCAACAAGCAAATATTTATAGTTTTGTCGTATGTTGTGATCGGAAGTGGCCTAGCACTCAATGACATAGGGTTTATACCAGTTTGAGTCGGTCGGTGACTTTATTCCTGAGCCTAGGTGCTCAAAGTTTGCAGTGGGGTTACAAACGAGAAGAAAAAAGATGGGGGGTACAAGAGGTCCGGTCGGACTCCGGTCGGAAGGGCCGAGAGCGACAGGAGCTCCGCTATGAGCTAAGTGTTCAAGCGTATGCTTGAGATTCAAACCTGGTGGTTCTGTGGTTGTGAACTAGTGAACTTGGTCGATCTAATGAATATGGAATGACTTGGATCAGCTTGGATCAACTGAGTCTTTTGGGAGAGAGCGCATCCCCTTTAATAGATGAAGGGGATGGCCTTACAAGTGAGAGGGAGAGAGAGTACGTATGCTACTGAGCCTTGTTGCTCACGCCGATGGGTACAGGATGATGGTAGGCGCCCACAACACTGTTGGATGTTGGATGCACGTGGGAGGCTGTGTCATTTTGTTCGGGTATGGCAGATGTCGATACCTGCTATACTGTTGATGCCCAGAGGCATGTGAGGAGTTTCACCATATTCACTCGATACGGTAAATGCGGGCGCCCACAACACTGTCGATGCCCAGAGGCATGTGGGGGGAGCCTTACCGTATGGGAGTTAATGGCGCCCACAATACTGTAGGGAAAATGTCGGCACCTACAACACTGTTTGTGTCAGGGAGGTTGCAGAGTACTATTTCTGCAGGTGTACAGTGGTACGGTCCCTGGTATCATGGTTTGACTTGTGCACCTTGCCTTGCTTTCTCCGTTTGTTTCCTAGTCCTTTTTTGAGCGGGCGTCCCGGTCGGTTGGTCCCAGTCGGCTCTGGTTGCGCCAGTCGGAGAAGAACAGTGAGCAGGGTTTTGGCGTACCCCCGGTTGGAGACGTGGGGTCGGAGTCGGAAGTAGTGCTTTGGCAGGCCTTCTGGTTGGAGAGGCCGTCCGGAGGCGGGTTGGAGACCAAAGTGAGCTCTCCGGTCGGAGAGGTGGGCCGGACTCAGAAAACGGGCGCCGCTCCTCCTCGGCCAGACCTTTCGGTTGGTGATTGGATCATCCTTCTAGCCTTTTGTTCAGATACTTGGGCCAGCCCATGAGTTATGTGTTGTCTGCTTGGGCCGAGCCTTTTTTGGGAAGCCGGTCCCCGAGAGACCCTAGGTTTATGAACCTGATAGGAGCCCCCAAGCCCCTAGGCGATTCAGGCAGAATCATCTGGAGGATTTTTGTTTTGACGGTGGGTGCGTCTGAGCGCACCTACGGGTGTAGCCCCCGAGCCCCCGGGCGGTTCGGGCAGAACCGTCTAGGGGTTTTTTGTGTTGCCAGCGGAGGAGGTTTTCATTTCATCAGCGGGTGCACACGAGTGCACCCGCGGGTGTAGCCCTTGAGCCCTCGAGTGATTCAGGCATAATTGTCTAGGGGTGTTTGTCAGCGGGCATGTGTGCGTGTTTTTCAGGCGAGACGGAGTTGTCAACCAAG
The DNA here is from genome assembly GCA_904845875.1 of Miscanthus lutarioriparius. Lineage (NCBI taxonomy): Eukaryota > Viridiplantae > Streptophyta > Magnoliopsida > Poales > Poaceae > Miscanthus > Miscanthus lutarioriparius. The sequence continues at coordinate 30,932,147 of CAJGYO010000005.1, forward strand.
GCGTCGTTGCGCAGCCAAGGCAATTAGTTTTTAGGGATCGGACGAGATGAGCTTGCTGATCCTGGCATCGGTGTGCGCCGTGGGATCGGGCGAGTCGGAGTCATGGATCCTGGCCTCGGTGCAGCCCATGCAGCCGAGGTAGTCAGTATAGGGATTGAACGAGAGGGAGATCGCTAATCCTGGCGTCGGTGCGCGCCGTGGGATCGGGCGAGTCAAAGTCGTGGATCCTGGCCTCGGTGCAGCCCGCGCAGCCGAGGTAGTTAGTTAGTTAGTTTTAGGGATCGGGCAAGCGAGCTCGTGGATCCTGGTGGGGCGAGTTTGGGGTCGCAGACCAGGCATTTTGGAGTGCAGTCGAAGTGTAGCCGGATGGGGCGAGTTTGGGGTTGCAGACCTGGGTGTTTTGGTGTGCAGTCGAAGCGTAGCCAGATGGGGCGAGTTCAGGGTCACAGACCTAGGCGTTTGGTGTCTTGAGCTCCCGAGCCCCGTTGGGCCTTTAGTAGGGGTCGGTTTGAGTTGTGTGCGTTACCCCTTCCTCAGTTTCTCACAACCGGAGGGGCTGTGTTTTGTCGCTTGTCCCGATCGCTCGGGCTCGAGTGACGCGCTCGGTGAGTTCGCTAACGGGTATGATCGAGTGGAATCCGAGTCCATCATTCGTGACAGGGTCAGCATAGCCCTCTTGTGACATTCCACTGCTCCTTTACCTGTAACCCGGCAGATGCCTAGGTCATTCCGGAGACCGACTCGGGTGGCCTGATGGCCTCCGCTCGATGGAGATTCTATGGGCTTGGCAGAGGTTTAGGATCGAACAAGAAGGTTGAGATGACCCTGTCTGCTAGACTGGGCGAGGGCCGCACGGGGCTCATCTGTGTTTTTCTCCCCTAGTTCTATTTGACGTTGGGCAGCTTTGAGCCCTTTGTGGGGTAGCCTTCGAACCCCGGTCGATTGTTGCTCATGTCGAAGGTGGCAACTGCCGCTTTGTGACGCAACACAAAGCGTTATGATGCATTTAGCTGCATGTGCGATGCTTAGTTCCGAGCCCCCGGGCGGTTTAGGGCCTGAATCATTCGAGGAGCACGGGCGTATGGAATGAATGCGCATATGGATGTATGAAATGATTATAAAGAAATAGCGGGGGTCTATAGTGTTACCTTGATGACTCGAGTGACGGGGTTTGAAGAGCTCCAGTCGGAAATGTCCGATTGGGACCCGTGCTCGTCGTTCGTGATAGAGTTGGCATGGCCTGCATGGGGCGTCCCTTCGCTCCCTACCTGTCTCTCGGTGTATTTTTTCTAAGCCGTTTGATCGACTTAGGAAGCCCGATGGTCTCTTTCGGCGGAGATCCCATTTTGGGCTTTTCCAAGTCCCGCCTGGGGATACGGAGAGCTGCCTGCGTGTGGTGACGCTTCGGTTTTTGCGCCCGATCGTGCGATAGTGGTGGGCCATACCTAGGCCACGTCTTGTCTCACCACGCGGCGTTCTATCTGACCAGGCATCGTTCCGTCGGTCAGCGTGCGTCCTATCGGTCACGGTGTGTCCCATCGTTTCCCATCCGCATTGAATGGGGGAAGGGAGAGAGTTTTTCACTCTGATCTTTTGCCCCTCTTTGGCTGTCGCGTTTCTTCCTTAAATAGGGGGAGGGAGAGGGCTCCCCGTCGTAGTCCTTTGCCTGTTCTTCAACTATCGTCTTTCCTCCTTCCTCACCGAGAGTGCCTATATGCCGCGGTGGTTCCTAAGTGAGAGAGGGGTTAGCGAGGGGGAGGATTACAGATCCTTTCATGAATCCAGAGCGTGATGTTGAGCTAGAGGCTACCCGGGCGGTGCTGGCCGTCTTTGCCTGAGAAGGGTGGCTTCCACCGAAAGGGGTGGCATGCTGGATTCATCTCGAGGCCTTCATCAGGATGGAGTCGCGTGTGGACTTTCTCCGGTGGATCTTCACCGGGCGAGCCTTGTCGGAGGGGAAGTTGCTTAGGATCGTGCTGGTGGAGGGTTCTGCGCCTGCAGCTGCTCAGGTTGGCCAGTTCATAAAGTTTGATGAGATCTCTTCCAGCCATGGCGGCCATACCTCGGTGGCAGCATCATTGCCCAGGAGCTGCCTCGACTGCATGAGAAGGTTAGGAGCTCCATGCTCTTCTGCTGAGCATCTATGGGAGCGACACCCTTGAGGTACTCATTGCGCTCGCCGAAGTTGAGGGAGCAGAACTGGGTAGGTCCCTTGAGGTACCCGTTGTGCTCGCCGAAGTCGAGGGAGTAGAACCGGGCGAGCCCCTAGCGGCGGTGGTTATGTCCGGCGGCGTGTGCCGTTGTTTCTCCTTTGGCGTTCAGGTGATGTCGTCGAGCGGCCGAAGTAGTATTTGGAGTAGTAGTAGAAAATGTAATAGTTGAGTTCGTGGGTGAGTCCCCGTGTGAACAATTTTTTGTATCAATGAATACATCAGTACTGCTTTTGTGATAGAATCACTATCCGTTCCTTGTTTTTATCCTAGCATAGTTATTGTTTTTGTCCTTTCTTTTTGCACCTGCCCATTAGTTCCGTAGGCTGCAACTTTTTTAAGAACCTGGGCACGGCCCGCGGGGCTCGGCTGCTCATAAACGTAGGTCATGGCGGGGTGCGTTCGGTTAGGAGTAAGAACAAAGTTACGTAGGACAATCAAAGGAAAAGGAATGCGCTTCCATTTGGGACGAAGTTATTTACCATGTGATAGTAAAAAAGAGAGTAAACAAAAGAGGTAGTATTCAATATTGTACCCTCATGGAGCCCCCGAGCGACCCAGGCTGAATGTGTTTGGGCTGGGGTGCTTTATAGGGCAAGTGTTGACTAAAAAGCGGTAAGACCAAATTTAGAGAAAAAACGACGTAGCTATTTAATGTTCCAAGTGTTGGTGAGAACGTTGTCGTTGTTGTCCTCCAGTCGGTAGGTGCCCGGTTGGATTACTTTGGTCACCATATAGGGCCCTTCCCATGGTGGAGAGAGTTTGTGTTTTTCCTTCGTTGATTGGGTCCTCCGGAGTATGAGATCGTCGACTTAGAGTATCCTCCCCCTGATCTTCCTTTCGTGGTACCTGCGTAGGGTTTGTTGGTAGCAAGCGGAACAGATGACGGTTGTCTCGTGGGCCTCTTCGAGCAGGTCGACTGTGTCTTGCTGAGCCTCCACGGCTTAGTTGTGGTCGAAAGCCTTTACTCTTGGGGCATCATGGTCGAGGTCAGAGGGCAGCACTGCCTCAACTCCGTAGGCCAGGAAGAAGGGTGTGAACCCTGTGGATCGGTTTTTGGTTGTTCTCAGGCTCCAGATGATTGTTGGGACCTCTGTAACCCATCGCCCGACGTACTTGTTGAGTCGGTCGAAGATGCGTGACTTAAGTCCCTGGAGGACATGCCATTGGCACGCTCGACTTGACCGTTAGTTTGTGGATGTCCGACCGAGGCCCAGTCGATCCTGATGCCGTATCCATCACTGAAGTTTAGGAACTTCTTTCTAGTGAAGTTAGTTTTGTGGTCGGTGATGATATAGTTAGGAACACCGAACTGGTAGATGATGTTGAGGAAGAATTTGACTGCCTCTTTCGAGCGGATGTTGGTGATGGGCTTGGCCTCTATCCACTTGGTGAACTTGTCGACTATTACGAGTAGGTGAGTGAAGCCGCCTGGGCCCTTTTTGAGGGGCCCCACCATGTTGAGGCCCTAGACCGCGAATGGCCAGGTGATGGGGATGGTTTGGACCTCCTGTGCCGGCAAATGGGTTTGCCGAGCGTAGAACTGGCATCATTCACACCCGCGGATGACCTCCTCTGCATCTCGTAACGCAGTGGGCTAGTAAAAACCTTGGCGAAAGGTTTTTCCGACCAGCGACCTTTGGGCTACGTGATATCCGTAGATCCCGGCATGGACCTCGAGGACGAGCTACTTCCCCTGGTTGGTGGGGATGCACTTCATGAGTACCCCTGATGGACTCCGTTTGTAGAGTTCATCACCGAGCGCGACGAAGGTCTTGGCGTGTCGAGCGATCCATCGGGCTTCAGTCCTCTCGAGTGGGAGAACCTCCTCGAGGAGGTAGGCTGTAACACCCCAGGTGTTTGGCTTCCACATTTGCACTTGCATTTCATTAACATGAGCATCATTCATCCATTCATGAGCTTATATTGCATGAAACATGCTTGTGAAACATTGCAACATATTGTCATATTTCATGTATGTGTTGTTTTATGAAATAAATAGTGTGCAACACTCAAGTGCAACATGTCACCTACTTTAGTGAAACATGGTTAGTTAGTACTATGCAACAAGATCATGAAACATGGGAAACATGACTATGAAACAAATGTAACATTTCATTGGTTTTTCATTGTTTCAGTACATACAGTGCTTGATTCTTGTGTGACCAATGTGTGGTGTGGCTAATAATTCTCTTAAACAACTTAGTGACACTTAGAATGTCATTTGGAACATTGTTCATGTTGACCATGTTGCCTAATTGTGATTTCAAATAGTGGTTTGACTAGTTTTGACCCCTAAACCCTTTTGTTTGACTATTTAAAAAGTGTAGCTTAGAGTGTTTGCATGTCTGAGCAACCTAAAGAAAAGTTGTAGCAAATTTTATAAGGAACAAAAGTTATTTTATGACCAGCTCATGAAAATGTGCACAACATGCTCAAAAGGGTCCCACAAATCAGTTTTGAGATCTATTTTGAAACTCTGAAAATTTTCTAAGTATTGATTGCAATTACAGTTTGAAGGAGCTAACTTTGGCTTGATTTTACTCTGTATCTGTTGAGAATTAGTCCTTGGTACTTAAATAGAAATTGAAGATGGAAGTACGGGCTACAACTTTCATCTTGACTGTTTTCGCTAATGACCAACGGATTAGGAGAAGAAGGGCCATCATGTAACGCTGTCAGGCTCGTTTGGGTTCACTGAAATGCTGCTACAGTGTTCGACAGGTTCAGAACTCGATGGCCGCGTGTACGCCGCGCGTCGCCGGTCGCCTGAGTGCGCTGCCACGCGCCGCGGATGCCCAGGCACGGCCGGCCACGACATGAACCCGCCCACACGCCTGCTCGACCAGTTCATCAACTCAATTTACATTTCCTTCGCCTTCACCCGCTCGCAGCAATAGCACACAGCCGCTCCGCCATCGCCGAGCAGCTCCGCCGACGCATAGCTCGCTCACCGCTGCAAAAATGCGTCGGCCAGCTCGTCAATAGCTCCGTCGTGTTCTCCTCTACGTTCTCCACCTCTTATTCGAGCCGTTTGTGTCTTGGTAAGGGCGCTTTGGCGACTTCCGCCATCACCGCCATGGGCGTGACCTCGCCGGAGCTGAGGCCGCCGTGGTCAGGGTAGCTAGGAGCCATCTCGTCCTCTTTTATTCCTTCCAGTAGTTTCCCCGCATGCCCTTGGAGCTCGTACCGAGCTTAGCCGAGCCCTACGGGGCCGAACCTCGCCGGAGCACCGTCGGAACACGCCACCGTCCGCCATGCGCGCCGCCGTCCTTGCTCAAGCTCGGTAGAGGTTGCGGGTAGGACATGGTTAGATGTGGTTCGTCGAGGCGAGCATGCAGGTGCCTTCGGCCTCGCCTGAGTCCTCACCGTCGGCGAGCTTCGCCATGTTCCTTGCCGTCGAAGCCGCCTCCCCTGTTCTGTCTCATTGACATACGGGCCCGGCTGACACGCGGGTCCCACGTACCAGTCACTGCTTATTCTATGGCTAGTTCAATTATGCAGATTTAAATGCTATTTTGTGAATTTTGTAACTCCAAATGTGTAGATCCAAATGGAGTGATTCAAATTTTGTTAGTATCATGGTGAAGTCTAGTATTTAAGAAAAATATGTCCTGAGCACATGATGTAGAAATTTTGGATGAATTAAATAGGAACTTGAAATGTGTTTTTGAATGCATGCAAACTTGTTTAAATCATATCTTGAGTTTCTGTAATCCAAAAATTATGAAATTTTGTGGGTAAGATAGTCTTGGTTAGTAGAAGCTCTGGTTAAAATTTGAGAGTCATTTCATGTATATTTTTTGAGTTATAGATTTTCCTTTTATCACTGATTGATACTTGGGTGAATTTTTGTAAATTATCTAGGAATTCTATGACCATGAAACTTGGTGGGTAGTATCCTAGTACCTTAAGGATGCTAGGAAAAATATGAAATCTGTTGCTTGACACTTTTCACTAAGGTTTCCTAATTATGCCATTTTAAGCCATTATGCCTTATCATTTTTGTGTAGGCTGTTATACTTACTCAAATGGTGTGAAATTTTTATGGTAGTCTACTTAGAGCATGTAGTATCTTCTGTAATTTTTGTAGATTTAATGGTGTAGTTTTCATATATGTTTACCAATTCCTCTAATTAATTAAATAAATTAAGAAAGGTATGCAAAGAAATGTTTGGGTGATGAACACCCTACTTTCTGGTGTTCTTGTGATATGTGTAATAAGTGAGTAGAGTTAGTTTTGTCCAATTAATTGTTTACATCATAAGTTAATAATTATTTCGTTTGCATTTTGTCTCTCTAGACAGATCTGGAGACTTTAGAAAGTTTCCCATGATATTTTGGTTTTCTGTGAATGTGGTGAATACAAGAGTTGTAGATAATTTATGTATCTAGCTCCTGTAAAAATTTGAGGGCATTTGGCCTAGTAGTTTAGAAACTACAGCTATTTAAAGTTAGGTTCCAGTTTTGCTTACTCTCTGCCTTGTGAGGACAGAGTTCTGTTGATTAAAGAATTCAACTTGGTAAAGTGTTGAATCATGCTTAGAGGTCTAAAAATGAATTGTAGACAATTTCATAAGATTTCCAAATTGTCTTGTTGCATGTCATTTGGATTTCTAAATCTCCAGTTATGGCTAGTTTACTGTACCGCTACATAGTCTTCATTTTGCTGAAATACAAATGCTTGAGTGTATGTTGTTGCAATGTTCTCGTTGATTGTTTAGGGGTTAGCCTAACTTGAGAATATGCTTAGGTGCAGGTGCTAGGTCATTAACTGAAGATGAGCAATTATACATTAGGTTGTATAAACTTGGTAAGTAAAGTGATTTGAATAGGGCTTAAGTTGGAATATGCAGACTACAGCGAACATGTGCATTCCCCGAGCATCCCTAACATTCGTTCATGTGCATCCATGATATTTATCTTGTGCATTCATGCAATAGGTGTGCCGGAGGGAGTGACGTTGCTGGAGTTCGAGGGAGCGAGCTAGGAGGAGGAGCCTGAGGTGCAGGCAATCGAAGAAGCAGCCACCGAGGAGGAGTTGCCCGAGTGCCCTGACCACCGTCCATCCTCTTTCCTAAAAGGCAAGCCCTAGAGCATTATAAGTCTCCCATATTTTTACAAATATATTGAGTATCTTTTATTGTTGATGATGCATTAAGTATAGGAATTGGTTGAAACTAATTGCTGCATTATATATCTATCCTTATCCAGATATCGCACTTGAATCCTATTTAAGTTCAGGAACGGGTTAAATGCTTAGCCATGCTTAGTGCGGTAGAAGTCGGGTGATTTCCTGTCACCTGCGAGCTTTAGGATGAGGTGGATTACGGTTGGCTATATTTACTATCGTGGAAAAGAACCATGTTAATAATGAATGAAGACCGGACGGGATGACGGTAGTGCAGCAACAAGGCATGGAGGTCTTGGGTGTGAATCTATCCCCATCAGTGTCATTTAAGGATCGATTCGCTGTACGTCCTCAGGTCATGTTGAACGCAGCCTAACACTTAGTTGGCCGGATAAGTCGTTCCGACCGTGAAGCCTAGTAGCTCAACTCAGGCCAGGAACCGTGGGGGTTGGGGCATTCTAGAGGTAGTAAGGATGTGCGGAGAGCCATTGGCGCAAGCCCAAAGGCGGGTTAAAGGCCCGATCACCCTTGGCAGAGTGGTTCTCTGAGAATGCCAGGCGGCCTGGACCGGCGACTTTTCTTTTATTTCTCCTGAGTTGTGCCAAAGGTGACTTGATTGCGACCCTGACGGGGGAAGCAGGGTTTGTGTTAGGAATACCCCTCCAGCTGGATAGGAATCGATTCGAATCGCCGTCTCTCCCGGATAGTGAGAACTTGACTTGAGCAGCGGCAACGTAGATTCACTTAATTTAACGATATGGTTAAATGGAAGATGATGATGATGGATAATGTTGCCACGATTTATACCTGCTATGGTTATTAATGTTTGCATATGAATCAAGTGGTTGCTTAGTACAGGTGCTAATATAGATGATAGGTTAATGGCTTAAAGTCACTGCTAGCTCAGGTTAAAAGTTAATCATTATTACTTATGCTTTTCCGCAAAAAGGAAGTGTCAGCCTGATCCTCTAAATAAAGCTTTGCATGATCCTTGGTGTCATTTATTTTTGGTTTATGATGGGTAAGTCTAGCTGAGTACATTCTCGTACTCAGGGTTTATTTCCCTCTTGTTGTAGATGACCTTCTATATCAGGGATTCTGTAAGTATTATCTCCACCCGACGGGTGATGAAGACTAGATCATGGGCATGATCTATGTTCTCTTATCTGAATGCTTTTGTGGGCTGTCATCAGTGAACCAGTATGTGTATTTGAACTCGGGTGTGCAAGTTAAACTATTTGCTTCCGCATGTTTTACAAGACTGGTTTTGTAATAACGATGACTCTATGATGATGTAATCTATTTGCGAACGTCTGCGAAATGTTGTAACATATGATATGTTATGTTGAATTACTATGATCTTGGTTGTATGCAAGTTGGTTTGAAATCCTTTGAGATTTCAGTTGACTACCGGGTTTATATGGGCTCAAGTTCAAGAATTTGATCGTTTCGGCGATTGTTTTTGTACTTGTGCTCTTATAAATTGGTCGGTTTTGTGACATAGGCGAGTAGCGATGCTCGCCAGTCGGTTTGATTGAGTGCGAATACGGCGACGTTGGCGGGTGACGTCGTCATGGAGGTACTAGGATCGGAGCCCCCGAGCGCTGGCTTGGCATTGGGGTCGAAGCCCCTGGGCGTTAGCTTGGCGTCGGGGTGTGTTTGGACCGGACCTTCTAGGGGCGCAGCGGACGGATCGTGGACATCGTTGATGAAGACCCCGCTTGGGGATGGATCCCACTGGCGGCCAACTTCGTAAGAAAATTGACGACGTCGTTGTCCCTTCGAGGGACATGATGCAGCTCGATCCCCTGGAATTTGTCCTCGAGCTTGCGCACCTGTTTACACAAAATTTTGAAGAAGAGTTGCACGGACTCAAAAGCTCCCAAGATCGTGTCATCAACGGATCAGTTGTGGGCAGATCAGAAATAGTTGATTCAGATGCAAAACTGGAATCGGCTTTCTTCAGATAGCGCCAACGGATAATGACAAAGGCTACGCTCAACACCAGGACAAAACATGTTGGACTCTACAAAAAGGAAAAGATTAGAGTCTAAGTTATCTTAAAATTAGGAATATTTTCTTTAGGGTCAAGATTATGATGAGTCATGCTTAGACAGGAGTCATGCACAAGTCCCGAGTATAAATATCAAGCTCCGCCTATTGTAAGAAGAACCAATCAATCCAAATACAAGTCAATTACTTTTTCGGCATCGGCCACCCCTTAGGAGTAGGAGTAGAGTAAATCTCGGTGAGTTCTTCTGCGAGCACGGCTGCATTGATCCGGTCGACCTCCACTGCTTGTCTCTAAGTACCGTCATGGTTTATACCTCTGTTCGTATGACTGCATCGATCCGGTCGACCCCCACTGCAGCTCTGGTATAAGCTAGTTATCGGCTCTTGTTTAATTCAAGTATGGCATGTGTGATTCTGCCTCACACCCCACTGCTTGAATTAGATCAAGGTCAAGTTATCGGCTCTACCTTAGAATGGCAGTCTTTGGTAGATTCTTTAGGTTACCGATACTGCTTATTGCCTTCATTATTTATCTAATTACAGCAATATCACTCTACCCGATTGAGATTGATTTAGATCGGCCTTATATCTTATTTGACCCATCGTTTGCTAACCTAAAACTGATCTAATCTACACCTTAAACGATGAGTTATGTTTTATCGGACTGTTTTACATCAATCTTAATCGTGCATAACGTGCGGTTAAGGTATGTTGCGTCTCGAGTAGATCCATTGGCTAGCGAAAACCGTCCATGGCCCGTTATCACGGCCTGTGTGATTCTGCCTCACACCCCACTGTTAGCACCGTGGAGTGGGGATCATTATTTAGTAGATCTATTCCTGGTAAAGCATGACTTTAACTGTGCGTTATGCCTGAATCGACTATTTTTAGCCGATATCGAGCGCTTTCACGAACAGTTCTCATCATGAGACCATTGAAGTAAAGATAGGTTGAAAGATATGTTAGCCCCATGATCTTATTATTGTATTATGGCTTGCATGATTCTGCCTCATGCCCCACTGATATTAGTAATGAGTTAGGGTCGTCGAGTCTATTGTTATTTCTACGGCCTGCATGATTCTGCTTCATGCCCCACTGGTCATGGTGATAGATGAGATCTAACATATTCATTAGATTTATCTTTATTAAACAGTTAAGTGGTGTTGAATTGTTTCTTTACATAAAAAGGGGTTCGGTTACTTGTAATCATTGGCTTGACATATACCAATCATTATTGATATCTTGTTGCCATTGATTCATATTTGCTCAAACAATGATATTTATCCTGAATGATAACCGATTCTTCTTATACAACCCCATGAGTTTTAACCAATTTATTCTCATGAATATGCTAGAATCGACTATTTAGTCGATCTCCTTTCATATCGGCTCTCATAGCCGCACATTCAGGACTGTCCGGTAAGACTGGCAAGTTTCGCCCTTAATTACTGATGAACTTTCTCTCCTTGTCAATTGCAGGGTCAAATTGACCGGCACGCCTTGGGAGGAGCACGCAGGATCAACCATCCCTGCGCTGAAGCTAGGCAGATTTGCTCCATCGAGCGGACCCTTCCGGCTTGCTGCGTGTGTCTTCGGCACGGAACAAAAATTCTGTGTCGACACATGTTTCTAGCATGCCTGGTGGGACACCACAATCATCATGGCGGTTCACAACAACGACAACATCCTTATGCTACATTATGAAGATTTACCTAATGGGGAAGAGGAGTCGAGGAGAGCTATGACTTTGATGTCACCAAATCAGATAAGCTCTTTGATTTCTTGCTGGAGAAAGGGCAGAATCTTCAGGCAACATATATAGAGAGCTATTCAGCAGGGGAGGCTCAAATTTAATATGCCTCGGAAAATGAATGTCGATGATAATCCATTCCCAAGAGATCAAAACATGGTTGATGCTGGGCTATTCAAAGGAAAAACTAAGGTCCTAACATCAACCAAATCAAAAGAAGCAGGGATAGTTGATCCCAAGATGCAAATATCGGCTGACGAGTACAGAGAGCTTAGAAGACGTCGTGCCGAGCAAAAGAGCCGATACGAGCAGGGGAAGACGTCAGAAGCAGAGACGACAAAGCCACGGGTCACATCTCGGATTCTGTTGAATAAATGGCAGCCGTAGAAGGAAAAGGATTATCAGAGTTGGTTAAAAGATCAAGTGTACCAGCATCAACTGAAACGAGAGAGGTATGAAAGGGAACATGTCGAATTATATTGGAATTGTCCCTTCTTCAAACATTGCTGGAATGAAGGTTTGACGTTGCCTACCAGACATGACTATCCAGAATGCAGCAATCAATATCAGGAGTATAGGCAATCTCAAACCAACCGCCGGTCTATCCATGCTCAAGATGCATATCATCATAATGACATGGATCGGTGCTTAAAAAATAAAAGTGTTCATGATCGGCTTGGAAAAAGAGTCATTGATCAAGACTGGGCTGATCATGAAGCGGAAGGCACTGAAAGAAGATATATGTGGCAGGAAGGCCAGTGGTGCCCAGGGGATTTAACAAGAAGCTAGAAGAGAAGGGTGCAACACCTAAGGAATAAAGAGATGGAACAGGCTCAGGCATCCGGTAAGACTCAAGTGTGGCGCACCAAACAAATAGCCGATAGGAAGCAACCATCGGCTAATATCCAAATGGTTTTTCTGTTGCCGTTAGAGTTTAGAATCAATGGTGAAAGCCAACAGCCGATCCAAGCAGTCGGCTTTAAAATTTTGTATTAATGGATAATCCAATAGATGGTATAGACGGGAAACTGGGACATGGCTTCACGTCGGTCGATGAATTAGAAGAAGTATGTATTGGTCCTGGAGATAGACCTAGGCCGACGTACGTAAGCGCTAAGTTGGATCCAGAGTATAAGCAGGAATTAATTGACTTATTAAAGGAATTTAAAGATTGCTTTGCCTGGGAATACTATGAGATGCCTGGTTTGGACCGGTCAATTGTTGAACATCGACTGCCAATCAAACTTGGATATCGGCCGTTTAAACAAGCTCCGAGGAGATTCAACCCAAACATGCTTGATGATATCAAGGAAACTGAAAGATTACTGGAAGCAAAATTTATCCGACCGTGCCGATATACAGAGTGGATATCGAATGTTGTCCCTGTATATAAGAAGAATGGAAAATTGAGAGTTTGCATTGATTTCAGGGATCTGAACAAAGCCACACCTATGGACGGTTATCCGATGTCGATAGTTGATATGTTGGTAGATGCAGCAGCCGGGCACAAGGTTATTAGCTTCATGGACGGTAATGCATGATACAACCAAATTTTCATGGCTGAAGAGGGCATAGCAAAGACCGCTTTCAGGTGCCTCGGTGCAATCGGTCTATTAGAGTGGGTTGTGATGACCTTTGGACTAAAGAATGCTGGTGCAACTTATTAAAGGGCGATGAATTACATTTTCCATAAGTTGATCGACAGGATTGTTAAAATCTACATCGATGATGTGATGATAAAATCCAAAGGATACAAAGAACACCTGACTGACTTGCGTGAGACTCTGGAATGCACGAGGAAGCATGGTCTGAAGATGAATCCTAATAAGTGTGCTTTTGGAGTATTAGCCGGACAATTTTTAGGATTTATGGTCCACGAGAGAGGAATAGAGGTTGGTCAGAAAAGCGCGAAAGCAATTGATGAAGCAGTTCCCCCGACTACCAAAACAGAGTTGCAATCTCTGCTTGGTAAGATTAATTTTATCACAAGATTCATTTCAAATTTGTCGGAGAGGATCCTGCCGTTTTCTCCCTTGTTGAAGTTGAAGAATGATCAAGAATTCAAGTGGGGTGATATACAACAAAAAGTGTTCGAAGAAATAAAAGAATATATGAAGTGTCCACTTGTGCTGGTCCCTCCTCAGCAAAGTAAACCATTTAAGTTGTACATATTGGCTGATGATAAGACAATTGGATCGGCCCTAATGCAAGAATTTGAAGGAAAAGAGAGAGTTGTTTTCTATCTAAGTAGAAGACTATTGGATCCAGAAACGAGATACTCTCCCACCGAAAAATTATGCTTGTGTCTATATTTCTCTTGCACTAAATTACGACACTACTTATTATCGGCCGAGTGTACAGTTATTTCCATGGCCAATGTGGTTAAGCACATGTTATCAATGCGAATACTGAATGGAAGAGTGGGAAAGTGGATTCTTGCATTATCGGAATTTGACTTGAAGTACGAATCGGCTAAAGCAGTCAAAGGACAAGTAATGGCCAATTTTATCACCCAACATCACAAGCCAAGCATTAGTTATGTAGAGCCCATGCCGTGGAAGTTGTTCTTTGATGGATCATCATGCAAGCAGGGTGGTGGCATCGGTATTGTTATTATTTCGCCACGGGGGGCAAGTTTTGAGTTTGCTCTTCCAACTAAGCCAATGGTTACTAACAATCAAGCGGAATACGAAGCTATTCTCAAGGGACTTCAACTTCTTTATGAAGTAAAGGCCGATGCAATTGAAGTATTTGGAGATTCATAGTTAATTATTAATCAATTGATCAGCCTATATGAGTGCAAAGAAGAGACTCTGAAAAGATACTACGGCGAATGCCAAAAGTTACTCAAGGGATTTCTTCATATCTCTTTCCAACATATTCCGAGGGCACAAAACCAAGAAGCTAACCGTCTAGCTCAAAGTGCATCAGGATATCGAGTGTTTAAGAAGTCTTGAGTAGTGAAACCTCAAGTGATGATTGGAGAGTGGAAATAGCCAATTACCTTAGAGATCCATCTCGGAAAGTTGCCAGAAGCTAAGATATAAATTAGCTAAGTATGTTTTGTTAGATTATCAGCTATACTATAAAACAGTCGATGGGGTATTGCTCAAGTGCTTGAACCAAGAAGAAGCTAAGGTGTTGATGGGTGAGGTGCATGAATGAATATGTGGGGCTCATCAATCGGCTTATAAGATGAATTGGATTATTCGCAGAACTGGATATTTCTGGCCAACGATACTGGAAGATTGTTTTGAATATTACAAGGGGTGTCAGGACTGTTAATGTTTTGGTAATGTTCAGAGATCGCCTGCATCTGTCATGAATCCAATAATTAAACTGTGGTAGTTTCGGGGTTGGTGAATTGATTTAATTGGCCAGATTTTTCCACCTTCAAGCAAAGGACATAAGTTCATATTGGTGGCAACATATTACTTTACTAAATGGGTTGAGGCAATTCCTTTGAAAATGGTAACCTTCAAAGAACATGATTGATTTTGTCAGGGAGCACATTGTGTATCGTTTTAGGATTCCTCAAACTATAACTACCGATCAAGGAACAATGTTCACATCATAGGAGTTTGGGGATTTTGCTGCCAGTATGGGGATTAAGCTATTGAATTCCTCCCCGTACTATGCCTAGGCTAATGGCCAAGCAGAGGCGTCCAACCAGATTATGATTAAGCTGATCAAGAAAAAGATCGAGGAACAGCCAAGGAAGTGGCATTCGACACTAAATGAGGCACTATGGGCATATAGGATGGCCTGTCATGGAACAATTAAAACATCACCTTATGAACTTGTGTATGGCCATAATGTAGTTCTTCCTTGGGAAATTTAGACTGGATCGAGGCGTGTTACGTTGCAGAATGATTTATCAAGCTGAATCTTATGATAGACAATTTGGAGGACTTGAGTTGCCTTCGACTGCGTGCTCTTGAGAATATCGAAGCCAATAAACTAAGGATTGTGAAATATTATAATAAAAAGGTCAAGATTAAGCAATTCTCCGAAGGAGACTTGGTTGGAAAGTGAAATTGCCGATCGGATCAAAGGACAGTAAATTCGGCAAATGGTCACCTAACTGGGAAGGACCCTATCGGATCAAACGTTGTGCGCCTGGTAATGCTTATATTTTGGAAACATTAAAAGGAGAGGAAGAATTTGGCCGAGCAATCAACGGGAAATATTTAAAGAAATATTATCCTAACATTTGGATCAATACTTAATAAATGATCTGTTCGGTCGGTAGCTTTAATAGCCGATATTGAAAAGATATCGTCTCAAGTGCTAAAGATGAACCCAAAAGAGTAAAGGCCGATACGGTGCGTATCGCCTATAGAAGCAAAGCAAACACAAACAAAATAATGGGTATGAAGCACGAAACAATGGGAAACCACTCAAGGCGAGGAAATTATTTGCTAAACATCACCTATTACAAGCTACTGGCCAGAAAACACTTTGCCTACTATATCATCGGCCAAGGTATTGAAAGATACAGAGTTGGCGGCGTTCATAAAATCTTTAGCCAAGCGCTCATGATCCTTAGGGAGCATTGCGTCTGGAAAACCATGGGGAAGAAGCCAAAGATTATGGCCCGAACGGGCTTGTGCAGCAGCCAATGCCATGGCAGCACCATGACGAACGCCATGAAGGGCGACCTCCCTGACGCGATTTGGGATGTCATGCAAGCGAACCACCGGAACGGCGCCCCTAGCATTGACAAATTTCGCTACATGATCAGTGGCTGATCGAAGACTCTCCAACTGAGCAATTAGATCTAAAATATTCAAGGAAAAAGTGATCAGGAATCTTGAGGGTAAAATCAAGAAAAACAGAGAAATAATGGCAGGTGTCTCACCCATGATTCTAGCTTCAGCCCTGGCCAACCTTTCCCTCACTAGGCCAACCTCGGGGGGGGATCGGTCTTCAATCATGGCCAAAGCCGATTCCGCTAGGGAAATGCAGTTGGCTAGATGCTGGTCGGTCCGATCGATAGAGGCCAACAGATCGTTATTACTAATCGGTTGCCTCGGGTGACGAGGAAGACTGGCGGCGGATTGGTGCCAGAGATGACCCTAGGGGCTGGGCGGAGTTGGCTCCTTGATTTGAAGCGACAGGAACATCCCAAGATGCGTCCTCTTGACCGTGAGGGCGTTGGCGTGATGATGTGGATCCGTTGAGGGCTCCTTTGGCAAACCTCTTGTTGCTCTCCATGACCTCGAACCTATGGAAAGGCAGAAGATGTACTGAAGACGAAGAGGGGTTGAGACGAAGAGGGTTGTGTTTTGATTCGCAGACATAGCCCGTATATATAGCCCGGGAAAGTGAGAAGATAGATTCCGATGGAGGTGTGAAATTGAGGTCGGAAATGGAAACAGATCAACACTCTAGAAATTCAGGGGACAGATATCGAAGAGATAACGGACTCGAATTTATTACTTCCCGAATACAAATAGGGTGGATATATTGACATGGCACTAGAACTTCTTTGGATTTGTCAAAGTCGAAACTCATTGTGAACCAAGTCACATCGGCCCTTAATAAATTATACCGAGAGAAGAAGGAAGCGCCGCTAACGATTGACGCATTGATTTCGATAAATTGAAGAACTATGGGAAACAAGCGGGCTTGTCTCGATGGGCGCTTGGAGGAGCACAGGATGAGGCGCGTAAACACTAGCGTGACATCGGCAACCTAACCCTGCGGTATGCCCAATGAGCATGTCGAGGGCTACCATGCGAAGACATCGTGATTGGGCGCACTGACAGGAGTTCATAGCCATGCCCAGATGAAGTCGATGAGCTCACGTTCCTATTTGGTAGGAGGCTGGGTCCCGACCGCACTATCTTGGCTAGGCTCATGAGTTGTGGGGTCAATGGACCCTACATCAAGGTTCTCTACCCGTGACTATCTCCAGCATGATAATCTTGGTTTCTCAAAAGGGGGGATTTAAAGGCCATCAAGGAGGTTGGTTTATTGCATGTCTAGGGGGTTGTGGCGGGGATCGATGCGATTTCAGATAGCGCCCCGGGGACAAAGGCTACGCTGGACGAGTTGATGTTGGACTCTACAAAAGAAAGTGGCGAGCTCATAGTGCTTTAGGGTCAAGATTATGACGCAGTCGCACGTCATGCAAAGCGGTATAAATATCAAGCCCCGCTATTGTAAGAAGAACCAATCATCCGGTGATGACACCATTCGGTCCCAAGATCTTCTTGAGCTTGAGGTAGGTGTAGTTGGGGATTGCCATGAATTTGGCGTAACATGGCCACCCCAAGATGGCATGGTAGGACCACGGAAAGTTCACCACTTGAAGGTGAGGACCTCGAGCGGAAGTTGGATCGACCTTATATCTTATTTATTTAACCCCATCACCTTAAATGATGAATGTTTTATAAACTATGTTTTCTTAAAAACATCGATTGAGCACGGCTCGGCTCGTTACCGAACCTTAAATGATGAGTTTTTTTATATCATTAATCGTGCATAACGTATGTGTTAAGGTATGTTTGCGTCTCAGTAGATCCATTGGCTAGCTTAAACCGTCCATGGCCCATTATCACGGCCCGTGTATTGATGATTCGCCTCACACCCCACTGTTAGCACCAGTGGGTGTCGATCGTCTGAAGTAAAGATAGGCGGGTATGCTGTGCTCTCGGGATCACCCGTGGAAGGAAGAGTCATCGCCTATTGTTAGCGCATGAGCTTGCCCCACTCGGTCATGGTGAGATGAATGCGCATGGCGTCGAGGGTGTCGGCGTAAAAGGGGAGGATGTTGATTGGCTTGACATATACCAATCATTATTGATATCTTGTTGCCATTGATTCCACAATGATACACCTTTGTGAGGCGCTTCATGAGGACGATGGGATCGGCGATATGCTAGAGGTAACTATCCTAGCCTCATGACATGGGAGGGATGGTCCCTCGATCAAAGGTGATCGGAGATTCCGACCATTGGTGAGGAAGGAGAGGACGACCATCTCGTGGCGATGCCTCCCCTATAACGCCTGACTTGTCTCTTGGCGCTTGGACCAGATGGCGTCGGATCTGTCAAAGATCATGATGCATTCCTCAGCATCGGGGAAGCCGTCTCCGTCCTTGCCTGCCGCCTCTTTGCCATCTCCCTCGTTTGGCCCGTCGGCCTATCATAGGAAACGTTTGAGGAGCTCGTAGTCCTTGTAGAGGTGTTTGATAAGGTAGGCATGGTTGGTGCACGGACTGTCCATAAGCTTGTTGAAGTGGTCAGGCAGTCCCTGTTGGGGCTGCTTGCCCATGCGATCAGCCACGGTGACCAACGCGGTGTTGTTCGATCGGCGCCGATCCTTTTTGTTCTTCTTGCCCCTCTGTGTGGAGGGGCCCTCATCTTGGTCCGTGCGCTTGGCCTTGCCTTTGTATCGGCCCCTGTTGAAGACCGCTCTGACTGCCTCCTCACCAGAGGCGTGGTTAGTGGCGACGTCGAGCAGGTCACAGGTGGTCCGGGGCTTCAGGCATCAAAGCTTGTGGATCCGGGACTCGTAGGTCGTCCCGGAGAGGAATGCATTGATGACGTCCACATCGATGACATCAGGGAGGGAGTTGCATCGTTGGGAGAACCTGTGGATGTAATCCTGCAGGGACTCGCTGGGCTCCTACTGGTAACTCATGAGGTCCTAGGAGTTTCCAGGGCGGACATACGTCCCCTAGAAATTTCCAATGAAGACCCTCTTGAGGATCGCCCAGTCATGGATGCTGTCATGTGGGAGGAATTCAAGGCATGCCCGAACATGTTCCCCTATGCAGATGGGGAGATACTGAATGATGAAATAGTCAACGTCCACCCCTCTGGCTCGGCAGGCGAGCCAGAAATCTTCGAGCCAAATACCGGGGTTTGTCTCCCCGGTGTACTTGGTGATATTGGTGGGCGGTCGGAAGCACGGTGGGAACGGCGCTCTCTGAATACGCCGGTCAAAGGCCTATGGTCCTGGGCCCTCAGGGCTAGGACTCCGATCATCCAGCCGGTGACCGTGCATGGGGCGCGTTTCACCACTCCCCTCGATGGTTCAGCCGGGATCCATGTCACATGCTCTTGCCACCGCCCGGTTGATGTCATCATCGGGTTGGGCCCGATGCCGGTTGCTGACGACGCTGCGAGCGTCCTGGTGTGGACCGGGCCACTCGTGTACCGACGGTTGGTGCAGAGCAGGCATTAGGTTAGACCGAGGCATGGCTGCTGCCTCCCGAGCCGCACCTGGTGGCTATAGCGGTGAGCGAATGGAGCGATCCATCTGGCGTGTCCTTACTCCCCCAGTGGGGAAAGAGGGCACATGTCGGAGTCATGATGCGGAGCTTTCCGCCTATTGAACAGCGGCGGCTTCTACTAGAACCCGGAGGTTCCGGTAGACTGCCCGCTCCTGAGGGTCGATGGGCTCGGGGACGCCGCACATAAGCATTGCTGCAGCAGCAATGTTCTGCCTAGCCCAAGCAAATTGAGGGAGATCGTTCCCCTCGTTCATGATGTCGTGTTGGACCTGGTGGGCGTGACCATGGGCGCCGCCCGCCGGGTTATGCGTATGGGGCGCAACGTGCTGCACCGAGCTTGCTGACACAGGCGGCGGTTGGTTCTGCCGCCATTATCATAGTTCCTCGGCGTGCCCTCGCGCAAACGCGAGGGCCCCCGCAACAACCGGCGGCTGTCCTAGAGCATCCACCATAGCGCACTCTCGGGATGGATGGTGACCAGGTGCCACGTCGCCGATGCTGGAGCTGTCGCTTTCACCCTCGTCATCTGGAAGTTCGTGGAAAGCGGTAGGAGCATAGCTCGCCATTCCCACGAATTCGAATGTGAGGGGGGATGGCGGCAGCGTCCCTCAGAGCCCCCGAGCGCACGCGTCCGTGGGGGACGCGAGGCCGTAGGGGAACCGATCGTATGGTGTGTGTGATGCGGTAAATACGGTCCCTCCAGATAATTGGCAGGAGATAGTAAATAGAGAGTAAATTACAGTATGCATATTACTCACAGCAGGGTTTGAGGAGAGAGTTTGCTCAGAATGAAGTGCAGATGCCTCGTTGTTGAAGTCGTCGCGCGTCCCGAAGCCGATGGAGGGTGCCCCTCCAATGGGCGCCAGAACGAGTGCCTCCTCATAGAGGTGTAGTACGCCGGGCTGATCGGTGACGAAGTCTAGGCTTCCGAGGAGGAAGGCTGAGATGGCTCAAAGATGGGTGGAACCCACATCCCAACAGGTGGGAGTGCGGGAAAGTCTAGTGAGTTGAAGCGAATCGTATCGCCTAAGCTCGCCATGGCGAAGGTGGCAGAAAAGTGGGCCATCCGATGACCAAAAATGTTGAACGTACAGTGTCTTCCCCACGGACGGCGCCAATTATCGGTGCAGAAAGTGACCAACAAGTAAATATTTATAGTTTTTCCGTACGTTGTGATCGGAGGTGGCCTAGCACTCACTGACACAGGGTTTATACTATTTAGGCAACGTGCCCTACGTCAAGTTTGAGTCGGTCAGTGACTTTATTCATGAGCCTAGGTGCTCGAAGTTTGCAGTGGGGTTACAAATGAGAAGGAGAAAGATGGGGGGTACAAGAGGTCCGGTTGGACTCTGGTAGGAAGGGCCGAGAGCAACAAGACCTCCGCTATGAGCTAAGGGTTCAAGAGTATGCTTGAGATTTGAACCTGGTGGTTCTGAGGTTGTGAACTAGTGAACTTGGTCGATCTAATGAATATGGAATGACTTGGATCAACTTGGATCAACTGAGTCTTTTGGGAGAGAGCGCATCCCCTTTTATAGATGAAGGGGATGGCCTTACTAAGTGAGAGGGAGAGAGTACGTATGCTACTGAGCCTTGTTGCTCACGCCGATGGGTACAGGATGATGGTAGGCGCCCACAACACTATTGGATGTTGGATGCACATGGGAGGCTGCATCATTTTGTTCGGGTATGGCAGATGTCGATACCTGCTATACTGTTGATGCCTAGAGGCATGTGAGGAGTTTCACCATGTTCACTCGATACGGTAAATGTCGATGCCCACAGCACTGTCGGTGCCTAGAGGCATGTGGGGGGAGCCTTACCGTATGAAAGTTAATGGCGCCCACAATACTGTAGGGAAAATATCGGCGCCTACAACACTGTTTGTGTCTGGGAGGTTGCAGAGTACTGTTTCTGCAGGTGTATAGGGTATGGTCCCTAGTATCGTGGTTTGACTTGTGCACCTTGCCTTGCTTTCTCCATTTATTTCCTGGTCCTTTTTCGAGCGGACGTCCTAGGTCGGTTGGTCCTAATCGGCTCTGGTTGCGCCAGTCGGAGAAGAGCAGTGAGCAGGATTTTGGCGTACCCCCGGTTGGAGACGTGGGGTTAGAGTCGAAAGTAGTGCTTTGGCTAGGCCTTCGGTCGGAGAGGCCATCCAGAGGCGGGCTAGAGACCGAAGTGAGCGCTCCGGTCGGAGAGGTGGGTCTGAGTCGGAAAACGGGTGCCGCTCCTCCTCAGCCAGATCTTCCGATCGGTTATTGGATTATCCTTTTGGTCTTTTGTTCAGATACTTAGGCCAGCCCATGAGTTATGTGTTGTCTGCTTGGGCTGAGCTTTTGTTGGGAAGCCGGTCCCCGAGGGTCCCTGAGGGACAACAAGTTTCACAGGAAATGTAATTATCATCATAAATTTATCAATACAACAGAAACTACTCCTACAGCCATCTAGCGGAATTATAAAGCAATAATTAAGTAGCTGCTTATAACCAATGAACTTCAAGCACAACTACCATTATCATAAGATCATATGCATCACAAGGACTACAGAAAACATTATGTTTATGCCAAACTAATGTATTTAGATACCTTTATTAATTTCTTTATATAATAAGGTGATTTATGAGATAAATATTTTTAGTGCTCCATAAATTCAGAGAAAATTATAGTACCATACATATGACCCCAAAAGTCTACTGTGCAAATTTCATGCTAATTGTATAAGTATAGCCCTCTATACAAAAATGACAAGTTGCTTAGGTTTATTTTAGCAAAAATAGTTTAGCCTATTGAAAAGTGTCAAGTAATAGATTTCATAATTTTCTTAGCTTCCCTTAAACCCATTAACACTTTACAAAAATTTACATGGCAATATGTTATTTATTTTTATCCTTATGAATTTCCTTAGAAAGCACCATTTATTAAAAGATAAATAGAAAGGCCTTACTCCAATCAAGTTTACTATAAGTTTATTATTTTTTCTAGCTAGATCATATCAACATAAGATCATCAAAATTGGAATCACAATTTTATCACTTTCCTAGCTCAAGTTATGTATTTTACAAGATTGCAAACAATTTTAAAGCACTTATTTAGCTCCATTTAATTCTCCTAGAAAAATATTAGAAACAGTGCATTTCATATTTTTATCAAATACTACATTTTATGAGGAACCCAATAAAATTTGGTTCACCAAAACTAGACACTCCTTGCTTAAGATATGAATTTTTGAAACATGCATTCAAATCTATGAAAATAAATCAGAAAATCAAATAATACACAAACTGACAGATGGGGCCCGCTAGTCAGTAGGACCCACACGTCAGTGAGTCCAGAGCAGAGGAGGTGCTCCGGCCAGCGTTATCTCGCTGGCGGTGAGATCACCGGCGACGACAGTGACACCAACGTGTTCCCCGTGATCTCCCGCACCTAGTGGTACCATTCGATGGACCGATGGTGCACTAGAGCACCCTCGCCATCGGCGATGGTGGCACAGTGGAGCTATGCAGTGGCGCACCTGCCATCTCAGACCACGACATGCACCGATGAGGACGGTAACTCCATCCTGGTGGCCTGGCGCAGCACTACGATGAGGATTAGGACATGGTGACGTAGTGGAAAAGCTTGGTCGCGTGCATGGCCAAGCGGCGGCGCACGGTGCGCTGTGGCGGGGCTCTCTGTTACGGCTAGCCAGCGGTGAGAGAGGAGTCTTCGTCTAACCTACTGGATCTAGGTCACAAGGCTGTGCAGAGACGACTAAGAGCGGGGACTAGAGTGACCCCGAGATGGCTGGCCGCGGTGAGCTCAAGCTCACGGCCATGGCGGCCACGATGGGAGCGGCGGTGTGTTCCCACACGACCGCGCAGTAACGTTAAACCTAGTTCCTACCAAAGCATATGGACCACAAAGTGGCTACAGACCGAAGAAGAGGAGAACAGGAGGTGCGGTGGAATGGCGTGGCTACGGTGAGCTGAGCGCGCGGTGGCGCTCCAGTCATGGCGCGGTGGCGGCGAAGCAAAATGCGCCCTTACCCTGGCTCGGCAAGTGGGGCTAGCGGGTCGGGGTGGAAGAGGTGACAATGGCGAGAGCTGCTGGCGAGCTGGATTGGGCGGTGGTGCAACAATGGCGGCAAGCGGGCACGGCAGAGCAACGGCGATGGCGCGGTGGCGCGGTGCTCCGCTTTGCTCTGGTGTGGGCAAGAGAGAGCGGGTGCGAGGGTGAAATGGAGCGAGCAGCAGAGGCACGCGCCTTATCCCTCCACACTAGCTTGACCAACTGGGTCGACGTATGGTCGCCATGCGGCACGCCTGGCCTGCACTCGGTCGGCCACTGACATCGGCGTCGAAACAGCATCAGGCCCTGATGAACACGACTGACATAGCGATTTCACACGATCGTCACTCCTAAACCGTAAGTCCTTTACAAAAACTTCTTTAACAAGAATTGTAAAGCTACACGAGATCTACAACTTTGATTAAATGAGTTCAGTCTAGATTAGCCTAGTTTACAAACTACAGCGTGTCAAACACAGGTTCATTGAAATGGTAAACCAGAGTAATTATATTGCTTCTTGTGGACTATTTTTTAGCATCCTATGTACCGAATTAGGTCTTGACCCAAAAATAAAAGTTGTTACTCAAGTCAAGTACTACAACTTTGCTTAAGGGTGCAATGCCATGCAAACACTCTATGATATAGTTCAACTTTGGTCAATCATGCAACTTGAAAATGATAACTTACACTATAACCATGACTTTGAGGCCAATTGAGTCCAAGTTATGAATACCAAAGTTGTTCCAAATGACATTCTAAACATGTTAAAGGTACTCCTAGGGTCCCACAAGCATTTTATATATTGGTCACATCAAACCCTAGCATATATAAAGCATTTAGTAACAAACACATGTGATATAAGCAATTATAGAGATAAAATTTTAGATGTTCATGCTCATGAATGATCAATGATGCTTGTGCTCATGCAATGCCAATATCAAATGCATGCTTAACACCTTGGATGTTACAAGCTCGACCACTGCATCGAATCATGTTCATATATCAACTCATACCCATGTCATGCAAGTGATGGAACAGTATAATTAATATACTACACGAATATGGCACGGTTGGTTTAATTTAATTTGTAAACGAGGCACATGCATGCGCCCCGTGATATGTTGATTAATGGATATGAGAAGTAGTAATAATAACTACTCCCTCCGTTCTAAATTATGAATTATTCTAACTCTCTAAGGGATATAAAGATTTACGACATTAGTATACTATGAAATATAATTAATGAAGAATCTAAGAATACTTATTTGGTACCATATATATATATATATTATTTTCTTATATAAATTTGGTCAAACTCGAGATGCTTTAACTCACAAAAAAAAGTTATAATGACTTATAATTTGCACTTTTTCTATATTTCAGGTGCCTAAATTTGAAGATGATTTCAAATGACACTCTTGTACTACCAATTAATACAAGTAAATTATCAATTTTCTAATTTTTTTTATTTGTCTTTATGTCATAACATATCAAATTTTTGTCCTTATCTAACTACAGAAATAATTGTAAATTGTTAAGTTATCATCGTTCCAACACATATCAGATTTTGTCATATTTGTGGTTGTCCAACGGGTTTTTTTTATTCTCGGAACTAAAAATTACATATTGTGTTTACATAAATTACAATGAACTAAAACTGTAATTTGAATATAAAATATATGAAATAACCGTTGTCTGAAAAAAACTAAAATTCAGACACATGAAATTTAGCAACTCGCAGATGGAGGGAGTACTAGCTAGTATTTGCAGTGCATCACAGCGTGATACATCATCATGTACATATGGAAGGGTGATATATATGGTTAATTACGCGATCATATTAGCGCACATAATAATACGACGCGTACGGTTTCTTAAAAAAACAATGACACGTACAGCTAGAGTAATAATACTCCGTCTGTTTCAAATTATAAATCGCTTTAAATTTTTTGGTTCATCTATTTTGCTATATATCTAGACATAATTTGGAATGGAGGAGTAGATCATAGCTACTAGATAAACTAAAATAATCCTTCTGTGTGTTTATCCGGTGTACTGGTTGCTCAGTTCGTAAGGTAGCCAGCATCAGCACCGGTTAGATTGCCCAGAACTGATGGGCACGATGGACCGCTTGCAGCTGCAGCCATCGCATTAAGCAATTTCCCATGCTTCTTCCGGCTAGTTCGTCGTAGGGAAGATCGGTCTGCGCGTACGTTTACGTTTGCGATCGCAGCAAGGCACCTCTGCCTAGCCGCACAAGTGCATACGAGCGCGCTCCCAATGCAAAATGTGTTTTGCATCATGCGTACGTCAAGAAGTAGTGTAGAGTATTGACCGCATGCACGTGTTGACGTGTCAATAAAATAAGAACACCACTCCGACGACAAGCTGCGCGATTTAAGACGTACTGTATATTATACGAGATATGAAGTGTAACAACGACGACGACGCTTTCACGTTCCGTTCAGCAGTACTCACTTCGTTCCAATTTACAGATTGGACCGAACAAACTGAATATAGACGAATAATACAGATCGATAACCAAACAGATTATGTATACTCCCATCGCTATCGCCATCTAGATACCGGCACTTGGGCCGGGTTAAGCTGATGCATAAGCGTGCACTCCAGAATTCGCTAGCATCAGATCCAACCGCCAATCGGCGTCCTAGAGAATTTTGTACTAGCAAAAGAGTGGGTGGATGGATAAAATAACGAAAAACTGGCTCAAATCAGCGGGTGGAAAACCGTCGATCCCCCGGATTCAACTCCCGGCCCGGAGCCCTTGTTTTCGTCCACTCCCGGCCATTAGCACCTTCGTTTTTATTTGATAAATAGCGTAATTTCCCACCAAAGCTACGGAGTTTTTTTTTGTTGATTTAAATCCAGCTGATCTGCAACTAAACAAGGGCTAAGCTACGGAGTACTTGTTGATTCAAATCCAGCTGATCTGAGGAATGTTGACCTGACCGTAATCTGGGACAATCCAAACCGATTCGCAAAGGAAAAAAAAAGAGAGAGGAAGGAATAATCGATTTACAACCTAATCCAAACCTTAAAACCAGCTCCATACTAGAAAAATCCGAGTGCAAATGACAATCTTGAACACGAAGACAATCTAAAGACAGACCAGGCTTCCACGGACGAAGACAATCCGGGACGCAAAGCTGAGAAAATCCATTTTTGTCTTTTTTATTAGGAAACCCACCCAGTTCCATTTCAGCGGGCGTGCGCTCGATTGGAATCAGACGCACCTGCTGAAATGCAATACATTTATCTAAAACTATTACAACTTCTGAACGGTGTATCCGCTTTTAGTTCCTTTTGCACTGGTGTATTCTATGCGATGAGACGAACAAAACTAAACCCCACTTACATATGTTTTGAAGAATTTTTTTCAGTAGCAATTTATGTATATTAACTTATGACATGTAACTTATAACTTATAACTTTGCACACAAGTTGTATTGAATAAATTTTTTGCTGGTCGGATTGGTTCGGTGGCATAGCTACACCTGCACGGACGTTCTTTTTTCTTCCTTTTTTGATTTTTTCTATTTTTTCTCTTTTTTGTTATATATTTATAAGTTATGCTACACAGTTATTTTTCTACATAGTTTTCATATTTTTACTAATATGTTATGATATTAATTTTTACATTTATGTTCTTAAATATAACTTATACGTCCAACTTTACATCTAAGTCATTCATCAAGTTATACATTTAAATTATACAAACAAGTTATACATAAATGTTTTGTGTATAATTTTTGTAGCTTTTTATGAAATTATGTTGATAAGTTTGTTCCGCAAAATATTATACATAAAAGTTATGCGTATAACTTTGTCACATATATATGTATGAGTTATGTGCGTAACTTTGTCACATTGAAGATGCTCAAAAAAAACTGTCACATTGAAGGTATATGTTGAAGTCATGTGTATAAGTTATACGTTGAAGTTTGTTCCGGAAGTTATACGTAAAAGTTGTGAGTATAACGTTGTAACTTTTTCAAAATGGAAAGTTGCGAACAAATTTTTTTTGCCAAAATGGAAAACTTTCCAAAAAAGAGAGTTGCTGAAATTGTTTTTGCCAAAAAAGGAAAATCGCGGTGGCTGTCCCATTGCACGCCCATTTCCTATCGAGCGCTCGATTTAGTAAGGCCGACTGTGGTATAACTTACCAGGACAATTTGCTATTGCAATATATGCGTGCATAAGTATTTTTAAGTATAAATTTTCTAATGGTTATCCATAGAACAAAGCAAAAACAAAAAGGTTCTTGAAATTATAGAATGGATAGACCTTATCTTGTATTTTTATTTTTTATAAGTAATACTATATTTTTTTAGTAAGGTCTCCTGTTTTCTCAAAACGTAGATGTGTATGTTTTGCTATTGGTTCGGAGCCACATGACTTTTCCCAAGGACGGAAGCGTGCGTACTAAACAAACGACATGAACATTGATCGAGACAAGACAATTCCTACTCATGGCTATATGAACTGGAAGTGTCTGGAATTGACCGATGCCCACTTAGCATACATCACCAATGGGCTTGTTTGGGAGGGTGGCCCAGGAGCCCAGCTGAGCTCGTGGGCTGCAACTCCCGTGTTGGGGAGCGTTGGCCCGCTCTGCAGCCTGGCCGGTGCGGTGCAAAATGGTCCCCTTCGCCTGGCTCTGGGGAAATGAAACTAGGTCTCCTTTCTCCCAGGCGAGGCTGCGAGCGACGCTAGGCGAGCGATTTGGGGGCGATTTTTGGCGACGACGGGTGGCTCACGCGGGAAGGGGAAAGCTCCACACGTGCTTCTCTTTCCTTCCTCTTCCTGCTCTTCGCCTTCCTCTAGCCACGTGAGATACCGATGGTGGTGGTGAGCCGGTGTGCGTCGTGGCGGCGTCCTGCCCCGGCGGGCTTCATCTCCGTTCCCCCGCCTTGGATCTGCTACGACGCGGCGCTGCTTCATCAACCGCGGGGACTCCATGGAGGCGGTCGTTGTCTTCCCTCTTCTTCTGTTGCTGCGGTGGTGCTGAAGTTGCTCTCCCTACCCGATGTGCTTCCTTTCTGGCCAGATCTGCTTCCTCTGCCTCGCCTGGTCTTCTTCTTCTTCCCGCTGCGCCGCTCCTTTGCGCCAACGCCGACCCTGAGGTGAAATCGACCCCTAATCCTCCCTACTTCTTGATGGCGATGATGTTAGGGTTTGATATCATAGTTGCTACTCATAATTCGTTAATCTAATTTGAGTAGTACTTGCTGTTCCTCGATGGATTAGGGTTTCATTTGATAGTTCAATGATGGTCATTCTTACAGTCTTTCATGCTTGCCATGATGATGTGCTTCTTCTTTATTGAGCTCTGTATACCTGAGGTGTTTCTTGATTTTCATATGGTTAGCTTCTACATTTTTATGATATGGTCGATGATGTTGTCCTGAGCACCTAGAGGCATGTACCTAAATGCATCCGTGCTTTATTTGCTTACTAAATCATTGTACAATAATGTTGAGGCTAGGAAGGGTATGATGATCTGAGTTTGTGTTTTATTGTTATATGCATGTAGATGGATCCCTCTATGAGCCGTGAGATGATGTGTAGGCAAGCAGCTGCCATGGTTGTAGTCATGGTGTCCTTTGTTACCACCAGGCTTAAAATGAAAAGGCATGGACCTGATACTGAACCTGACCCTGTAGTGTATGCACTTAGGGATGAAGCTGACCAGCACAGACAGCAGACCCTTAATGTGGGGGGTACGACCCCAGATACCCACGGCAGACCACATGGGCTGCACCCCCAGGGGCAGCCCAGCCCACAAGACGAAGCCTTGCGGGGCACGACTCTGCTCAGCGCCTCCCGCAAGACATAAGGAAGATATCTTGAAGATACTACGAGATCTGTTAGGATATGTATGATCCCATGATTCTTGTAATCTGCTATTACTTTCCGGTTATCTCTCAGATCTAACTGACTTGTAACCTTGCCCCCCGAACTATATAAGGCGGGCAGGAACCCCTTCCAAAATCTCGGCATATCATACGATAGCTAATACAAACCAACAGACCACAGGAATAAGGTATTACGTCATACTGACAGCCTGAACCTGTATAACTCGTGTGTCTCTGTTGCCTTTTTGTTCTTGATCACGTGTTCCTCTTTCGATCAATCTACCTTCGTGGGATACCCCTCGGAGAACTACCGACGATATTCTGTCGATAGTTGGTGCACCAGGTAGGGGTGTGCGTGCTGTTTCCTTGTCAAACAAGATGGTTTTTTCCATAGGCTCTTCGTCCCTCCCGCAGCCCAGCCAGATCTTCACGATCGGATCCATCTCCTGGGTCATCAACGCTGACGGAGTCGGAGAGCTCCTCGAGCCGGTGCAGATCCATTCTGTGCCGACCACCCCCACACCTGTAACTACAGATCTGATCTCGGATCCACTTCTGAGGTCGCCTTCGTCGACGACTCATCGCTTACTTCCTCGTTACCAGAGGAGGCGCATCAACAATGACGATCTGATCGAATCCATCGATCGGGTCGATCTAAAGCTCACCGATTGCCTCTCCATCGCCGAGTCGGCTCTGCACACTTTCGTTCAAGGCCGACCACTCTCCGATCTAGGTCTATCGGAAGCTGCTCGGCACACTCTGAGGGTTACAGCCCTGCCTTTCGGGCTCGCCAACACCGCCGCTACATACCAAGATGCTCTGAAGGGCAAATTCGTCGACCAGGTGGAGGTTATCCATCCTCTCATCGACCAGATCGCCGACCAGCTTCCACCGATGGTCAACATGCTGCACGCCAGCCGATGCCCCGAAGCGTCTCTCCAAACCATCTTGGAGGAAAGTCTGGACTCCGAATCTCAGGGCTCCATGGAGACCCTCGCCGAAACCTTCACTGAGCAACCACCTCTCCCGCCTTTTCGGGGTGGCGCAATCATCAACGTCAGCATCGACAGCCCTCCACGGAACGGTGAAACCGATGAGGAACACGCCGCTAGTGAAAACAGAACGTCAACCACACGCAGCGCCGTGAAAACGAGCGCGCCCTTGTGATGGCTGAGGCCGCTCGTGACAACCAATTCGACTCGCAAGGCATGCCTCTTCATCGCAACCTTGACGAATAGTTCCTCCGTGTCGATGGCTATGATGTCTACAAAACTCCGAGCGCTAACTTGGCCATGGCCGCCAACGAGCTCGCCTAGCTCCCGCAAACTCCCGAGGTCGCCAAGGTTGCCGCCATGCTCAAAGCGGCGCACTGCCAGGTCAACGAGATCTGCCGGGATCAAAGACCTTCGTGCTTGACAAGCACGATTCATCGATCACCGCGCCAAGATCCAATAGCCGCCCTAGCCAAAGCCATTTCGCCGACCGGTCACTGCCCCTCCAGGATGGAGCTGGGGGCCACCGCGCTGAGCACCATCGCCAGCATGACCAGGAGGTCGAACAGGATGCTCGAGTGCACCTCAGTAATCTCCGGGATGCGCGACGGCGTATCAAGCAACATCGCTTCGGTCGCCATGAAGATGAAGTACGCCGCCGCCAGGAGTACGAGCAAGAGTATGGTAACCCGAACTCAGCTCTAGAGCCGATCGCCACCGACAACCCCGAAGGACCTCCAGCATTCACCAGGGCGCTCCGAACACTCCAGTAGCCACGTGGCTTTAAAATCACTGGGGTCGAGCCCTATGAAGGAAGGATGAACCCAACCCAGTGGTTGCAGGCTTATGCCACTGCTGTCTGCACTGCCGGAGGTGACACCAACATCATGGCAAACTACCTCCCCGTCATGCTCACGCCGCCCGCCATGAGTTGGTTCACAAGCCTTGCCCTGGACTCCATTGGGTCTTGGGAAGAGCTGAAGAAGGTCTTCACCGACAACTACATGGCTACGTGTACGCGGCCGGGCACCAAGCACGATCACAACCGCATCACCCAAAAGCCGTCCGAGCTCCTCCACAGCTACATCCGATGCTTCTCCGAGATGAGAAATTCTATCCCCAATATCATGGAAGCTGAGGTCATCACCGCCTTCGTTCGAGGACTTCACCATCGCGAGCTCTGGTCCAAGTTCAACCGCAAGCCACCTATAGCCATCGGCGAGATGATCACGACTGTCAACCAGTAAGCCAATGTCGAGGAAGCGGAGGTGCGTTTCAACAAAGATACGGGCGCAAATCGCCCGCCTCACCGCTACGACGACCGCACCGACAACAGACGCCACAACGACCACCGCTATGATGACCGCAGCTTTTACCGGGACAGTGGCCGTGATCGGCCAGAAGGATCCAAGCCCGGTAGAATCGTCGCCGTCGGCCAAACCACTTCGTCGTCTGCCGTCAATGAGCCTCGCGCCAAGCATAACTACAACGAGCAGTACAAGAAGATCCTCGATGGCCGTGCCCCTCCACAAGAACGCCAAACACAAGATGAAAGAAGATCCTCGAATTCCGGGACAAAAAGCTCTTCAATAGGATCATGACCACCGGGGCAAAGGATCATGACAAGGTGGTCACCACCATCTTCGGGGGCCTCGCCTCCACCAAAAGCAGAAGAGAACGGAAGCTCGTCGCCCGACGAGTGCTCGTCGTCACTTCAGAAGACACCACCGCCAATCCAAGCTATCGCCCATGGTTCGAGGTCCCCATTACCTTCAGCAGGGACGACCAATGGGTGGACATACCATACACAGGGCATTTTCCCCTCGTCCTCGACGCAACGGTCTAGAAGGTGCTTTTCCTAAAAGTGCTTGTTGACGGCGGGAGCACTCTGAATCTCCTCTTCGCCGGAGCCCTTAAGGAATTGGGCCTTGGGACGACAGATCTCACACCCTCGGACTCCTCTTTCTGGGGT
This sequence comes from Miscanthus lutarioriparius, assembly GCA_904845875.1. NCBI lineage: Eukaryota > Viridiplantae > Streptophyta > Magnoliopsida > Poales > Poaceae > Miscanthus > Miscanthus lutarioriparius. The sequence goes on from CAJGYO010000005.1 coordinate 30,964,385, forward strand.
GTAGTACAGTTCAGCACTGCAAGCAACTATCATGTCGAGCATATCAATTTCTACATCGCCGACTTCGACACCGCGTATCATGCCATACTTGGGTGGCCAGCTCTGGCCAAGTTCATGGCCATACCACACTACGCATATTTGGTGATGAAGATGCATTTCCTCTGAGTCCTGGCTCTGCGAGCCAACATCTCCATCGCCTACGCCTGTGAAACAGAGAGTCTCGCTCTCGCCGAAGCCACCGACCTCTCCATCCAGATGGCTAGCGTGGTCACCGAAGCCAAGACAGCGTCCACCGATGACATGGAGATCACAGAGCTAGAGCTTCCTCGTGCCTCCGCCAAGTCCAAGGAAGTCAAGGAGGTCAGTCTCAGCCTCGACGACCCCTCCAAGACCATGAAGATTGGGGCTCACCTTGACCCCAAATAGGAAAGCGCGCTCATCTCCTTCCTATGTGCCAACACCGACGTGTTTGCTTGGAAACCTGCAGACATGCCGGGGGTACCACAGGAGAAGATCGAGCAATCCTTGAATGTCTTGCCGACCGCCAAACCGATCAAGCAGAAACTCCGCCGATTCGCGCCAGACAAGAAGGAGGCTATTAGGGTAGAAATAAAACGGCTCTTAGCTGCCGGATTTATAAAAGAAGTGTATCATCCAGATTGGTTAGCAAACTCTGTTCTCGTTCGAAAAAAGAATAAAGAATGGAGAATGTGTGTTGATTATACTGATCTTAACAAACACTGCCCTAAAGACCCCTTTGGCCTGCCTCGGATAGACGAAGTCGTAGACTCCACAGCCGGCTGCGAACTGCTCTCCTTCCTTGACTGTTACTCCGGTTATCATTAGATCTCCCTCAAGGAAGAAGACCAGATCAAGACGTCGTTCATCACGCCTTTTAGAGCGTACTGCTACACCACTATGTCCTTTGGACTAAAGAATGCCGGGGCGACCTATCAAAGGGCTATCCAGATGTGCCTCGACCAACAGATGGGCTGCAATGTCGAAGCTTACATAGATGACGTGGTCGTCAAGACCAAGACCGCCGACAACCTTATCGCCGACCTTGAAGAAACTTTCTCCAACCTGAACAAGTATCGATGGAAGCTAAACCCTTCAAAGTGCATCTTTGGAGTTCCATCCGGTATACTGCTGGGCTACATCGTTAGCGCTCAAGGCATCGAACCTAACCCTGACAAGGTCTCCGCCATCACCAACATGAAACGGACGACATGCGTCAAGGATATATAGAAGCTTACAGGCTGCATGGCTGCTTTAAGCCGCTTCATCTCGCGCCTCGGCAAAAAAGGGCTGCCTTTCTTCAAGCTCCTCAAGGCCTCCGAGCGTTTTTCCTCGTCGGAGGAGGCAGACATAGCTTTCGAGCAACTCAAGTTGTTCTCAACAAAACCTCCGATCATGACGGCGCCATGACCAGATGAAACTCTACTTATCTACATCGCCGCCACTTCTCGCGTCGTTAGTACAGCTATTGTCATCGAACACGAGGAATCCGGGCACGCTTACAAGGTGCAACGTCCGGTCTACTTCATCAGCGAGGTACTTAATGAGCCCAAAACTCGTTATCCTCAGGTACAAAAGCTATTATATGCAATTCTGATTACGTCGCGCAAGCTCCGACACTACTTCGAGTATTACAAGATCGCCGTGGTCACCGAGTTCCCATTGGGGGACATTCTTCGCAACAAAGAGGCCAACGACCGCATCATTAAGTGGGCTGTTGAGCTCGGCACCTACTCCATGGAATTCAGAAGCAGACCTACCATTAAGTCATAGGCGCTTGCTGACTTCATCACTGAGTGGACCGAGATCCAAGAACCCATTGCCGCCACCTGCCCCAAGCACTGGGTGATGTACTTTGATGGCGCCCTTAACATCAATGGTGCTGGTGCGGGAATTCTATTCATTACGCCGACCAAGGGTAAACTCCGGTATGTTCTCCGCATACACTTTCTGGCCTCCAACAACACCGCGGAATACGAAGCATGTATCCATGGTCTCCGTATAGCCATCGAGCTTGGCGTCAAACGCCTCATGGTGTATGGGGACTCCGCGCTGGTTATCAACCAACTCAACAAAGATTGGTCTTGTTCCAATGAGAAGATGGACGCATGATGCGCCGAAATTAGGAAGCTTGAAGGGAAATTCTACGGTATCGAGTACCACCACGTGGTACGAGATCAAGACCAACCAGCCGACCAGCTCTCAAAGATAGGTTCTTCTCACGCCGCGGTTTCACCGGGGGTCTTCGTTCAAGATCTCCTGGCACCATCCATTAAAGAAGAGAAGGAAGTTGAAGAGGTTCCTCCTGCCGAGCAGTTGGTACTTGCGGTACCTTTGCCGGCCGCCAATTGGAGGGAGCAGTTCATCAAATACCTCACCAGCGCTGAAGTACCCACCGACAAGACCGAAACCGAACGCCTAATTCATCGAAGTAAGCATTATGTGCTGGTAGACGGTAACTTAATTAGGAAAAGCGCCAAGGAAGGGATATTGCAGAAATGCATCATCCAAGACGAGGGAGTGAAGCTACTTTCGAAATTCACTCTGGTTCCTGTGGCAATCACGCGGCTTCGAGAATGCTGGTCGGCAAAGCTTTTTGAGCAGGTTTTTACTAGCCCACGACCATCTCCGATGCAGAAGACCTCGTTCGACGATGCTAGGGATGCCAGTTTTTCACCAAGCAAATACACGTACCGGCACAAGAACTGCAGACCATCCCAGCTTCCTGGCCTTTCGCATGCTGAGGACTGGATATGATCGGGCCTGCCAAGCCAGCGCCAGGTGGGTTCGATATGTCTACGTCGCCATCGACAAGTTCTCCAAGTGGATCGAGTACAAACCGCTTGTCTATGCTACCACAAAGAAAGCAGTCGAGCTCTTCGAAGGCATTATCCATAGATTCGGTCTCCCCAACAGCATCATCACCGACCTCGAAACCACGTTTATCGACCATCATTTTTTGGACTTCTGTGAAAACCGGTGCATCTCCGTTAAATACGTTTCCATTGCCCATCCTAGAGCCAATGGCCAGGTCGAACGGACGAACGGCATGATTCTTGATGCCCTTAAAAAGAGGCTATATCAGAAAGAAGAAAAGCATCCGAGCAGATGGCTCAAGGAACTACCAGCTGTGGTCTAGGGACTACGCACTCAAGCTAGTCGCAGCACCGATGTGTCTCCTTATTTTTTGGTTTACGGCTCGGAGGCCGTACTACCAGCGGATGTTGCCTTCCGAGCACCTTGGGTGGAAAACTATGATGAAGAGCAAGCCGCAACTATTTAGACAGAGGACGTCGACAGGGCCGAGTAGGAACGCCTGATCACCTACGTCTGCGTAGCCAAATATCTAGAAGGCTTGCGGAGGTATTACAACCGCAACGTAAAAGGTCATTCATTCACCGTCGGCGATCTCGTTCTCCGCAGGAAATAGAAGACCAAAGGGTTGCACAAGCTCTCCTCCCCTTGGGAAGGGACTTATGTCATCAAAGAGGTCACCAGACCAGGCTCTTATCGCCTATGTGACTTAGATGGGATCGATGTTCCCAACTCATGGCACATCGAGAACCTTATACGTTTCTATCCTTGAAACGCTCCAGATATGTACTCTCCACTTTATGATAAATAAAGTTTTGGTCTCCATAAATTATCTCCATTTTTTCTCCATTACTACTCAATCTCCACATATGGTCGCCGAGCATTACGATACTCCATAACGAGCTCCAATACAAAATCGCCGAACGATTTCTCCAAATCGCCGACCATGATTTCACCGGTCAAGTTTCTCCAAATCTCCAAAATCGTCGAACGGTTTTCTCCAAAATCGCTGAACGATTTCTCCAAATCACCGATCACGATTTCGCCGAATAAAGTTCTCCAAATCTCCAAAAACGCTGAACGGTTTTCTCCAAAAATCGCCGAACGTTTTCTCCAAAACGCCAACACATTTTTCGCCAAGAATCGCCAAATAAGTTTTTCTCCAAATCACCAAACACGTCTCCTCCAAATCGCCAACGTATCTCGCCAAATAAGTTTCTCCAAATCTCTAGCTGCTCGGAAGCACTCTCATTCTTCAAAGAAGATTGGTGGAGACAACGCCACGGCTCCACTTACTTATGTTATGGGTGGTCGGTTGTGGCTCTGTCACTTGTTTCTCTACACATATGGGGCGCGACGTTACGGGTTATTTCCAAGGCCGAGGCTCGAGGTAACTAATTGCTTGGTCACCCTTATACTACCGGTATTACTTCAACAAGGTCCCGCCGCGTTGGATTCGCAAGGTCTCTTTTGCGTCATGGGTCGTCGGGCCCTCTGGATATTTTTCTCCGAGAGGTTTTTCGCCTCTTTGGACTATTTTCATCTCTAGCAAACCAACCGCTTGGACACTACTTGAGGGCTCCAACTTTGAAGCTTTGCGAAATACCAAATCGTGCATATACATGCACCTTGTAGCATTCATTCGATAAATAATTGTTTCTTGAGTTATCTCTAACTAAATTGTCAAATGCACAATAAAATAACGGCGTCATCCAATTCCAAACATCAACAAGGACCTCTTCAGAAGCAGTACTAACCTTGATCTGTTTCATCACCCCAGAAATGGAGGACTCTAGTCTCCTAAATTCCTTGGTGGTGTCCTCCTCTTTGACAATTACTATGTCGTTGTTGCGCTTTTGGAGGATCCGCCCCACTATGATTGGGTTCGAGGTTAAATCACGCGTTCGATCTCCTCCACCTTGTCCTCCTCTCCTGCGACCGGGAGGCACCACCTTCAGCTCTTGACCATCTTGTCCGCTTCGCTCCGGGCTTGGTGGTGGGATGGCGGGCATCGACCATCGCCTTGCTCTCCAAATGCAAAGATTATCACCGAAAATGTGGGGACAATACAAAAGTGCATTTACCGATATCCCCGCTCGGCTTTCAGATACACTATTCGGTTGCTCAAGATTCTCTGCTCGGAAGCACTCTTAAGCGTCGTCGAGAGGCCAGCTTGGTTTGCTAGCGCCACCGACTTGTATTGCCGCCAGCAACTCTTTTTCGAGCCCTCTGGCGAGAGGTTTTTCGCCTCTTTGAGCTCGACAAGGGCCTTCGTCATTTGGCGGCGTTCCGCAAGAGTCTCTGCAAATGCACAAAGGCGTTTGGTTCTCTATGTGTTGCCGAGCACTTTTCGGGACTCTAGGTTTGGGTCCATTGGCATCTCCCTGCCCTACGCCATCCTCCAAACATTTGCTACTCGATCTCTCGGGTGGGCGGTGGACGGGCTGAGGATCGATTGTTGTTTGCACCTCGCGCTGCGTCAAACCGGGTTCGATCGTGTGATCACGAAGCAAATAAACCACAGTAAAGTACCTTCAACACAAGGACACTCACAGTTTGGTTTGATGGTTCATTTTCTTGAACCCCGATGTACTTGAGCCACGAGTGCGATGCGTGGGCGGGGGTCTGCTGCTTGTGAATGTGCTCTATGCTGATGGGAACTCTTGGCTCCTCCTCGGTCGGCCTCTGTTCTGCTTGTGGCCCCGGGTCCGCCTCCGTTGGTTGCTCGGGGACTGCCATTGTTCGCCCTGAAGGGACTTCAGTCCTCTGCTGCATAGGAATTTCCTCCACCCGCTGCTCGAGGACTCCACTCGTCGGTGGTTCATGGCCTTCTTCGCCTCCCCTTGATTGATCCCCCGTGCGCATGCTTCGCGGAGGCTCCGTCGTGCTCGGCGGAGGAGCCGTCAGAACTTCGTCGTCGTCAGACCAATCGAACACCGTGGTCCTTTGTGGCCGATTGGTCTGATCATCGCCAAGTGATATGCCGCCTGGTTTGCGGGGAGCAGCAGCCACTGTTTTCCTCTTCTTCTAGGCCGGCTCGTCTTCCGCTGGCCTCTTCCCCCGGATTTTCTCCGATACCGGGGGAGGACACTCCGTCCGACCAACATTCATACTTCCAGATTCTGAAGAAACGTCGATGGAACTTCCTTCAGGCTGAGCCGGTGGTCGTGCATCCACCGCCGGTGGCCAATCACCTCTTGGCACACCCGAGAAATACACGGCTCTGTCCTGCGAATGGATCTTCACATGAGTGAATCAGTCTACTACCCGGCAATGACAAAAGAAAAAGCTGCTCGGAAAATACACAATGGGGATAGTCACCTGAGGAGGTAGATTCTTGTAATTAAAGGGCTTTGTGTACCCTGACAATCTGAATGAGGAAAGTGGAGCGAATAGCTCGGCGGTCCGCTCTTCAACAGCATTCCTGGACAGTATCTCTGGCCTCTCTCAGGTGTCGTCGGTCTCCCCTTTGAACTCAAAGCCTGGGTGCGCCCTCTCCTTACAGGGCTGACGCGGCGCACTATGAAACTCACCGCTACTAACCCTCCATTGGTCCTCACGCCTTTTATTAAGCTGAGGAGTTCCTTTACTTGCTCCATGTCGTCGTTGCTCGGCAGCTCCGACCAACTCTTCTTGCTTTCTGGGATGTGGTCGACGTCACAACGGACTGTCGGGTGGCTTTGTTTCATGTAGAACCACCTGGCATTCCACCCTTTCATCGATGTGTTCAGCGGCATAGTAAGATACTCGATCGCCATCCCATCGCGTAGTTGAAGGTATACACCGCCGACCACCTTAGAACCAGTGCCGCCTCTTTTCTTCAACCAGAATAGGTGATGAAAGAGATTAAAGTGGGGGAGGATTTCGAGGTATGCCTCACAAAAATAAATGAAGATGGAGATGTGCAAAATGGTATTGGGGTGGAGGTTGCACAGACTAACCACCTAGAGCTCCAATAGATCCCTCAAAAATGGATGAACAGGAAATCCCAACCCACGCGCCAGAAATAATCCTCGACTACCACTGCCTTGTCAGTATGAGGTGTCGGGAAGGACTCACCGAGGGCCGGCCGCCATCCGGCGGTGGCACGGTCAGGAAGAACGCCGGCTTCCACCAATCTGTTCAGCTCCGCCTCTCCTGTTCGCGATGGCACCCACTCCTCATCGCGCCGGGCTACGGTGCTCGCCTTCTTGGGACTAGCCTTCTTCGGTTTTGTAGCTCCTCTCTTCGGCGCCATCTCCCTAGATCTGGTTAGGGTTTGGTCGGAGGCGAATGGGGTTGCGGATTCAAGGATGCAAGGTATGAGGAGGAAGATGAAGTGGCAAAGGTGGGAACTAGGTATGCGGCGGCATAGTTATAAAGCACTTTCCCCATCTTCCTGCATTCAAGGGTTTTTGGGAAACCGTTCCCGCGATCTGCGCCACTCTGAATTCTCCGACGCAGTATATGGGCCATTACCTGGGCCTTTGCGCAACCGCAGCCCATGGCGCTGGTTTTATGCTACCGTCAGTTGCTACTCACCGAGTAATCGCTGAATTTTCCGCCAATTGGTGAGGCTCACTAACTGTTGTTGTACAGCCGTTACTCCATTTTTCTTTCAACGGTGTGATTTCTCCAGTATTATCGCCTGAAGCTCGGGGACTGGCTGCTTGCTCGGCTGGTCTTTCATTACTTTTCTGTTTCTGACCCTGGCACCACATGACTACGTCATCTATTGTCAGGCTCGGGGACTAAGTGGGCACACTTCACCTTACGGTGAATGTGAGCTTTGCTCATCTCGAGGCTACGCCCGAGGACTGGCTACCTGCTCGGCTGGTTTTCTACTTTCTGACCCTGGCACCACATGACTACGTCATCTATTGTCAGGCTCGGGGACTAAGTGGGCACACTTCACTTAGCGGTGAAAGTGTTTGTTTTTTCTGGACGACTCCATGCCTCTTGAAGCCGAAGAAGATTATCTCCTATTCTCATGGTCGGACTCTAAATGGGCACACTTGGTCCACTGCGAAGAAATTTTTAATTCTAGACTTGAGCTCCTTACACCCTTATGGCAAGCCATGCTTGGGATATGCTGCTCGGCGATGGTCCGCGCTGCTCGGCGATGATGTACGCTGCTCGGCAACTGCTCACAACTGCTCGACGACTCATCACGGTGGTCGGATCATAAGTTAGACTGCTTGGCTTTGGTTCGCACCTGCTCGGACGAGCTCAAGATGGTGTTGCACAACGGGTACAAGGCGCTCGGGGACTAGCTATGGGGGGTACGACCCCTAATACCCATGGTAGACCACATGGGCTACGCCCCCAGGGGCGGCCCAGCCCACAAGACGAAGCCTTGCAGGGCACGACTCTGCTCGGCGCCTCCTACAAGATATAAGGAAGATATCCTGAAGATACTATGAGATCTGTTAGGATACGTACGATCCCATGATTCTTGTAATCTGTTATTACTTTCTGGTTATCTCTCAGATCTAACCGACTTGTAATCTTGCCCCCGGACTATATAAGGCGGGCAGGGACCTCCTCCAAAATCACGGCATATCATACGATAGCTAATACAAACCAACAGACCATAGGAGTAAGGTATTACGTCATACTAACGGCCTGAACCTGTATAACTCGTGTGTCTCTGTTGCCTTCTTGTTCTTGATCACGCGCTCCTCTTCCGATCAATCTACCTTTGTGGGATACCCCTCGGAGGACTACCGATGATATTCTGTCGACATTTAACATGATCTATAACTCCACTGATGGAGAGTGCCTATCCATGCTTAGGATGACTAGAGCTCCTTTTTTGCTTTATGCAATTTGTTTAGAGCTAGGAGCCTAGTATTTGATAAAGAGGGGGTCACAATAGAGGAGCAAGTTGCAATGTTCCTTCATGTGGTTGGTCACAACCAAAGATTTAGAGTTGTCCACTAGTCATTTAGGAGGTCCATTGAGACCGTGCACAGACACTTCCACCAGGTTTTATATGCTGTTGGTGAGCTTAGGAATGAGATGATCAGGCCTCCTAGCATTGCCATTCACCCAAAGGTACTTGGAAGCCATAGATGGAATCCATTCTTGAAGATAATTGTGAAGCACATGTTCCTTCATTAGGTAGATGTGCATATTCACATGTATTGTTATCTCACTTCTATGGTTTTAGGACTGCATTGGTGCCATTGATGGCACCCATATGTTGGCAAGGGTGCCTAGACACATGCAGGCCGCTTTAAGGGGTATGAAACACAACTACACGCAAAATGGCATGGCTGCTGTGGACTTTGATCTAAAGTTCACATATGTCCTTGCTGGCTGGGAGGGCTCTGCCCATGATGCACTTATCCTGGCTGATGCCACAGAGAGGAATGATGGGTTACTGTACCTGAAGGTAACTGCACTACCTAGTCAATGCACTTATGTGCTTGGTATCAAAAATGCTATATACAAGAAGTATAGCAACTATGATCATGCTGTTAGTATCGGGTTCATAAACCCGGGGTCCCCAATGGGCCCGCTTCCTAGCAAAAAGCTCGGCCCAGCAGACGACGTTGCAACAATGTGCAACTGCTGGGCCGGCCCAGATACCTAACGATAGGCCGAAAGAGGGATCAAGTCTCCGACCGGAAGGCCTGGCCAAGGAGGGGACGACGTTCGCTTCCGACTCCGATCTGCTTCCCCGACCGGAAGGCCTGGCCAAGGAGGGGACGACGCTTGCTTCCAACTCTGACCCGCTTCTCCGACCAGAAGGCTTGGCAAGAAGGGGACGACGCTCGCTTTCGACTCCGACCCGCTTCTCCGACCGAAAATACACCGAACATCTGCTTACAGCTCTTCTCCGACCGGCGCGGTCGGAGCCGACTGGGAACGATCAGCCGGGGACGCCCGCTCGGTGAAGACCCAAGAAATAAGGCGGAGCAGATAAGGTAAGGTGCGCAAGTCAACCGTAATACCGAGGACCGTACCCTGCACACCTGCAGGACAGTACCACCAGACCATGTCAGAAGGGTGCTCTGCAACCTTCCAGACATGTCAGAACATGAACAATGTTGTGGCCGTCGACATTTGTCCTACAGTATGGTAGGCGCCGACATTTGCCATACCAGAAGAACACGATGGAGTCTACCACATGCATCTGGGCGTCAACAATATTGTGAGCGTCGACAAACCATCTTGTACCCGACGGAGTGGGCAACAAGACTAGGTAGCACACACTCTCTCTCTCTCTCTTACTTGTAAGGCCATCCTCTTCACCTATAAAAGGCGATACGCTCTCTCCCAACAGGAGGAGGACAACAGACGAATGACAGAGGGTTTATCGACTCTCTCTCTGCTAGCTTTAGACATTCTGAGCACTCGAACAGCTCCACGACTCTAGAACTCTAAAGCTACACAGAGCATACATTCTAATACTCAGCGCACGTAGGAGCTCCCGTCACTCTTGGCCCTTCGGTCCAGAGTCTGACTGGACCTCTAACACCCCACATCTTATTCTCACTCGTTTGTAACTCCACAGCAAACTTCGAGCACCTGGACTCAGGAATAAAGTCACCGACCGATTCAAACTGAACGTAGGACACGTTGCCTGAACCAGTATAAACCCTGTGTCATTGAGTGCTAGGCCACATCCGATCACAACGTACGGCAAAACGATAAATATTTACTTGTTGGTTACTTTTCGCATCGACAGTTAAAGACTTCAATAATGCATCAGCTGGAGATGTAACAACACCTCCTCAGCTGTTACCTACTGATGGTTGACAAACCATCCCTCATGTTGCTGGTAACCATGGTTCTTGGAAAAAATCTTATCATTATCTCTTTATTGATCCTTGTTTTTGTCTTTGGATCAGGTTGTCCATGTGCAACCACGGTAGCTGTGGGAATTAGATGATGACAAAATGGATGGGTGCATTAGCTGGCTATATGTGCTTTTTATTTGTGTAATCCATTTCTGTGATCTTCTACTGTGCTGGGCTTTACAGACTTGTCTTTGGTGGCTGACTTGCTGCAAATGGACATGTTCTTTCTTGCTTACTTCTTTAATTGTATCGTGTAGCCAGCTATGTTATGGATTGATCAACTGCTAATTTGTCTGAGGCCTAGTGCTTTTAACAGCACTAATTGTATGGTTTACTTGTTTAAAATTGTTATAATAGATCTCCAACTCTTGCTCATTCCATTGTTATATCTGTATTTCTGCATCTTGACTATGGGCCTAGCCAAGGCTAGTCAGCAATTAAACACAATCTCGGTTTGTTAGTTGGAGTTAGTTGGCTCCTAAGTCCGACTGCATGTGTGGAATCAAACACAATCTCAATTGGACCTGATCCGTTTCATACTTGATACCAAACATGAGCAGCTACACCACTTGAAGCAGGCATGGACTGGCCTGACAGATGGGCCAAGCCGGCCTCAGCCACCCTCCAAAACACGCCCAATGAATCCAGCTGGGTCCTGGCCGCCTGGGGGTGACTCGGAGTGACTGGAGATGTGAGTTTCTGGGATCCCGGTAGCCGTCCGGTAGACACAGGCTCAGGTCTTGTTTAGATTCCAAAAAATTTTACCTTAAAGTGTCACATCGAATCTTGCGGCATATGTATGGAGTATTAAATATAGACGAAAAAAAACTAATTGCACAGTTGGGTGAGAAATCGCGAGACAAAACTTTCGAACATAATTAGTCCATAATTAGACACTAATTATCAAATACAAATGAAAGTGCTACAGTAGCCAGAAAAAAAAATTCGCCATCTAAACGCGCCCTCAGCAGAGATGCCCTGCTCTACAGTCTACAGATAGAGGCGGAGGCGGAAAGCCGCCGGTCGCGTCGACGCAACTAGCTAGCTTATCCGTCAACGTCAACAGCCTCGCTCGCGACTCGCGACCTGGAGTCCCGGACTATGGCGTTGCGTGGCGTCGCGTACTTGGCATTCGCGGCCCTGAACGGCGCGGCGCACCTTGTGTGATCGCCGAGGCTGACACCGGGAGCGCGGAGCGGGAGGCACGCAGCAGAACCGCGGGGCGACCGCGCATGCGCTCGCTCGCTCGTGGGCAAAGGCGAACACCTGTTTACCACTCGGCAACCTTGAGGCGGCCTCGTGCGAGCTTTTCTCGCGCAAAGCCACATGATTTCGATGCCACAGCAACATCAAGCATGCATATGGGAGACGGCAGCGTAGGGCCTCTGGGTGTGGGTCTGAAGGAGAAATGATTGAGCGGGAGCTAGTTGACTGGCTAGGCCGGCGAGATGATTTGAGCTGTGCGCTGAAACAGGAGACTGCGGTGCGCGTTTGACTTGCACCGGCTGTAGTGTCTTCTAAGCCAAGTGTCGGCTAAAGACTCTTTGCAGGTCTCATCTCATCCATGTCTTGCAGCAGTACTATCACTCTATCAGCTACCTCCTCCGTTATAGAATTTATGTCAGTTAAACTTGCTTAAATTTAATAGTAGTACTAAAATTTATGTCTCCAACTAGATTTGCTATAAACATATATTCCATAATTAATTTAATAATATTTGTATTGTCATAAATGTTAGTATTTTTTTAATAAATTTTGTTAGTCTTTAACTGTTTTCTCGAAAAGTGAGTTGTATTTTTTTGAACGGAGGAAGTACTCTTTAAGTCTTTATATAAAAGTTAAAAGAATACAATTCAGTATGGAACCTACTCAAACCATTTGGGCTTTTAGTTTCACACTCCGAGCAATCTTCCTAAGGGCTTGTTCGGTTAGGGTGGATTGACCCCAGGAATTATTCCAGCTGATCAAAATTATACAAATTAGACAATCAATCCGCTTGAGAATTGTTCCAGGTGACAGTTCCTGGTCAAACGAACAGGCCCTAAAGAAGTTGGCGGATTGCCAAAATATGCTTCTATTTCACATATCACAAGATGGGGAAAATTGCAGTTTCGACTTTCCACTAGGGATTTGTGTAATTGGTTGATCCATAGAGTGATCTATGATAGGGTGACTTGTTAAGTTCAGTAGTTAACCTGTTCATCCCCTATGCCTACGTTTCAACAATATACTCCCACCATACTAAAAAATAAAGTCATTTTGGACAGCGACACGGTCTCCAAAGTATTACTTTGACTCCTTGTTTTATAAAAATATTTATCAAAAAGTGATATATGTATATTTTTATGAAAATATTTTTCAAGACAAATCTATTTATATGGCTTTCACATTTTCAAACTCAACAACTTAAAATGTATTCATGATTTATATTCCCAATGTTTGACCCAAGCCTTGTCCAAAACGACTTTATTTTTTAGTACGGAAGGAGCATTTACTATTATGTATAAAAAAGTCACCATGTCCGTGAGAGGGTCTAGATATTTACCACATTGACGAAAAAAGAGAAAATAACCTACACAATTGAATTTTATGACAATCTGACATCATAGATTAAAGAAAATAATCTATACCTAACAAAATTAATAAATAATATCTTCAGACTAATAAATTAAGAAAAAATGATTTTCATATGAGTTCGAAAGAAAAACTAAATAATGAATTCATGTAAAACATAATTTAAAACATCATAATAAAAAATAAATATTAAAAAAGTAGTAGTTTGATTTTCATATGTTAGAAAAAACAATTTAATCAAAAGTTAGTGTATTGCAAGTGAAATTAAAACAAAAATTGTTTCTTTTACTCTCAAGGGATAAAAATTAGTGCATTGGTCCTCATATCATAACAGTCTAGATCTATCAAAAGGCACATAAAAATAATAAATAAAGAATTCAATAGAGGCATAACATTTACAAAAAGAGATAATAGTGTATATAATTTAATCAGCGATAGAACTAGATTTTTAACATGTTAACAAAAAACAAGGGAACCATAGTAAACGTCTATGAGATGGATTACAGACATGTACAAATCAATATCCATGGCGGACACCAATATCTTGGCACACGAGCCCATAAGACACCAATATCTTGGCACACGTGCCCATAAAACACCATTGAAGCACTTATTGCCACTCCTCTCGTTGTGTTCTTTGCCTCATCATCTCAGCTTGTGTCCTCTCAACTAGCCGCAAGCTCACAATTCACTCTTTACTCATGTTCCTGGCCACAAAGTTTTGGCATCACTATTGACATCGACAAAGAGGAAACAACCAAACATTTCGATTCCAACGATCATAGATAAAATCTTACAAATTTCATGGCAGTGACCTAGGAAATATAATTATGATAAAATCATGAAAAACATATAGGCTTTTGATATTTTACATGCAATTGGTCCATCAGCTCCATGATACACATGCATGAGAAGCTCATGTATTACAGCACAACAGACACCGTTCGGATTTTTTTATTCGTGAGAAGCTAGCCAACAAACACGATCACAACCTGATTGACAATAACACCATAGAGTGGCGTGGGTAGCAGACCTGAGATCAACAAATTGCTAGCATTAGTAATGGTTCTATAGTTTGTTTGGAATTGCTTGAGGTGTTGATGAATGTTGACACAATTCAGGTGCCGCCTAGTTGAGGCAGTAGCGGCTTCTGCAGAAGTGAGAAACATTGTATTGAACGTGATTTTTAAAAAAAAACGCAACTATGGACCCACAAGAGAAGATATAAGATCATTCAAAATTTAAATTTACAAGAGGGTCAAGAAATTTAACAATTTGTGAGAGACCCGCATAATGGTTGTATCGAGGAATGGGGCTTACCAAGAGGAAACCAAAGTCTATCGATTTGGCTTTGACAGAAATTGCACAACCACGAAATATGAGTAGAAAAAAGAAAGATGTGAAAGAGAAGTAAACCAAAAAATTGGTTGGAATAGTTATATGGAGTTCAGCAGATGCAGTAGGATGTAAGGAGAGAAGACAATAACAAACCTGTATGTTATAATGAAAAAAGTTAGCTACCTACATTACTATTTGTGTGGGACACCTTTCTAGTTCTGCACTCCAACTGAGAGAGGAGTGGCTGCAAAATGGATGTTTTCAAGAAAAGAGAGGGAAAATTCATCAGGTTGGCTATCAGATAATCATCAATAAACCGAAGGAAGATGATTAAGAAAGCTATCTGTTGTTCAAAGAGTATAATTGCTTCAGAAGTCAGCTAGGTTCCTTGTACACACAGAAGCGCTTAGAACCACCCCCAACAGGCCAACACACACACCACGCACAAAAATAAGGAAACAAAAGAGAGAAGAATTCCTTGACAACCTATCTACCACAGTACCACTAATTTATACCTCAGTGCAATATTAAAAGCAGAAAGGCTTGCATGCGTATTTGGATTCAGAATGCCCTATCTACCATTAATACGAGGGCATCATATCTAACGCTATTACTTGACAACCTATCTACCACTAATTTATACGAGGGTGTATCATATCTAGAGCTAACCTGAATGGCTTACATGCGCAAAGCGATCACAATCGAACAGTATACGGAGATCAACTACCGTGAAATGAGGAAATTGAAGTGGTGCTTAGAATTTGAAAATAACTAGGTCCCTGATCCTGACTTCCTCAGATAGCAGCCATCGGCTCACCTAACACTCTATAGACTAACCTCAGAATGTTTAGTGAGCTCGCTGTTTCCCTGGTGATGGAGATGGCAAGGAAGGATGGTGCGTGCAAGTCAGAAGAGGACAGTGTCAAATAGTGTAGCACAGGAAGAAACCCTTAATCTGAACATGTAATTATCATCACTAAGGGGCAAGTAAAAAGCATCAACAATGAGATTTGTATTTAAACATCTAGTTTGACCTATTCATATATCTACTTGAATGACGAACAAAACCATGGCTGCTACTTCGGCAGAGAAGTGTTAGGTGGGCATATTGTGGGGGTTTACCCATTATCCTTTGGTTGCTGAGACTTAAGATCTTATTAAGGACGAGTATCATAAATAGCAAAGAAAGAAAGAGAAACAATATAAAGGTGCAGAAAGACAGTACCAAGGATAGTCAGGCTGCAAAACTATGGAAATACCTGATTATCTAACAATCCAAAAACCTAATGTTAGGCAATTTTCTGTCGGTGGTTTTGTTGCTGCTTTAAAGTCGTATAATTTTGATGGCAAGAATTTCATGATATGGCGTGTCAAGATGGTGTTGTGATTGACTGCTATAAACTGCTATCACACCACACAGGGGAAGCCTGAAAATTTACTTCCGAGGAGGAGCAAAAGTTCTTGGCTGCCGATAACATGTTTTGAGACGCCGTGATTAGTGCACTTCATAGTAAGTATGAGAAAAACTACATATCTTGCATATTAGGCAAAGAGTTATGGGATGCTCTTAGGCAAAGTTTGGAGTTTCTGATGTTGGTAGTGAGTTGTACCTTATGGAGCAGTTGTATGATTACAAAATGGTTGAAAACCGTTCTATAGTGCAACAGGCTCATAAGATACAGGCGCTAGCAAAGGAACTAAAACATTTTCCATGTCTGTTGCTCGACAAATTTGTAGCCGGCGGTATAATCGCTAAGCTGCCACCTTCTTGGGGGGATTTTGCTACTTCTCTAAAACACAAAAGACAAGAGTTTAGCGTGGCTGAGCTTATTGGATCTCTTGATGTTGAGGAGAGGACGAGAGTAAAAGACAACCGTGGAAAATGAGTTGAGTCTTCCGCTGTCAATATGGTGCAGAAGAAAAACTCGTTTGCATCCCGTAATAAAAGGAAGAAGAATATGCAAGAGAACAACAATATAAAGCTTAAGCAAACTGCTCAGTTTAAGAAGAAAAACAACAAGAAATGTGGAGGTTGCTATGTTTGCGGGAGTGATGAGCATTGGGCAAGTGCGTGCCCAGACCGTAAATATAGGCAAGAAAAAAATCAGCAAACGTGGTGATTAGCGAGACTGGAGGAGGAACATCTAGGTATGATAATTCTTTACCTTTTGTTCTTTCAGTTTGTCTTTCACCTGAGTGGTGGATGGATAGCGGTGCTAATATTCATGTGTGTGCTGATGTTTATTTGTTTACTTCCTATCAGGTCGGTAGGACTGGAGCCTTGCTGATGGGAAACGGTTCACATGCGCGTGTTCTTGGTGCTGGTACGGTCGTTCTGAAGTTTACTTCGGGAAAGACGGTGCTATTAAAGAACATGCAGCATGTCCTCTCCATCAAGAAGAATCTTGTTAGCGGTTCTCAAATGTGTCATGATGGCTTTAAAATTGTGCTTGAGTCCAATAAGTGTGTTATATCGAGACATGGAACATTTGTTGGAAAATGTTATGATTGTGGAGGTTTGTTCTGCTTATCTTTGATTGATGATGTGTGTAATAAAGTAGTGAACAATGTTAATGTTTCGAATGAGTCGAATATATGGCATTCATGACTTTATCACATTAAATTTGGCTATCTCACGTGACTTGCAAATCTGAATTTAATCCCAAAATTTAACTTAGTCAAAGATTCTAAATGTCAGGTGTGTGTGCAATTGAAGCAACCGCGCAAGCCTCACAAAAGCTGTTGAGGTGAGAAACTTGGCACCATTAGAACTCGTTCATTCTAATTTATGCGAAATGAATGACGAATTAACTAAAGGCGGTAAACGATATTTCATGACATTTATAGATGATTATACTAGATTTTGCTATGTGTATTTATTGAAAACTAAAGATGAAGCGTTGCATTATTTTAAAGTCTATAAAGCTGAGGTAGAAAATCAACTTGAGAAGAAAATCGAGCGTTTGCGGTCTGATCGCGGGAGAGAATATTTCTCAAATGAATTTTCTGAGTTTTGCGTGGTGCATGGAATTATTCATGAGTTGACACCACCATACTCACCACAGTCCAATGGGATTGCAGAGAAAAAAAAACCGTGCTCTAACTGATTTGGTTAATGCCATGTTAGAGACTACGGGACAATCTAAGAAATGGTGGGGTGAGGCTATATTGACAGCGTGTCATGTCCTGAATAGGGTGCCTACAAAGAACAAAGAAATTACACTATTCGATAAATAGGAGAAGAAGAGATTAAATCTTTCTTACCTGCGAACTTGGGGTTGTTTGGTCAAAGGTAAATATGCCAATAAACAAAAAGCGAAAGCTTGGACCAAAGACTGTTGATTGTGTTTTTCTTGGTTATGCTATTCACAGCGTTGGTTATAGATTTTTAATTATAAATTCTAGTATTCCTGAGATGGTTGTTGATATAAGCATAGAATCTAGAGATGCTACATTTTTTGAGAATGAGTTTCCCATAAAAAATACACCTAGCACGACTGGTCATGAATTTATAATTCCCCATGAGAATGAAACTTTTACTCTGATAGAACAAATTGAGGAACCCTATATGCAAAATACTGAGAAGGATGACACTATAGTCACTAGGAAAAGTAAGAGACAAAGGACTGCAAAGTCTTTTGGTGATGACTATATTGTATACCTTATGGATGACACACCAACGACCATTGAAGAGACATATTCCTCTCCTGATGCTGACTTATGGAAGAAAGTAGTACGGAGTGAGATGGATTCTATTCTGCCTAATGGAACTTGAGAAATAGTTGATCATCCTTATGGGTGCAAGCCTATAGGGTGCAAATGGGTGTTCAAGAAAAAATTTAGGCCAGATGGTACTATCGAGAGGTACAAGGCAAGACTTGTGGCCAATTGTTGTACTCAAAAGGAATGTGAGGATTTCTTTGATACTTATTCATCGGTTGCCCGATTGACTACAATTTGAGTTTTGCTTTCCCTGGCAGCCTCTTATGGTCTTATCGTTCATCAAATGGACGTTAAGACAACTTTCCTAAATGGATAGTTACAGGAGGAGATCTATATGGATCAGTCGGATGGGTTTGTAGCAAATTGTCAAGAAGGCAAGGTGTGTAAATTATTAAAGTCATTATATGGCCTAAAACAAGCTCCTAAGCAGTGGCATGAGAAGTTTGATAGAACTCTAACATCTGCTGACTTTATTATGAATGAAGCTGACAAATGTGTGTACTATCGATATGGTGGGGGTGAAGGAGTTATTTTGTGCTTATATGTTGATGACATACTGATCTTTGGATCCAGCCTCAAAGTAATTGAGGAGGTGAAGGAATTTTTACCTAATAATTTTGAAATGAAAGATTTGGGAGCGGCTAATGTTATTCTTAATATCAAGCTTCTGAGAGAAGGTGATGGTGGGGTAACTCTGTTACAATCCCACTATGTGAAAAATGTGCTGAGTCGCTTTGGGTTTAGTGATTGTGAAACTGCTCCTGCACCTTATGACCCTAGTGTGCTATTGAGGAAAAATCGAAGAATAGCAATGGATCAATTGAGATATTCTCAGATTATTAGTTCGCTCATGTATCTTGCTAGTGCAACAAGGCCTGACATCTCATTTGTTGTGTGCATGCTGAGCCGGTTTGTGTCAAACCCGGGAGATGATCACTGGTGTGCGCTTGAGAGAGTGATGCGCTATCTAAAAGGCACTATAAGTTATGGTATTCGTTATACCGGACACCTGAAGGTGCTGGAAGACTATTGTGATGTCAACTGGATCTCTGATGCTGATGAGCTTTATGCCACAAGTGGATATGTGTTTTCGCTTGGAGGTGATGCTGTTTCCTAGAAATCTTGCAAGCAGACTATCTTAACGAAGTCTACAATGAACGTAGAACTCACAGCATTAGACACCATTAGCTTTGGGGCCGAGTGGCTTCGTGATCTCCTTATAGATTTACCGGTTGTTGAAAACCCATACCGGTTATTTCTATGAACTGCGATAACCAGACTGTGATTACGAAGGTTAACAGTTCTAAGGGTAACATGAAGTCCACAAGGCATGTTAAGAGACGACTAAAATCTGTCAGAAAATTAAAAAACTCTAGAGTAATAGCGTTGGACTATGTTCACACGTCTAACAATCTGGCAGATCAATTCACTAAGGGTTTGTCACGCAATGTGATAGAAAGTGCATCGAGAGTGATGTGTTTGAGACTCATATGAAATTTACTATAGTGGTAACCTGTTCTATGTGATCGGAGATCTCGTGAAGTAGGATGGTGAAACAAGCTAGTAGTAAATTATGAGGAAAGATCCTTAGTAAGACTCATTTCTGATGCATATCTTTCCTTTCTGTAAGGCAGGTTGGTTTTTACCTTAATGTATTCCAAGTGGCTTGCTAAAGCAAAGATGTCCTACAGAACATCTTTTGAGAAACACACCTATATGAGTCAGACTGCTGGTCACAGTCTATGAGATTTGGGTCATATCTAAATACTCATGAAAGGCACTGGAGTATGACTTATATGATTTAAATAGAAGGGATGTCTTTTGCAGCCTAGTATCAGCTAAGGACTTTAGTGACATTCACATCATACAAAACTGTCAATTCAAGGCTTAGTCCATTGTTCAGTTGTGACTGAGTGAAACTATTGCTCTAGATGGATGTTCAACTTAACAGTCTCCATCGAAACACTAGTATATAAAAGAAATGTGGTTCTGAGACTACTTTGTTATAAACCCTAGAGTTTGGTGGGGATTGTTGGATATATTATGGGCTTGGCCCGTATAATGTTTAATAAATCAAATAAAACTCTATGGTACTTAACATTAAGCGTTGTATGGTTTAATACCGTACGGGATTTTGATTGAACGTTTACTCAGCTTATTTGGTTGGAAATTATCTATCTTAATTGAGAAGCTGAGAAAAGGACACTGGAGTGCCACACGCGAGCGCCGCCGGCCGGGCCGGGCCGGGCCGTGGGCGTGGGCGTGGGCGCGGGCTGGGGCGGGCCGAGGCCATGGCCGTGGCGTGGCAGGCAGGCGGGCGGCGAGCGGATGGGCGGAAGTGGCCAGGTTTTGCCACTTAATCCACATAATTACAGGAGTTTCTCTCCTTTATGGTGGAGGCGAGTTGATTGCACCGGTTACCGTCTCTTCGTGTCTCCGTCTCCTGAGTTCATCCGCTGGCTCTCTCCCTCCCCGCCGCAGGCATAAAACAGAAAGTCCTCCGTCAGTCCTTCTCTCCCTTCGCTTCCAAGAGACCACATCTCAGCCACCCTTTGGCTTTCCCCGTCCCGCTACTCTGCGCGCACAGAGGAGCGGGAGAGCAGGTGCCTCTGGAACCCTCGTCCACCTGCGAACCTTGCACGGGGTGTGCGGTGATTAGATTTTTGGAGAGCGATTCCACGACTGCTCGTTCGACGTCTTCTTCCTGGTGATCGCTCGCGGAATAGCAAGGTATCTTCTTCCTGGTGACCATTCGTAGGACTGCACTGCGAACACCTTCCTGCATCGACTGTGGTCCACGACTTCGAGCAACGCACTATGTCTGGTGCGAATGGAGCCTCCGATGCCCTCGGCATGGGACCCTCCGCTAGGTACATTCTTAACTCTATGATTACCGTACTTTGCGTACTTACTGTATCTATCAGTATGTCATATTTACGTGCTGTAGCGTTTGTTAGAGATATACACATTTACATATATGTCGTCAGGAACCTGCTAATGTTTTGTTTGTGGATTAAATAGACCATAAAAATACCTAATTATCTAACGTATAATTGCTTCAGAAGTCAGCTAGGTTCCTTGTACACGAAGAAGCGCTTAGAACCACCCCCAACAGGCCAACACACACACCACGCACAAAAATAAGGAAACAAAAGAGAGAAGAATTCCTTGACAACCTATCTACCACAGTACCACTAATTTATACCTCATTGCAATATTAAAAGCAGAAAGGCTTACATGCGTATTTGGATTCAGAATGCCCTATCTACCATTAATACGAGGGCATCATATCTAACGTATTACTTGACAACCTATCTACCACTAATTTATACGAGGATGTATCGTAGCCATGTTCGTTTGAGCTTATTTGGCTTATAAGCCGTACTTTTTCAATCAAAGAACAGTATTTTTCTCTTACACCAAATCAGCCATAAGTACTTTCAACCATGGCTTATCAGCTAAACAAGCCCAAGCAAACGGGCGCATATCTAGAGCTAACCTGAATGGCTTACATGCGCAAAGCGATCACAATCGAACAGTATACGGAGATCAACTACCGTGAAATGAGGAAATTGAAGTGGTGCTTAGAATTTGAAAATATCTAGGTCCCTGATCCTGACTTCCTCAGATAGCAGCCATCGGCTCACCTAACACTCTATAGACTAACCTCAGAATGTTTAGTGAGCTCGCTGTTTCCCTGGTGATGGAGATGGCAAGGAAGGATGGTGCGTGCAAGTCAGAAGAGGACAGTGTCAAATAGTGTAGCACAGGAAGAAACCCTTAATCTGAACATGTAATTATCATCACTAAGGGGCAAGTAAAAAGCATCAACAATGAGATTTGTATTTAAACATCTAGTTTGACCTATTCATATATCTACTTGAATGACGAACAAAACCATAGCTGCTACTTCGGCAGAGAAGTGTTAGGTGGGCATATTGTGGGGGTTTACCCATTATCCTTTGGTTGCTGAGACTTAAGATCTTATTAAGGACGAGTATCATAAATAGCAAAGAAAGAAAGAGAAACAATATAAAGGTGCAGAAAGACAGTACCAAGGATAGTCAGGCCGCAAAACTATGGAACATAGTTCCTGCCATGCTAAGAGTTCGAATGGTGCCTCTAGAAGCAACGTGACGCAGTCAGGGAAGAACCAGCTGCTAGTTTTCGTTTGTCAGACTACCTTGCATTGCATGTCATAGTGTCGTGTTCAGCTCAGGTGGTCTTGTGCAGCACTTTTCCAGAGATGGCCACCCATCTTAGGACCTGGCGATGAACAACCCCACCTGTTCCAAGGAACATTAAGATAGCTTAATTAAGCCTTAATGTTCCATGCTTTGCTTTCATGCATGGCTGTAACTTACTACATTACCATATCATCGTCCAACAGCGAGTTTCAGGAGTTGAAACAGAAGCCAGTGTACTTGAGCTTTTGTTAGCCCTTCCTTTTCCACTTTTTTGAAGATAACTGATTTAGGTATCAAAATTCGTTTCCTTCACTAGATCGCTAGACTATGCATCCAAAAGTGAAAGAGATATGTGGCTATACAGCCTACAGGCTATAGAGAAAAATGGACCCCTACTGATTCTCAGTGGAATAATGGAACAGTGTGGCGATTTTGCTTCGCAAGAACTTCAGTCAGAAACCTCTCCATACATGATTATGCTAGATGTCCTCGTCTGCTAGAGTCTTCATGAATGTTCTGCGAAGACTTTTCCCAGATGAGGCTTCTGTTGCTTGCCTGCGTAGCATAGCATGGTCCATAAGAATTCACCTAATCTCTTGATGTTGTCCCGGTCGAAACTCGAAAAGAATGCATAGGATATTTGGCAATTCACAGCATTTCAACCGGTGCCACAGACTTGTGATTGTGATCTAATCGGTACAATTAGTCCAAACAAATTTTTGTAGCAAAAGCAAGAGGTGTTATCTAATGATGAAATATCGAGCTTTCAGAAGCACCATAGCAGAATCATTCTGTAAGTCACTTCCGATACAACATGCAAGTGTCAAGGAACGATTCCAATATTATAAACGACAAGATATATGCTTGTTGTTTATTTTAGTGTTGTATGATACAATAGATAGATATATTTTCAATCTAAAAGCAGGAAAGAAAATGAAGTGTGCTACGTGGGCGAATGGCAGAAGAGCAACGCATGAACAAAGGAAGCAGAAAGACCTCAATGAACTTCCTCCGCAGTTCACACAAATTTTCAGCTTCCAGTATACTTAGACACTAAGGTCCCTTTCGGTAACCTGTAAAGACACCGAAAAAAAAGGAAGTTGTGGATTAACAATTTTCGAGAGACACTGTCGATAATGCAACGATGCGCTGCGATTTTATTCTCCAGATTGATGAAAACTTTTAGTGCATTCCAGCTAGAGAGAAACTAGCAGCTCAAAGCGCACCTGGGGCCTGTTTGGATGATGCCCTGGCCCTGGCTGCCTGCCAGGCAACGCATCCTGGCCACAGGCACAAGAAATCGGACGCCTGGCATTCTTGCCTGTCTTCTGAGTTGCCTGGCAGTCACCATCCAAACAGGCCGCACTTGCATGGCCGGCTTCGCTCCTCCGATCAACGTGCAGTGTTCTCACTTCACTTGCATGGGAACAAAAGCGCGCGATGTGCAGATTTGATGGGAACAAAAGCGATGTGCACATTCCCTCGAATACGAATTTCTGTCTCTTGTTCTCGTCTTGCTCTGCTAAGGAAAAGATAAGTGTTTATGCCATGTCGCCAGCACAGAAAAGTTAGCCTAGTCCCTGTACACACCGGAACACTTTGGTAAGCGTTTAATCTTTTATGAAAAACAAGTTGTTTACAAGATGCCAAGTTACATGACCAGTAGCTAATCAAAAGAGGTATGGAGGTGAAGACACAGTAACTAGTAACAGGGCTACAGTTATCATGCAGGAATGCTCCATAAGTCTTTCAACTGGAACTTAAATAACATTCTTAACCAGCATACATTCTACCTCGATAAGAAGGAAAGGCCCATACAAGAGATTCCTTTTTTTTTATTGAGAACTTAGAAGGGCTGCTTGGTCGGTGTAGTTTCTTCAAAATGCATGCAACGAACTTGGCAGACAACAGAAAATAACAATCTTGCAAACTTTGATAAGCCACATGGGTCAAATCTCTTTTACCTTGATACGGAATCAATTTGATTGCTGAAATTGACAACATCACACAGAGGATTATATCTCCATAAAGCCAACTGATGGGGGTCAAAAGAACAATAATGTGTAATTAGGTGTTTTGGTTCAGTCATGTCTATCAAAAGTAGTAGCAAAAGGGACTAGCAGAAATACTAGCAATGCAAAATTACATGAGTCACCAGGTAATACAAGCTACTAGATAGGATTAGTAACTCTGGACTGCAAGGAAGGGAAGACCATAATGAATTCAGTGACACATTGGAAAATATGCTTCACAGGATAGCTGCTAGACCCTCCTTTCTGACAGGCCTGTTCCCTGGAAATGATGTGCGCGATACATCAACAAGCGCCTTGAAGCTGTAAGGTTCATGCATCGACAGCTCTAAGAGCACCTTCCTATTGAGTTGGATGTTCTCCTTCATTAATCCATGCATAAAGTTGCCATAATTCACCTGATAGTCAAATGCAAGAAAGCTATGAGTACTTCAACAGTACAATGCAAGGCAGGTAGTATTGCATTGAACTCGATGGTCTAAAATTAGCATGATTAACCTTCAAAAAAAATTAGCATGATTATATGTTCCCAACAAATGCCAAAATTCCATTCTTTTTCACAAGTTGACTGCAATAGATACATACCCCATGCAATTGTGTACCGGCATTGATGCGCTCAATCCAAAGGGATCTCATATCCCTCTTCTTGTTACGCCTGTCCCTGAACGAATATTGCAAGGCTTTCTCGGCCCTCTCCCTTGCTATCCTTATGCAATTCTTCGCCCTTCCTCTAAATCCCTTAGCCAACTATAAAATCTTGCCCTTATTCATTTTCCAGTTACTGGATCTCCTGAATAATTTTCCCCCTTCCTGCAACATTGCAATAGATAGGGAAAGATATGTAAGCAAATAAGCAGCTTGAGTGCACTAACCCTGCAGTTAGGAACCTGTCCGAAGAACAAAATCATAACAAGAATACATATGTGCTATTATAGCTTCATAAAAACGAATTACTGCATGGCCACATTAACTCATTTCGTCGCTCTACAACCATGTAATCCATGCCCATCATATACAGCGTAATTTAATGACCGCGGCTTTAGAAAACTACTAGATAACTAATAAATACATTCACTTTGGTTCAGGGGACGACAAACCATCTATGTTAGCACATCTGACCAGAAATGAAGCAATTTCGGTTTTTGTTGAGAAAAATGAGATTTTAGACAATTGAGTTCATCAGCTGAAATTCATGGCCCCCAGAGAAAGAGGCGGACCCAGTGAAGTACATGGGTGTACACCCGATAAGTTTTTTACAAGACAATCGGAGTTAGTGCGCATATACACTTGCAATTAGATCAGATCCGAATACAAATAGTAAGTTAGGGCTTGGATGCTCGGTTTCGCACGGCGGGAAGGGCAGACCAATGGCAATGGGTGGGCGTGGTGCTCGCCGGCGAAGGGCCCGAAGAAGACCTGGGCACCTGGCGCAGGGCGGCAGCGACGGGCCGCCCAGTCGTTGCGGGGGCGGAGCTCGCGCACGCTGACTCTATCGCTCGCGCTCGGGGCTTCGCTTGACCTAAGCGCGAGTAGGCTGCTGGGCTGAGCTGGATGGGCTGGGCTGGGCTGAGCTGGCCTGGTCTGGCCTTGTGCACACCTGCCGGAGAGGCAGCCCACGTACAAAAAGAAATGCCTTGTGGGCTAGCTTGTGCGCAATACGTATGAAGCACTGTATCAGGCCAGTACGCTGTATTTTTGTTTCATCAATGCTCCTGTTCGGTCCTCGTGCCGAACCCCGTCCATGTCGTCCGCTCGCGGAACGGATCCTGCCCGCGCCGCCCCCATCTGTATCGCCCGCTCGCTCTACGGCATCTCCGTGATGCGCATCCCTACTCACGAGATTGATCCCGCCCTCCCCCGCGCCGCCCCCACTCGCGTCGCGCGTCCTTACTCACGGGACGGATCTCGCCCTCCCCGTGCCGCCCCAGCCTGTACTCGCACCTCCCGTTGCGACCGCGCTCCATCCGCCTGCCTCGGCCCCTGCCAAGGTCCATGCCACCGACGAGCTTCACACCGGGGACCTCGGCGCCACTCCGTAGCATCGAGCTCGCGTCGACGAGCTTTCATTTTTGTCCAAGCAGCAAGTAGATGTTACGCTAGAAAGCGCATGTTGCAAGCGTCTGTTTATCAAGTGTTTTAGATGTTTCGGAGGTATATTGCAAGTATTTCATATGGATGTTGCATAATGTTTCACACATATATTTGCAGGTGTTTTATCTGGATATTGTGTATGTTTTTGCAATGCTTTCAAGTGTTTTTACAAGTGTTTCAGATGCATGTTTCAAGTGTTTCATCCGCCTTTAGACATATGTTGCAAATGTTGCATCTGAATATGTTTCAAAAGTAGATCGGATGTTGCATCTCCCTCCTCTCCTTCTGCTGCCTCCTCTCGGTGTCTCCTCCATCTCCCAGCGCCGACTGGGCATCCGCTGCCTTCTCCCTCTCTTCTCGAAGCTTGTGATGTTCGGGGCGGGCGGGCAGCCCCACGTGGGCGCGTGAAATGTCGCAAAAAATGATTGCAGTGTGGGCGTTCGGACGCCCTGTCTGTCCGGACATCCGGGCGCTAGCTAGCGCGTTTTTGTTTTGTATTTCATACTTCGAGTATTCGTTTGCAATTTTGCTTGCACCACTGTGCTGATTAGAACGAATTCTACAAAACTAAACATCTGATTAATATACTTTAGAATATATTTTACGCAATGGCAATCTAAATGTTGTACTTACGCGTTATACATTTCAGATCAGATTGCTACTTCTTTTCATTCTCAAATACGGGTCTCATATACTTATTCATACTATCTATATTGATTAGGGTCACCGCGCATATACCAAATTAGAGCTACAGTAGGTATACTGGTTAGGGGTTGCAGCAGACATGTCGATTAGGGTTGCAACAGACATGTTGATCAGGCTTATAACAGGCATATACCGATTATAGGATTTTTCTTACCGTCTGTACTTTTATATAATTTCCAAAAAGGTTATGTATACTCATTATTCTTTTGTACTATTTTTCCTCCTCTTTTAAAATGAGATGATTTTTATACAAAGTGTTTTTTTCCAATTCCGCTTGAACCAATGCGTCCTTTACGGTGGATCTACAGAACTAGTTTTTACGTGATGACAACTTATGTTCTATATGTTAGTAGCTGATTCTATATTTAGTATGTAGCAACTTATGTTGAATTACATATTTTCTTAAGTTATTTTTAATATTAAGTTGTATGAGTATTAACTACTTACCAGAATGTCCAGACAAGCCTTATATGACCTCGTCTCCTATATGGGCTATGTCCCTTAACCAAATAGCAGGACCCCACCTTATATGACCTCGAGGCTGGAGCAGACTTGGTTTGGTCTAACAACATTGTAGAACCAACTCTCATCATCAACAACAAAGCATTGGGTCTCTGAGCCTATTTGGTCGCTGGGAAACCACCAAGGCAACAACGACATGTGTTCAATTTCCATCGTATAGGGTCGGATCGACCAGTCTAACATGATTCCGTAGGCGAGGGCGTCAACCAAACACACTTAGATGGCATGGTTACACTGCAGTATACTCGAGATGCTAAAAAAGATTAAAACAAACATGACTCTGTATAACTATATGTTCATCCATCTCATCAGTATACATATTTGTAAACTTTATATACAAGGTATATGGCATATATATACGCGAGATCAGCAGTACCGGGGAGGCAGGCACATTTTTTCTCCTTTTCTTCCCCCTTCCAGTTGGTTACTATACTTTACGTTTGTACTCTCTTGTGTAGTAATACTAGCTACAATACACATATCACAGCATATGTAGTTTTGTGCATTAGGAGTATGTATTATTATGTTGTCTGCTTGACCTTTTGGTGGCCGTGCCTTTGTATGTGTGTATATATAATTATTATACATAATAATATGACCAAAGCTAGCTTCGGTTAGAACTGCGAGAGGAACTGGAGCTGCTTGAGGATGGGGCTGAGCGCTTCCATGAGCTTCTCGCAGGGGTGGTTATGGACGCCCTCGTAAGTAGTGACCACGATGCTCGTATCCTTGGCCAGGCGCTGCACCTGCTTCTTCACATTGCACGTATGGTGGGTGCACCGGTAGTAGCTCCTGCATGCATGTATCAGCAGCGGCGGCCGTCAGTTTTCCCCAACAGATCGGGATGTCTATATATATAACATTTCGGCTCAAGATCATCCCATCGTAACAAATAATGATCATATATACTTGTATAGAGATACGAAGAATTGGTTTCTAGTTTTTGCAGCTGTCTCTATAAGCAAACGTTTGTACAAATAACGGTTTAAACTTTTAAGAGACGCTCATATGCAACTGTACCCTTGAAATATATTTATACGGGCGTTGGTTTTAGAGTCCGATTTAAGAATAGTTGAATCGTCTCTAGAAATGGATTTTTCTTTTGTATTTTTGTTAATTGGCAAAAAAAACATATATACAACCATTTTTCACAAGTTGCATGTCACAAGATTTTTTTTCACTCGCGGGCGCGTTTGGTCAGACTTTGATCCTTTTCAACTAAATCTTCAACACATGAATTTGGGACTAAATGGTTGCTACAATCCTTTTGTATTAATTTTATCAAATATTGTAATGCATATTTGAGATCCTAAATAAATTTATATGAAAAAATGAACTTAAAAATTTTAGATCTCATCGAGAACTACTACAACTTTGGTTTAAGCCTTTTCTCCATCCAAGGTCATTTGGATTCAAAAAATTTGGATTTCAAAATCTAAAAACTTAAAATAAATAAAATTTCCTAGTACTTAATGGTTTCAAATAAAAAAGTAGCCAACTACAAAATTTCAGATTTTTTCAAGCACTATAACTTGGGAATTAGGTTATTTCTCCATCCGAGATCATTTAAAAAAAACAAATTCTTTATACTCGCAACCAGCTTAGGAAAACTATCAGTGTAAACACGTCTATACTTTTGGTTTTCTTAAGGCCACCGTCAGTATAAATCTTGGGTTTACATTGATGGTATTCTTAAAGGTACCACCAATATAGATTCTATTTACACCGACAGTTTTCATAAGATTATCGCCAGCATAAATCTCAGATTTACACTGGCAATCCCTTAAGCCAATTGCTAGTATAGATATGTCTACACTAACGGTTATATCAATGGCGTGGGCTCTCACTTTTGTTTCTACTGGGCCTATCCTTTATGGATAACCGATGAAAAGAAAGGGAGGCATCACCAACAACCATTTATGTACTAGTGGCATGCATATATTGCATGCTCTAATACTTTCTTCTTTTGAAATTATAGTTAATTTTAGCTTTATGCTACATCAAACTTCTTGAACTTTAATCAAATTTATAGGAAAATGCTCAACAACATCTATAATACCAAATTAGTTCCATTATTTTTTTGTGAATATATCTTGATAGGGCATTTATTTGAATTTGTAGATCTTAATATATTTTTCTATAAACCTAGGTAAAGTTTAAGAAGTACGACTTAGTACAAAGCAAAAGTAAGCAATAATAATTTAGAATGGAGGAAGTAGATGGCATCATAAGTAGTGTCTTTCCAGGCCATCGACTAGCTGCTATAGAGGAACGACATGTATGTTGTCATTTTGATATGCACGCGGACAAGCGAGTAGATGTGTAGATAGAAATTTGGCGAACAACAATACTAGGCGGTGGTTTTATAGACACGAATTACACACACACGGCTTAGCGCACTCGCTGACACACACGACCGTACCCATGCTGCCATGCAAATTAGTTCGGGAGCGTTGAACCTCCATCAATTTGTTTTCTAATTAAATTGTAAGCGAGATGATGATGACCTAGCTGATGACATTTGAATGCATGCATATATGCAAACATGCATGCCAATCGAAAGTCGAAACGCACATGTTACATGCACACATGTGCTTTGCAAACACCATATTTCAGCAAGTTCGTATATGCAATTATGCATGCAATAATTGATCCGCGTGTGTGCATGGATGCGCCATGCATGCGCCCGATCAAGGTCGGTGGCTATGGATGCATGCCATGCACGAAAATGATTGAAACGAAAACATGGAGAAATCGAACCTGGGGTGTTCGCTATTCTTGACGGCCTTCTGCCCGTACTTCCTCCACCGGTAGCCGTCGTCCAGGATGTCGTTGACGCTCCTCGTCTGGAACGCGAACCGCGGCCTGCTCGCCTTCTTCTTCCCAGACCTCCCGGCCGCGCCGCCGCCGCCGCCCTTCGCCGCCTTCTCCTTGCTGCTACTACTACTCCCTGCGTCGCCGCCGTCGTTCTCCCCGCTCTGGTCCAACGGCTCCAGAGGCGCCGCTTGCTGCAGTAGTCCCGGTACGAGGGGCCCCATCAAGCTGGCCTGCTGGAGCAGCGCCGACCAGTCCACCATCGGCGGGAGAACCATCGGCGCCAACGCAGCCGCCGCCGCCGCTAGCTGATCAGGCCCCAGCTGAAGAGGAAGGTCGTCGTTATTGCACGCCGACAACGGTTGCTGCCGGAGCGCTGTGATGAGGGTACTGTGCTGGTCATCCGATGGTGGTAACGGTAAGCTCGGCGGCGGCGCATACGGCGGCGACGGCACGGCGAAGTAGGGGAAGCTGGGGAGCGCGTGCGACGACGACGACTCGTCTCCTTGCAGCTGCTGGTTCTCCATTGAATCCATCGTCCGGGCGCCTGCGTTGCTTCTAGCTAGCTAGTGGGACGACGTCGTGTCACACGTGTAGGCGCCTTTGAGAGTTGAGACAACATGTCTTGTGATTTATAGAAGCAACAACTCATCACCAGGCAGGGCTGCCAACGTACGGTCCTTGCAGAGCTAGCTGAAGTGTGAGTGAACGAGAAGGCACCAGAAGATGAGCTAGAGGAGATTTAGTTGGGTAAACGTGCACGCGCAAAGACTGCAGAGAGAGAGAGGGAGAGATGATCGAGCAAGTGAGCGACCATATATATCTCAACTACCCCTGATGCTGGAATGCTGGTGGCTGCTGAATCCGTTCAACCGCCCCGTCCGCCCGCCCCCCGGCTTAGGCATTACCCCTCCCCTTTCCGATCCGGCCCGCCGATGCATGGATCGGAGGCTTGCTCCAGACTACTGCCGCCGGCCGGCCCTTTTATTATAAAATAAAATAAAATAAAATAGATGATGATGAGCAGCTAACGCACGTTTCACGAAGTAGTACGTAAAGCTGAATGAAACGGCCCTCGCGTACGTTATTCTCTGTCTCGTTACTTTTGGAGCAAACAATGATCGAGAGTGCGTACGTACGTTTCCTTGGAACACAGCTTTTCTTGATCTCTGCAGCTTAGTTGGAGTTCTATATGCATTATATGCAAAGCTAGCCATGGAATAGAAGCATCCATTCTGTCATTTCTGTGGATTGGTAGTTCGTGTTTGGTGAGGCGCCGCGCACGGGCGCACGCATTTGTCCTTCATTCAGTCCTTGCCTAAAAAATGCATGTGAAAACCAGAATCTGCAGGCATTTGCCTACCAGGCTTCCAACCAAATAGTTTTTGAGCTACCTAGCTAGCTTATATATTGATCTGTACGACCTCTGTGCAATTGGATATAGCTCTGATCGCGTTGTCATCAAGAAGCTACCAAAAAAAAAAAGGAGTACTTATATGCAAGTACACATATTATATAGTACTGTATATATAGCTAGTCCGATCCTATGCTGCTTGCTTGACGAGTGACGACGTAGACATGATTACATAATAGCAGCAGGGGTTTACGACAAACAAGCGCTGTGTGTTACACGACATCTAGGACAGGTACGAAATCCGTTGGAAGTGCAAGCGCTCTGTGTTACACGACATCTAGGACAGGTACGAAATCCGTTGGAAGTGACTGTGTATCACTATTGTATATATTAATTGTTGCTCCCCATGATGATGCATGCGCACATTATTCATGTATTTTGCTCGATGATTTATATGCATCCATGTAAGACTCGAGGCTCGGACTGCAGGGATAGCATGCCCCCTCCCTAGCATTTTGCGTTAAAGCAGAGGTCTCCTCACCCAGTCCTAAAAAAATCACGAACCTTGTACCTCGCCACCTGTACAGAGGGGCCCGTTACCCTGTGAGTGGGACGGTGCCACAAACCTGTGCTTTGGGTAACGCGGGGCAGACGAGAGTTTTTACCTCCAGCACTGCAATTCGCCCCCCGTGGGAGATCGAACCCAGGCCGCGAGGTTGCCACCCGGAGTGCTTGACCAGCCGGTCTAGCATCCATTGGCAGTGAATTATAGACATTCTCCCATCAGTTTAAGTCTTTTGGGTTGAACTGGCATAGAACTAAATACGATATCAGAGCCAAAGGTTTCAAATTCTAATCTTAGCTAGCGTTCAACGATGGCACAGAATATGATTTCAAGAGTCAAGACGTGTTGGGTTCCATTGTAGCGCACAAACATATTTGCTAGTTAAATAAATAATAATAATTGCTCATTTGTATTCCACGTCTGAAGGCTGAGGTCTGAGGGAGCTTCAATGTTAGGAAAAGTTTTGAAGTAAAATGAATTACTTGTCTTCGAATCACAACAAGCACAATAAAATAAAACAAAATAACTGCACTCGACTTCTACTTCCAAGTTTAAGGACAAAGGGAGCCTTACGTTAGGGGAGCACATTTTCCTAACAACTTAAGTTTTTGAGGGGAGCACATTTTTCTAATTGCCTAAGTTTTTTAGTTAAACTAGTCGGAGCATGCAGTTCAATAAAGACAAAGGATTGCACTATATGACATTCATTTAGACTCCTATGTAGAATTTATTTCTTTAGATATCAGGAATTTCTATCCAATTTCTACATGAGTTTTGTGATCAAACATCCATTATTATAAGAGTCAAAGGTTTCTAGAAATTTCGCCAAGCATGGATGGTTGTCTTTGAAAGGCTTAGCGTTTAGTCAATATATCTCTTTGTTTGTTTTCTCTTTTTAGAGTAAAAAACAGCAAAATGCTGAAACTGTAATAAGAATTGGTTATGTGCAAACTCTTACACAGATCGGAATAAAATTCCTTTTTTTTGAAAAAAGAAATCTACGAAAGTGTTTGAAAGCTGAGACCTATGGGGGCGTCACCAAAGAATGAGCCCAATGTGAAAGGCAACACGGCATCACGACGTTAGAATCCAGCCCGAGCTAGGCCCAATACTCATATAGGTTGGGCCTTGTCGTGGTCAACAGGGCAAGAAAGCAACTCTCTTTCGCCCTCCTACCCTTTCCCCCTCTCATAGTCTCGCTTGGCAACCGCCGCCGCCGCTGCCGCCTCCGCCGGACACAAGGGAGGCACGTGCGCCCAGCGAGCACCAAGCTCAAGGTAGGCGATCGTACGGGCGAACCGCTGCAGCGGCGGCAGGAGCTTGCGTGACCTGGGCGGAGTGAGCCGATTGAGGCGCCTCTTGGCTGCGCTTGTTGGCCGCCGCTAGGTTACTGCAGGCAGCGGATTCTGAGCTCGTACTCCATGGCACCCTCGTCTGCGGAGGCTGACTCGGCGATGTCCCCCAGCGGCCGCCTCCTCGTGCTCTACGCGTCACAAACTGGGAACGCCATGGACGCCGCAGAGGCAGAGCGTGTCGGCCGCGAGGCAGAACGTGGCGGCTGCCCGGCCGTCGACGTGCTCTCCATGGACAGCTTCGATCCCGTAAGCTCCAAAACCTAAAGCTCTCAGCCACACAACCCGTGCATGTGCGAATGTGACGCCTCTGTTTGTTCGTGCAGAGTCGCTTGCCAAGCGAGCGGTTCGTGGTCTTTGTCGTGTCCACCACGGGGCAGGGCGATCCCCCGGATTCCATGAAGGTCTGGACATTTTGATCCACTAGATTATTTCCAGTCGTCTGAATTGCTTATTGGGATTTTGGTTGGATGTTGCGGCAGGGGTTTTGGAGGTACCTGCTTCGGAAGGATCTGGACAGACAATGGCTCGAGGGGATCCATCATGCAGTGTTTGGACTCTGGGATTCAGGCTACCAGAAGTACAACGTGAGACTTTTTTCTGGCTAATTGAGCTTGCTAATAATCATATTATATGTTGCCATCAGTACAATGATGTGTGTAGATTTGTTGAAATAACTACAGTTAGTTGCCTACATTTTAGTGACTTATTGCCAGAATAACGTTCCACACCATGCATCATTAGAGAATAGTATATGGTTATAATGACATATACTGCTCAGTGACTCTGTTCCCTTTGCTTTGGGTGGTTGCGATGAACAATTAAGTGTTAAGCACCATATTTGGGGGAGATATAAAGCTGTTTTTTTAGTCCTAGTACTGTTTAGATGAATGCTTGTAAACTGAAGCTAGTATATTTTTAAGTTCTAATATGACCACTGTAGCAGCTTCAGATAACATTTGCATGCACCTCAACACAACATTGTAACTTTTCCTTTTGTATATTCTGAACATACATTCTGCTCTATCCTTAACTGTATTTGTATCTTATTTCAATCAAACGAGGCTGTAAGCTTGTAATATGCTTCTCATAAGTCATGACTTCTGGTTTGCAATGGCCCTCTTGTTTCTGTTTGCCCTTCATTAGTGCGTTTACTACTGCAGTTTGCTGCAAAGAAGCTTGATAGAAGGCTTTTACATCTTGGTGCAGAACCGGTTCTAGAGATAGGTCTGGGAGATGACCAACACCCTTCAGGGTATGATTTTAATATCTCACTTGCTTTGTGTAAATAATTGTGACATTGTGGTTGTAAAATTTGTACATTGTCATTTTCTTTTCCCTCAGAAGCATTTTTTCTCAACTTTAATGGATTTTCTTCATTGTGCAACATCAGATATGAAGGGGCTTTAGATCCTTGGTTGCTATCTCTGTGGAAATCTCTGAATGAAATTAATCCATCACTCTTACCTAGAGTGTCTGATATCAATGATTCTAATTTGAGTATTTTGGGGGATCCAAAAATTCATGTCATTTATTACTCTTCCAATGAAGTTTCACAAGATCCTATACTTTCAGGTATGAATGGATGAGCTGAGTATTATTTACTGGCATGCTCTATTTTGCAGTACCTGTTTATGATTTTAGCTATTGTCTATTTCACAGACCCCAGTAAAATAATAAGTAGCGCAAGATCAATGCCCCCTGCACTACGGTTCCACGCTGATGGAGAGCCACCTTACATGCTTCAAATGGTATGTAATATGCTCTTTACACAGCTTGAACTTGAATCATTGTTATCTCTAATCCTTGTTTCATATCTAAATTAGTTTTCCTTTGCTTTGAGACCATAATAATTACAACTTACTGACCATTTCGAGTCATAGATATTATTTAAATTTTGTTCCTGTGGTACTAAAAACTATTTTCTGGACTCTAGAGTAACAAAATTCATTGTTGAAAAAGGCACGTGCCTCCCAAATAGGGCTGTCAAT
The DNA here is from genome assembly GCA_904845875.1 of Miscanthus lutarioriparius. Classification (NCBI taxonomy): domain Eukaryota; kingdom Viridiplantae; phylum Streptophyta; class Magnoliopsida; order Poales; family Poaceae; genus Miscanthus; species Miscanthus lutarioriparius. The sequence goes on from CAJGYO010000005.1 coordinate 31,000,250, forward strand.
GAACCGAGCTCAAGTGAACTTACCTGCTGATATGAACCCTAGTTCATATCGGGGATAAGGAGGATAACCATTGCCAAGAGGAAGGCCGGGCAAAGTCGGCGTGGAGGGAGACTAGAATATTTGGGGGAGACTAGATTGTTTGTTGTTCATTGCTTCCTCAATCTAAACTGGTTACAGGGTATAAATAGAGGAGCTCAGCCCTTGGGCACCCAGCCTCTGGCTCCTTGATTCTCTCCCCAACATTAATGACTCTAATCTCTCATTAACTATAATCTCTTCCCTAGACTCTAATTGCCATTGATTACAGCCGGCACCCCCTGGGATACCGTCCTGGCTGCATGCAGCCGGTCCCCGGCTGCCCCACATGACACCTGCTTATTGCTTGAGCTGGTCATGCTCTCGAGCCGAGCCCGAGCAAGCTCAGGATCCTGCTCGATCTTGCAGTGGAGCTCGAGCTTGGCTCGGAAAAGCTCACCACCAGCATCTACATTGACGTCATGGTCATGGTCATGGGGAGGATGGAGGAAGACATGATCCCAAACGAGAAATTCACAGTCCAAAGATACAACTAGGGATGCTTCAAAAAACGCTCGAGTGGATGAATCGAAGGAAAAGAACAAGATAGCAAATTCGAGAAATAGTATATCTGTGTTGAGGTCTTCAGGAGCTCAACCTGGATATTCGTGGGGTCGAGCATGGCAGTGCAGTACATTTCTAGTTGCGAAGGGGGTGGTTAGGCCGTTTGGGGAGAGAGGCATGATGGTCGATGGCGGAGGGTACTGGCATGGAGAGTGAGGAATGTGGTGGTCGGCTTGTCGCTGGCCAGTGACGTGAGACAGCACTCACTGAGTCACTGGTAATAAGCAACGCTAGGATAGGGATGGCATCGGTGACTCAGAGGGATGGACACAGGAGTGGGCTCTGTGGTCTGCTAGTCTGGTAGTTGCTTGGGCCTTGGGCCTTTGTTGACTGCCTGTAAGTTTGAAAGGAGATAAACATGCTAGAAAATCAACTAACACGAGCTCCATCAAGCTACTTGAGATCACTCGATAAAAGCTTGCTAGCTTTGGCCTGAGCTCGAGCTTCGCTTGATCTCCTGTTGAGTCGAGCTCGAATCAAGCCTGCAACGAGCTGAATTCGAGCAGCTAATCACTATCATTGCAGTACTGAGGTCAGCTTGAAGTTACACGTTATAGATTGATAGATTTTTGCCCCGATAGGTCTTTTTGGCGTTCCAAGATGTTTACAATGGTGAAATAAAGTCAAACCTGTTGGAGTATGAGTGTATTAGGCCCATGAGGCCCATGTATGACCAATATACATTGCTACCCTTCTAGGGTTAGCCCATGATGAAAACTGAACTTTAGCATGGTATCAGACTAGGCTTTCTTCCTCCCCTTCCCCACCCAGCCGCCAGGCGCCGCCGGCCGTCTCCTTGCCGCCGCCATGGCTGGCCGCCCTCCCCCTCCCTCCCCAACCTACTTCCAGGCTTTCCCCTCCCTTCCCTACTCCGTCTGGGCCGGTAGCCACATGGGCGCTGGCCTCCTTGTCATGACGATGGATGGTTCGGCCCGCCCTTGTTGTTGTTCATGGCATGGGCGCATGGCGTGGGTGGGTGTGGCCATTGTTATGTGGCCTTGGCCCTGCTGCTCTTGGCGTTGGCGCTGCCCGCTGCCATTGTGGCGGTGTTGGCAGGGGCCCACCCTGCCTTGGGCTGGGCATAAGCAACCTGCCGCCATGGGCGCGGGCTGGGCTGGGCAACTGGTACTGCGCGCCGGCTGGCTGCTGTAGGGCGGGCGCGGCGCATGACATACCATGCCTCGCCGCCATTGGGGCGGGAGAACTGGAGCCTTTCTTCTTCCCCGCTCCTCCTCCTCTGCCGCCCCCTGCCCCTCTCCAGACGGCAGGGGCCAACTCCGCTCTCGCCGCTGCTCTCGTGGCTGCACGGGCTGCTGCTGCTGACAGCCAGGCCCGGGTGCGGGCGGCCGCCCTCGCTTTGGAGCGCGAGCGCGACGCGGCTGATGCCCTGGCCCGCCAGATCGCTGAGGCGGAGCAGCTTCTCGTCCTCCCTACATCCTACGACACCGCGGCCACCTCCTCAGGCTCGACGGGTCACCGCGCGTCTCACACCACGGTCATCTGGCACGACCCGGCCGACCCGCACGTCGCTCAGCTCCACTACCAGGCCGGGGGTGTCCAGAACATCCGACTCCTCGTCCCGGTCGTTCTCGAACCGGAGTCGCCCTCTTACGCCCGCTGGAGGGACCTGGTTCTCCTCACCCTCCGCCGCTACGCCCTCGACGACCACGTCCTAGTCGACGCCTCGGTCGCAGTCCAGACCTCATCGTGGCTGCGCCTGGACAGCGTCGTCCTCTCCTGGATCATCGGGACGATCTCCCTGGACCTCCACGACCTCGTCCGCAACTCTGCTGACGCTCGCCGGGCCTGGCTTGCGCTCGAGGGCCAGTTTCTGGGCAATGCCGAAGCCCGGGCCCTGCGTCTCGATGCGAGCTTCCGCACCTTCGTCCAGGGTGACCTCTCCGTTGGCGACTTCTGCCGGCGCATGAAGAGCATGGCGGACTCCCTCGGCGACCTTGGCTGGCCCGTGGAGGACCGCATTCTGGTCCTCAATGTCCTCCGCGGGCTCAGTGACCGCTACGCGCACCTCCGGACGTGGATCACCCGGCAGAGGCCCTTTCCCTCCTTCCTGCAGGTCCGTGACGACCTTGTCATGGAGGAGCTCACTCAGGGCGTCCAGCCAGGGTCCACCTCCACGCCAGGGTCCTCGTCTTCCTCGACTGCCCTGGCCGCTACTCCTCCGGCGCGTTCCCTCGCTCCACCGCCGTCGTCGCTTCTTGGTTCTCCTCCCCCCGGGCCGGGCGGGGGTGGGGGGGGCCGTGGCGGCCGCCGTCGCCGCGGAGGGGGACGTGGGGGCCGCGGAAGCCACCACACACCGGTGCAGTCGCACACACCGGTGCAGTCGCCCGCGACTCCACGGGGTGCACCCTGGCCCTCCTTCCACAACCCGTGGTCGGGGCGCATCTCCATGTGGCCCTTCCCGGCTCCAGGCGGAGAGCCTCGCCCACCTGCAGCCTTGCTCACTGGAGCTCCTCCGGGGTTTCACTCCCCATCTGCGTGGGCTCCCCCTCCCGGCGCATCTTCGTGGGTGCCACCTCCCGACACCTTGCCCGGGCCTGTCGGTTGGAACCCGGCGGCCTTGGCCAGATCCTTCAGCACCATGGCCCTGACACCGCCTGCTGGTACCGACTGGATTGCCGATTCGGGTGCCACTTACCACACTACTCCAGACCCTGGTATACTCTCTTCTATTCACCCTCCTTCTTCCTCTCATCCTTCGTCCATCATGGTCGCGAATGGTTCGTGTATTCGATTCGACGTCTGGTGGTGCCGCCGCACTCATGGTTCCTTTCGTCTTCTCGACATTCTTGTTGCACCCTCTATGGTTCACAACCTTCTTTCTATTCGCTGCTTTTACTGGTGACAATTCTTGTTCGTTGAATTTGACTCTTCGGTCTTCATCAGAAGGATTTGGCTTCCGGCGTCCTCTTCTCCGATGTGACAGCACGGGACCCCTTTACACCCTTCGGTTTCCGGCGTCTGCTTCCTCTTCGTCGCCGTCTACTTTGTCAGCTGCCTTCGCCGCCACTCCTTCCACCACTTGGCACCGTCGCCTTGGCCATCCTGGACGTGATGCTCTGACGCAGCTTAGTCGCAGTTCCGACATTGGTTGTACTCGGGCTCACGATGAGCACTTGTGTCATGCGTGCCAGCTGGGCCGTCATGTTCGTCTCCCTTTTTGTTCTTCTTCACATGCTACGCATGTGTTTGATCTTGTACATCGCGACGACCTATGGACATCTCCTGTCATCGGCATTTCGGGTATAAATACTATCTTGTGGTGGTTTGACGATTTCTCGCATTATTCGTGGACTTTTCCCTTTGCGCGGAAGTCGGATACCTTCACCACTCTTCTCCACTTTTTCGCTGGGTGTCTACTCGGGTTCGGCCTCACCATCAAGGCCGCCCGGTGTGACAATGGCCGTGAGTTCGATAACGGCACCTCCGTGCCTTCTTCCTCTCTCACGGTGTCCGGTGCGCATGTCTTGCCCAGATACCTCCTCCCGAGCGGCAAGGCCGAGCGCATGATTCGCACCACGAACGACACCACCGCACCTTCTTTCGCTCCAGCGCCGCTACTCGCCGCTCGGGCGGAGAGTCTGCACACCTCCACCTATCTCCTTAACCGCCTTCCTTCCGCTGCTGCCTGGCTCCCACACCACACCACGCTTCTTGGTACCCCTCCTCAGATGACCACCTTCGTGTCTTGGTGTGCGTGTTACCCTAACACCATCGCCACCGCTCCCCACAAGGTGGCTCCCTGTTCCGCTCTGTGTGTGTCTTCCCTTGGGTACTCCCCGGATCACAAGGGGTACCGGTGCTTTGACCTCACCTCCCGTCGGGTCATCATCTCTCGCCATGTGGTGTTTGATGAGTCTGTCTTCCCCTTCTCCACCACCAACACACCATCTCCCACCCCCGATCCGGACCCCTTCTCTCTGTTTCCCACTAACACGGTGGTCCAAACCACTTTTACCATTGTCTCCTCGCAGTATCGCTTCCCGTGTGCCCTCGCCGGCCCCGTGCCCCCCGCCGCCACCCACCGTGGACGCCTGCCTGCAAGGCCGCTTGGTCCGGGGCGTCGCCCTCGAGCTGCTCCTACCCTACGTCCATAGCTGGTCGGGGACGCCACTGTCGCACCTCTCTAGCGTTCGCCCGGCCGGTGCATCGTCTCATCGGCGCTGATGTAATCCGGCGGCACCGCTGCCTCCGGCATCACCGGGTCCCTTCTCCATGGTGACGCCTTACACCACCGGTGGCCCCTTCTCCGCCGGGCGACCCTTACATCGCCGCCGCCGCCGCAGTCAGCTGCCGTGTCGTGTCGCCGGTGTACCACCCGCAACTCCTTCACCGACACCCGCGGCATGTTCACCCTATGGTGACGCGACACGCGGCTGGTACCCTGCGGCCCCGGGCTCTCGCGACGATGCCCGACGACCCGCAGATCTCTCCTGTACCCTCTTCCGTTCGCGACGCCTTGTCGGACCCTCATTGGCGCCGCGCGATGGAAGAGGAGTACGCGGCTCTCCTCGCCAACCAGACATGGGATCTGGTGCCCCGTCCACCCGGATCCAACGTCGTCACCGGTAAGTGGATCTGGACACACAAGCGGCGGGCTGATGGTTCCCTTGAGAGGTACAAGGCTCGCTGGGTTCTCCGGGGTTTCACTCGGTATACGAGTCGACACGATGAGACTTTCAGCCCGTGGTGAAGCCGGCCACCAGACGACTGATGCTCTCCCCGGCTCTCGGGCCGCTCTTGGCCCGTGCATCAATTTGGACGCGTCAAAATGCCTTTCTCCACGGGACTCTCACCGAGACGGTCTCATCGCAGCCGACCCAGTGGGTTTGTTGACTCTTCTCGTCCGGACATGGTCTCGCCGGCTCAACAAGTCTCTACGGGCTCAAGCAGGCCCCCGGCCTGGTATTCTCGATTTCTTTGCTTTCCGCCGACCTTGCTGGGGTTTGTGGAGGCCAAGTCGACATCGCCCCCTGTTTATCTATCACCATGGAGCCGAGGCGCCCTATCTGCCGCTCTACGTTGATGATATTGTCCTCACGACCTCCGATTCGTCCTTACTCACCGTGTCATCGCCTCTCTTGCAGGAGTTTGCTATGAAGGATCTTGGTGTGCTCCACCACTTCCTCGGGGTCCTTTGTTGAGCCTCGCCCCACCGGCCTTCTCCTTCACCGGTGGCGGTACACTCTTGATATCCGGCGTCTTTGGGATGACTAACTCGCAAGCCTCGCTCTACTCCGGTTGACACAGGCAAGGTAAGCCGTCGAGGTCGTGGGAACCGCCGTGGCAACCCCATCGCCATCGGAGTCTTGCAGGTGCCCTTGAGACCTCACCTTCACTGGCCGAGACATCACCTATGCAAGATGTTGAGATATGCCTTCACATGCATGATCCCGAGAGCCTCACCTCACTGCGCTCAAGCGCCTCCTCCGCTACCTCCGCGGCATCGCCGACCACGGCCTACTCCTTGGTGGTCTTCCTCCACCGAGCTCGTCGTCTACACCGACGCCGACCGGGCCGGTGTCCGGACACTCGGCGGTCTACCTCCGCTCTGTTGTCTTTCTGGCGGCAACTGGTGTCTGGTCGAGTCAAGCGCCCACCGGTGGTCTCCGATCCGAGGCCGAGGCGGAGTACCGAGCTGTCGCTAACGGCGTGGCTGAGGCCTCCGGCTCCGACGGCTCCTTGCCGAGCTCCATGCCCTCTCTCCCGAGCAGCGCTGGTTCATGCGACAACGCGTCGGTCGCGGTGTACCTCTCCACCAACCCTGTGCAGCACCAACGGACCAAGCATGTGGAGATCGACCTACACTTTGTCCGTGATCGGGTTGCCATCGGCGATGTTCGGGTCCTCCACGTCCCGACCACCTCCCAGTTTGCCGACATCTTCACCAAGGGCCTCCCGTCATCGACCTTCACCGAGTTTCGCTCCAGCCTCAACATCATTGCTGGCTAGTTGCGTCTGTGGGGGGATCGTGTGTGTGCTTCTTTTCATGTCCAGTCTGTAACTCCGCTGCGCCGGTAGTTCAGACTGCGGGGGGGTGTTGGAGTATGAGTGTATTAGGCCCATGAGGCCCATGTATGACCAATATACATTGCTACCCTTCTAGGGTTAGCCCATGATGAAAACTGAACTTTAGCAAAACCTAACTAACTAGTGGATACTGGATGTCAATTTTTAAAGACTAGTTTGGCAGACAACAAGCTTGGTGAGAATGATGGTCCTGTTATGTCAATGTATCATGATTCGGCACTAATCTCTTTATTGTTTCTGTTGCTAATGAATTAATGATATTGAACACCCTTTTCAGGTAAAAAGCCAGCGTTTGACTAAGGAGGGTTCTGATAGAGATGTTCGCCACTTTGAATTGGAAGATCCATCTTTGGTATGTGCTTTTTTATACTACACTGTAATTTTCTCATGAATTCCTATGAAATGTGATACTTCAGAAATGGTAAAGGAAGATAATTGCATATTTCTCATGTTAGGCCATCAACTATAAAATTGGTGATGCTCTTGAAATTCTACCAAGTCAAAATCCATCAGCTGTCGATGCCTTCATTGAATGCTGTAACTTGGATCCAGATTGTTACATAACGGTATGTGAATCTATTTTGTTCTGTATAATAGAGTTATCTACTTGTAACTGTGTTTTTGGTATCCTGATACAGCAACTTTCTTTATTTTTCAATACTTGTCGTATCCCCATTAGTAGCTGTAAATACAGGTGGCTTAACAACATTTTTGTTTTACAATCAGTTTATCAGATGGTTTAGACAATTACACCTTTCTTTTCTGAAATGATAAATCTGTTAGAAGGGAGATAATTAGGGCCATGGTTGAACTCCAATGCAACTTCCCGTTGCTCTAGCTCCCGCTCCTAGTCACTCTAGGTTCCCGCACGAACTGTTTGGTAGAGCTTCTCGTTGCTCCATCTCAGGCGACGGCGTCATATAGTCAGCACGTGGCCGGGTCAGGGTCGGCAGCGGCGAATTGACCTCCTCGCATGGATCGAGGTCGGACTCTGGCAAATCGTGCTCTGCTCCCATGAGTCAAGGTCAGCTAGTTGTGAATCGGCGAAGAAGGGCGGCGGGGTAGCAGAGAAGTACGATGGGAGTGGAGCAGAGCGTGGGGAGCAGGTTTTTTCCACTGTGCAAAACGGTTGGAGCGCTTCACGTGCGGAGCGGGCGGTAGCAGTGGCGTTTGGCAGCGCTCCACCTGAATCTCGCAGTCAGAGTGGGCAATCGGTTTTAACCGAGACTTCGGTTCGGTTTGCTCGGTTTACATAAATTTCGGTTTCCAGAAATCAAGAGCCGATCGGTTTCTTGCAAAATCAAAAACCGACGAGATCGGTTTCGGTTTCATCGGGTCGGTTTCTCGGTTCCACCGAACGGACAGCAAAGAGAGAGGAGAGAACTAGAGGACCTCATGCCTGCTCGCAGAAGCCCGCCGGCCATGCCTCGCAGCCTCCTCGCCGATGCGTCACACCGCCGCGGGGGAGCCGCGCCGCCCCGTCGATCGTCGTCTGCTGGAGCCAAGCTGGCCTGCCCTCGCAGCTGCAAGTCCTGCTCGGTGCTCGCCGTCGCGCTTGGGCGTGGCCTCCCTGCCGCGCCTTGGCCTGCCCTCGCAGCTGCGCGGCATGCGCCTAGGCCCCTCCGCCCCTGCTTGCTAGACGACGACGACGCCGCTCGCCTTTCGACACCGCTGCTCGCTGCTCGCCGCCGCTGCTTGGTGGATGCGCTGCTCCCCGCCGGGCGCCGTCCGTCTCCGAGCAGATGCGCCGCTCCTCGCCGGCCTGCCCCCCGGGCTGCCGTGAGCCGCTCCCCAGCGCCATGGGCCACGGCGCCGCTGCCGCGCTGCACCGCCGCTAGGGTTAGGGGAGTATGCCCGTGCCGCGTGCGGGAGAGGTGCAGGGCCTGCAGGCGCCCCGTGTGTGCGGGAGGGAGAGAACTGGAGAAGAGTTGGGCCGCTGGGTGCTTCCACCGTGGGCCAGAGAACGGAGTAGAGGGGACTGTGTGGGCTGTGACTGTTTAGCGGTGGAGACGAGATTGTTTGCATCACTTCGGTTATTCGGTGTCTCGGTTTGGTGGGAGGCTGGAACCGAGGCCAAAGCCGAAGACCGAAGTTCCCAGAATCCAAAACCGAAACTAAACCAAGGAACCGAAAAACCGACATTTCGGTTCGGTTATCGGTTTTCGGGTAATTTGTGCCTAGGCTGATCTCGCAGAGCAGAGGCTGCCAAACTAGCCCTTAGATGTGCATTTTTCTTATGTTCTCATCTGTTGCAGTTATCTAGTTAACTAATGAGAAAGCATGTCCTTTTGTTTGCTCAGATTGGAGTGAGAAGTGGGGATAAAGTTTCCAAGGGTTCAGTTGTGAATAGCCAGATGGACCGCATCAAATTAAGGACCTTTGTTGCTTTGACAATGGATGTCGCGTCAGCTTCCCCTCGGTGATATTTCTTTGAGGCAAGAACCAATATTTTCAATTAATCTTATAACCTCTTTTCTATTCTTTTGATGTCACATATTTATATCTATGCGTCTAATATGATGTCTAACTAATATATGTCATGCCAAGCTGCGAATGCTCACATAACTCCAATGTTCTTTGGTAGGTCATGGGCTTTTTTGCAACAAGTGAACGTGAAAAGGAGAGGCTTCAGTATTTTGCTTCTCCTGAAGGAAGAGATCATCTTTACCAGTACAATCAGAAGGAGAGTAGGACTGTTCTAGAGGTGAGGAAGGCTTCACTGAAGCTTTTTCTTAACAACATTCTCTCATAGATGGCTTGGCATGCAGAATAATTTTGGCAATAATATACCCATTTTTCTCTTCAGTTAATTTCCATGGTTCAGTAGTTACATGATTTTGTGGCATTTTTAGGTGTTGGAGGATTTTCCTTCAGTGCATGAATGGCTGGTGCAACTAACACCTCCACTGAAGAAAAGAGCCTTTTCCATCTCATCATCCCCACTGGTACACCCAAATCAAATTCATTTGACTGTTAGCATTGTAGCATGGGTTACTCCATACAAGAGAACCCGGCATGGACTCTGCTCTACATGGCTGGCTGGGCTCAATCCAAATAAAGGTATGTTCTGCTTGAATTAGCTGCAATTAGTATCCTCTCTTCTGCTTAACTTCAGTTAGCTGTTGTAGCTACGCTGCTCAGTACTGACCAAAACACAACCATCTACCTTCTCTCACATTATGCTTGTGTGCAGACAATCTTATCCCGTGTTGGATACACCAAGGATCCCTGCCTCCTCCACGTCCATTGGTTCCTCTCGTGTTGATTGGACCAGGAACAGGGCGTGCACCACTCCGTGCATTTGTGGAGGAAAGGGCAGCACAGGCCGCAGCAGAACCAACAGCCCCGGTTCTGTTCTTCTTTGGCTGTAGAAATCAAGATAACGATTTTTTATACAAGGATTTCTGGTTAACTCATGCCCAGGATGAGGGGGTGTTGTCCTCGAAAAAGGGTGGTGGTTTATTTGTTGCTTTTCCCGGGATCAGCCTCAAAAGGTCTATGTGCAACATAAGATAAAGGAACAGAGTTCAAGAGTGTGGAACTTATTACTGTCCGATGCAGTGATTTACATTGCGGGCTCTTCGACGAAAATGCCTGCCGATGTTACAGCTGCACTAGAGGAGGTTATTTGTAAAGAAGGTGGTGTCAAACAAGCGGGTGCTTCAAAATGGCTCAGGGATCTAGAAAGGGCTGGTAGACTTAACATCGAGACTTGGTCATAGTTGTGATGGTTTCTATCTGCCACGGCAAGAAAGTACATATCAGAATTCCGAGAAATGTTTGCTGAGTATGGAACTAGGGAGAATTTCAGTGTAAATCAAAGGCATTGAAAATGTGGAAACATGTACATGTAAAAGCAACCAATTTATTCGACAGAATTTACCACGGAAGAGAAATAGTTAGAGGTTGATCTAACGTTTCCTCGTTTAGACCTCTAGGAGTATACGCAATGTCATTTCATTGATTAAGTGAGAGCCGTAATTACATCAGCTTTTGTTGCATCTGATTGCTAGTGTGCATTCCACTTATCTAGCCCTGTTTCAGTTCAGCTAACTTACTTTTGATGGTTTTGGAACTTGTTTTGTGTTTAATTAATGGTCACTCTGGAATTTTACTACTCATATCAGATTCTGCTAGACGAAGCGTCGGAGATCAACAGAAGTTTGTTCAGGCTGTAACCATAGAGAGATGTCTGTTTATTTAAAACTATACAACAGAATCTAAGCAGGTGGTCGATACTGGCTGGCAACACCATCCATACAAGCATCAAACACTGTACTGGAAACATAAGCAAACTCACGATACCTCCTTATAATATGACAGTATGCCTAGAGGCTACTAGAACACAATGAAACGAAACCATCACTCCATCAGGCGTCGTGACCAATGCAAACGGCGGCCATCCAGCAGCAGCCTCAGCCGCTGCGGGTCCAGACGACGTGGTCCTGCGGCAGGAAGTGGCAGACCGGCACCGTGCCGGGCTTCACGTTGAGCACCTGGAAGGCGACGTGTTTGGGGTTCCAGCCGGACGTGTCGGCGTGGCACACCGCGACAGCGTCCACGGCCGTGCCGTCCCTGCCGAGCATCGACACCGAGTACGCCCGCGTCTGCTGCGTCAGGTGGCACGCGAACACGGCGTACGCGTACGGCTCCGCGTGGCAGGCCACCAGGCGGCCGTCGCCGTCGGTGCCGGCCGCGCGCTTCACGCCGGTCACGGTGTACTCCTGCTTCGGCGAGCCCTCCTTCGCCACGACGGTCGAGACGGCCCTCACGTGGCTGGTCCCGAGGCTGGTGGTGGCGAAGTCCACCATGGACTCCAGCGACGTGGCGCACGCCTTCTTCTCGCCCTTGGCCGCGGGCGCCTCGCAGTCGCGCAGCGTCTGCGCCATCTCCGCCGCCTCGACGGAGTCCGGGTCCACCGAGAAGCGGCTCAGGATCTCGGGGACCTTCTCGGAGGAGAACGGGATGGCCTCGGCCTCGCTTCGCGGGAGGAACTTGGCGCCGGTGGTCGCGGTGTTGGCGAACTGGACGGTCACCTTCTTACCGGGCTGGAGGTCCTTCTCCTGGAAGAAGAGCGCCACGCTGGGGTCGTCGTGCAGCTGCGTCTCTGATGCGGCGTACGTGTACAGGAAAGGGCTGACGTTGACGTTGACGGGCTTCTTGCGCGGGTTCACGCGGACGCCGACCCCGCCCTTGCCAACGCCGACCGTGGTGCCGCCCGGCTTGCCGTACCCGGGATTGACGCCGACGCCCACGCCGCCTTTGCCCACGCCAACGGTTGTGCCGGTACCACCCGGCTTGCCAGGATTGACGTTGACGCCTACTCCGCCCTTGCCGACGCCGACCGTGGTGCCACCGGGCTTGCCGTAGCCAGGATTGACGTTGACGCCAACGCCGACCGTGGTACCACTACCGGCGGGCTTGCCAGGGTTGACGTTAACGCCAACGCCACCCTTCCCGACGCCAACGGTGGTGCCACCGGGCTTCCCGTAGCCGGGGTTGACGTTAACACCAACTCCGCCCTTCCCGACACCAACCGTGGTGCCGCCGGGCTTCCCATAGCCAGGGTTGACCTTAACGCCGACTCCCCCTTTCCCCCCAACGCCGACCGTGGTGGTGCCGCCGGGCTTCTTGCCGCTGCTGCCAGGGTTAACATTGACGCCGACGCCGCCGTTGCCTACGTTAACCGTCGTACCCCCGGGCTTACCGTGCCCGGCATCGACTTGGACACCGCCCCAGCCGACGTTGACGGTCGTGCCTCCGGCTGCGTATATAATTAAGCAGGGAAGAGGTGTGTTAGTGTTACGTGTGTTTGTATGATGGACATGCCTATATAAAGTATCTACATACTGAAGCCTGAGCCTGGAGATATGGAGGTGTCTGTTAAATTGTTATACCTGGGGTGTTGAGGAGTTGGGAGAGGGAGGTCGGCATGGGAGTGTCGGGAAGAGCAGACTTCCAGTATTGATCCGGAGCACGAGCTGCATGGCTTCCTACTGACGCAATCTGCATGCAAACCACAAGAGTTCTCTCTTTGCATCAGAGATCGTGTCTACCTTATGCCATTACTAGGGTGAAAGTGGAAAAAACCTTAACATCGTCTGAAAATGCATCGATATATATATACCAATAGGAAAAAAGCTCTCATATAATTAGCAGGCATATACAACTTATATATGTTAAATCTGAATCTCTTCTGAATGTTTGCAAAGGCATCACTAGCAACCGTGTACTAGTGTTGTAGAAGCCATTACTGAAAAAACGAAACGACATTCCTTCCCTCATATCTGTCCCTCGATACATGTAAGGCTGATGAAGCAAACGAGGGAGAAAAGGATGCACAAGATGAACTGCGTGGCAGTGAGGGACTGACCAGTAGGAAGCCAAGTAGACCGGCGAAGAACCTCTCCATGGAAGACGATCGAAGATGGCCAATGAGCAAGCTGATAGATGTTCCCAGTGAAAGGAGAGCGAGCGATGCAGACGATGGCCCTGCAGCAGGTGGCGCTTGCCAATATTTATAACCAAAACCAGGGAGTAGATTGGGAGTTGGGAGAATTACTACCTGTTCGCTTGGCTGATAAGACATGACTGAAAGTACTGTTGACTGATTTATTGAGAGAAAAAATATTGTTCGTTAACTAAAAAATATAGCTTATAAGACAAGCGAACAGGACGTTAATTGACAAGAAAGGGAGAACCAATAATTCATTCACTGCTGCTAAGCTCTGGGGCACAGCAGCCGCAGTAATAGATTTAAGAATGGCAGCGGATCGGGTTCGGGGCGGATATCCGCGGGTTTCGGGTCCGCGGTTTTCGGTTTCGGTTCCTGGTTTTCGCCCACGGATTTGCGGGTTCGGATACCCGAAATACCGCGGTTTTGGGGCGGATCTTGAATTTCATCCGTGGAGCTCCATTCGGGGCCCCGAAATATTGAGCCCACTAGAAGCCCAACTAAGAACCCTCTTATATAAGCATGAAATCCTTGTTGCTCAGTGCTCAGCCAACCCTCAATCCCTCATCCGCACCCAGGCTAGGAGCCCCGCACCGCCGCACGGCGGCCGCACGCCCGCACCCACCCGACACCCCGACGGGCGACCTCGCCAGTCCGCGACGGCGCGACCTCGCCGACCTTCCCCGCACCCTGTTCGCGACCTCTCTCTCTCTCTCTCTCTCTCTCTCTCTCTCTCTCTCTCTCTCTCTTTGTGGCGGCGTGCGGCCTCCTCGGCCCTGTTCCTGCATCCGCCGGCGTGGGCGCACACGGCACGGGCGCGCACAATAGAGGTCCAGTCGGTGGGTCCCTGACGGCGCTCTGCCCTCGGCGGCTGGCGGCTCGAGAGCGGGCGGTGCAGGGGAGGCGCGTGGCTTGGCGGAGGAGCGAGAGGGCGGCGGCGCTGGCGCATCCCTTCCCTAGATCTCGAATTTTCCGGGTTTCGGATTATCCGTCGGGTTTCGGGGATGGATTTTCACCCGAATTGTTGTTTGGGGTGGTTTCGGGTTTTATATATGAGTTTCGGTTTTTGGTGTCCAGACATTCCACCCGATCCGAATCTGCCCCATTGCCCTCCTTAAATAGAGTGCCATCACTGATTGAACCACCGGCAGCGACGGAGCGTGACTCAACATCAAGGGGGGGCTAATTAAGTGCTAAGCATGTAGCCCGATAGGATTTTATGGTAGTATACGTAGGTCTCAGCTTATTATACAACGAGTGAGGTGTCATGCTACATAATGAGAACTGAATGCAAAAGCTAGCAAGTCATTATTAAAAAAAAGGCAGCTATTATGACTCCCAGCCTAGTGTACGTAGTAACAGGCCTTTCTACTTTGGCAAGCTACCGGTCCTTCGTAACTTCGCTGCAGGCAAGCAGGGGCCGGAGCCCAGTTTCGCCACCACTGAGCTCCGTCCCTGACCACCGGGGATCGGCCGGGTCCAAGTCCAGGGACTCCTTGCTCGCTCAGCGGTCAGCACGCAACACGCACAGCCGCACAGAGGTAGGGTCGTATGGGTAGAGAGATAGCCGTACTGGGACAAGACCACGACCGGGGCGGCCATGGCCCATGGGCCATAAGGGAACTGTGTATCGCGGCAACTCAGGCCTTGTTTAATCTCAAAAAGCTTACCACATATCTCATTAAATATTAAATATTCGGACACATACATGGAGCATTAAATATAGACTAAAAAATAACTAATTATAAAGATTTCGACTACTTTTCGAGATGAATCTTTTAAGTCTAATTAGCCCATGATTTGATAATGTGGTGCTACACTAACACATGTGCTAATGGCAGATTAATTAAGCTTACTAAATTCGTCTCGCGGTTTACTGACGGATTCTGTAATTTATTTTTTTTATTAATATCCGAACACCTGTACGACATCACATATAACAAACGATGTGACACCCAAAATTTTATACCCTAGATTTAAAAGGCCTCACTCAACTGCCCCCTACCTGCCTGCCTTGCCGCGCGCCATTGAATGCCCGTCACCGTCCCAAGCCGACGGGCGACGATGGCAGCGGTCCGGCCGGTGCTCGCGCGCCGCGCGGTGAGAAGACGGTTGTGCTGGCAAGCCACCTGCGCGACCGGCGGACAGCAGGTCCGTCGTCCGTGGGTGGGGCCGGGTGTATACGTATACGTATACCTATACAAATGTTCCTACGTGTAGCATCATCTAGTACAGTAGGTAAGGAGAAACGGATACGTATACGCTACGAACAATGCAGGCATCCTCGAACCATATCCAGGGCCACCATAACTACGGTCTCTGTCTGGTAGTTGCAGCGTTCAGCGTACGGTTCGAAGCACTTTACTGAGAGACGGATGCTCTGGCCGGCATGTCTTCCTTGCCGGGGGCTGGAGATCGAACCATCACCGACGGCGAAGGGTGCATCTGTTTCTGTACTGATGACGCACTATCAATATCGCCGTTTGCGACTTGGAGCGGAACAAGAGGTCCATCTGAAGGCCGGCGGGCTGCGGACAAGTAATGGAGCGTGGAAACTTGGGGCCAGCTCGTCTCCCTTTTGGTTGGGATTTGGTTGCAGGACAAGTATATTTGGGAATGCCATGACCAAGCTGTGTTTGACATTTTTTTTTCTTAGTTTCGTTGCATCGGTGTCGTTGTGGGCTAATGATCAATTTTACAGGCTTCGTCGGTGCCTCCTTCATCCATATATTCAAGTTCAGTACTGGTCGAGTGTACTCCTCATGGGTACTCTTGCAACATGTCCCACTGTATGCTTAAAATTCTTCTACTAGAAGAAAATTAGAAAACAGTCGCTATTGATTTAGGACAATAAGATTAAAATACTGGGATTAGGGCCTTGGCAACTGTATGAACAAAATGCGGTACCCCATCCGCATTGCTAAACTGCAATTAATCCGAGTCAATTCCTTTGCTATCCCGATCTTCGGTGCCGTCCCTCACTTGTCCATGTGCCACCGCAATCCTGTGAAAGGCTGAAGCCGAAAGAGGGAGGGAGTCATCTGGATTCCTACCATGTCAGCTAAGGGTCCGGATCCGGTGAAGGGTTTTTACCAAAGGAGCTGCTGAAGCCGGAGGAGTCACGGAACTGAGGCTTCATTCCTAAGGATGGAGACTGATCGAATTCACGTAGAATTGGATCTAGATATCACCTTTACCGACGAAACTGTTTTTTACAGTAGTCGTGTATCTCTAAAATCAACTACGTCTAAAACTGACTAGCCAACTGCCTTTAGAAATCGACTTTAAATGCTTTGTTCGTTTGGCTGATAAGCCATGGCTGAAAGTAATGTTGACTGATTTGTTGTGCGAGAAAAATACTGTTCGTTGGTTGAAAAAATACGGCTTATAAGTCAAACGAATAGGGCAAAAGTCTGCCGACTCCATCTTTTTAGAAGCATCTAGGAATGTATTTTTCAAATGTGGTTCACTTGATGGAGCCTGATGAAGACCTCTATAGAGACTGTTGTTGATTCAGCCTCCTTTAGTAAAAAATAGAGGCGTGCGTATCTGAAAATCAATTATGTAATAATGGTATATATAGAATCTAGGTCACCAGGTAATACACAGTGACAGCTACGTGCATCTCTTTATAGAGTCTAGAGAAAGAAAGGTCCAGTGCAAACGGTAGACGAGGCCGAGCTAGCTACATACAGAAATCGTGCAAAAGATCGTTTACGTGGTTCCAGTGATTCAGGAGGCAACCGATTCTGACGACTGATTTGGGGGATTTCCACAAGCAGAAAAAGCGATCACATAATCTCCATTATTACTTCCAAGTTTTTTACGCCAGTTTCTGTACAGTTTATCTTGTGTTAGTAATAAAGTGGCTACTAGTATTGATCACGCCATTTCCAGAAGCTGCGGTTCCCTTTGCTCCTTTAGCTTGAAGAATTAACACATTGTAGTTTCTCAAATTTAGTGAAATTAACCCATTCCTTATACTAGTACTACTAGTTATTAGCTTATGAGAAATTAAGTGGTGATAGATCCGCTTATTCCATTTTATTAAAAAAAACTAAAGAGTGAGATGATGACAGACTACTTTGACTCCACCAAGCAAACACCCTCTGCATGTCTGCATCCGATCCGATTAGCTGACGCTCTAGCTGCAGCCGGCTGACATCTGATTTTTTTCGATATAAAGAAAGTTGTTA
The DNA here is from genome assembly GCA_904845875.1 of Miscanthus lutarioriparius. Classification (NCBI taxonomy): domain Eukaryota; kingdom Viridiplantae; phylum Streptophyta; class Magnoliopsida; order Poales; family Poaceae; genus Miscanthus; species Miscanthus lutarioriparius. The sequence goes on from CAJGYO010000005.1 coordinate 31,017,587, forward strand.
GCGAAAATAATTTAGATGGCAACGAGCTAGAGCAGGAGCAGTCGGTTTTTTATTGAAAAAAAAATCAGCAGCTACTGACATCTAAACGAATGACATCCATCACAGCTATCCGTAAGAATCCGATTATCTGCACGGTGACGGAGGGACAGAGACTCAAGAGGCATCGCCCCTAGGGACGAACAACGCAATACGCATGAGGGCATGATCCATGCTCCATACATTTTGGATCACAATGAATGTATTCACCCACCATCGCTTAACTAATAGTAACTGACAGCAGGCACCCTTCTTGCGTATATAAGGTCATGGGCCATCATGTTTGCATCGTGGGCCTCCTCGCGTTGCCAGCAAAATTTGTCGAGACTTTCAGTTAATAAGCGGTCAATCAGTTAATAAACGCGTTGACAGCAGGCACCCACCATCGATGACTGACACTGACAGGCAGATAAACGCGCACGGTTAGAACGACAGCATCCCGCCATGCCATCAATCAGTTAATAAGCGGTGGAAATGAAAGCCAGCACAGCACGACAGATTTGCAAAAACGGTTGGCCGTTGGATGGTACGGCGACGTTACGTACTGCACAGTGCACTGTGTTATGTTACTCTTAACACAGACACGGAAAGCAGCTTTTCGAGCCATTTTGGTGGTTAATCAAGCGAGAGCCAGCAGCAGCGTTTACATTGTCAGGAGCCGTGCGCGTACAACCAGGGAGTGCAGCTCCAACGGCTTGGTTATTGCAGTGTGCAGCCCATCATAATTTTGTTCTGCTCCACCCATGAGATCATGACATGCCGCCTGAAATGTCGTATCTAGCCACGGTTGGCACCAGCAATATGGACAGTTCCATCGTGGTACTGATACTTGTATGGCCCGGTGCACCTAATGGCCGGGCTACTTCTTATCAGTCATGGAATAATATTTTTCTCTCATAATAAATCAATCAACAATATTTTTCAGTTTGATTTTTCAGCGAAGCCAACGGGGCCTTAACGTGGAAGAGATCGGCGTCACAGTGGTTGCATGAAGCTTTCTTTGAGCGGGAATGGGTGACGGAACAGATGCATTTCGCATGCGTTTATGAATTTTATAGTACACAAATTTTTTTCTATACTTCAAACAGGCCATATACACATAATACAATATACGAACTCCTATTTTCCTTTAGAAACGGACGATGTTATAGCGCGACCCCATCGTCTACCCCGCGTTCGCCTCCTCCCCTGCCCCTTTCTCCCTCTCCATGCTCCTCCTCCGACGCCCCTCCCTCGCCGTCGTCCTCGACCCCGCTTCCTCGCTGTACTCGCCCCGCCGCCGGCCCACGCCCCCACCGGCCCTAGCACGCCGGAACTCTAACGAACCCTAGCGCGCCCACGGCGAGCCCCTCCTCCTCTTCTTCATCTTCGGTGGCGGCTGGGCGCGCGCCCGTGGGCCGGCTGCGTCGCCCGCGCTCGGTGCATTGGCCAGCCTACGTCACGCGGTCGTGCACCAGCGCGACTAGTCGCGTTTTACACTTGCGTTTAGAAACTGCAGATGAAACTGGCGCAATGTCTTAGACCAGGCCTACCTGTGATATTGGCCCAGTACCGCAGTCGCTCCAAGAGGAAGCCCACTGGCCGCGGAAGGTGACCCAAATTCTCTTTTTCCGAGAACAAAACTAATGCAAAAAGGTGGTCCTGGATTGCCAGATTCTCTTTTCTGGAGACAATGAGGAGAATCCAAATCTTGCCCCCAAAAAATATCTCTAAAGCACTCAAAAATAATTTAAAAATAAAATCTTTCAAAAAGGGCACGGTGTATGATGTCACCAAGACACGTCGCCACGTCTTAACTCGTAACCAGAGTATGAAACACTAGGCGCGCTGGTGGCTGCTGGCTGGAAGCAGAGTATTGTGCGCCTGCGCCTTGTGAGACAGAAGCGGTGGTGACGCAAGACAAAAAATACGCCGGATCCAACAATCCTTCATTCGAGTCCCACAAAATTCAGTTTCGTTTCTTTAGCTGACAAGGAGGCGATAGACGGCAAATCTTTATAGCCTGACCAGTTCCACGGTTAATTTGGTCCGAATAAGTATGACACGAGCCACGAGAGCTTCGTTCGGGTCTTGACAAGTAGTGTTCTGAACTCTGATTTTCATGGCGGCGCTAGCCGTTCTGACGGTTCTTCGCTAGCTTTGCATAGTTGCTTGGTCTGAACCTAGCCTGAAGATTCGTTCTACATGAGTAACAGATCATTTGCCCTCCTGTGTTAACAACAAGTTCTACAATGGAGAGACAAACAACAAACATTACATTAGCCACATACGTATACATATGTAATATTTAACATTGAAACCAACCATAAGAGCATGTTTGGTAGAGTTCTATTCTACTTCTACTACACCTTGATTCTTTTTTGCGAACAAAAACTTCATTAATAATCGCATAGTATCATTACAGACCAAAGACAAAACAAACTCAGGAAAAGAACTAAAAAAGACTTGACTCCGACCCGACCTAATAGCAAAATGAGCGAGTTCATGAGCTACATTATTTTGACTCCTAATCTTAACGACATCTAAACTGCATAAATCCTCCGTAGCAAGCCGCGCTTCATGTATTAGCGACCACGTCACCGAGCGATCCTGCTCCTTGCTCTTCAGCCTGGGAGATCAGGCCATCGGGCAGCCATGACAATCCCTTCACGACACGCCGCGACCTCCCCATCCTCCGCATCCCTGCAATGGACAAGTAAGCGCCAAGCTGATAACTTCGTGTGGCCTTCATGGTCTCTAATAATCACCCCCACCGCAGCCCTGCCAGATTCAGGAAAAAAGCCCCATCAACATTTATCTTTAGAGTACCAGCTGCCGGTGGAAGCCATCGTTTATGCACTTTCATTGGCAATACATGGGTCTGCCGCGCACCACCAGGCAGTACACATCGCTTCCCTTTGTTGTCAACCTGCACATTCTTCCGTCTACAAAGCATGAAAGAGTCCATGTACCGAGTAAGGAAGTTAACTGATCCCTCAATAGATAACGTCTGGCCAGCACGTAGTACACCATTCCTCACACTCCAAGCCCGCCACAAAATCATGAGAAAATTGGAGATCACTTCTGGAGAGGATCTATTCAGCAGCACCAGCAACCAATCAGGTCCTGTAAAAGTCTAATCTTCCTCAGACGGTAGCAACCAGTGTGCTCTCATAGCATGTCGAAGTGCCACTGCATGGGGGCATTTTACACAGGCATGAAAACAGTCTTCACGCTGAAAACCACATATTTCGCAGGACTCCAGTTGTGACAGATGCCGGTAGCACTTATTGGCCTGTGTAGGAATGCCATTATTAGCAACTTTCCATACAAAAACTTTCACTTTTTCAGGTACTTGAGCAGACCACAAGGCCTTCCAGACCGTCCTACCATCCAGAGTGGTCGAGCTTGTGCCAATATTGCCTTCACCATGCTCCCTTCTCATAGCCAACCTATAAGCACTTTTAACAGAGAAGATCCCATTCTTTTCAAAATGCCAGGCCACATAATCTCTGCCCCCATGGTGGGGAATTTTTATCTTTAGAATTTCTTCAGCATCACATGCATAGAAATATCTTCTAACAAGCGTTTCATCCCAGGAACCAGTCCCAGCCTCAATTAAGTGAGAAACCCATCTGAGTCGACAGGTTCTGCTGCTACCAATTGGCTTCATTCCATGCGCCCTTGGAATCCAGTTGTCGCGCTAAATGCGTATGCTCCTGCCATCGCCCACTCTGTATACAACTCCATGCTTCAGCAATTCAAGACCATGTTCAATACCCCGCCAAGATGAAGAGGCATCCCCAGCTGGGACAGTATCTAATAAATTGCCTTGTGGAAAATATCTAGCTTTCAGAACCCTTGCACAAAGACTTTCAGGGAGGGTAGTATACCAGCCTCCAGGCCTGTTTAGCTAATAAAGCTTGATTGACCAACCGAAGATCTCTAAATCCCATTCCACCAAAGCCTTTGGGCATAATCATTTTCTCCCAAGGAACCCATTGAACTTTTCGGCGCCCATTTTCAGACCCCCACCAGTAGCCTCTGATATGGCGCATCAGGTCATCACAAAGGGTGGCTGGTAACTTGAAAACAGTCATCACATAATTCGGCAATGCCTGTGCTACTGATTTAATAAGAATCTCCTTCCCAGCTGCAGATAACTTCTTTTCCTTCCACGCTGACATTCTTTTTGGAATCTTTCTTCAAGGGGCTGGAAAGCCCCTCTCTTGAGCCTGCCATATGGTGTTGGGAGCCCCAGATATTTTGCCTCAAAATCTACTCGCTGGACACCCAACAGGTTACGAACTTGGTCGCACACAACATCATCTCTGGTTTCATTCATTAGCAAAGAGCATTTGCTCGGACTAAGCAATTGGCCGGTGCATTTCTCAAACACCGGAGGAGTTGCTTGACAACAGTTGCCTGATTCAAGTTTGCACGGAAGAAAAGGAGACTGTCATCGACAAATAATAAGTGCGTAATGCTTGGCGCACGTCTGCAAACTTTGAGCCCTTCTAGATGACCCAAACCTTCCGAATGCCTTAACAAGGAAGAGAGACCATCAGCAACTAGGAGGAACAAATAAGGAGATAGTGGATCACCTTGTCGTAGACCGCGAGACGGGGAAAAGGAGCGCGAAGGCACCCCATTGAAGCGAACTGTGTAGCGAACAGTAGAAACACATGTCATGATCCACTGAACCCACTTACTTTGAAAGCCTAGCTTCTCCATCAACTTTTTTAGAAAACCCCAATCAACTCGGTCATACGCCTTCGACAAATCCAACCTGTAAGCACAAAAGTCCTTCCCATAATCTCTCTGTATAGCATGAATACACTCAAATGCAATCAAGGCATTATCCGTAATCAACCTGCCTGGCACAAAAGCACTCTGCTCCTTGGAGATAATGTCATAAAGGAAAGGCCGTAGCCGGTTCACCAAACATTTGGAGATGATCTTGTATATAACATTGCACAGACTTATAGGACGGAAATCTTTGAGTTCTTCCGGATTTGCACCTTTTGGAATAAGACCTATAGCAGTATCATCGATCCCCTCTGGAAGGAAGCCGTCCACAAAGAATTGCTGTACAGCAGCCACCACGTCATCTTTAAGTACTTCCCAGTGACGCTGATAGAAACGTGCAGGGAACCCATCCGGCCCTGGCGCTTTCAAAGGCCCCATTTGAAAAAGAGCATCTGAAATTTCATCGACAGAGAATGGTTTACACAAAGCTGCATTCATATCATCGGAAATTTTCCTATCCATCAGATCAACAAGTTCAGTCGGGTCTACTAATGGATCTGCAGAAAAAAGATCACTGAAGAAATCAACAGACATGGCCTGCATCACTTTCGGGTCCTCGCACCATACATTCTCCGGAGTTTTGAGCTTTGTAATTTTATTCTTTCTAGCCCTCCACACTGCCTGTCTATGGAAGTAGCGGGTATTGCGGTCGCCCTCCCGAAGCCAGGCTATGCGAGAGCGCTGCAGCCACATCATCTCTTCCCTATACAGTAGCTCATCCATTTTGTCCGTGACCTGTCGGATATCTGACCTAGTGAACTGGGGGTCATCCTTCATGACCTCCAACCTGTTTCCGCAACCCATCCAATTCTTTCGTGACCGGCCCAAATTTTTCCTTTCTCCAGGCCCTCAACGCACGCTGCACATGTTTCAGAGCACAAGCAATGCCGCCCAACCCCTCTCTACTTGGAGCAGAACACCATGCTTCCTTGATTTCCACAGCCAAGGACTCGAGGCGCTCCCACATGATCTCATAGCGAAAGATCCTTGGCTTGTGCCTTTCCCAGCTCTCCTTTTTAATCTCCAACATCAACGGACAATGGTCAGAACGTGATGACACTAAATGATGTAAAGTAGCGTCACTGAACAAATCCTCTCCACCGAGTATCAGCCACTGCTCTATCCAACCGTACCTTCACATTTGCATTACCATCTCGGCCATTGTCATAAGTGAAAGGTAAGCCAACAAAACCAAGATCCAGCAAACCACAATCAGCAAGCACATCCCGAAAAGCGGCCATCTGCCGCTCAGGTCTTTGACATGCTGAAAAATGCTCGTACCCCCGCATGGCCTCGTTGAAATCACCAATGAGAAGCCACGGCTCCAACGAGGCCCCATGCAAGCGCCGGATCAGCTCCCACATCAAGTGTCTATCTTCCGTGCGGGGTTCACCATACACAAACGTGATCCTGAATCGCGGAGATGTCCCAGACTCACGCACATGAACATCGATGAGCCTCCTGTGCTTTTTTATTAACGAGACCTCGATCCCTGTTAGGAAAGGCGGTATGCTACTCGCTAGCGCACAAAGAATTAACCGTGTAAACAGGATCACTTGCGAGTAGATGATCATAGATTATACCTTCGCTCGTCGCTGGTCGCAGCGGAAGTCTTGACGAAGCGCAAGTAGTCGATCCAATCAACGTCGATGAAGTAGTCGTACGATCTAGCGAAGTGCGCAACCTAGCGACACCTCTACGGTAGTCCACACATACGGGATGGGACGACAAACCGGAGCGTGCTAGCACTCCATGGCACGTACTCGAAGATCCTCACGATCAACCTTTGATCGCGGGGGCACTGCAAGTGCGGTTGGCCGGCGGCTGCACTGGCAGGAGCCCTGTGGCAGCAGGAATACCTTCTAGGGTTAAAAGCTGATTAGCATTTATAGACTTGCTAATTGGGTCAGCGCTAATTGGGCTAGGCCCCTCTTGGGCATTACCAGCAGTCTCCCACTTGCACAAGAGTTAATTATGCAAGTATCCATGTGTTCCAATCCCTTAAGTGTGTGACCTCGTAGGTTCATGCAACCTATGGACAAGATTCGGAAACCATTTCCGATCAATAGTTAGCATTGGCCTCTAGCAAGGCATACTGACTCCCGAATGTTCACGAAGATAATATCTTGCATAACCTATAACACTTGCCAATAATATATCCTTCTGCCACACGACACCTAGCCAAGTGTAAGGCGAATGAAGTGCTACCCTTATTCTTAGCCATTTCTCGCTCAGTGAAGAACTTTTCTGATCGACTAACCTTTAGTCGAGGCATGGCCATGCGCTTTCAGTTCATCACATCGAGAGGGCCCAGAGGAGTCTCTCCTGAAACGGGAGGGGCAGATTCCTTCTTGACTCGGTACACCCTGCGACTTGCTTCAACCACATCCGAAAATTGCTTTTATAACTACCCAGTTACAGAATAGCGTTTAGCAACCCCAAAATGTGATGCTCCACAATATGGGACTCTGTACCGATCTCAGGTCTAAGGATGTAATATGCGTGTCGTTACGAGATTCACCGATAGCAGTGTATTCGCGGTGTCTCGTAGTGGGTCTATCCGGCACCGTGTTCCTAACACGTGCCTACATTGTTGGCGCAATATCCCATATTGCCATGACCAGTGAAACAAGATCATCCACCCAACATATGTACCAGCTTATCTCTACGTCACAGTCCTGCATGACGGATGGAAGCTGAGGACCATTTTTAGTACAATGTCAATGTTGTATCATGGAGTTTCACTAACGAATCACGTATTCGCTAATCACATATAATAACAAAGTCATGGAACATATCACTGAAAAATGCAGATTACAAACATTGACATGATGTCATCATCTTATGACTACCTTTATGGAATACATCATCATAAGCCTCCCACTAGTGCTAGTCAGTTATGCCAGCATCTCATGCCCATTAACTTCGTATGCATCTCATGCTTTGCTTGTGGGAGTGGCTTAGTCAACAGATCTGCAATGTTCAGGTCGGTGTGCACCTTGCATATCTTCACATCTCCTCGATCGATGATTTCTCGAATCAGGTGATATCGCCGTAGTATGTGTTTGGACTTCTGGTGCGACCTAGGCTCCTTTGCCTGTGCGATAGCACCACTATTGTCACAATAGAGGTCTATCAGACTGGAGCAACTAGGGACCACGCCCAACTCATAAATAAATTTTCTGATCCATACAGCTTCCTTTGCAGCTTCCGAAGTTGCAATATACTCAGCTTCTGTTGTCGAATCTGCAACTGTCTCTTGCTTGAAACTTTTCCAGCTCACTGCACCACCATTGAGGCAGAAGACATATCCCGATTGAGATTTGCTATTGTCCTAGTCAGTTTGGAAGCTAGCATCGGTGTAACCCTTTACAACGAGCTCCTTCGAACCTCCATAGACTAGGAACATATCCTTAGTTCTTCGGAAGTACTTTAGGATATTTTTTACTGCAACCCAGTGACCATCACCCGGGTTGGATTGGTACCGGCTCGTAACACTTAGAGCATACGAAATGTCTGGGCGGGTGCACAACATGGCATACATGATCGAGCCAATAGCCAAAGCGTATGGCACCCGACTCATCCTTTCTTGCTCATCAGGCGACGACGCACATTGAGTCTTGCTCAAGGTTACACCATGTGACATAGGTATGAATCCTTTCTTGGAATCATTCATGTCGAACCTATTCATCACCTTGTCAAGGTACATGCTCTGGCTTAATCCAATTTAGCGTTTAGACCTATCTCTATAGATCTTTATGCCTAGTATGTAGGCTGCTTCTCCAAGGTCCTTCTTAGATAAACTCTTTCTCAATGAGGCCTTGACATCCTCCATAAGCGGAATATCATTCCTAATCAATAGTATGTCATCCACATACAAGATTAGAAATACGAGTGCGCTCCCACTAGCCTTCTTGTAAACACATGCCTCTTCTTTATTCTGTGAGAAGCCAAATGATTTGACTACCTCGTCAAAACGAAGATTCCAGCTCCGGGTTGCTTGCTTTAGCCCGTATATAGACTTCCTAAGTCTACACACTTTTCTAGCATTTTGCTGGTCGACAAAACCTTTAGGCTGTGTCATGTACACATCCTCACTTAAGTTTCCATTAAGGAAAGCTGTTTTGACGTCCATTTGCCAAATCTCATAGTCATAACATGCGGTAATTGCTAGAAGGATCCGAATAGACTTCAGCATTGCGACGGGCGAAAATGTCTCGTCATAGTCAACACCTTGAATTTGATGAAAACCTTTCGCTACCAGTCGTGCCTTATAGATGTGAACCTTTCCATCAGCGTCTATCTTTTTCTTGAAAATCCATTTACACTCAATGGCTCTCACGCCATCGGGTGGATCAACCAGGTTCCAAACCTGATTCTCTCTCATGGACTCCATCTCGGATCGCATGGCATCAAGCCATCTCTCAGACTCCGGTCCCATCAATGCTTCTGTGTATGTTTTAGGCTCCTCATTGTCCAACAATAGGATGTCCTTCTGCCCTGTAATCTCATATGGCATCTTCTCCACAGTTTTAGATGGTACACGGTTTAGTGTAAACACAACAGTCTCTAGTGCATAGCCCCAAAAATACAATGGAAGATCAGTCTGACTCATCATAGACCTCACCATGTCCAACAAGGTTCGGTTCCTCCGCTCGGGCACACCGTTCCATTGCGGTGTTCCTGGCGGAGTCAGTTGTGGAACAATTCCACAACTATTTAGATGATCGCTAAACTCATGGCTCAAATATTCTCCACCACGATCCGATCGTAGGAATTTAATTGTCTTGCCGGTATGATTCTGTACTTCATTTTGGAATTCTTTGAACCTTTCAAAGGATTCTGCCTTATTCCTCATCAAATAGATATAGCCATGTCTACTCAAGTCATCAGTAAAGGTAATAAAGTACTGAAAACCACCTCTTGCGACCGAGTTCATTGGACCACATACATCAGTATGTATTAGGCCTAATAACTCGCTTGCTCTCTCGCTTTGTCCAACAAAGGGAGTCTTAGGCATGACTCACATGTCTCAATCGATTCAAAATTGACAGAATCGAGAAGACCATCTTTATGGAGCCTCTCTATGCGTTTCTCGCCTATATGGCCTAAACGACAATGCCACAAGTAAGTAGGATTTGAGTTATCTACACGAGTTCTCTTAGTACTAATGCTATTAATTTCTGCATCTTCCAGATCAAGAACGTAAAGCCCATTCACAATAGGACATCTCCCATAGTACATGCCATTCATAAAAATGGAACAACACTTGTTCTTTATTATGAATTCATAACCATCATCCTCTAAACATGAGGAGAAAATAATGTTCTTATTCAATGCAGGAACAAAATAACAATTATTGAGCTCTAGCACTAATCCAGAAGGCAATGACAATGGATAAGTGCTGACGGCCAACGCAGCAACCTTTGCTCCATTCCCGACGCGCAAATCCACTTCGTCGCTCGCAAAGCGTCTAATTATTTTTAGCCACTGCAACGATTTGCAAGCGTGAATCATTGCACCAGTATCAAATACCCATGCATTATTAGAACGCGTAGCAAGATTAATTTCAATAACATTAATACCTTAAGCGGAGGTCGCACCTCCTTTCTTCTTTTTATCTTCCAAGTACTTCTTGCAATTCCTCGACCAATGCCTCTTTACACCACAGTGAAAGCAAGCATCGTCAGGGGAGGCACCAGCTTTCTTTTCTTTGGCCTTGGACGCCTGCCCAGAAGTCCCACTTTCGGTAGGTTTCTTAGCCTTTGCTGGGCGCTTATGCTTCTTACCCTTCTGGACTATCATCACATGACCAGGAGTCTTCCTAAGACTCGCCTTTGCCGTCTTAAGCATCCCATGCAACTCAGTCAGCGATTTCTTCAAACCATTCATGTGATAGTTTAGGATGAACGGTTCAAAGCTAGCAGGCAGGGACTGCAGTATCACATCGGTGGCGAGATCGTCATCGAGGGGAAAACCCAGTCTCTGCAAGCTCTCAATGTACCCAATCATCTTAATCACATGAGGACTGACTGGAGCACCTTCAGCAAGCTTGCAACCAAACAGGGCTTTTGACGTATTAAACCTGTCGACCCTCGCCTAGTTTTCGAACATGCCACATAACCCCACGATCATATCATACGGGTTAGTGCTCTCAAATTGCTTCTGCAACTCAGAGTTCATGCAAGAAAGCATCAGGCACTGCACATCCACCGCATCATCAGTATGCTTCACATAAGCACGATATGCACTAGTGGTGTGCGCGACATTCCGAGGCTCTTCTGGGTAAGGCGTATCGAGAATGTACTCCTTTTTTTCTTGTCTGAGAACAATTCTCAGATTCTGATTCCAATCAATAAAGTTTGTTCCGTTTAGCTTTTCTCTATCCAGGATCGATCGTAGATTGAAGTTTGATGCACTCGACATTTTCTATAACAGTAAGATATGCAACTGTTAGCACTTCTTTTATTAACACCTTTAATAAAAGAATTCTTGCTATGTTGTGCGAACGTCCCCCGGTGTTGCATAGCAGGACGAGATCCAACGCTACCTGTGATACTAGGGAGCTTTGGCATCACCGCTAGCATCATAGTGAACAAGGTAGGCAACACTTGCCAATCGCATCCAATGCAACTCTCGTTTGTTGGGCGGCATCATATGTCTCGGCTCCCAACACTTATGCCCCAAAGCCCAAGTCCGACTTGATAGCTCTATCAAGTAAACCAACACTATGCTATGGTGTCCGATGCCACCCAATGGATCAAGGTAGAAGATGACACCCTGCTTTGGCAGACCCATCACCTACTTACAAGATCCCAATGGTGCAGCTATTGGAAGGGCATAAAATCTTAATTTTTTGTGAGGGATTCATCATTCGCATCACAGGCAGTGCATAATATTAATCAACACAGATAATCAAATTATTGTGATAGTATGGCCTTTTCTTTGTCCAACGAAAATCAGTACATGTCGACGACCGCTAGTCCGCACGCCTACTCCGAGATGTCGCATCTTGGGTGCCTTCTCCAAGGTACGACGGTCGCCGAGTCGCTTCACTCGTGTCGATGAATTACATAATCTAATTCAGCTAATACACACTAGTAGCTAAATTAAAATTATAAATTACATCACAGGAGTGGCACGCAGGCCAAAAATGAACAGCCTCAACCCGGCTGTAATAATTTGTGACACGCAGGCCACACAAATTTATTACACACAGATCATCACATGATTTTGAGGCCATACCATCACATCATTCTCTGCAAAAACGAGTTAGGCGTTTCTACGAATGATGCAATGCGTCCCTGTTTTTTAAAAAAAAACATGATCTGGTCCCGTCAGCCGATAACGGATAGAACAGATTTTTCGCATGCTGCCAGCAAGCTAACAGGCATGGCGTTCTAGCCGTTAAAAGGATCAAGATGTCCAAGAGGGGGGGGAGTGAATTGGGCTAATTTTAAAATTCTTTACAATAATTAAAACCCTACACTTAGCCCACTACACCCCTTGTGCCTAGAATGTGTTCCTATTGTTCTACCGCACAAAAGTTTTGCGCCCTAGGTTCCATTCCTACTCTAGCATAGCAGTTCTAAGAATGTAAAGATAAGAAATGAATTGCTCAAATGTAAATCTTTAAGTAAAGAGAGGAGAAGGAACGCGGCGATGTTTTGCCGAGGTATCGGAGAGTCGCCACTCCCCACTAGTCCTCGTTGGAGCACCCGCGCAAGGGTGTAGCTCCCCCTCGATCCGCGCAAGGATCAAGTGCTCTCTATAGGATGATTCTTCGACACTCCGTCGTGGTGAATCGCCCACAACCGCTCATAACTTGAGTTGGGTCATCCACAAGCTCCACCGGATGATCACCAAACTCCCGATCACCACCAAGCCGTCTAGGTGATGACGATCACCAAGAGTAACAAGCACGAACTCTCACTTGATCACAACAAGCCTAAGGAGAAGGGTGGATGCACACTTGCTACTCTCCGTGCACTAATGAGGCCTTAATTTTGGATTCTCAAATCTCAATCACCTCACTAGGCTCTTGCTCTCTTTTACACCCTCAAGGGTGTTTCTCAGCTGAACAAATGGACAAGAGACCTCCCCTAGATAAATAGAGAAAGTATTTATACCCCCCATTCAAAATGAACCATTAAGAGGTTACGTCAGCACTCTGCGGGGTGACCGGACGCTCCGATCAGTTATCCCCGCTAAAGAGCCATTAAGTTGTGACCGGACTCTGACCTGCGTCCGGTCAGCACTGATCGGACGTGTCCAGTCATGAAAACTGCTCTCTAGAACCTTACTGATGTTGACCAGACGCTGACACCTAGATTCCGATCACTTCGCTATTCAGCGTCTGGTCAGTAACCGGATCCTGACCAGCGTTTGGCCAGCACTGACCGGACGCATCCGATCAGGAAACTCCCTCTCTAGAACCTCTCTGGAGTTGACCGGACTCTGACACCCAACATCCGGTCACTTTTCACTCAGCGTTCAGTCGCAACCAGATGGCTCTAGTTGATCAAATGAACTGACTGGACTCACCCTTCAGTGTCCAGTCACAACTAGACCAGCGTCCGCCAGTCATTTGACCCTCCATTCACTTCCAACTCAAAATCATATGTGAATGAAGTTTGCTCCAATTGATCTTAGAGCTACTCTTGAGCTACCTAGTGCTAGATTTGACATGTGTGCACCACACCTAACTCACTAGACTCACCTAGGTCAAGCTACTAGTTCATACCCCCCTTAATAGAACAGCCAAAGGAGAAAAAGCAAAGTCCTAAACTACTCTAAGTGTCTCTTCAACTCCAAACGACACTTAGAACTAGTCCATTCTTAACCTTGTCGTCCATCCTTTGAAAACCAAAACAATTTCCATCGTAGGGGCATGACAACCATGATTTCTCAATCAATTGCATTACCATGACCTAACTTAATTGCCTCTATAAAACACACGTTATTCATAGTAATCTCGTATTGTCATTAATCACCGAAACCCAACTAGGGGCCTAGATGCTTTCAATCTCCCCCTTTTTGGTGATTGATGACAATACAACCTTGAGTATGTGAAAGAGATGAGGTTTTCAACATGCTTGGTTCATATAAGCTTTTGACAATAAGAGCAAAGGAGTTAGACATGCTTATATGACCCAAGCCAACATGGTGTACTCAATAGATATGAAATAAGCATGAGTACAAGAAATAAAGCTCATTTAAATCGGAGTAAAACGCGGAAGCAAAGCTAATGAGCATAATCAAATGACATGACATATATAAATCAAAGTAGAGAGCACATATGTCACATAAGTATCACAATCACACGTATGTAGTTCAATGCATGAAAGTAAATGTGAATGCATAATGTATCACACATAAAGAACCAAAAGAAATAAATCATAAGCTCCCCCTAGATATAACGCTCCCCCTAGATCTAACATACTTGATCCCTCTCCCCCTTTGGCGTCAAGCACCAAAACCTAAGGGTCGGACGGCGGGGCAGGAGCAGACGAGTCGGGCGCTGAGGTGCGGTGAACGATCTGAAACTATGTAGCATCATCCTCTCATCCAGAGCTCTGAGTTGTCTGACCCTCTATCGCTGGAAGTGAAGCTAAAGCGATATGGGTCTGCTCTAGGACTAGCGTGACCTGTGACTCTACAGGTGTCACTGTAGGAGCTGGCTCTGATGATGCAACAGATGATGGGAATGTCTCTGTAGTCCCAATAACTGGAGCAACGGTGGTAGGTACAGGTACTCGCAACTCTAGCGGTGTAGGCTGCCTTGTAAGCTCGCTGAAAGTGGCAGCGAGGCTCCTAAAAACTAGGGTATCAGTCACAAGCACCGAGGAACTCTGAGGCGGAGTGAAGCCCGTGACAATAGGTGTGAAGTGAGGACCCTAGGCTGTCACTGGCGACGCAAACCACTAGGACACCTGCTCTATAAGTGAAGCAAATTGAGTAGCTGGTTGTCCCTGACTCTGAAGCCCACTGGGCTATATAGCTGGAGTCACTGAAGTGGTGGTAGCCTGGCCGATCTGAGGTGTAGACTGTGGCGGTGCAACTCCAATAACAGTGACGACATGCTGCATAAAATCAAGTAACTGCTGCTGGATCAGGAGCTACTGCTGCTGCATGGCCTGCTGGTGCTGCTATATGGCATGCTACTGTCTCTAGAACTCATCCTGTCTAGCATGAACCTGTGCTAGTGCAGTTGTGGTCTCCTAGGCCTGGTGTGCCTGATCCTGCCTCATCCACTCAAGAATAGCTAGAAGAGCGGGGTCTGTCTGCGATGGCTGTGGAGCTGAGCTGGAGCCACTAGCCTCTCTATCATGTGGTCGAGGAGGCATCTAAGGAATAGCCTGATAATCATCATCTGAACTGCCACTAGGGTCGCTCTCGACCACACCCTCCTACTGAGCATCTAGCTGGTCCTCCTCTATCACTGTAATGCCCCTGATGATCTCATCCTGCTAGGCTGCTGTCTCTGGGACCTCTGGGCGATGACTCAGCTGGCGAGGTGTCCTCGCAGTACTGTGGCAGAGAATCTGAGTCATGTTATAAGGAGGGAACTCTGTAGTAGCACCTGTGTACTCAGCCATCGTCTCTAGGGACTTCTGTGTAACTGCCTTTCTAATCAAGAAGGTAATCTAGTGAGCATAAGACATCTGTCTGTGACCTCTGAACCCCTCTGCAAGAGTGTCCTCCATATCTAAAAAAATGACATCCCAAATATAAAATACTATCTGCTGCACCAGAGAGTTCACCAACCATAACTGAATGTGAGTCAATCCCTCACGATAACCCATCCTTAGGAGCAGGGTCCTCCTCATGATAGCATCAAGAAGTCGAGCTATAGGAGTAAGATCCCATGGTGTCCTGCTCGACCCCTCGCTGAATGGCTCCATGAAGCATGGTCGGACCAGATCTGTAGGAGGCACAAGACCACCATGAGGGCATCTAGGAGGCTCTGTCTGACCATAGCAAACCTCATGAAGGCAAATGGGTGACTCTGGAATCCTAAGAATCTCTCTGACCCTTGAGCTCTGCAGCCTGTAGTCACGGCCTCTGAATGCAAAGTGTATGAATCTATGCCCTAGGTTAATCCAAAGTGAAGAGTAGAACTCATGGACCCATGATGGAACATATCGGCTAGTCCATCCAAGTAGGTCTGTCAACCCTGACAGATATGAGAGGTGAGGGCGGATCTGCTCGCCTGCTGCTGCTACAAGTGACTCAATAGAACACACTCTCTGTGATTTGAATGCAACTCCACTGTTCAGATAAGCATTGTAGAAGTCCTCCTGCAGTGGTGTATAGAAGTGCTCTGAAGCACACTCATCCTGCACGAAACAGAGCTGCTGCACTTGCTTGGCTGTAGCTACCCTTAGGTCAAGGTGAGTCACTGGGGTGGACCCTGTGGTCTACGAGGTGGACGAGAATCCCTCCTCTGTGTCTCAGGCCTCGGCGTCACCTGAGCATGAGTACGACAAGAGCATCATAGCTGTGGCTGAGGTGCCTGCTCTGTCTCCTCGGTCTGCTGTGCCTGCTTAGTCTGCTTAGCCTACTGAGTATCCTCTAACTACACTGGTGGCTATGTCTGCTGCTCTGGCTCCCCCTAAGGCTGACTCTCCTCTAAGGCGACACGCCATCCTCCAAGCATGATAGTCCTAGCTAGACTACCATGAAGACTCTCAACCCTCTCGATGGTGGCCCTCTGAGCTAGTTATAGCTGGTCTGCAATACGGACACCACTCCTAGCTCCACCTCTCTCTGCTCGCTCAGCTACTACTGCTCTCTCAGTATCAGCATCCGCAAACTTACGCTTCTTTGTTGTAGTCTTCTTTGCCTTGCCTCTCACCTCAGCAGACAGGCGAGGTGGAGGCCTTGGATCCTCATCATCGGGACCACCTCTGGCATTCTTGACTCATACCATTGCTGGAGCTAAAACAAACTGCTGCCACGGACAAGAACCAACTGCCAACTGACACTCGCGAGGCTTGGCCTCAATCCGTACTCGCGGGCTTGGCCCCAAGTTTACTACCAACTGCAAAGGCAACCACAAAAGCGTCGACTCGCTGCATGATAGAATAGATCAGATATATGAATAATTATAATATACATCTAGAGATACGAAACCCTAAGAAGCAAGCAATAGATACGAAATTAGAGGCGATGGCTTGCTACCTAACGAACCGGTGACGGATCAACAGAGGAACATAACACGAGGGCACCACCGAGTTGGCAAGGGCTAGGGTTTCGGCGACTTGCGAATGCGAGCATGACGACATGATGGTGGAGGCAGTGAATGGCAGCATAGGCGCAAGCTAGGGCATAGCGTGGAGCACGATGGTGGCGGTGTTGCGGCAAGGGAGACGTAGGCGGTGACGCTGGTATGCTTTGGGCACGGTGGATTTTGGTGTCTCGGGCGTGGGTGATGTCGGCGCTAGGGCATGGGCGCACGGCGCTGCTGCATGGCGTGGCGGTGCTAGGGCACGGGCGCACAATGCTGCTACGTGGCGCGGCGGCGTGGCGCAAGGCGCGGCGCAAGCGTGGATGCGGGCAGGCGGCGCAGGCAGGCGGCATGGGCAGATGGAGACACGGCGGCGGAGGCATGCGTGATGGCGGAGGCTTGGCTAGGGCATGGGCGAAGGTGGTACGGGCAACACGGGTGCGAAAACTATTTATGGTGGCCCCCACGTGACGGATAAGGAAAGGAGAATTACATCCACCTGATTTCTACTGACCGGACGCTCCGGTGGCAACGACCGGACGCTGCCACCCGGAGTCCGGTCAACTACAGAGGGGTCTAAATCCCCTCAAGTCACGATCGGACATGTCCGGATACCCTTGATCGGACGCAGCCAAAGTCTGGTCGATCCTGTGTACATCTTCTTCGCTTGACTGGACATAGGACCACCATGTGATCGGACACAGGAAGATCACTGTTTCAGCGTCCGATCACTCCTTTGCGCTTCTGTTCACCTCCTGTGAACTGACCGGATGCTAGAATTCAGAGTCCTGTGCAGCGTCCGGTTGCCCTTTTTCAGCAAATCTTCAATGTTCCTTAGCGCTGTCTGTTCCCAATCCAGTCCCAACTTCAATAAGACCTAAATAAACATCAATTGGGACTGATGTGAGTGATCTCTCTTAAACCTTTAAATTTTTCAAAATATTTTGCCTTAGGCTATACTTCTTTTTAAGAAAATAGGCAATAAAGGGGTAATCAAAAGGAAACGACAAAACAACACACATGCATATGCAATGCAATACTTGAAAATAATTCTAGTTGCTTGTCAAGTTTGATCCAAGGTTAGGCTTCTTCACACGCTTTTTGGCGGTTATCTTAACCATGTTAGACAAGCCCTAAATGTATTACAAAAAATTAAACATGTTGTATATTACAATGCAATGCAAGAGACAACACAAGCTCATTTTCTAGTGAAGTTACTAAAATCAAGCACATTGAGCTCATTCCTCAACCAACAAAATGTTGCCTCATCTAGCGGTTTAGTGAAGATATCTGCCAATTGATCATCGGTCCTTACACCTTCTAGAGATATATCATTTTTAGCAACATGATCTCTAAGAAAGTGATAGCGGATATCTATGTGCTTGGTGCGAGAGTGTTGAACCGGATTATTAGCAAGCTTTACCACACTCTCATTGTCACACAAAAGAGATACCTTTTCTAGAACTACACCATAGTCTAGCAAAGTTTGCTTCATGTAAAGTATTTATGCACAACAAGCACCCGCGGCAATGTATTCCACTTCAGCGGTGGACAAAGCGACACTATTTTGCTTCTTGGAGGACCAAGACACTAGTGATCTACCAAGCAAATGGCACCTTGAATGTGCTTTTTCTATCAATTTTGCAACCGGCATAATTCGAATCGAAATAGCCAACAAGTTGAAATCTAGCTCCTTTGGAATACCAAAGACCAATGCTTGGTGTGTGCTTAAGGTACCTAAGGATTCTTTTAACAGCAACCAAATGAGCTTCCTTAGGATTAGCTTGAAATCTAGCACACATACACACACTAAACATGATGTTGGGCCTAGATGCGGTCAAATATAACAAGCTACCAATCATAGAGCGGTAGAGAGTATGATCAACCGTTTTACCTCTCTCATCTAGGTCAAGATGTCCATTAGATGGCATTGGTGTCTTGATTGGCTTACATTCATCCATATTGAACCTCTTAAGAAGATCATTGGTATATTTTTCTTGAGATATGAAAATGCCTTCTCTCATTTGCTTGACTTGAAAACTAAGATAGAATGTAAGCTCTCCAATCATTAACATCTTGAACTTCTTCGACATCAATTCATCAAACTCTTTGCATTAATCTTCATTTGATGATCCAAAGATGATATCATCAACATACACTTGATAAATAAAGATTTCTCCATCAAGCTTCTTGGTGAATAGTGTGGTGTCGACCTTCCCAATGGTGAAGCCCTTCTCAATGAGGAAATCCCAAATGCGTTCATACCAAGCTCTTGGGGATTGCTTAAGCCCATATAGCGCCTTAGACAACCTATAAACATGATTAGGATACCTAGGGTCTTCAAACCTAGGAGGTTGATCAACATAGACTAATTCATTTATGAAGCCATTTAAAAATGCACTTTTAACATCTATTTGATATAATTTTATTTTATGATGCGATGCATATGCAAGGAGGATATGAATAGCTTCAAGTCTTGCAACTGGTGCAAAGGTCTCTCCAAAATCCAAACCTTCAACTTGAGAGAACCCCTTTGCAACTAGTCTTGCCTTGTTCCTTACTACAACGCCTTGATCATCTTGCTTGTTGCGGAACACCCACTTTGTTCTAATGACTCTTGGACCTTGTGGTCGCTCTTCAAGAGTCCAAACTGCATTGCGAGTGAAGTTGTTCAACTCTTCATGCATGACATTTATCCAATCCAAATCTTAAAGTGCTTCTTCTACATTCTTAGGTTCAACACAAGAGATAAAAGAGTGATGTTCAATAAATGAAGCAAGTTTTTGAGATTGAGTCATTACACCCTTTGAAGGACTCCCTATGATGAGATCTTGTGGATGAGCTTGTAGTAGAGGTGAGTTTCTTCTATCAACCACTTGAGGGGGAGGTTGTGGAGCATCAACATCTTGAGCTTATGACACCATTTGATCATGAGACATGAGTATCTTTATTTTCTACTCTCCCATCTTTATCACCATCTTGTGGCATATTTGATGAAGAAGATGGATCAATCACTTCTACATCATCTTCATCATCTTTAGGCTTGATGTCTCCAACCGAAATGTTCTTCATAGCCTCCCTCAATGGTTCATCACCTACATCATCAAGATTCTCATGTGCTCCTTGGGAGCTATTAGATTCATCAAATTTCACATCATATGTTTCTTCAACCAAGCCGGTGGCATGATTAAATACTCAGTATGCTTTGGACTTTGATGAGTAACCAACAAGAAAGCCAATATCACAACGTCTTTGAAACTTCCCTAGGTGTTGCCGCTTCTTATAGATGTAGCATTTGCAACCAAACACCTGGAAGAAAGAGACGTCCGGCTTCTTCCCATTGAGCAACTCATAAGGTGTCTTGTCAAGAAACTTTTGAAGGAATAGGTGGTTGGATGCATAACATGCGGTATTGATAGCTTCCGCCCATAAAGCTTTGGGTGTATTGTACTCATCAAGCATTGTTCTTGCAAGTGTGATAAGTGTCCGGTTCTTTCTCTCAACTACACCATTTTGTTGAGGAGTATATGTTGTGGAGACCTCATGCTTGATCCCAACTTTATCACAATAAGCTTCAATATTTGTGTTGTCAAACTCTTTTCCATTATCACTTCTTATTTTCTTGAGCTTCACTTCAAACTCATTTTGTGCTCTCTTGGCAAACTTCTTAGAACATGATGCAACCTCGGTCTTGTCATGAAGGAAGAACACCCATGTACATCTAGAGTAGTCATCAACAATTACAAGATAATAAAGATTTCCTCCCAAGCTCTTGTAAGTTATTGGTCCAAATAAGTCCATGTGAAGGAGCTCTAGCACTCTTGTTGTTGACATGAAAGCTTTTGTAGAATGAGTGTTTGCAACTTGCTTGCTGATTTGACATGCACTACAAAGCTTGTCCTTCTCAAATTTCACATCCTTCAATCATCTCACCAATTCATTCTACATAAGCTTATTGAGTGAGCTCATCCCAACATGAGCAAGTCTTCTATGCCATAGCCACCCAAGTGATATTTTGGTGAATAGACATGTCTTCAAGTTAGCATCTTCGGAGGTGAAATCTACTAGATATAGGTTGTTGTATCTAAATCCCTTGAATATAACTTGATCGTCATCTTTCTTAGATATAACCACTTCCTTCTCGGTAAATAAGCATTGGAAGCTAAGATCACACAATTGACCAACAGATAGCAAGTTGAAGCTCAAAGAAGCAACATATATCATATTTGAGATTGAATGATCATTTGATAATGCCACTTTGCCTAATCATTTAACTTTGCCCTTTGAATTATCACAAAATGTAATTCTTTCTTGGCCATCTACTTCTTCATCTAGTGAGGTGAACATACGAGGATCATCGGTCATATATTGAGTACAACCACTATCAATTACCCAATGACTTCAACCGGTCTTGTAGTTCACCTACACAAAAGAGAACAAGCTTGTTTAGGGACCCAAACTTGTTGATGGCCCTTGACTTTCTCAACAAGTGACTTTACAACCTAAATTTTCTTAGGCCTATTCTTGTTGGGAGGTCCTAAGAACATGACTTTCATTTTTTCTACTAGAGTCCTTTCTAAGCATGTAATGAGCATTGAAAATAAAAGGTCTAGCATGCTTGGGCAAGGGTTGTGGTGGCGGAGTTTGACACTCATGGGCAAAGTGACCTTCTTGTCCACACTCAAAACACCTCTTTGGCTTTGGCTTTGACTTGTGTTGTTGGTGTTAAGCTTGAGCCTTCTTCTCTTGATGTGCCAAATACCCAATTCCACTTCTATCCATCTTCGTGACGGTGTTCATGAGAAGCTCACTTTGAAGATGTTGACCTCCTGTAAACTTGCTCAAGCCGGTCTTGAGATGTTCTTTTTCTAACTTGAGCTTCTTGTTCTCTTCTTTGAGTTCATCATTATTTTTCTCCTTCTTTAGTCTCTTGTTCTCTTCTTTAAGCATCTCATTCTCAAGAGCTAGATCACTATCATGGTCAAGGTTCTCTATCACTATGGTGTTGGTGGTTGATAGCTTTTCAAGATCTTTCTTGAGCTTCTCATTCTCATTCTTGATCTTGACATACTCATCATAGTTATCGGACTCAACCACTTGCTTGCCTTTATTACTAGAACCTTGCTCAATGCTCTCAATAATCAAATCATCATATGATGTAGCTATATCAATCTTAACAACATGGTTAGTAGCATCATATGGCTCATTGGATAAAAACTTATGAGAGACAACAAGATTATCATGATTAACCTTAAGGTTGGTAAATTCTTCTTTTAGCATATTGTAGCTAGTGATGAGCTCATTATGTATCCCCTTAAGTTTATCATATTTTTCTTTAAGCTCCTTAGAAGATTTGAGCTCCTTGAGTTTGGATGACATAGCTTCATTTTTCTTCTCTAAGCTCAACACTAGCTTTTTCCGCTATGTCACATTTAGCTAAAAGTGAGTCATTCTTAAATTCTAGCTTTTCATTTTTGGCTCTTGTCTTTCTAATAATTTTAGTATATTGGTTAAGCGACTTGACAAGATCATCATAAAAAGGTGATTCAAATTGATCATCACTATCACTATTATCATTGCTAGCATGATCATCACCACTACTATCATCATCATTTGATACCTTTCGTTCACCCTTGGCCATAAGGCATAGGTGTGTAGAGGATGATGGCGGTGGTGTTGGTGAAGATAGTGAAGAGTCAATCATAATAGCGGCCACCTTCTCATTCTCACTATCATCATCGGATGAGCAACTTGATGAATCAATATCCGTGAGCCAATCACCGACGATGTATGCCTTGACATTTTTCTTCTTCTTGTGGAAATCCTTCTTCTTGCCATCCTTCTTCTTGTATGGCTTGTTTTTCTTCTTCTCATCATTATCTTCATCACTTGAGTCATCTTTCTTGCCCTTGTACTTCTTCTTGTACTTGTCTTTCTTGGGCTTAGGATATTGATGAGCTAGATGACCAAGTTCTCCACAATTATAGCAATCCATCTCAGAGATTGGCTTCCTTCTATTGCTAGTGAAGAACTTTTTTGCCGTCAAACTTGAGACCGTTCTTGTTGAGCTTCTTAAGCATCTTGGCGGTTCTTTTCACCATAAGAGCAAGACTTGCATCATCAATTTCATCATCACTTGAGCTTTCATATTCAATTCTTGCTTTG
The DNA here is from genome assembly GCA_904845875.1 of Miscanthus lutarioriparius. NCBI lineage: Eukaryota > Viridiplantae > Streptophyta > Magnoliopsida > Poales > Poaceae > Miscanthus > Miscanthus lutarioriparius. The sequence continues at coordinate 31,040,805 of CAJGYO010000005.1, forward strand.
CCCTTGTTCTCTTGGCTAGCCTTGAATGCCAAGTCTTTCTTCTTGGTGGAGGAAGAGCCATCTTGTGGTGTGATGTGCATATACATTTCATGTGCATTGATCTTTCTCAATATTTGTGTTGGTGTAGCGGTGGAAAGATCACCTTGATGGAGCATGGTCACAATATGCCCATATTTGTCAATAGGGAGGACACTCAAGATCTTTCTTATAACATCGGATGGTTGCATTTATATGAGTCTAAGCCCATTGACTTTCTCTACAAGGACATTCAAGCGTGAGTACATTTCATTAGCACTTTCTTTTACAAGCATCTCAAATGAATTAAGCTTTTTCATAACTAGATGATAGTGTTCCTCGCGCTCACTCTTTGTTCCCTCATGGAGCGCACAAATGTCCGACCATAGTGCATGGGCGTCCTTGTGGTTCCGCACACGGTTAAACACATCTTTGCAAAGGCCTCTAAAGATGGTGTTTCTAGCCTTTGCATTTCATTTCTCATAATTGACCTCATCGCCTTGAAGGTGTGCGGGATCCTTAGGTTTTGGAAAACCTTGAGAGGTGGCTCTAAGAATTCCAACATTTAGAGCTTCTAAGTAAGCCTCCATGCGGATTTTCCAATAAGGAAAATCATCTCCCTCAAAGATAGGAGGAGGTCCATCCCTATGGGACATCTTTCTCTAGGCGGTTAAGCCTAATTTAGTGAGCACGAGGCTCTGATACCAATTGAAAGGATCAAGATGCCCAAGAGGGGAGGTGAATTGGGCTAATTCTAAAATTCTTTGTAATAATTAAACCCTACACTTAACCCACTTCATCCCTTGTGCCTAGAATGTGTTCCCATTGTTCTACCGCACAAAAGTTTTGTACCCTAGGTTTTAATCCTACTCTAGCATGGCAGTCCTAAGAATGTAAAGACAAGAAATGAATTGCTCAAATGTAAATGCTTAAAGTAAAGAGAGGAGAAGGAACGTGGCGATGTTTTGCTGAGATATCGGAGAGTCGCCACTCTCCACTAGTCCTCGTTGGAGCACCCGCGCAAGGGTGTAGCTCCCCCTTGATTCGCGCAAGGATCAAGTGCTCTCTATGGGCTAATTCTTCGACACTCCATCGTGGTGAATCGTCCACAACCGCTCACAACTTGAGTTGGGTCATCCATAAGCTTCGCCGGATGATCATCAAACTCTCAATCACCACTAAGCCGTCTAAGTGATGGCGATCACCAAGAGTAACAAGCATGAACTCTCACTTGACCATAACAAGCCTAATGAGAAGGGTGGATGCTCACTTGTTACTCTCCTTACACTAATGAGGCCTTAATCTTAGATTCTCAAATCTCAATCACCTCACTAGGCTCTTGCTCTCTTTTTCACCCTCAAGGGTGTTTCTCAGCTAAACAAATGGGGAAGAGACCTTCCTTGGATGAATAGAGGAAGTATTTATACCCCCTCATTCAAAACGAACGGTTAGAAGGTTGAGTCAGCACTCTACGGGGTGACCGGACGCTCCAGTCAGTTATCCCTGCCAAAGAGCCATTAAGTTGTGACCGGACTCTGACTTGCGTCCGGTCAGCACTGACCGGACGCGTCCGGTCACGAAAACTGCTCTTTGGAACCTTACTGATGTTGACCGGACGCTGGCACCTAGAGTTCGGTCACTTCGCTGTTCAGCGTCCGGTCAGTAACCGGATCCTGACCAGCGTTCGGTCAGCAATGACTGAACGCGTCCGATCAGCAAACTCCCTCTCTGGAACCTCTCTGGAGTTGACCGAACTCTGGCACCCAGCGTCCAGTCACTTTTCACTCAGAGTCCGATCGCAACCAGACGGCTCCAGTTGATCAAATGAACTGACCGGACTTACCCTTCAGCTTCCGGTCACAACCAGACCAGCGTCCGGTCAATCATTTGACTCTCCATTCACTTTCAACTCGAAATCATATGTGAATGAAGTTTGCTCCAATTGATCTTAGGGCTACTCCAGAGCTACCTAGTGCTAGATTTGACAAGTGTGCGCCACACCTTACTCACTAGACTAACCTAGGTCAAGCTACTAGTTCATACCCCCCTTAATAGAACTTCCAAAGGAAAAAATAAAGTTCTAAACTACTCTAAGTGTCTCTTCAACTCCAAACGATACTTAGAACTAGTCCATCCTTAACCTTGTCGTCCATCCTTTGAAAACCGAAACGATTTCCATCGTAGGGGCATGATAACCATGATTGCCCAATCAATTGCCATTACCATGACCTAACTTAATTGCCTCTGTAAAACACACGTTAGTCATAGTAATCTCGTATTGTCATTAATCACCGAAACCCAACTAGGGGCCTAGATGCTTTCAGTCGTTCACACCGCGTATTGACTGTTTCGCTACACGAACTCACAACCATGTGGTCAGCCGCGTGACGCTCGCGCGCCGTCGTAAAGACGACCAGTTAGCCAGTCACATAATGAGGAAGCAAGAACGGAGTAAAATAGTTCAATTCGCGCGTAACGCTATTCGCCAAAACGATCTGATCTACAACCAACCATGCAAAATATTTAATCTAGATCAAAAACAGCACAAGCACATCTCTGGTACCACTGTTAGGAAACGTGGTATGCTACTCGCTAGCACACAAAGAATTAACCGCGTAAACAGGATCACTTGCGAGTAGATGATCATAGATTATACCTTCGCTCGTCGCGCGTCGCGGCGGAAGTCTTGATGAAGCGCGAGTAGTCGATTCGATCAACGTCGAGGAAGTAGTCGTACGATCTGACGAAGTGCGCAACCTAGCGACACCTCTACGATAGTCCACACGTACGGGATGGGACGACGAACCGGAGCGTGCTAGCACTCCACGGCATGTACTCGAAGATCCTCACGATCAACCTTTGATGGGGGGGACACTGTAGGTGCGGCGGCGGCAGGAACCTTGGCCGGTGGCTGCACTGGCAGGAGCCCTGCGACAACAGGAATACCTTCTAGGGTTAAAGGCTGATTAGCATTTATAGACTTGCTAATTGGGCCAGCGCTAATTGGGCCAGGCCCCTCTTGGGCATTACCAGCAATCCCTTCATGCCAAAACAAAGCCAAACCACCACCTCCAGTGCTTGAACTATCCACTGCAATACAATTTTTCAGGCCCTAACGCCACCTCAAGTTAGCCGCACGAACACCAGGCGGGGACTTTTAGCTCCAACAAGAGCAGTAAATTCTTGAACTGTCCGAGAGAGCCCCAACCCTCGGCAGTTCCAACTTAGTAGATTCATTGCTCCTGACCGTCAGGTTGAGAGACAACTGATCACCATCAACTACTTTCCTCCGCTTGCAAGAATCATCCTGCACCTCTGAGTTTGCACTGAGATCTTGATTTATCACATTTATCTCCAAGTCACGGCGCTTGCCAAGTATACCCAGGCTCTGCTTAACAAGAGCAGCATTCTGCTGAACAATTTCCCGCAGCTCGGGCTCAAGATGGTCTCCCCGACAAACTGCGACAAGTCGCTCAGCCTCACCTGCAGACATAGTAGGAAACTCAGCTTGCACCTTTCGAATCTCATCTGAGACCGTGTCCAGACCCACAGCAGCCCCGGCCACTGCTCCCGCCGGCATCTGATATGTATTGTCGGACGAGGAATAGTGCCGTGCTTTGAATTTACGCTGAATTTTGAGCGCTTGGATTCTGCCATCCGATCCTCCCACCTACACCTTGATTCTTAGCTCCAGCTGCATATGATACTTGTTGAACTTTGGAGGATTTGGAGCAGGCGGAACGCACTGATTTTTCCAAGGGCAAGATCCCTCCACTCAAGAGGTTCTAAGAGCGGTGATCAGGGATGTTGATCAGTGGGCCTGCCGGTATATAGGACAGACAAATTCCTGGTTAAGGCATGGAGGGATTTATTCCTCTCCCACTGTAACAATCTACACTTCTGTAGCTTTCTCCCCACCCCTGCTTCTCATACTCTCACATTTACTGTACAACCTCCGAGGTCTCTGCTGTAAATGTGGGCTGCAATTTTCAGCTCTTCGTTCAATATAAGTAGGTGGGCATCTCCTCCGAACTGATACGAAAAAAGACAGTGATTCTTATAGGAGAGCAGGTGAGATATGATTCTGAAATAATTCCAGTAAACACTGAATAAGAAACCGTGAGGAGCATGTATTTTTTTAGTTTTCAGTTTACTAGTGTAGTAAACGGAGAAGTGAATTTTTTTTCCTGACTTTCAACTATTTATAGCCGAGGAGGGACCATTCTCACGAAGACAAAGGTGTTGTAAAGAGCGGTGCGAAGCGCCCAAACGGATCCTAGGCCCCGTTTGGCAATTATTCGGATTCTTGCGAAAATCAGTAGAATCAATACCAAACGGATTAGATGAGAAACGTTTTCGAGAATCACTGGAAGCGTTTTTTGTTTTTATGCCTAGCAAGAAGAAACACATGCATGTTAGCTGGTTTCGCGTGATTTTGATTTTTGCCCCCTTTTTATTAACAACAATTATTATTTAGTTAGTTTTTTAAGTGGAATAAGTTAAAATATGTTGCATTTAAGTTGTTGTTCTTCACAAAAGTTTTAAATTTTTCTGAAGTATTTATATGATTTTTCATAAAAATATATTTTTTTGAATCAGATCCAGCCCATCAAGCCAAAAGGTTTGACAAAGTGATTCTGGTTCATCATGAGAAACCTTTCTTAAACAAATTCAGATTCGAAACATTTCTACTAGAATCTAGATCTCTACCAAACACACAAACTATTCACCGTTTACATAGCACTATTACTTAGTATACTATACTAGTAGGCAGTAGCTGATTAAACGGAGGCAAAACTATGCTACAAGTCATATACACCACTGCACGGACCTGTCCCTTTCTACCCTAGTAGAACACTTGACCGAGAACAGAGAACGGGAACGGCACGGCGCCCCTGCTCTGCGCCAGCTCCGCGGCCCCGCCCGCGCCGGCCTCGGCCCCGACCCCGATCCGCCGCCTTTTGCTCGGCGCCGCCTCCACGGGCGCAGTCGGCGACCCGTTGCCGGCCACGGCCAGTTCCTCCTTCTTGGCGAGCATAGCGCGCAGCACGACGCCGGGTTCGTCCGCGAGCTTGGCGAGGAACGCCATCATCTGGCCCGGGCGTCTCTCGGCGGCGCGCAGGCGGCGGTCCATGGCCTGCAGCTCCTCCTCCATCCCGCGCTGCTCCTCCCGCAGGCGCTGCACGGCCCGGATGGTCCCGCGCACATCCTCCCCCTCCTCGCACAGCAGGTCCCGGTCCCGGCAGCCGCCCAGGCCGCCCGCCTTCTTCTTCTTGCGCACGACCAGCGGCAGCAGGTGCGCCTGGCCCCGGAGGAACGACTCGTGCGCGAACTCCCACCGGTCCGTGTCCACCTTCCTGAACCCCTGTAATCGCCAAGAACTGTTATGATCACACGAGGAGTGCCAGCTGACAGCTGAGTGAGTGGAGTGGAGTGGAGCAGAGGAGGTAGCTAGCGCGCACTCACGTAGGTGTTGAGCTGCCGGACGAAGCTGGCAAAGTTGCGGTGCTTGAAGTAGGAGGGCAGCAGGTAGTCGGAGAAGGTGGCTGGATCGAGGACGAGGAAGGTGTTGCTGGCGCCGCCCCAGCGCACGACGGCGTCCGTGGCCGGGTCGCTCACCATGTGGAACGTCTTCTCCACGAACGGTGCGATGGCGCCCGCCTGCTCCAGCTGCTGCTGCGGGCTGGCGACGCCGATGCCGTAGCCTGCGGCGTGAAGCTGAAGGTGGCCCTTGCACTCGCTGCCCATGACGCTTGCTCCCTAGAACAAGTGAACAACAGATCCCCCGGTTCCCGCTTTGCGCCAGGCGAAGAACCGGATAAGAAAGCCGCTCGCTTTTCTTTCTCTTGCCGTTCTGTTCGCTCGGTGTGTGTGTGTGTGGTGGCCGTGTGTGGGTTTATTCGTCTCCTTCGTCGGTGCGGGGCGAGTCCAACATGTCCAGTTGTCCACAGATATTTCTGCCGACCTTATCGGCGGCCTCAGCTCGCGGGGCGGACCGCGGACGCGAGTGCGTGTGTCCGGCCCAGAGGAGGACGGAGGCCAGGTGGCTCGGTTCGGGCTCGGCGCTCGGCGGCAACGGCAACAAATGGAGCCATGTGATTTGTGAGGATTCGATGCTTGTCGCGTAGTACGGGCCACGTGTGGCGGCACAGGCATAAAGTGTCGCGCTGTCCCCTGGGTCATAGCATGTCCGTTTACAGGCGTTGCGCTCTTCGGCCGTTCGGCTGCGGAAAAACGGCGGATGATGCTGATTGGTTGAGAGTGAAAAATATCGTTATTTTATTGAAATGGTATCGGCTGATAAGTTTATATGAACAGGACCGTCCCTAGCCTGTTGCGCTTTTTTTTAGTAGCGTGACTAGAAACACCCAAACACCTCCCCTAGATTTTGGGCCAGTATTTAAAATTTGCAATGGATAGCAGTCCCTTCCATCTGTTTCGATCCATCAGAGACTACCAATGGTGCGTATGTTTAATATGTCTAGATAATCAGCACTGTATCTGCATCCGCTACCAATTTCTTTACTATTTTCAGATGCTCTAAGATAAGGGTCTGACCGCTTTTTCAATGATCCAATTATCATCATACCGAGACATTGTTTAAAGATGGCTTTCCATTTCTCTACTGCCACTTGTGAACCACAGGTGAGCTAGCTTTGGAAATTTCCCAGTCACTACATAGCAATCTATAATCTGTAACCGGCATTAGTTAATGGGTGAAATATTTTGTCAAGGTAATATTAGATTTTGTGCTTGCAGAAGATATGGAGCAGATTTTTACAAGGCGTAGGTACTAGTGCATATGGCATACATCCGGTAATGGCAAGGATCCCTCAAACACACTGCAACTATGAATAAACGGATCATATTCTTGCTACTTGACCTAATAACAATGCTATTTTTTTGTCTGTATCTTCATCACTCGTAGCATCTGTTCGTTCACGGTAAAAGCACTTATTTGAGGGGGTAGGAAAAGCATTAGTGCTTTTTAGTGTCTGTGCCCAGTTGCCCACCTAGTTGGATGCCTTAATAAACAGTCTAGAATACTTGAAAATCTTTGATGAGCACAGGGAACATGGTAGTATTAGTCGATGTTATTACAAGCCCACCACGTCGCACTTGTATCAGGCCAAGAGATCGTGTCACTGAAAGAGACGTATCATGGACTAGCAGATGGAGCAGCTTAATATGTGCAGCGCAGGTGTGGAGGTTATTAACTCTTTTGGATCGAGATCAGTGGGTATTTTGACTTTCATTCGAACACATAGATCCAGAGAGAGAGAGAAGAAAAGGGAGAGGTACAGACCGTCGGGCTTGGTGGACGAGCTCGAGGAGTCTATGGCGTCGGTGTCAGTGGCGGTGTGGCAGTGACGGTGTAGAGGTGGCGGAGTCCCGGCGCGGTGGAGCTACGGCGGTCCGGTGGTGCTTCCCGCCGCTGGCAGTGCCACCCTCTGGATCGGATTAGGGTTAGGACAGTGGGGCTGTGGCGGCGGTGAACCTCATACCCTGAGCCGTTTGCCCCACCTCCTCTTTATAGGCACTGTGCGACGGGGGCCCACCAGCCACTAGATGGCTGGACGTCCCCGATCAGGACGCGGTCAAGGGGTCCGTCTCGACCGTTGGGTCAAGACGGATGAGATCAATTCTAACATTCTCCGCCTTGATCTCAACTCATACTTTAACTTTAAACTTTGACTTTAATTCCTTTCACTTTTATTTGTTCCATCACGGATTAGTGCATAGAGCTTGCTTCATCGTCACGGTCAATCGCCGATAGACTTAACAGCTACAATACACGTCTCTGTTCTGAAACAGATTCTTTAACTTTTAGGCCATTTATTGTCCGAAAATCATAGGCTATACCATAAACCCATGTCGACTGTGTGTTCTCCAAACACACTGGGTGGTAAGCCTTTTATACGCGGATCCGCAAGCACTTGCTTGTTACTTTTATATTCAATACTTTCAGTATGATTCCGGACTTTCTCCTTCACAACGTATAACTTTAACGTCAATGTGTTTAGCAGCACACTTGACCCGTTGTTATAGGAGCGAACTTCTTAAATGGTTATTGCTCTTGTATACCATTATCAATTCTGGGTGTAAGTTCATTTAACCATTTCGCTTGTCCTTAAGCCTCATAACAAGCTATACTGTGGGTATGCATCTTTAATGACACCACAACTGTTTCTTTGGAGCTTTTCCACAATAAAACTCCAACTGCAAGTGTTAGCTACTATGTGGGTTTCACTAAACATCTCGCCAAAATTTAACATTTGTACCCACAACTATTTGAGAGTACTTATTCTTTCTTACTCACCATGAGACCTATAAATCTTTGCACAATAGCAAAACATTCTCAACTCCATTCCAGTGATCTATATCTGGACTGGACTTCTGCCAAAACATCCCGGATACATGAACTATGTCAGGGTAAGTTCTTACTTATAAGCACTCATTAAGCTTCCAACAGCTGAAGCATATAGGACGTCCTTTCGATCTCACATTGGTTCTTGGAACACTGAAAGTTCCCAAAACTATTACCCTTGATTATAGGAACAGACGTATGTTTATTTACATATATATTTTATTTCTTTAGAATCTTCTCTAAGTATACACTTGAGATAGTTCTAATACCTATTTTCCTTTTATCTCGGTAAGTTCCAATTCCTGGAATAAATGATGCTTTACTAAGACCATTCTCATTAAAACTTGAGGACAAGAACTGCTTCTTCTCCAACAGTAGATTAACATCACTACTAGCGAGTAAGGTGCTACCCACATGTAGGATTAGGAAAATAAATTTCCCATGTTTAAACTTTGCATAAATACAATTGTCCTCTACATTCTCTTTAAAACCCAAACTTTTTTATTGTACTGTCAAACTTCAAGAACCACTGTCTTGAAGCTTGCTTTAATCCATAAATGGATTTCTTTAGGCAACATCCCTTACGTTCTTTTCCTTTCACGATAAAACCTTTTGAGTTATGTCATGTAAACTTTTCCATACAAATCCCCATTGAGGAATGTGTCTTTACATCCTTTTGATGTTACTGTCAATCGTAATGTGTCACTAACACCATTATGATTCTAAAAGAATCTTTGCATGCTCATTATAATCTATTCCTTCTCTTTGTGTAAATCATTTCGCCATAAGTGGTCCTTTATAGCTTTCAATATACCCTTTGGATATCTTTCTATATTCCCTTTGGAGTCACCTTTTTTCTTGTAGACCCATTACTGTCTACTGTTTTGGCTCCATTAGGAATTTCTTCTAAGTCTCAAGCATCGTTGGTATTTATCGATTTCATTTTATCTTCCTTTGCTTCTTGCCATTTAGACGAGTGAATGCCTCTCATGGCTTTTTCAAATGAGGTGGAATTATCCTCTATTTGAATTTCTTTCTTAACATTGACTTCTTAGTCACCAGAAATATCTGATTTTCTTATTCTTTAAGACCTTCTGGGGCCTCGTGGCACTTCTTTCATATGGGGCTATTGTTACTCTTCATTGCCAAAAGGCAATTGTCCTATAGCCTCCTGTATTATAAGATCCTTATTTACTTATTCATCTTCTTTAAGAGCCAACATTAGGTGTTGTATATCCATACAACATCAACATGTATTAAGCAATTTGTTGCTCTAAAAAACACTATAGTGGATATGTAATCCCACTTCTATTCAAGCATTAGGTATCATACCATGCTCCCCCAGATTACTCCATCTTTTGTAAAGATGGTGTATCTTCTAATTTCTTATTTGGGTTTAATCTGCTAAAAACTCATATGGCGCGTTTAGCACCGTCTTGATAACTCTGAACTCGTCAAGTATAAATACTAACCGACTATGCTATCTTTCTATCGGAACTGTAAAAGGATACAGGAATTTAGCTATTTCTTTACTTTAGGGGTATCGTTATTATGACCGTCTTACTCCCTCAACGATCACATTCATCTTTTATAGATCACCTTTACCTTCAATGCATAGTATGCATTGCATTATCTAAAGTATGAGGAAGTATCTTTCTTAATTGTCTTTCTTAATTAATCTTACATTTCTCCCCCTCGAAATGTGGTATGAACTTTTCTACCACAATTTCGAAACATTCATAACTCTTGTGAATGAGGAAACTTTGATTACTTACTTCATCCACATGATTACATCATGCAAACAAAATTCATATGGGAGTACATTTTCCTCATTACACTTCAAAACTCAACATATTCTATTATTATCAATACTTCTGCAAGTCACGCTTGCATATCATTCTTATCTTTTGGTTCACATGCAACTTTCTTTTGTTCTTAAACTCATTGAGTACTTAATAACCATGACACAATCAGAGTGTACGGTCAATACTATGATAGCATAAGAGCTACCCTAAACTTCTCTCCATGTGCGGGATACACTTAGAGCACATGAGTCATCACATCCTTCTCCCGCCATGCGGGATAAGTACTATGCCAAAACTCTCCTGCCATACAGGATTGGTTAACATAAGTACTATTCCAACTTTACCCCGCCATGCGGGTATTTTCTCAAACTTTTTCCACCATGCGGGTACTATCATAAACTTTTCCCGCCATGCGAGATAATTCCCTTGAATGGACATAACTGCCAGGATTGGCTCGTGTTCAATCATCAAATTCAGAAATAAATCCGAATATTCTTTAACACACATGTGTAATCCAATGTTAGTCAAATTAAACATGTATATGACTTTTACAACTCTCATAAGTGAAACTGAAAATAAATTCTTCTTCACAGAGAGTACATAAAAGATATTTCTCAATGAAGACTCTCATTGATCTATCTCTTTTCTTGGATCAATATCCTATAATTCTTTTCTTTTGAAGCCATTCTTTAAAGATAACATAGTTTCTTAAACAATGGTATTCTTTCATACATAACTTGCCCTTAGGCATTTCATCATCTGAGTCATAAGTACCCAACTCATTTCTCTTACTGCCTTCAAGAATGAAAGCATGGAGGTCTTTTGTCTGAAAAAATATTCAACAATAATGCTCATTAAACTTTGAAATCTTTATGTTCTATTCTATATCACCGTTGGGCAGAAATAGAATAAAACACCATTCTTCTACATTAATTCCACATCACCGTTGGGCAGAAATGGAATTAACGTATAGAAATTCAATAATCTTGAAAACGTAGAACTACTCCTCAAAATTAAATTCTCCCATTGGTTCGAATTTAATTAAAAGATAATCAACTTCATTGCAGCGGAAACATAAAAATACATTTCTCTAGTTTAAGAGCATTCCTTGATCTTTATCTTTTCTCTGAAAAATTGGTCACTTTGATCCAAAATTCATCAGAGATTTAAACTTTAAACATAAAACTCATAAAATTCTAATATTGTTATCATCAACGTTGGTCAGAAAATAACAATACCATAATTTAACTTTAAACTTAAACTCATAAATAAACTTATAATATTGTTATCATCAACATTGGTCAGAAAATAACAATATTATAATTTATCTTAACTATCAACCGACTATTCCTCCAATTAAAAATTTTCTAGTTGGTTCCAATTTTAACTGGAGGATAAACTTTTCATCATTTACCGAATAACTATAACTGCTCTTCAAATTAAATTCTTCCGTTGGTTCGAATTTAATAAGAAGACAACATCTTTAACTTTGCAGCGGAAACTTGACAAAATTTCTTTATATACTTTTCAGAAGCATTTTACTGTACTTTTCTACTCTCTGAAAAATCTAACACGTTGGTGCAATTTTACCAGAAATTTAAACCTTCAAATTGATCAAAATTCATTCAAATATGCTTCTGAAAATAAATAGACTTCAAAACATCATTTACTATTCTTCTGGCCCGGCCTGCAGCAGCAGTAATCCGGCCGGCCTGAAGCCTGCTCGGCCCGAAGGCCTGCCCGCGCGTGCGGCCCAGCAGCCCAGTCGCGTGCGCTGCTCTCCCCCGTGCCCAGGCCGCAACCTGGGCCTGGGCCAGGAATTCGTCTTCCCACCTGGGCAAAAAGACAGCCCATTCATCTCTGGCCGTTGATAACGAGCTGACGGCTCTGCTTACAGATCGGGCGAACAAAACCCGGAGCAGCCGACGCCTCCCCAAACCCTAGTCCTCATTCAGGTCTTTTCCCCGTCTTTCTCGCGCTGCGCGCATGCTCTGCAGCGGCGGCTACCGCCGACGGCTGCGAGAGGATGGCGCCGCCGGTGCAAGATCCGGACAGCTCCCCTTCTCTATCCTTTCTCTTCCTTTCTCTCCCTCCGCTCTTCTCACGCCATTGGCAAGCCGCCGTAAGGGAGCTCGACGTACCGGTGCCAGGAAAGAAGCGTTCGGCGGGAGAGGATGGCGCCGCCGTGAGGCCCTTCGCCGGTGCACGCGTGCGGCTGCGCGCGGCCCCGTCGAATGGCCTTGCGACCGGCGCCCTTTGGTTCGAGTTCGCGCGCGCGCGAGCACAAGACAGCAGCGGTGCGGCTCCCTGATCTGGACCGGCGGCAAGCTCGCACAGGAGATCGGCAGCGCCGTCGGGCCTCTTTCTCCCCGCGCGATGGTGGTTGTGACGGCGACGAGAGAACCAGGTAGGTCCCTACCCTCCGTCCATCTCTCTGTGTTCATTTAGGGTTAGGGTTTCATTTTCTCCAAACCGAAGTTCGTTTCTCTTTCTTTTCTTTCTTCTTTTCTTTGCCCCGAGATCTGGTCACGGGTTTAGGGTTCGAATCAAGCGGTCTTGAAGCCGAGCCCCTTCCGTCTTCACCCAGTTAGGGTTAGAGACTGTTCTTCTTCCCCACGCGGGTTAGGGTTAGGGTTCGAATACTTTTCGAAATCGAAACCCCTTCTTTCCCCGTTTCTTCACCCGATTAGGGTTTAGGGTTCGATGAACCCTTTGTATTTCTTTTCTTTCGATCCAAATCGGATCTAGCTCCGTTCTTTTCTTTTCTTTGCCCAGTACCGTGATCTACACCTTGCAAACCTGGCTTTGATACCATTATTAACTCTTTTGGATCGGCTAGGAGTAGATCAGTGGGTATTTTGACTTCCATTCGAACACATAGATCCAGAGAGAGAGAGAGGAGAAAAGGGAGAGGTACAGACCGTCGGGCTTGGTGGACGAGCTCGAGGAGTCCATGGCGTCGGTGTCAGTGGCGGTGTGGCAGTGACGGTGTAGAGGTGGCGGAGTCCCGGCGCGGTGGAGCTACGGCGGTCCGGTGGTGCTTCCCGCCGCTGGCAGTGCCACCCTCTGGATCGGATTAGGGTTAGGACAGTGGGGCTGTGGCGACGGTGAACCTCGTACCTTGAGCCGTTTGCCCCACCTCCTCTTTATAGGCACTGTGCGACGGGAGTCCACCAGCCACTAGATGGCTGGACGTCCCCGATCAAGACACAGTCAAGAGGTCTGTCTCGACCGTTGGGTCAAAACGGATGAGATCAATTCTAACAGAGGTGCCCGTGCTAGCCTAGCCAGCCAACCGCCTGAATCCATTTGTGCCCGGCGCGGACAGCAACACGCGCGCCGCCAGCAGGCCCACGGAAACGGTGGCCCAATGGAAAACAACCGGCCGGGGCACGCGGACGCTGGTGTCGTTGACAGGTCGCCTCCTCCCCGCGTGGCCACGTTGCGCGCTCCGGCGTCCCGATCGTCGCGTGCGGGGACGGGGCCAAGCCAAAAGCGAGGGCTATGCGCGCACGCCATCGCCCGGGTCGGCGTCGCAACCAAGCGGCCAATCGCCTCGCCGTCGCCGGGGGTGTCTGTCTGTCGTCGCGGCACACTCGCTTCGCTTTTGCGGGCGCGGTGGCGGTGGTGCCGTGGTGGATGTGGATCGGATGGATTCGACGCGCACTGGCGGACCTCCGGACTGGCCTGAGGACGAGAAACCGACGGGCCCTGTCGTGCCTTTTCGACGCGGAGGCCTTTGTGCCTTTGTCTCCGATCCCGCCCCGCAGACTTCACGAGGAGACCCATCCTGTCGGATCGGCGGCACTCTACGGCGACTGCACGTCCGCTGATCGTCTGATCGAACGACCAACGGCCAACGTTTGAATTCGGGCGCCCCCAAAAATCGATCGTACAGTGGTAAATCGAGCCCACGTTGCCTGATTCGAGCGCAGCTGCCTCTCAGAAAAACTTCACAGTGAAAATGGAATCAGACAACATCAAATTGAGCTCGCACCACGATTTGGATCAAGCTCGTGCCTCTCACATGGAGCCTTAAGCCTCCAGAATCGAGCTTTCTGAGGACCTTGGTTCACGAACTGAAGGAGAAAGAAAGAAACTGCTTGGCTCTGCCAGGCAAGGCAAGAGATGGGCTGGCGAGGTAAACAGGGCAAAGAAACATATTTGGGGATAAGAGCATCTCTATATGACTCGGTACTCAACGCAACATCGATATTTTGGCATGCAACACGTAGAAATCACTTCCTTCAAAAAAAAACACGTACAAATCACCGCTAGAATCCAATAGCATGAGCGAATTGATCCTAGATCAGCTGTTTGCGTTCCTTGTAGTGGAATGCTCATATTTTTCTGAATTTATTCTAGGATTAAACGACGCTATGTTTTCAGTGGTAGGCGACGTTCCGTTGACAGCGAGATGTCTGTGGTGACTTCGTGAATCTCGTGATCTGCCGGCTCAGTCCTTCGGAGATGCTCATAGGGATAGAATTTGCGTACGTGTATTCATAGGGGATGAATGTCTAACAATAGCATGAGTAAAAGACGTCTTCCCTGTTCACACGCTATCCTTCCACTCGGTCATGACAAATCGGGCTAGTCTGCGTGCCTCGCCATCTTCGTTCCAGTGACGCTGACAACTAGAGCCATTGCGCTTACAGTGCTTTGCTTCGAAACTTCAGTCATTTCTCCATCTTTCATAAGTTCAGAAGGTGACTATATCAAGCTACTAAGATCACATCTATTTGTATATTGTTAGAATAAATAACAGATCCCATTTTAACTGGATTTAACTCATTATAGATTTTAAATTAAGATTCATCAAAGTTGATTGGTTTTATAAATTATATTGATTTGTTTAATTCTCAGAAATCAAGGAAAAATCTTATCAAAATTCATGTTAGTTTTAATACCAACAAAATATAAATCAATGGATACAAAAAGCGAGACTTGATAGTCTCTTAGAGGGATGAGTGATACGATGGAAAAAGATCTTTTAGGGCTCGTTCGGTTGTTCCGGAATGAGTCTCGGATTAGTTCTGGCTATTCAATTGATGTATAAATTAGCTTGTGGTACCCGGTGAAAATCTTTTAGGACATAATTCCGAGAGAAACGACCGGGCCCTTATAGTGAACTCAATAGCCAAATAGAGACATAGATGGTGGAATTTTAGAGGAACGAACACAGTCTCCACTAAGCTGGTTCGTTTGGGTTGGTATTGACTACTTTTTATGGGCCAACATAGCTTCGTGTTGGGCCTAAATGATGGCCTGCCTCACTTTCATGGGCCAACAAAGCTTCTTATTGAATTTCGGAAAAAGTCCAAGTTACCTCCTTCAACTTTCGTGAAAGTCCGCTTTTCCCCCTGAACTCCAAAACCGGGTAAAACACATCTCTCAACTTTTAAAACCGTTCATCTTACCTCCCTAGCCCTGTTATAAGCAATTTTGAAGGCGGTTTTGTCTTTTTTTTTATTTATTTCGACCGAATCTTTAAAAAATCATAGTAAATCACAGAAAAATCATAAAATAGAAAATCTAATTTTGTTGGACTCCACATGAGTAGATCTACAGAGTGAACATATAATATGATATGCTTTAGTACAAAGTTTTTGCTGTGGCTTTAGATCTATGCTTTTATGTAATTAATTAGAATAATTCATAGCTGCAGTTTCTATGGTCCAATTGTGATAAAATTTTTATGGTGGGTTAATTATTGTATGATTAAACTGTAGTAAAAATTTCATACCCATTCGATCATGTATAGCTTAGTTATAGATTTATTTATATTTAACAAGCATAAACCTAAATAAAATTTAAAACTGAGTTATATATGATCCAATGAGTATGAAATTTTTACTACAGTTTAAGTATACAATGATTAGCCTACCATAAAAATTTCACCATAATTAGACCATAGAAACTGCGGCTATGAATTATTCCATTTAATTATAGAAAAACATAGATCTAAAGCCACAGCAAAAACTTTGTACTAAAGCATACCATATTATATGTTCACTGTATATATCTACTCATGTGGAGTCCAACAAAATTGGATTTTATATTTTATAATTTTTCTATGATTTACTATGATTTTTTAAAGATTCAGCTAAAAAAATAAAAAAGAAAATGACAAAATCGTCTTCAAAACCGCTTATAACAGGGCAGGGAGGTAAGATGAACGGTTTTAAAAGTTGAGGGATGTGTTTTGTCCGGTTTTGGAGTTTGGGGAGGAAAAGTGGACTTTCGCGAAAGTTGAGGAGGTAATGTGGACTTTTTCTTTGAATTTATATATTTCTTTGGGAAAACAAGGCCGAGCTGAGCAAGAAAGTGTGGCCCATTTTTCGGACGGCAGCTTGTGAGTCCTCCTTATTCGATCGAGGCCTCCAGCTGGAATATATTTGGGCCTATCAGTATCACGTGACATTATATGGGCCTTTCCTGGCTTCGTTTCTTGTCTACTGCTTACGACTCGAATATAAACTGTGTTCGGTACATGACAGAAGGATGCTTAAATTTGAAGGATATATATATTACGGAGCGGGAGCGTGCGAATTTGCATATAGCAGATACAGTGTAAGAAAACTTTATTTCCTCAAACCAACAATGATCGAAATATATATGATGTGCTGCATGTCAATAGACCTTTAAATATGCAGAAATAATTTTTCAAAAAAAATATCCAAATATTTTTTCTGAAATAAATATGTATTTAAAAATTACTCAAATATGACTTAGTATTACAAAATTGATAGAAAATTTGTTTAACTCAGAAAAATATGAAAACACCTAAAATAATATTCTTAAATGAGCACTAGACGGTAAACACTAAAGAGTTTGTCACTTGTTGTTTAGCCATTATTCGGCCTAAACAAGCACTTAAATGAGCAAAACGGACTTTCGATAGATGATCGATTAAACGGAAACGGCGTACCACCATGTAGCGTATGAATGGTGTGTAAAAAGGCTAAATGACCTTTTTAGATGAACAATGTTTGGAATTCCCTCGGACCCTTCACAAGCTCTCTCTATATGCGTAGCACACAACTGTGGGTTCAAGAGAGCTCGGAACAATATATATATATATATATATATATATATATATATATATATATATATATATATATATATATATATATATATATATATATAGAGAGAGAGAGAGAGAGAGAGAGAGAGTGTGTGTGTGTGTGTGAAGAGGTCGGTAGCCAATGGAAAAAGTCCATATAGGCACATTGGATCATATGGTGAATTTCCAGCACCGTGGCCACAACTAGACTAAGCAGTGCACAACGCCACCGGATGATCCGTCGGGAGGGTCCTAATCATCCGATGCATATTTTCAACCTGTTTTAAACCCGAACTCGTTCAATTCAAAACCAACCCAATTGGGGCCACTCTTGTGCTGACTTGGTAAGAGTATACCAAACGTGTGTGCTTTCAATTGACTTGACTCACATCAAGCAACTAGTCTCGATCCCCCTAATAGTATTGCCAAAGATAAAAGTAAAGATCGAGACACTACATCAACATCAAGTGCCTCGAACACCAAGTTTGAACTTGAAACTTATAGTGTCCTTAATCTTAACAAACAACCTTGATTTACGATAATGTTTGTACCAATTTACGGCTATTCTGCAGCTGATCATAGAATAACTTATTCTATAGCCACCTTGATTTACGATAATGTTTTTACCAATTTATGATAACATGAATATACATTTACGATACTCATGTTACTATAACTCACGGTGATATTTACCATAATATTATAGTAAATCACTTAGTAAGGAGTTATTGTAGTCTCGTAAATTAGCATAGTAACTATCGTAACTCAAAGTGGCCACATAATAAGTTATTCTATGGCCAGCTACAGAACAGTAGTTCTATATTTAGCCAATAGAAAAGGTCCGCAGACATAGACATCACAAGATGATTCTTCAAATTATCAGATGGTACGTTGAGTGTCACATAGGCACACTAGATCATATGGCGAATTTCCACACTAGATCATAAGGTGGTCTTATTCATGATGGTTTTCCAACGGATAGAAAAGAATATGCTCCACTAGATACTAGATACTAGATGATACGCCATGGGCCACACAAGCACCACCAGATCATATGGCGATATCGAGTAGCTTGGCTACTCAACACACAATCAATAACATGGTCGTCATATGATACTTTGAGTGCCACATAGGCATATTGGATCATATGGTGAATTTCAGCACCGTGGCCACAATTAGACTAAGCAGTGCACAACACCACCGGATGATCCGCCGGGAGGGTCCCAATCATCCGATGCATATTTTCAACCTGTTTTAAACCCGAACTTGTTCAATTCAACTTCTTTGAGATCCTAGACTTATTAAAACCAACCCAATTGGGGTCACTCTTGTGCTGACTTGGTAAGAGTATACCAAACGTGTGTGCTTTCAATTGACTTGACTCACATCAAGCAACTAGTCTCGATCCCCTTAATAGTATTGCCAAAGATAAAAGTAAAGATCGAGACACTACATCAACATCAAGTGCCTCGAACACCAAGTTTGAACTTGAAACTTATAGTGTCCTTAATCTTAACAAACAACCCTGCGTCCATACTTGAAATCAACTCTAGGGCCAATAACATCCATGTGGGACACAACGTGACTAACTCAAAGTGAAAATACCCCGCGCGGAACAGACGTTGGGACCTAGATATGTCTAGGAGGTCTCCGATTAGTAATATTAAGGCTGTAAAAGTTATATGATTCTGTCTCCATATGACAGCGGTTTTGGGGTGCAATGAATTGGGATTAGGTATAGAACAGATGTCGTCGACATCAGTTGATGGATCGTTCGTTGTTGAGACGACGGAGATCGAAGCACGCACTGCATGCATTTTTTTCGGTTATATATATATAGCGCTCCCTTCGTTCCCAATATAAGTAGTTTTGAATTTTTTTTATCTACTATATATCTAGATATACGACTCATAATTTGGAACGGAGTATGAAATACTGCTGTTGACAAGGAAACTTCAAATATCTTCGGTTGAAAGTCGATGTCCCTCATGGAAAAACGTCGCTGCTAATTAATGCAACGACGTTGCACTCTCCCAGCTGCCTGATCCATGGAAAACTAGGTACTCTCTCCGTACTAAAAAAAATAAAGTCGTTTTGATAAGTACATAGTCTCCAAAGTAAACTCCAAAGTATTACTTTGACTCTTGTTTTTTTAAAATATTTATCAAAAAATAATGTATGTATATTTTTATGAAAATAATTTTTTAAAAATCTATTTATATGGTTTTCGTATTTTCAAACTTAATAGCTTAAAATTATTCATGATTTATATTCTTAATGTTTGACTCAAGTCTGGTCTAAAACGATTTTATTTTTTAAGCAGGGAGTACGTGTTGACCCGACGGGCCGGCGAGCGGCGACGGCGGGGCGGCGGGCCTGCATGCTCTGGCTCTTTCGCTTGTCCGCTGCTTCAGTCAGTAGCGTGGCAACTCACAACCACTCAATCTGGCCCACAAAAATGGACCCGGGCTTCTTCGTTCCGTGGCGGCTTCGTGCTTTACTCTGTGGCCGCAGTGTGGGGTGGTGGCACAGCACAGGTCAGCTCTTGGCCGAAACGCGACGTCGGCGACGACTCCGCTGGCCGGCTCATCGATCATCATCACCCATCGGTCATCGGCTCATCGCCATCGCGAGCGCGCAAATTAAAGTTGCCCGGCTCGCGGCTGACTGTGTGATCTGTGATCGGCCCTCCGGCCTCCTTATTAGTCCGGCTGAGTGCCGCGTCCCGCGGGGCAGCGCTAGTCCGTCCTTGAATCTTCTTCTTGTTTGCTCCCTCCGTCCCAACGGATAAGGTGTAACTACTTTTTATTTATATCTCATAATATAAGACGTGCTCTCTTTAAAGTCATATATGCATCGACGTAGTTATACTAGTGTTGATAAAGATAATTAAATGTGTTTTTTGATTTTTGAACTAGAGGTGATTACGTCTCATGTACTGAGACGGATGAAGTATTTGAGAACAAGCGACCGGCTTATTATTATTAATTGAACCTTGGTTAGCTACGTACGGCTACGAGCGCGCGGGCTGGCGGCAGATGCAATGCAAGGAACAAGCGCACGTCCGTCCCATACCCCGATCGATATGACGGCGACGGCCGACGGGGAACGCGAGACCAGAGTCACCAGACCAGGTGGCTTACACCCAGGGGCCAGGGCCAGGCACGCGCATGCAGCTTGCTTTGAACATCTGGAAGCCATGCCAATAGGACAACGTGTCAAGCTTGCTTTGACCACCTTATGATCTAGTGTGGAAGCCATGCCAATAGGACAACGTGTTAAGCCTGTTCGGTTGGCTGGTGCTTGTCATATATGATCGTAAATTTTTAGTCAGAATAGTATTTTTCTCTCACATAAATAAGCCGGCAGTATTTTTTTACGAACCAGTAACGAAACGAACCAGCCAACCGAACATGCTGAGGTTTGTTGCATGGGTGAAGGCTTGGGGGGGGGGGACCCTATCTAAGCTAGCTGGTTATTCCTTAGGACTTGTCGGATGGCATGCACAAATAGCCCTGCTAATGGGGTTCAACCCACCCCATCCCACAGCTCACGGTGAAGAATTACCAACCCGACCCCACCCATAAATTATGCTGATCAACCCGCCCCCAACATTGCGGGTATGCTATGGGTGTCGGAGATGGCGCCGGACATTGCCTTCTGGGGACGCGCTGCTCTGAGTGCCGGCTGCACGGAGACGCGCTGCTCTGACAGACGCGATAGCAGGCCTTGCAGCAATCCTAGCAGGCCTTCTCTGCTTCTGTGTAGCAGCCGATGCGTCATGGCGTCATGGCCGCCACACTCGCCATCCCGGATTCCCGGCCGACGGCCGCGTCGTACGTCGTGGCAATCGACGTCAGCCGGGAGTACTTCGACCTGGACGAGACCAACCTCGGTGCCTTCGGCTCCGCGTTCTTCGACGCCGACAAGGGGAGCTACGGCGGCTGCTGCGGCTGGTCCGCGTCGGCTGCGTGCTCGCCTACGACAACACGCTCTACTGCTCTAGGGCGGCTCCGTCGCCCTCCCCGACGACGCGCCGCTCGCGACAGTGACGAGGGGCGAGACGCGCCTGGATCCAGCGCCCAGGCGTGGGAGCGGCGGCAGTGGCCGCTGCGGCTGCGGGAGGCACGAGGGAGGTGATCGGGAAGAAGACTCAAATCAACCCGCCCCGACCCATCCCAACCCGCCTATGCAGAAAACCCACCCCGCCCCATCGCTACCAAAACCCGTTTCCACCCATCCAAACGAACTCCATATCTAAAACCCCTAACCCGTAAAACCCATTCTAACCCAACCCATTAGCAGGCCTAGCACAAAGCCTGTCGATCGTCAGCCACGATGCAATCGAGGGTTTAATCACCTGCCAGCTGTCACAGGCTCCACCGCCTATATATATATATATATATATATATATATATATATATATATATATATATATATATATATATATATATATATATATGTGTGTGTATGTATAATTTTATATATTAATTTAGTCATAATATCAAAATAATTTATGATAGCCATCTCTATTTACGATAATTTTATATACTGATTTACAATAATATCAATACATATTTACGATAGTTGGGTTACTATAACATAGTAATTATCGTAACTCAAAGTGGCTACATAATAAGTTATTTTGTACCCGCTACATTGTAGTATATATTGGCCCTGTTGTACTCTCGTAGTATATATTGGCCCCGTTGTACAGAGCTAAAGAAGTGAAGATACGCCGACAGCATTTACAAGATTGGGCTTTGCTTTGTTTGTAGGATACGGTGGAAATAAAGAGATATAAACATTTATATCACTTAGATGTAATCTACAAATTACAAATACAACATGATGGTCGAAGCTGAAGTTATACTAACCGGCGGCTACCAAACAGGCATTGTATTATTATTCTCTATATATGCCCTCTTAGTTTCGTCCTAATAAGGAAAAAAACACGGGATGACGACAGTCATTAGATAGAGGGTTATTACGTCCTCCCAGAGGCCCAGGCAGAGAGAAATCTACACCGTACCAAATATATGTACATACGACCACTACGTACAATACACCAATGACATTAATTACATTTCACTTTTATTCTTTCAACACGTTGTACTCGTTCAATGGGAATATTCATATATGTATATATGAGACGGGTTGAAGTTCTTTCCGCGCTCTCGTCGTAATAACGTGCTTTTTGCATCTGAACACCACGCACGCAAGTTCTGTCCCGCGGGCCGCGGGTGTTTAATTTCTACGTACCTGACGATGACATTGCCTGGCGCGTTCGATCACGACCAAGTCGCCAAGTCCCTCTCCCTAGGGTGACGCCTTCCCGGTCCGTCGAGGCCCATATATACCTCGCAACCGTTAAGAATGGAGCAACAGCACGATCGAGCGCAAAAGCAGCAAAGCTAGCATATATAGCTTGAGCTGGTCTCTTTAGCTAGCAAGGCCACCACCGCCTCGCCTCATCACTTCTCTTGCTTCGGCGGCGGCCAGAGCACGCGCGAGCTGCTCGCGACCGCGTACGTACGTGAAATCCGGCCGGCGAATATGATGGGGCCGTTCATGAGCGCCGAGGAGCTGGTGGTGACGCTGGCGCCGGTGGCCGTGTACTGGGTGTACGCGGGCATCTACGAGCTGCTGCTGGCGAGCACCACGGTGCTGGACAAGTACAGGCTGCACTCGAGGCGGGACCAGGAGACCAAGAACATCGCCTCCAGGAAGGACGTCGTCAGAGGGGTGCTCCTGCAGCAGGCCATCCAGGTCGCCATCTCCGTTGCCGTCCTCAATGTCAGTAGAATGAACACTGAAGCTCCACTCAGTCCTCACTATCCATCTTATGTGTTGCATGCATCTCTGATCGTCGATATCTAGCTAGTTATTAGGAGGAGTATTAACCAAATAACCAAGCAACTAAAAAGAACTTGCTGTCCTCGCCCTGTTCTGCATGCATGCTGTGGACCACTCTATAAAAGCTTTTTTTTTTAAAAATCATAACATATATATATATAGACAGACAAGATGTGGTTATATATATAAGCTTCAAGACAAGTCACATCTCTGTGGCTCTGCCTCACCGTTCCACGAAGAAATGGTAACCTCTGTTCTAAATTATAATTTGTTTGACTTTTTTTACTCTAAATTGAACCGTTCGTCTTGTTAACAAATTTATACAAACAAAGTCAAATTTAAGTCATTTCTGGAAGAACTTTTGTTAATAAAGCAAGCCACAACAAAAGAAGTGATATTTAGCATAAATTTTTAAATAAAACTAGTGGTCAAGCTTAGGATAAATAAAGTCAAACGAACTATAATTTAGAATGGATTTAGTAAAATAGTGGGGATGCTTAACGACGGAAGAGAAGCTTGGTGCCGGAGATTTTTATATACTCGGTCTCAATCAGTGATAAATACTGTATAGAATATCGTTCTCTCTAAGTCGTCCTTATACAGTTACAGGAACCGTGTCTGAATTCTGAAGCCAGTGAAACTCCCGTGGAGGAAAGGAGTGCGCGAGTGTGTGAATGCCCGGAAGCTCCACCACCACCAGCTCTGTCGTCGTGCGGGCAACTAGCAGTCAAGCATGTGCTTGTGCTTGCACGCACGACATTCAAGGTCACCTGCGACAAACAATGGAAGTGCTAGTACTACCACTACCGGGCACCAAAGGCCCACCAGAAACCGGCTTGTTTCTTTTTTTTTTTCAGCCGGAATGATATTTTTCTCTCACAATAATACAGCTGAAACAATGTTTTTCAATCAGTTTCAGCAAGCCAAACGTGACCTTAGTTTGAAACGGCTGCCAAGCCAGCATCAGGCTCGAGTTCATACTCAGAAAGAAGTGTTTTGGATTGTTGCTGACATGACCACGCGCGCACTAACCGACGCTTCCTCTATCCACAAAAGAATATAATTATAGAATCCATGTTCGTCAATATAGTTTAATTTTAACTAAGTTTATAGTAAATACTATTAGTATTTATGTCTCTAAATAAATTTATTATGACGAATTTAATGGTATTTATTTTGCATCTTAAATATTAGTACTTTTTATATAAATTTGATCAAAATTTAAACTGTTTAACTCCTTAAAAATTAGAATTACATTTTTATGTGAACGGATGTTCTTTTGTTCCTTCCCCTAGGTGTTTTGTGCATTCTTTTCACATGGCTTAAGATTTCAGCCCTTGTTGAGTTCGTGAAAAGTTTTTCCAAAAAGTGCTACAGTACCCATCATATCGAATCTTGCGATACGTGCATGGAGCATTAAATATAGACGAAAAAAACTAATTGTACAGTTTAGTTAGAAATTACGAGACGAACATTTTAAGCCTAATTAATCCATGATTGAACACTGATTGTCATGTAAAACTAAAAACGACACGGGCGGCTACTGTCCCAGTCGCCCCACCCCCACTATCACAGCCTGACACAGCTACCGCAGACTTCAGTGTAGCCTCTGCCACTCCATGGATGGCAGGATGGGGGACGGCCGGCTCGCCTGCATCTGAATGGCTTAGCCTGACAAGCATTGAAGACCAGTCAGCACCCTGCCCCGCTGGTCAATGCTGGTCGTGTCCACGCAGCGCAGCAGGCACCGCACCGCACCAGCCCGCGGCCATGCACAGGGCAGCCGCCTGCTGTACAGCGTACACGCGTACGTGCACTCGATATGCATGCATTTGTTGCGCGCGTGTGTTTCATCTATCACGGGACGTCCTTTTGTTGGGAAGGGAATCTATGCATTTCTGACCGTCATTTATTATGCCGGATGCATGCACGCACACGCACCTACTAATATTTTACGTCCGTCATTGTGCAGCTAGAGGGACACGGTGCTGCTGCCGCCGCCAACGCCGACGGTCTCGCGGCGCCGCCGTTCCTGGTGACGGCGGCGCGGTTCGGCGTGGCGATGCTGGTGCACGACGCGTGGCAGTACTTCATGCACAGGCTTATGCACTCGGTCCCCTACATGTACCGGCGGTTCCACTCGTGGCACCACCGCGTGGCGGCGCCGTACGCGTACGCGGCGCAGTACGGGCACCCCGTGGACGGTGTGCTCACGGATACGCTGTCGGGCGCCGCGGCGTACCTGGCCTCAGGGATGTCCCCGCGCGCCGCCGCGGCCTTCTTCGTCTTCGCCACCGTCAAGGGCGTGGACGACCACTGCGGCGTCGCCGCGCCCTGGAACCCGTTCCAAGCCGCGTTCCGGAACAACAGCGCCTACCACGACGTGCACCACCAGCGCGGCGGCGGCCGATGCAACTTCTCCCAGCCCTTCTTCGTGGTCTGGGACCGCCTGCTCGGCACGCACGCGCCGTACGCCCTGAGACACAGGGACGGCGGCGGGCTCGAGGTCAAGGCCTTCATCAAGGATCGTCAGATGCAATAGTTGTAGGCTGGCCGCTGGCGCCACGCTACGCCAGCCTCGTTCACCGCTTAGTTTTGGCTTGTAGCAGGAGTGTCTGTAGTGCCGCCCATGCCCCCACCACACCATACTCCATCTTGTGTAACTTCATGTATAGGCATCGCGTACAGAAACCATCAACTTGGATTCCGCCTCTCTCTGATGGTAGCAGTACAAGTTAGCTTCAGGACTGTTAGCACCTCTCTCCGTTGCGAGATGTAGAAAGATGCAGATATAAACGTTTGAGACTTCGCACTCGAGGAACATCGAACATGTCGATCACAGAAATACTTGCATCTGACAAGTTTAAATTTACACATGACACGCCTGGCAGGCGCAGATCATACTGCAGCCTGCAGGGCCGGACCTAGCGACCCCATGTACATGAAAAAAAGTAGTACATGCCTTTCGACAGGGGCGAACGAACCCACCCAGTGCTCTACAGCCTGCCGGGGTGATCCACGTGGTCGCTGCAGTTGGTCGACGCCTCGGCCGAGAGCTCCGAGCGTGTTTGCTAAGGTGGCTTTGGCCGGTTCGGCCCTGAGGCCTGTCCCAGGTCAGCCAAGGCCCGACCCAAGGGGTGCAACCCCTATTGTTTGGTTTTCTGTACCAATCCTACTAGGTCCAATGGAGATCATGTTTGATTTCCAGTTGCCGGCCCGGCTGAGGACCAACTAACACCAACTGCCATCTTGAGATGGTGTTTGGTGTTGGATACTGTCACCCTGGCCCAAAGAGAGAAAGGAAATATGAAGCAGATAAGAGGAATGAGCACAAGTGCAAATCAATTATACATGGATTTCCATTACAATAACAGAATACATTACTATCTTACTAATAGGCCTCAGACATAACAGTAAATCCATTGTTACCAATCATAGCTGCCTCAAAGTTAGAATTAACCAAAAAAAAAGAGCTAGGAAGAACACTAGCAGCTATCTCTAGTTTTCAAAGAGGTGAACAGATAGGCACAAGTGTCAGAGATAGATTACACAAAACAACAACACTTGGAGCCAGCTAATGAGCAATATAATTGTGTCCTCATCGGCCTAATTACTTCACTTACATTGGTTGCACACCGACAGCTTGCACCAAAGACCAAATACCAGCAGCAAAAGAGTGACAATGGTCACATTCTTCCAAGAAACAATCTTACCATCAACAGTAAGCATATTGACACATGTATCAGTTTGGAACAACTTATGGGGTGCTGTTAGTGCTCCAACTGATGCATTAAAATCTGTAAGAGCCTGCTCATAGTTACTGTATTTCTTGTATATAGCATTTTTGAACCCGAGCACTTGTTCACTGCACTCATGCCAAGACATGTAAATCCCAGGTTTCTTCCCCTTGAAAATAACATAGCAAGGGCCCATTTCCTCTTAAATCAAACAATGCCTTAGCCTCAGTCAAATGTAAGGGTTGAAGCTGGCTATGAGTGCGGAACTTAAAGATCTACTGTTTGGGATGAAACAAATCGTTGATCCCAAATTCTTCACCGATGACCAGTATCATCAATATCATACAACAATTATGACATCACAGGCATTGAATAAAAATTGGGGCCTCAGCATATGAATTTGGTGCTACAATTCAAATGAACCCAATCATAGATGTTTGTACCCAAATAAAGAAAACCAACAAGGCAAAGGAGGCAGGTAATAGAAGAAGCAAACAATTGGAAACCCAAGATCATGACTGCCATGGAACCCTTGCGCACGTCCATTCACTTCCGTCAGCAAAGTAAGACCTGTTGTTGCTAGGGAATGGACGTGTCACACGGGTTGGATGACATCCATGAAAAAAAACAGCAAAAACCAAGTATTGTATAGCCACCTCATGTTTTTCTTTGCAATTTGCATCATAGGCCAGTTGAAATCCCACAGCAAGCACCAAGTCATAGAAACAAATACAACAGCATGGTAAAGAGTGCAGCAAACAGATTCTGCAGCCAAGTGGAAAAGCAATGTCATGGCTGCCATGGAACCTTCTGTCCATCCATTCTCTGGCATCAGCTTTGTTTGAACCAAATTGTTGTTAGAGAATGGATGGTGCAGATGATTTAATGACAGACATGAGAATACAAAACAACCATGAGAATACAAAATAACAGCAACAAGTAATAGCTGGAAGCACTAATTTTCTCAAATAAAGCAGCCAACAGAGGCTGCATAATAATACAAATAGTGCATTACATTAATAACTACAGCCCAACAGTTAAGGTCTCAAATGTGGTCCATGGTGCCCTTTGGCACATATAATTAGCCACCCTTCCAGTAAACTAAACGAAAAGGTCAGCATTGAGTCTGCCAAGTAACCTGCACAAAAACCTAAAGCAAAGTGTCTCCAACTGTTGTCAAAAGAAGAGAGAGTGGGTGAGGGAGGTGGAGGAACTATACATCTCAACACTCAACCCCCTCATTGGACATGCATACCAACATGCAGTGCAGCTCCATGTAGTAGTTCTTGGCTAGGTAGTTTTCTAAGCCAAATGTCCCTATGGTTGTCACTCATGCCAACAAAGCCTCTGCCTTGTGTCTTGTTGTCCAGCAGGTAGATATAGGCAACTATGAGGATGCTCCTAGAGGCCAGTTGAAAAGCAAGCACCAAGTCATAGAAACAAATACAACAGCATGGTAAAGAGGGCAAATAGTCTCCAGCCAAGAAAAGGTAGAGGTTAGCATCAACATGGGTTGGTCCAGTCTCCCTAAGAGCATTGGCAACATTGTCAAATTGACCATAATAATACAAATAGTGCATTACAACAACTACAGCCCAATAGTTAAGGTCTCAAATGTGGTCCATGGTGCCATTTGGCACATATAGTTATATTAAGCGAAAAGGGTCCGTGAGTCCGCCATGAGCATCTCATCCTCAGTGAAGTTCCCTTTTTTCCTCTTTCCACCCACAGTAGATTGCAGCAGCTCTGTAGCCTTGTTGCCCTCACCAAACCTCAGTGTTGGTCTTCTTCTCCTCATGGACATGGTTGAAGGCAGAGCCCTTAACCTTAGTAGCAGCACTTTCAGCTTGGTCCAGTGACGCTGACAACTAGAGAGTCAGTGCTAGCTTACAGTGCTTTGCTTCAAAACTTCATTCATTTCCCCATCTTTCATAAATTCATAAGGTGACTATATCAGGCTCCTAAGATCACAATTACTTTTATATTGTTAGAATAAATAACAAACCCCATTTTTACTGGATTTAACTCATTACATATTTTAAATTAAAAATCATCAAAGTTGATTGTTTTTGTAAATTATATTGAATTGTTTAATTCTCAAAAATCAAGGAAAAATCTTATCAAAATTCATGTTAGTTTTAATACCAAAAAATATGAATCAATAGGATACAGAGAGCGAGACTTGATAGTCTCTTGGAGGGATGAGTGATACAATGGAAAAAGATCTTTTAGGGCTCATTTGGTTGTTCCGGAATGAGGCCCAGATTAGTTCCGGCTATTCAATTGATGTATAAATTATCAGTACCGGTACCCGGTGGAAATCTTGTAGGGCACCATTCCGAGAGAAACAAATGGGCCCTTATAGTAAACTCAATAGCCAAATGGAGACATAGAGGGTGGAATTTTAGAGCGTCTCCTCTGAGCTCGTTCGACTACTTTTCATGGGCCAACAAAGCTTCGTGTTGGGCCTAAACGATGGCCTGCCTCACTTTCATGGGCTAACAAAGCTCCTTATTGAATTTAGATATTTCTTTGGGAAAACAAGGCCGAGCTGAGCAAGAAAATGTGGCCCATTTTACGGACCGGAGCTTGTGCGTTATTCCGTCCGGACCTCCAGCTGGAATATACTTGGGCTTATCAGTATTGCGTGACATTGTATGGGCCTTTCCGGGCTTCGTTTCTTGTCCACATCTTACAACTCGAGTATAAACTGTGTTCGGTATGTACATGACAAAAGGATGCTTAAATTTGAAGGATATACGGGAGCGGGAGCGCGCGAATTTTGCATAGACGAGATACAGTGTAAAAAAAATTTATTTCCTCAAACCAACAATGATCGAAATATATATGATGTGCTGCCTGCACACGTACGTATGCTGCTACGCATCAGCTCCACTTCTCTACCTGTGCTGTGATGACATCCTCGGCTGTCGGCTGCTCGTCACGCTCTGGCGGTAGTACTGGTGTAAGCACGCACGTACGTAAGTACGGTGCATGGGCGTGACGTAAGCCGTTGCGTCTCTCAAGGCCCAGGGAAGCATGCACTTGGATGAATCTCTAGATTCATGCCTTGCCTCAGTTGGGAATAAAGGCAGTCGGAACCGTCCGTCGACCACTTGCTCGCAGCCTACCACCTGCACCTGGTGGATGCTACTCCTCAGCCCAGAAAAAAAAACGCAATTATAGCTTTGAACGGGGACACGCGTGGACGGAGGGAGTACTTTTCATGGTTGTGGAGGAGCGGCAGTAGTGGATGCTAGCATGAAATCCCCGGCCAGGTCAGGTCGACATAGATTCTACACCGCATTAGCAGATACCATACCAGCACTGGCACGACCGCTGGACGTGCATACAGATGCAGATGCAGTGCCCGGCCAGGAGGAGGAGGAGACGCCAAAAGGTGAGCCCTTCCGTGGAGCTGGCCGGAGAGGCACTTGCGAGGACGTACGACAGAGCATGCAAGCATGCACACTGAGAGCACAGATCGAGCAGAGCACACCGGTCACCGTCCGAGTACGCACTAGCGGCTGCTACTCCATTTACACCAAGCATGCATCAAGGGCGAGGCGTGAGAGTTGGACCCTGTTTTGATGCATTTGCCATGGCAAAAGTTTAGCTGCTAAACTTTAGTCCTGAGTAAGGCGTTTGGATCCATGGCAAAAATTTAGTCCTCCATCCTACAATGACTGCTTAAGCCATGGGGGGAGAGAGAGAGGGAGCAGGTGGGGGCTATCTGTTGTCCAGTGCGCCCCCAAGACGTTTTAGTCCAGTTTTGCACCCCTTGAGATGCAAATGGGTAAAACTTTAGTCCACCCTATTTGCTCACTTTTAACCCACATGTTTGGATTTTCATGAAAAAAAGGCTAAAAGTGCAGGGCTAAAATTTTGCCATGGATCCCATGAGAACCGAAATGAAAGCTAGGTGTCCTGCTAGCTAGCTAGCTCGATCGATTAACACAGACAGCCTTGCTCGGCTACCATTGACTTGTCATGGCTGTGATGGGCTTCCTATGGCAATGCTTTCGCTCTTGGCCACAAAAGCCTCAGGCGGCAAATGGTAGCCAATTAACGTAACCTGCAGCTAGCGCGCACTCAACTCACTGTACTGCACCTTTGTGACATGGCTACGAGCGAGAATCTCCGGTGCATATGCCCTGACAAGACGGCAAGTGGCACCTAGTGTTCCACGGAAGGTCGGTCGTCACTCATCATTCATCATCAGGATCAGGAGGCCTTGTCATTCAGGAGATACTAGGAGATACTAGTAGATAGTAGCACGCACCCGGCCAGCTTTATGCATGTACCGGTCCAGCCCTGCACTGCACACCGTTCTTCGTTGCAATTGCATGCACTCCTCCAAGTATAGCTAGGTGGCAGGAGAAATATGAATGCGTGTATGTATTTCTACCGCACGTACCATGGCACGATCGAAAGCCAGCCAGCCAGCCAGCCAGCTACAGCCAGCGAGAGAGGCCAAGGCAAGCCGGTCCTGCCATGCTCGAAAGCAGGAGAGCGAGGCACGGGTTTTCGTTCCAAGGACCTGGGAGGTGCAGTGTGCCAGTACGTACTGCGTGCGAGTGGCGAGGCTACTACCTGGGCTTACACTACAGTGCAGGCGGTGGTACGCGTGGTCACTCTCTCATGGCAAAAGGGCAAATAAAAGGCCCGGATGGCATGGGATGGGATCAGAGGAGGAGAAGGGTATGGCCGGCGGTAGGAGATAGGACCGATAGATATCATGAGCGAGCACGGCGCGCACCCGTGTCCCAGCTGCCTGCATGCGCATGCACACGCGCATGTGCCGAGTCCTTGGGTTCCGCCCGGCTAGCTAGCCCGGCGGGACACTTTTTGCAATTTGCCGGGCAGCATGTGCTCTACTCCGTACTAGCTAGCTAGCTAGCATAGCTAGCTCGTCGGTCTCGCACTCTCGCGCGCCCGCGCCGGCCGGGTGCTCCATCTACACATCTCGATCGGTTGCATGCCGTCCACTCCTTTTGGGTCGCGTCGTCGGCTCCTAGCTCAGTCCTAGCTAGGGGCCTCGGCGCGAGCCTGTTGTTGCCTTGTTTAGTCCAACCCGGGCGGCGCGCACAAGCGGCCGGCCGCTAGCTGCTGTCGATCGTCCATCCCGACCGGGAAACGGATCTGCACTGCACTTTGCACACAACAACGGCTGCTGCAGTGGCTAGAGTGGCGCAGGACACGATTACGCGAATATGCGTGCGTCCACTGGCAAGTGCATGCTACTAGGAGTAACGTACACATGTCTGGTCTGGTCAGGCGAAACTATCAGGTCTCATCAAGTCATGATGATGATGATGATGATGGCCCCCCCGGCCTGAACGTAACATCACAGCTAGATTCGCCCGCCCAGTTAAACCACTGCAACTGGCTCGGCTGATGGCAACCGTCCATAAGACCATAACGTACTAGCTAGTCGTCCAGGCGGACGGAGGCTAGCTACAATGGATGCACTCCCTTTTCCGTTCGCTTCTCCTTGGATGCGAGCATGCATGGACGCACATGCTGCACCGAGTGCAAAGTCCCATGATAGCCGATCGACGACGACCCGTCGTCGGTGTGCTGTGCATGCACGGTTCGTGATTCTCAGTGAGATCCATCAGAGATCGACCGTACCAGGCAGACATTCGAGAGAGGAGATCGAGGAGAGATCCAGTGGCAGTGACCGACGCGACCGACTGACCGGTGCCGTCGTTCTAGCGTGACCGGCCGTGGTGTTGAGAGATCACAAACGTTGCTATCGACCAGCTAGCTAGCTTAGCTCATCTCATCATCGGGCTGTGACACCTCGACGGGGTCAAATCCAGCCGCTAGCCCTTGGTGCTTGCAGGGACGACGTGAATGTGATGCATCGATGCACCAGACGCGCATGTGCGCTTGTGGCTTGTGCCCTGTGCCATGACGCTTAAAAATTGATCTCCGCTTCGTCAGCCTGCTAACTTCAAGGTCACGGACGCCTCCATCCCCACTGCTCTGCTCATCCTCATTTCAGTTCAGAGATCTCATCTAGCTACAATTGTTTATTAAGCAATCATTAGACAGCCTTGACGTACGGCTGAACGCTAGCTACTGAACCTCGAATCGCTTGACGCGTGGTTACCAACTCATCCACATCGCCATCGGTGTACATAAATTAGAGCAGCCGGCCGGCCAGTGAAATCTTGCGTTGATGCACACACAGTAAATTGTCAGGAAACGACATTGCCTATGTGACTAAACACACATCAGCTTACGTGGTCGAATTGCTTCAAGTAAGAATCAAGACGTAAGTAACAGCAGAACGAACAAGGCCAAAAGATGAAAAGGTTTCGTGAGCAAGTCAAGGACAGATATTAGCGTCGCATGCTGTCTTTTCCCACAGTGAAAGGCAAGGCAAGTCCTGTGGAATATTCCGGCTGTCTTTCCACCGCCAGGAATAACCTCGTCGTCCTCTGCCAAGTGACCACTATGGGATCGTGCCTGCTCTGTAGTCTGTACCGAGCCCGGAGCGGTGGAGGCTCTTTCCCTTTGGCACTTTGGCAGGCACGATCCAACTGTCATATCACCGGGGGATACGCAACGCAAAGATTGCATTGCTGCTCCTGCTCGCTGCCCAGCAACCGAAACTTTTGGTTTTGTGCACGGCCACTAAAAGCAAGAACGGATTCCCGGTAGGTAGCCGATCTTGTCCTTTATTCAAGCATAGGTCTGTAGCCTGTAGGGCACGGTCCTGGAGTGTGAGACTGTCTCCAACGAGGAGATGCAAACCCAAAATACGTTACCCACATTTGCTTTGCCTACCGAAAACAGCCTCCAACGGCTGACCCAGACGGACGACCCATTTTACCTACCGACCGAAGCGATACGCAAAAAAGCATACCCTCTCTCCTCGGTACGCAAATCTCCGATGGTGGCCCGTCCGCGCACGCCTCCGCAACGCCGAGGTGGCCCGCTCCCGCACCGGCCGCACCGCCGGCCCCGCTCGTCCGCGCTCTCTCGCGTCGGCAGCCGCTTAACGGCGGCGGCAGCGCAGCGCCGCCGCGCCGCGCCAACCCTCGCTCGCCGCCACTTTTCGGCGCGCCGCGGCTTCGTCTGGCGTCGCGCTGCCGGGATCCACATGACTCGCGCGGCGGCGTCGTGACGAGGCCACCACGACGCTGGAGCTTCGCCGAGGAGGAGAAGATGACGGCGGGCGCCCAGGCGCGCCAAGGCCCAAGTCGTGCATGGCGCGGTGCAGGAGCGCGCCCGCGAGGGCCAGGTGGTGGAGGTGGCCGACCACCGGGAGCGCCCGCGGCGATGGAGGAGGGAGCGGCGCCGCGCCGCTGCGCCGGCGCCGCGCCGCCGAATGGTGGAGGCCGAGGAGTGGGATGGGGGCGAGCAGAGGAATCAAGAGGAGGTAGCTGTAGTGAAGTGGGAGCTCGGATATTTTCGCGGATGCAGGGATTTAGGGCTCCTCTGTTAGAGAGGTGAAGCTATGGGGATGTAACCTTTTTTTACTGTACATTATCCAAACCGTGGATCTCAGGTTTGGGTTACGTTGTTGGAGAGCTCCGTGCCGAAAGTAACGTGATGGAGCAAAGCCATCGTTGTACTAGTAGTACATTAGTTAGTAACATAATAACAGGTCACCAGTGACCACAACAACAACAAAGCGAGTGCCACGAAACCGTACACAAAACCAGGCAAGATTCATTCATTATCAGTAGAGGCCAAGTCAACTGAGCCCGACTTTTGAAGAACACGGGCACCTCAGTATTCACCCCCACGAGCATGCCTATGCCCTTTAGGATGGTTAGTCATCATCAAAACCAACAAACGCAAAAAATGACAGTACAATACCCATACCCCCTATACAAGCACTACACACGCAAGCAACAGAGCAGCAGAATGCATACACCCTTTGGCAACTCACAGCCCACCACCCAAGTCGGCAAGTATCGTATCACTCACCAAACCTACCACTAGTGTATTCACAAGCTTCTCAGCGAGATGACAGACGACACGGCTCCCGTCATCATGGTAAACAACAGCGACGGGAGCTGGAGGAACCATCCGGATGCATCCCTTTGGCCTTCCATTGCTGCTCGATGTCGTGGGCGATACTCCTGGCCTCGACCGAGGTCCCCGTCAGTCCACGCCGGGTGAATCCAACCGAGTACAGGCCGTTCTCGCCCTTCCACCCGTTCGGAAATGCTTTTCTTGGCAAGCCATCTTTTTCAGAAAATAACTCTCGGTCCTGACCAATTCAAAGCAAAACTCGATTTAGCTATCAAGGATGCATCATAAGAACAGTATCTCACCAATCTATTTCCACTACAAAAATTGGCAAAAAGGCATTATTATGACTATTTTCTTGTCTAACTTCAAGCTTATTGTTCTAAGTAATTACAATATTTTCATTACATGGTCAGATTTGGATTAAAGGTACCTTCAACCAGAAGGGAACGTTGCTCTTGTAGCCAGTCGCAAGCACAATGGCATCAAACTCCTCCAACCCACCATCCGCAAATTCTACCACTCTTCCTGATATCTGTCTTACGGCAGGTCGTACCTGCACGGTTCAATCAATGGGGGAAGATACATGTCAGGACTAAATCAAGACAGGTTGATCAGTTGATTCCACTCAACAATCAACCTCTCGTGCTTTGTGCCTCAAATGCGTGAAAACAGACCTTGATATCACCAGACTTAATCTTTGCAAATGTGCCGACATCAAGAACTGGGGTCTTTCCTGACAGTGACTTGAGCTCAAGAGGACCAAAGGCCGGCCGCTTTAGCCCAAGCTGAGCAGTATCCCCAAGCATGGCCCATGCTATGCACAGTAGAACACGGTCCACAACGTGGACTGGGAGCCACTTGAGCAGCCACATTGACAGACCAAAGGTGGAGTGACCAAGCATCTCCCTGGGCAAGATGTGTACCTGCCAATGATGAACACAATCTTAGCCAGGGCTCACAACAAAAGGAAACATCTGACTAATGATTGGATCAGACAATTAATCAGAATAAATATCTGTTCTCCAAATGCTGCTTTCTGCATGCTACAAGTAGCAACATGTTCAGGACCATACTTTCTTTTTTGAAACGCGGGCCTTGGACCAAACTTATTCCCTTATCTCCAACATAGTATATAATGCAAACACAGATTGCAACTATTTTAATTACACTAAGCTCTTTCAAAGCTGAAAGAGCTGTGAGAAAGGAATGCACCTAGTCGGGAAAGGTAGGTTCTCAAGCCATTTTGTTAATGTTTCTTTTAAAGTGACAAACTTATGCTATACTCCCTCCATACTAAAAAATGAAGTCGTTTTGGACAACGACACGGTCTCCAAAGCATAACTTTGACTACTTATTTTTATAAAGATATTTATCAAAAAGTGATATATGTAAATTTTTGTGAAAGTATTTTTCAAGACAAATCTATACATATGGTTTTCACATTTCCAAACTCAACAACTTAAAAGTTATTAAAGGGCGTACCCAGAGCAGAGAGCTCCCGCTCTGTGCGGGGTCTTGGGAAGGGTGTCAGTGGCAAGTCTTACCCTCGCCTGTGCAATGCGAGGAGACCGTGACTCGAACCCGGGACCTTCCGGTCACAGGCGGTAAGACTCTACCGCTTGCACCAGGCCCGCCCTTTAACAACTTAAAAGTTATTCATGATTTATATTCCCAATGTTTGACCCAAGCCTTGTCTAAAACGACTTCATTTTTTAGTATGGAGGGAGTACTCTCGTGGTGGTGATGGGGACCCATGTGCATGCAAACCATAGTTTTCTCACTAAAGTATAGACGAGAATACACTTTGTACTACCCTTGGGGCAAGAAAAATATTAGCAGGGAGCAATGAAAGAACCAAAACATACATGTGTGTGAAGCACGCACACTGATGGTTAGAGTAGCTGCAAGTACACGCGCATGGCGATGAATCCCAAGAAAGAACTAATGCGGCTACAAATAGCAGCCACAGAAGCCTTAAATCTCAAGAATATCTCGCTTTCCTAAGTGACAACTACCCTGAACTAGCATAACTTAATGCAAATAAAGCTGCTCATGAAAGGTCTTGCTTTTAATGCAACAAAATGATTTTTTTCAGGCTCTAACCCTTCCTCAAGCTCATGAGCTTGAGAAGAGTACAAGTTGCTGATAACTAGCACAGGCTAAACCAGCACTTGTAAACAACCAAAAATAGCAACCAGGAGGCACCTCTTGTTATTTACACCACTATCACTTTACAGAATTAAGAGTAGGAAACAGATATAAGTCACAGAACAGTATAACTAATTAAGAATGCTTAATAACATTGGAAAGAAAAGGAATTGAGAAGTAGAGAGAAGTCACGTACAGCATCTCTTACTACAATATGGGGCTCTGCATTGTGGTTGCAGAGGTCTAGGCACACCTCCATCCCGGAGTTTCCACACCCGACAACAAGAACACGCTTCCCAGTGAATGCACTGCCGCTTTTATATGCACTGGTGTGCATGATTGTTCCCGGGAACTCTTGCAGACCACGAATATCTGGCTGCACAGCCTCAGCACTCTCACCAGTTGCCACAATAAGCCACCGGGATAAATACTCCACCTCCTGTCCCGTTGTGCCAGAAGTCTGCGTCCTCACACGCCATAGCAGAAGCTGTTCATCATACTCTGCGCACACCACTGTGCGATTGTATGTGGGACTTATGCCAAAACTTGCAGCATAGCTCTCCAGGTAGGCTACAAACTGCTGCTTTGAAGGATATATCGGGTAGTTGGCAGGGAAAGGCATGAGAGGAAGCTCACAAAATTTCCGAGGAAGATGAAGGCTGAGACGATCATATGTCTTGAGCTGCCAGAGGGAAGCTATGCAGCTGGAGCGCTCAAGAATAAGGCTGCTGATCCCCTTCTCCTTGAGACATGCAGCAACAGCAAGCCCTGATGGTCCTGCACCCACGATAATTGGACCTGAAACCCAGATGCATGTACATCTCTCAGAGAGAGCGACAGCAGCATCTGCGCTCATTTCCTTGAAGTGGTGGTTTTGGCTGGAACATTTGAAGATAGGATCATGGGCTCTCTTGCCCTCACTTTCACTCCAAGGATCCATGAAGATTAAGGTAGGAAGTAGGCTTCAGTGGGTTTTTCTTGATCTTACTAGCGAGAAATGGATGTGTTGGCTTCAAGCTTCATGGTGTACAAATAACCAGCCAACTTTGCTGCTTATGAAGGCATGGGCAAGAGAGAAGGATAGGGGAGATATGTTGTGTGCATCTCCGGAAGACACTGTGAAGACTGATGCGAATGCTTTATAAGAATCCTGGTTCTTTTCAAGAGGTCGGTGCCTGGGCAATCTAGTGGGACTCTTTGTTGTTTGATGAGTTAGAAGACAGTAGGGAAATACGAGTAGAGAGGAGGAAGTTCTGAAGGTGTCTGTCTTCTAGAGTTCTATGCACAGCTTTTGAATGCATGGCCTAGCTAAGCTAGTTGTGTGCCCTATATACTCTATGTAGGAGTCTCAATTTGATTCAGATCAAGTACGCCCATAAAGGGTGTACCCAGTGCAGAGAGCTCCCGCTCTGTGCGGGGTCTGGGGAAGGGTGTCAGTGGCAAGCCTTACCCTCGCCTGTGCAATGCGAGAAGACCGCGACTCGAACCCGGGACCTTCCAGTCACACGCGGTAAGACTCTACCGCTTGCACCAGGCCCGCCCTTCTTAAAAAGGGGGCAGACCCAGTGCCGGAGGCTCCCACATGAGTGGGGTCTGGGGAAGGGAAAAACCGAGGCCAGCCTTCCCCCCGCAAAATATGCGGAGAGGCTGCTTCGAACCCGCGACCTGGTGACTCAGTGAGACAGCTCTCACCACTGCACCAGGCCTGCCCATCCCAAAATAATATAGAAAGGTGAGTCATGGAGGATCACTTAGTGACTCAGGCAGAGGTGTGGCAAGGTCTCACAAAAGAGAACATGCATAGGATATCAGACCCTAGTGACATAGTTTAATAACAGAACTGTACATGAGGTGTAATAGCCCTCAAAAAACAAGCATGAGAATATACTTTTTTTTCATGGCAAGATTTAAGTACATAGTTAATGCTTAAACTGTAAGAGCTAAGCCTGCTAAAGCAAAGATGCCTAAAAAGGATAGTAGAAGTTAATATATTAGCAAAAGCAACTGCAACCATTGTGTGCCATGATTTATTCTGCCATATCTAATGCCCCAGCAATGATCTCATGCAGTTAAAGATGAATGATTCTCAGAGAGTTATGTAAGCTACTATGTTATGAAATGTGTGTTCTACTCCTGAAGCTAACCTAGAAGTATCCACAGAACTGTTTGCCTGAAACAATATCCTAGAAGCATCCACGAACAATAAGAACTGGTCAGCATCTGGCACAATTGTAGCTACATCAGTGTCTGGTACCATGAAAATCACTAGCCGAAAACAATGTTTAGGACGATTCTTTGAATTGGGACACTGAATGGCAGGGCCTAGGTAAATCGGAAATTTCAGCATTCTTGAACTTTTTCAATGATTGTTCATGGACTATCTTGTTTCCATCACAGCATCAAGGAATTATTAGACCTAAGTTGCCAGCCGTCAGCAATTCATGTTGTAACACACTA
Source organism: Miscanthus lutarioriparius (assembly GCA_904845875.1). Taxonomy (NCBI): domain Eukaryota; kingdom Viridiplantae; phylum Streptophyta; class Magnoliopsida; order Poales; family Poaceae; genus Miscanthus; species Miscanthus lutarioriparius. The sequence goes on from CAJGYO010000005.1 coordinate 31,080,252, forward strand.
TCGTGGCACTGCACCTGACAAATGACCCCCTACAAACCGACTGACCAAGTGCTATACCTAATTTCATTTTTGCATTCAGAAGATCCCTACAAAATAGTGGTGTTCCCAACATCTCTCCTTGGTAGGGCCTAACAATTCAAAATGTCAACTCCAAACAAACAAGAATGACCAGAATTGCCATTGCACTAAGCCAAAATCCCATGTTCCACTCGAATGAACCAAAATTTGCCCATAACTGAAAGAATCTAATGCAATGATGGACGGTTGAATATTTCAATAAAGTTTCAAATTCAAGACAGGTGTCCTCACTATCTTACTACCTTAACCTACTGCTAATTTGCTTTCCACCTCACCTACTCCTACTTTTATGCAGCACAGCCAGCTATGTAGTCTCTACTCTAATGGAGATGTAAAGAACATGAAAACATAGGAGGAACTATGTACTTCTAATTTTAATGAGGGTAGTAAGCAGAAGCAAAATTTTCTCATGGGTGAACTATAAATGAGTGGTAATCCGATAAGTTCCAAGGACAAGAAAAGCATTTTTTTTAGCTGACCATATAGGTTGATCACAGCTAAAAAGTCAAGCAAAACAGGGCCAGGTGTGAAGCAGGACTGAAACTAATGATGCCATTCCGGTGTGGTATGCTCTGTTGAGCAACATAGCGATATATATACAATGGGTTCACCATGCACCTAACTTCTTGTATTCTCCACTGACTGATAACCAGACACCATTTTCTTTGTTGCTAGCATTAAGAAGATATACATACAATATGCACATAATACAACTCACAAAAACCCAGTTTCCTCCCCAGGAAACCAACGCCCACCTGCTGTGGGGCACAAAAAAAATGGGGAACCTAACAAGCTTCCTCAGTGGGTGCAACAAATTGTGGCCTTTTTGCCCTACACGAGAGCAGTACCCTGCTTGGCACCAATCAGACCCAAATCACTCCTGCTGCACACTCAGCACATGCTACAAGGATCCATCTTCCAATGATGGAGGATCCACTGAGACGTAGCTCATGCCTGCCATTCTGCTCCAGGATTCCCACTAGATTCCTCTGTACCCAGCCCACTACCGTACAATGCGATCTCTTGAGCCATCGTTTTTGGGGATTCTTGCAGTGAGAGCACTCTCAGAATGCTGTTTCCTTTATTTTGGTGAGTAAACAGCTCCAACTACCCTTTCGGTAGGAGTGAATGCTGTTTCACATGCCATGAATCATCTCAGACCCAGCATTGTTGCAGGTAGAGCACTATAGGACATGGCATGTAGAAGTATACCCTTCCAGCAACAAGTCAAGGTTGAAACAACAGAAGACTCGGTGCAAGTAGCAGTAAGGGATATCTTCAGCTTCTTCTCAAGTCTGGATGGGGGAGGGCGGGGAAAAGGTGTTAATACTTTTTTTTTTCTCGAACACGCAGGAGAACTGCGTATCTTTATATTAAGAAGAAAAAAAAGGGGGGCAAGAGCCGTTACAACACACACTCACACTCCTAAGCTCTTAGACAAACACACACGCCTTTTACTAATATAGGAAACGACTTCACCTCCACAAAAGGATCCTACTGGCTATCTACAGGCTCAAGAGAAGGGAAGGAGCTTCCCGGAGCCTTTGCAAGCTTCCAGAAACGCTGTTCCTCACTTGCGAGCAGCAATGCTCCAGCCAGGCTAGGAGGAGTCCCATCGAAAACACACCGGTTGCGATGGTTCCAAATTGTCCATGCACCAAGGATGATAAGCGAGTTGAGTCCTTTTTTGTGTGAACCATCCATTCTAGACTCTGCTTTGGCCCTAAAGAGTATACTGGGATATCTCGAGATACGTTAGTTTTGAATTTGTATCAATCCCGGGACAACTGCCTTATCTCTAGGAAATTCTTTTTGCTCTCCAAGATTTGTTGTACTCTATATAAAGCATCAATGAGGCTCAACAATATCAAACATGCTACATTATGCCAATCCCTTTAATTTATAACCTTGATTAATCAATAATATGCCATATCATGAAAAAAGATATTGATCTGAGGGTAAGTATTTGTCTAGGCATGAGTTGCTAGTGACATACACAAAGTATAATCATGACTTTAGCTTTGTGACAAGTTAAATTTCTCTAACTTTGACAAAGTTTTAGAAAAATATATTAACATCTACAATACCAAATAAATGCACTATTTAGATATCTTTCATGGTAGATTTAATGAAACTATTTAATGTTTGTAGATGTTGGTGCATTTTTCTATAAAAATTGATCAAAGTTTCACTCAGGACAAAGTTAAAGTGGGCTATAATTTGGAAAGGAGAGAGTATGACTTAATTGTATCCAGTACAATGGCACATGATATGAAATAAAATATTATGTAAAAAGGTAACATAATAGCATAGCGCCACCTCCATTTACAAATAGTTGTCAAAATAACTGTGGTAGAAATCATACCTCACTGCTTAGGACCTTGAATGATTTGAACATGTAATGGGCAGTAACAATTCCTCCCACTCAATACAAAGTTTCAAGCAGTATCCGAGAAAGGCATTTACTTGGCCATAGGCTGAAAATTGTTACATCATCAAAAAAGAGGCAGTCTGTGCAGAGTTATGAAGGAATGCTTCAATTGATAGCCGGGGCCTGGGACTGAAAAAAGGAAAACCGTACACACCTCAATAGAAGTGGATTCCTTGGGCTGCACTGCTGCAGTGGAAGAGAAAGGAACAGAAATCAACCAATGACAAAGGAGTATACCCATTTAAGGTTTACAAGCAAAATGACAGATGAAAAGTTTTATAGAATGGCAAATTGCAGCAGGCACAAAGAAATTTGTTTCGTAGATTGTCGAATTTAAGGTGTGTACTATACATAGGTTCTTTGCAGAAAAGGCAGTTTACACTGAAAAGGATAATACAGCATTATAGGTTGATGTCACTTCGTCCTTTTCAATTGTGCAGTGTAGAACATTGTACTCATTTGCACTAAATACATATTTAAAAAATTGATGTTCATTCAGTATAGGCACCTCCCGTATAAAATGCAGGGCTACTAAAGCATAATGTTCACTAATGAGAAAGTCAGAGGTCAGAACAGTAAAGTTCAGTACATACCTACAATTTTCTTCTAGAAAATAGACAGATGAAGCAGAATCCTATTGTAATTTGTGTTTATCAAGCAAGGAGTACACAACATATTTTGTGATCCATCATAATGGTTTGTAATTTGTGTTTATCAAGCAAGATGTACTCAACCATATTTTGTGATCCATCATAATGGTGTGAAAATAAACTACTAGAAAAGGTGTCAGTTTAGGGTATCTTGACTGTAAACAAAGAAAAGGGACCAGAGCCACTAACAACGCAGAACAAATTTCCTGTTCAGTGCTTTTGCCTGTTGTGTTTTGATAACTGATTATAGTAATGGCAAAGGTGCATGCTCATGTAGCTTGAAATATACAACTACACCTTTTAAGCCTGAGAATCTATCCTATGAAGTAGTCTAAAAAAAGGGCGTACCCAGTGCAGAGAGCTCCCGCTCTGTGCGGGGTCTAGGGAAGGGTGTCAGTGGCAAGCCTTACCCTCGCCTGTGCAATCCTATGAAGTAGTCTATTTATATTAAATAACTACAGGCATTTTCCAGCCTCTTATGTTGCTGATGACTTTTTCAGCCAAAAGCGAATTCATATTGTAGAATGTTACATAAAGAACAGGTAAACTCTATCAGAAACTAGCCTAGAACTTGACTGCAAATATATAGAAATAGCTATAGGGTAGAATATGGGGGTTATTAAGCAAAAGAGTTTAGATCTCATAACAAGTCCATCTAATGCACTAGACTATTGTAAAGATTAAAGACTCCTCAGCTTCGTTGTCTCACTTATTCTGTATTGTTCATCTAACAATGATTGACTGATAAATATACTTTTTTCTTAAAACAGTAGAGAAGAACACTAATAAATTTATGAAGCATTTGACCAGCAAGGATGCAACTATATTGATTACTGTAGCACTCCGGACCAGCCAATGCGTGGCAGTGATCCAAAAGAACAATGAAATGATTCCCAAGGGAATTTTGCGGCCAATGACATTGCGTAAATATTTTTTCTCGAAGCATAACTTAGACATAAAAAGTAGCTGAAAGTAGATTTTTAAGCGGGTTGCTTTTGTGTGACTCTAGCTGGACTTGTGCTTCCACATAGTAAAACTGTTTACTGGAGCAGAACTCCCCTACATACAGAACACAACCATAACTTGCAAGGAACGATAAACATAGTTTACGGTAATACCAGCAATCATGTTAGCCATGACAAATATACACTGAGGTAACACCAGAGTCAAGAAACGTAAGTCCTGAATACCATGGCACCTAAAGCGTTAAGTCATTTCTCATGAGTAGTTTATATCATGCTAAGGAGACAGTGCAAACTAACTGGATATGGAAAAGATTATAAAAAATGGATATGCAAAGGGATAGATAAAGCAGGAAAAGGTGATGAAGTCTGCCTCCCTTGAAAAATAAATACACACCTGTTGGAACAAGTATAGGTAGAAACTACAAAAGTCCCTTGAGTATTAGGACCTGTTTGGATACATTAGCACTAAAAATTAGCAGCTAAAATTAGTACTAGTGGATCCAAACAAACCTGCTAATTATTAGCTAGGGGGCTGCTAACTATTAGTTCCATTAGCTGGTTTGGAGTTGCTAATAGGTGCTAATAGCTCATATGCACCTTCAACTCACTATCCAATCACCTATTAGCAGGTGGATCCAAACGGCCTCCTACTAAAAATTAGCTAGCTAAAAAATTGCAGTTATTAGCTATTAGCTAGCTAATTTTTAGTGCTAATGGGTCCAAACAGGCCCTTAATCAAATTGTACTTGTAAGGGCAAGATTATTGCACATGCGTAAGTTAATGCACGAATATAATAATATTGGAATCTTTGCTTATGGGTGTCATTAACACGACTTAGTAAGAAAGTTAAAGAACCATATTCCACATTGCATACACCTTTTTTTCTTTATGGAAAAGGTGAATACGCAAATAGTATGCATTTCAGATTTAACAAAGTGATATAATTAGCTCGATTCAATGTCCTTGCATCTATCATATGAATAAAAAATTGCTTGAATGCAATTCTATTGTTTCAAGTTACAAATTTGAAGACTCTAGAATGCTCCGTCAGTTTATCATAGCAAGTTAGCAACTGCTATTTGAAAATGGGAAGTACCTTTACTTTCAGAAAGGCCTAAGCAGAATATTTCTACTTTGAGTGCCAAAGTGACAATAGTCAGCTTACAAGGGTAAGCGATGCTACATAAGGAGTTCAAGAATTGCTGGAGATAATAATAGGTAGGCACTGGATTCCTTGGAGGATGATGAGATGAAATGATTGTTCAGAGTGTGCGCAGGCATGTCATATTTATAGATTTCAATAAGTAACAGGTGCACTTTGCGGAATGAAAAAATAGAACTTGACTAGTATTGCATTGGCTGTGTGCCTTTTAATACAATTCCACTATGCAGGTATATAAATAGCATAAAGACTAAATACAAAATGGACCACATTCGGAGGGCAGTGTCAAACCATAAAGCATGAAGTCATGTATCAGAAACGTAGAAATTTCATGAGCTTGAAAGCACACTTGTCAAATTAAAGATGCAAACATTACTTTAGGTCATTTGTCAGCATAGCAATCTCACTTGCTATTGCTAGAGTTTTTTTAAACGCAAATGGCAGGAGCTCTGCCTCTCAATTAAGGGGAAAAGAAATTATGTACAGGGTGGATTTGAGTTCAATATAAAAAAAGCCACACCAAGGGCGAGCAAAAACACAATAAGAAGGAACTAAGGGGGCTGCACCAATCTCAATTGCTAGAGTGATTTCAACATAAGAGGTTCATTTAAATCCTCAACATGGTATGTTTGAAAGTTGCCAAAAATATCACTAGAGATTGGTGCGCTCCTTGCGCGCCCTACCAGCCAAACAAAGGCAGCTGCAGAAAACTCTTCAGTTTGGATGAAAAAAGAAAGAAAGCAAAGATTTTTTTTTCTCGAAAACGCAGGAGAGCTGCGCTTCATTATATCAAGAAGATAATAAAAAGGGGTAAGAACCCATACAACAACACAACACACACAACCCACTCTGCAGCAGCAGCTGCTGCTGCTAGGAAACTAACGCGCCCGTGACAGAGAAAACACGACCACAATAGACAGGGCGCTAACCACCCGGAGCGAGGGCATCCAAGAGGGATAATCCTCGAGCCCCCGCCAAAGACCACGACCTTCTGTCATCTTCCGCTACAGCAAGAGCGCCTGCAACACTTTGGGCTGCACCATCAAAAACACATCTGTTGCGGTGTGTCCATAAGGTCCAAGTTCCCAGGATTATGAGAGAGTTGATTCCTTTCCTTACCATGTCACTAGCAGCATTGCTCACTCTCTCCCACCACGAGTGAAAGGATGTTTCTGTGGACTGCGGGAAAAAGCTTGGAGTCCAATCCGAGAAAAGAAACGGAACCAAAATTCTCTTGCAAAGACACACTGGACTAAGAGGTGATCAATAGTTTCTGCAGCCTGATCACACAAAGGGCAGTGCTCAGGATGAGGGAGTCCACAGCGTGCAAGGCGATCCGCTGTCCAACATCGGTTATGAGCTACCAACCAAACAAAGAAGCGGCATTTGGGCGGTGCCCAAGTCTTCCAAATTCTTTCACAAGGCTCAAAAGATGTAGACCCCACAAAAAGTCCCTTGTATGCAGTCTTGGCCGAATACTGTCCATCCGAGGAAAACCGCCAAATATGTCCGTCTTCAACATCCGGTTGCAAAAGGAAATCAGATAGGACGTCCCATAGGAGGAGGTAATCAACAATTACGCCAACCGTGCGAAACCTTTTTATATCAGAAATCCAAGTCTGGTTGGTGAGGGCATCCTGGACAGTTCGTTGTTTGGTCCTCCTTTTAGGGATGACGGCGAAAAGACGAGGTGCAAGATCTGCGATACATTGGCCATGGAGCCAACGGTCTGTCCAGAAAAAGGTGTTCGCTCCATCCCCAACTTCGGAGTAAACAGCCACTGCAAAGAAGGCTCTGACTTGCTCTGGCACATGAATTGGAAGATTAGCCCATGGGCGATGCGGTTCTGTTTTTTGTAGCCAGACCCATCTCATTCGCAGTGCCCAGCCAAGGGATTTAAGGTCTGAAATTCCTAAACCCCCAAGTTCTTTAGGAATACAAACCTTACCCCAAGCAACAAGACAGTGCCCTCCTTTTGCATCTGAGAGCGAATAGGTCTCGGAAAATTGTGATAGATTGATATGGGTACAGGAAGTACAATATATAGGCAAGGATCAGGAAGGGTTTATAGAAACACCCAATCAACGGTGATCATTGCCTAACCAATAATCATCTACTATAATCCGTAGAGGCAGCCCAGCCGATAGGCTTGGACGCCAGGCCCATGGCCAGCCCATAAGGCGCCTATTCTAACACGCCCCCGCAGTCGAATCGTCAGCCACTCTACACGTTTAGACTGGACCTGAACTCCGTGAACACTGAAGAAGGCAGCTCTTTGGTGAAGATATCCGCATATTGTGAAGAAGTGGGAATATGCAGAACACGAAGATCACCAATGGCGACTCGCTCCCGGACGAAGTGAAGATCAATCTCAATGTGCTTGGTTCGCTGATGCTGAATCGGGTTGGAGGTCATGTAGACGGCACTGATGTTGTCGCAGTACACCAGTGTGGTGCGCCGGAGAGGGGCATGCAGCTCTAGAAGAAGCTGACGCAGCCAGGTGGCCTCAGCAACTCCATTGGCCACCTCGTGATACTCGGCTTCAGCACTGGATCTTGACACCGTGTTCTGGCGCTTGGAGGACCAGGAGACAAGATTGTCTCCAAGAAACACAGCATAGCCCGAGGTGGACTTGCGGGTGTCTGGACAACCAGCCCAATCAGCGTCGGTGTAGACAAGATCAGCCGAAGTAGACGGTCGCAGCAGGTGACCAAGGTGGAAAGTGCCTCGAACATAGCGCAGAATCCGCTTCAAAGCTGCAAGGTGAGGCTCACGAGGGTCGTGCATATGAAGACAGACTTGCTGCACAGCATATGCAATATCCGGCCGGGTGAACGTCAGGTACTGTAAGGCTCCAGCGAGACTGCGAAAGTCTGAAGGGTCAGAGACAGGGGCGCCATCTGCTGCAGCAATCTTCGGATTGGTGTCAACTGGAGTGGAGCACGGCTTACACTCTGCCATCCCGGCGCGATCAAGAATGTCCAGCATATATTGTCGCTGAGAAAGAAGAAGTCCATCACCACTTCGCTGAACATGCATACCGAGGAAGTAATGCAATTCACCAAGGTCCTTCATAGCGAACTCCCGCTGAAGGGCTGAGATGATCCGCCGAAGAAGGCCGGGTGAGGAAGCTGAGGACGATGTCATCAACATAGAGCAACAAGTAGGTTGTGTCTGATCTGCGCTGGTAAACGAAGAGCGAGGTGTCTGACTTGGCTTCAACAAACCCAAGGGACAGCAAGTGTGTGGCCATGCGACTATACCAAGCACGAAGGGCCTGCTTGAGGCCATATAGTGACTTCTTCAGGTGACAAACATAGTCCGGATGAGCAGAATCTTCTAACCCAGACGGCTGCTGACAATAGACTGTCTCTGTCAGGTTGCCATGAAGAAAGGCGTTCTTCACATCAAGCTGGTGAATGGGCCAGCGGCGAGAGAGCGCCAGGGAGAGCACCGTGCGAACAGTAGCTGGCTTCACCACGGGACTGAATGTCTCATCAAAGTCCACACCAGGCCGCTGGGTAAAGCCACGGAGAACCTAGTGCGCCTTGTGCCTTTCGAGGGAGCCATCAGACTGAAACTTGTGCTTGAAGATCCACTTGTCGGTGACAACGTTGGCCCGAGGGGGGCGAGGCACGAGATCCCAAGTGTGATTCTTCAGCAGGGCATTGTGTTCCTCTTCCATTGCAGCTCGCCAATTGGGGTCGGCAAGAGCGTTACGGAAGGTCTTCGGTATCGGTGACATAGACGTAGCGTGGTACGCAGCAGGCATCCGAAAACCACTCTTCGAACGTGTGCCCATGGCGTGTTGGTTGGTCACAGGAGGGCAGCAACAACACCTTTGGGATGGGGCGCTGGTGGTGGTAGTGAAGCGTAACTGGGCGGTAGTCTGAGAGTGTGGTGAGGGCGGTGATGAGGAGCGATTGGAGCAAAGGTGGGTCGGCGAGGCCGCGTGTAGTGGTAGGTGAAGGCGCGGTCTGGACGAAGAGGCGGGAACCCGGGCGGGGGCCCGCGGGGTGCCTGAGGAGGCGACATCGGCACCGGGAGCCATGGTCGGTCTTTGAGACAATGAGCTTCGCGCTGGTTAGCGGGCAGATGTACAATGTGAGCGAGGTGGAGCGCCCCGGTCGTCCGGGCGCGCGTCTGAAGCAGCGTGGGCGAGGAGGGTCCCCGGCGTTCGCAGCGCAGGCGAGATGTAGAGCGCGGGCGCCGGGGGATCAAGAGTGGCCGATGGAGGATCAGTAGCAGCCACAGGAGGCATCGGGGGCACTCCAGGCACAATCTCAGAGGGACCGACAGGGGCGTTGATGACGCCAGAGGTGCTGGATGGTGCTCCTGCAGACAAAAACTTGTGCAACGGTCCAATAGGAGCGGGCACAACATCAGTAGCATCAAGAAACTCAAAGTCCGCTGGAATACTAGGACCATTGCGCTCAGTAAAGGGGAAGGCCGTTTCATCAAAGATGACGTGCCGGGAGATGATGACTCTATTGGAGGAGAGGTCAAGGCAGCGGTATCCTTTGTGGTGAGCGGAATAGCCTAGGAAGACGCACAAGGCAGACCTAGGAGCGAGTTTATGAGGAGCGGTGGCGGACATGTTTGGATAACACTTGCAGCCAAAGACTCGTAGGTGATCATACGCCGGCGGCGTGCCGTACAGGGCAAGGTGGGGCGTGGAGAACTGTAGAGTCTTGGTGGGCAGTATGTTAAGCAGAAGAGTCGCTGTGGAGAGGGCCTCCACCCAGTAGGAGGGAGGCATAGACGCCTGAAAGAGTAGTGAGCGAACGACATTATTGATGGAGCGAATAATGCGTTCGGCTTTACCATTTTGAGGCGAGGTATAGGGGCAGGACATACGAAGATGGATGCCCTGGGTGAGGAAGAAGTGACGGGTGCTAGAGTTGTCAAACTCTTTCCCGTTGTCGCACTGGACAGCCTTGACGTGGGCGCCAAATTGGGTGGAGGCGTGTGCGATGAAGTGGGCAAGCGTACTGAAAGTGTCAGATTTGAGTCGCAAAGGAAAAGTCCACAAATAGTGAGTGCAATCATCAAGTATAACCAAATAGTATTTGTAACCAGAAACACTGACAACTGGAGATGTCCACAAGTCACAATGAGGTGGACGTATGAAAGGGCAGACGAACATGACGCCCTAACTGACAAGCGTGACATAAATCTGAACAATCCTGAATGTGACAGGAAACACGAGACGCAAGCTTCGACAACGCCTCATGACCGGGGTGGCCGAGACGCCGATGCCACAGTGGGGAGGGAGCCTGAGCGACAAAGGAGTGTGCTGGAGGTAAGCGCAATGGATAGAGCGGCCTGGAGCTATTGCACCTGACGATCTCGGTCCGAGATGGAAGAACCTTCACAGAACAACCAGCGGGGTCAAACTCAACAGAACAATTGTTGTCGATAGTGAATTGGCGAACAGAGATGAGATTCTTAATAAGTTGTGTCGACACAAGGACATTATTAAGACGTAAAGTAGGGGACAACTCTGTGGAGCCAGTGGCAGTAACAGGAAGCATAGAACCATTACCGACAATAATAGATGGAGTAGGATACCGCGGGAATAGAACATGTGAAAGGGAGGAAGACTAAGATGTCATATGTGAAGTAGCACCTGTGTCGAAGTACCACTCGTTGGACGAAGGAGGGGTCAACGACGTCGTGCTGAAGACGGAGGCGAGGGCCGTCGGGTCCCAAGAAGGGAGGCCGCCACTGAGGTTGTAGTACCCAGGCGACCCTTGTCTTGAGCCATCGGGGCGGCGGCGGCAAGAAGTGTGGTGGGCGGCGGCAGTGTCGCCATCTTCTTTTGGCGAGGAGGGTCTCGTCTTGTTGTGCTGCAGATGAGGAGGCACCGGGATGGGTGCCAGCAGAGGACGAGGACCCCCTGACCACATCTGAATGGAGCCCATCCATGGGTTGTAGACGCGTTGGGCGAAGGCGACCACCGGTGGCGTGTTCTTTGGGCCCGGCGATTTGTCTTCTTCTTGCTAGGGCGCGAGAGGGAGGGCGGTGGCCTCGGTCTTTATCTTGCCACCGGGCCCCCCTTTCCACCGCCGTCGCGCCTGCTGCGGCGATTGCCGTTGGAGGACTTAGGGCCGCCAGCGCCCGAGCCCATGTTGGACGTGGGTGAGGCAGCACTAGAGCCTGCTGCGGTAGAGGCGGCTAAGCGATGGAGGGACTCCTTGTTCTCCAATGTGAGTTCTTCGAGGATGAGGTCATCACGAGCCTCGGTGAAGGTGGGGAAGGGCCGGGCTGCGGCGTAGGAGGGCCCGGCGCGTGGTCAAGCGCTTCGTTGAGGCCACGGATCACGTTAAGGACGAGGTGCGGTTGGTGATCGCCGCCAAGAGCCGTGAGGTCGTCAAGACATCTTCTTCACCGGCCGGCGATGAGTCGATGTGGAGAGGTCGCATACGGATGAAGGTGCGAAACCGCGTCTCAAGGTGGATGGAGCAAGCCTCTCGGTTAGCGAAGAACTGTGACTCAACGGCGAGCCAGGCATGCCGGGCAGTGGAGCCCTGGGCGGAGATGATCTCGGCAAGGTCATCGGTGAGCGTGGCGACGATCCAGGACTTGACGACGCAGTCCATCCGAGCCCAATCAAGGGAGATCGGGGCCGGAGGTTCCTCGCGGACGTGGTCCTAAAGAGAAAACTTGCCGAGGATGAGCGAGGCGATCGCGCCCGGTGGTTGAAGTTGCCGGAGTCGATGTCGAGGACGGTGGTGACGTGGTTCCGGATGTTGTTGACGGCGGCCTTTGGGGTGTGCGATTCTGCGATGAGTGTCATGGCCTCGTGGAGGAGCATGGCCAAGGCGAGGTCGAGGAGAGCGGTGAAGATGTCTTGGAGGAGGCGCGCCGTGCAAGTGCGGCGGCGGCGGCGGCGGCGGCGATGACGCTGGCGCCGCTGGCAGCTGCAGGCCAGGCTTGCGTGCGCGGGCAAGAAGCAATGCTGCGTCGCGATCTTTGGCGGCGGCTGCAGCCTCCTCCTCGGCCTGGGCAGCGCGAGCCAGGGCGGCCTGGCGCTCCTTGTCGAGAAGTTGGGTGGCGGCGGCGGCGGCGTTCGCCTTCTCCTTGGCCTGGCGGGCCGCGATCTCATCGTAATGCGTCCCCTGCACTGGGAGGGCGGGGAGTGGGAGACATGATGCTGGCACGGCAGGCGGGCATGGTGAGTCTTCTGGCAGAGGCCCTAGCAGCAGGGGTGTCTGTGGAAGGAAGACCTAAACCTAGGCGGCTGATACCATGAGAGCGAATAGGTCTCGGGAAATTGTGATAGATTGATATGGGTACAGGGAGTACAATATATAGGCAAGGATCAGGAAGGGTTTCGGCTGATACCATGAGAGCGAATAGGTCTCGGGAAATTGTGATAGATTGATTGGGTATAGGGAGTACAATATATAGGCAAGAATCAGGAAGGGTTTATAGAAACACCCAATCAACGGTGATCCTTGCCTAACCAATAATCATCTACCATAATCCGTAGAGGCAGCCCAGCCAATAGGCTTGGGCGCCAGGCCCATGGCCAGCCCATAAGGCGCCTATTCTAACAGCACCTCTGCGGCCTCTCCAAAGGAACCCACGCCGAATTTTATCCACTGCTTTAATAGCCCAAGGTGGAAAATCAATGGCCATAATTAGATAGATGAGCATACCAGTGAGCACAAACTGAACTTGAACCTTTCTTCCAACCTTGGTCATCAAATCTGCTTTCCAGCCAGGAAGCTGATCAGCAATGCGGTCAATAATAGGCTGAATTTGATCCTTGGTAAGCGTCTTCAAAGAGAGAGGCAATCCCAAATATTTGCATGGGAAGTCGGTGAGTGTGCAGGCAGCAGTTTTTACCTTCTTTGCAAGCTCCGTGATCGCCACATCGATGGGCAACACATTGCTCTTTTTTGTAAGTTTGTCTTGAGCCCCGTTGCTTCTCCAAACAAATTGAGGATACCCAAGGTTACAGCAATGTCACCAGCTTCTGGACGGAGGAACATAACCACATCATCAGCATAAATGGATATTCTGTGATGTAAGCTGCGCCTAGATAGTGGCTGCAGCAAGCCTTCATTTTCAGCCTTCGAAATCATGTGCCCCAATACATCCATAATCAGGATGAACAACATCGGGGAGAGGGGGTCGCCTTGCCGCAGCCCTCGTCGATGTGCAATATTGTCACCTGGGATCCCATTTAACAAGACTTGAGTTGAGGAAGAAAATAACAGCCCACTGATTATATCCCACCAAATTTGTCCAAAACCGAGCTGCTGCAATATCTCAAGTAGGAAGGGCCAGGACACGGAATCAAATGCCTTCAAAATATCCAACTTGAGTAGAATTCAGGGCTGCTTCTGCTGATGAAGTTACCTTGCTGTCTGTTGCACTAACATGAAGTTATCCTGTATAAAACGCCCTTTTATGAAGGCGCTTTGGTTAGGAGAGACAATCTGTTGCAGCCTAGGGGCAAGACGATTAGCAAGCAGCTTTGTTATTAGTTTGGCAAAATTGTGGACCAAGCTTATGGGCCTGAAATCCTTGGGTTGTTCTGCACCTTCTTTTTTGGGGAGGAGGGTGATGTAAGCTGAATTCAGAGTTTCAAAATTTACCATTTTCCTGCTCCATACCGCTGAAATTGCTACCATGATGTTTTCTTTTATAATAGCCCAGCAGGATTTATAGAAACGACCCGTGTACCCATCCGGCCCGGGGGCCTTATCTGAAGGTAACTGCTGGATCATCCTCCACACCTCATCTTCAGTGAAGGGAAGTTCAAGCTCCGACATGTCTTGTGCATTAATTCCCAAATCAGCCAAGTTGATTGTGTGCTCCCTAACTGTACAGGTTCCCAGCAGGTTTTCATAAAAATCATCAATGACTGCAGCCTTGTCCTCATGGCTGGTGCAAATTCGTTCTCCTGTAATAAGTTTCCCAATAAAATTCTTCATTTTCCAGTGCCGGACGTGCATATGGAAGAGTCTTGTATTAGCACCACCATCTTTGAGCCAGCTGATCCTTGAGCGTAAGCGAGCCATTGTGCGCTTGAGGGATGCGAGGGCCAAGCTATGCTTCTTCAGATTGTTCTTGAGCCATACTTCTCCAGGGGAAAGCTGGCGGTTGTCTTGGGCGATCTCGAACTGATGCAAAATTTCTCTTGCTAAGGCAAGCTGAAAGCTAACCTGTCCCACCGCCTTATCACTCCAACTCTCAGAAAATTATAATTGTAAATAGAGAAAGAAGATGTTTGAAGGGCGGGCCTGATGCAAGCGGTAGAGTCTTACGACCTGTGACCGGAAGGTCCCGGGTTCGAGTCGCGGTCTCCTCGCATTGCACAGGCGAGGGTAAGGCTTGCCACTGACACCCTTCCCCAGACCCTGCACAGAGCGGGAGCTCTCTGCACTGGGTACGCCCTTTTAGAGAAAGAAGATGTTTCTCTTGGTTCAGTACATATATCACCTGAAATTGTTGTTAACCGGATCTGACACATTACAACTAAGAAATGTAAAGTTATATATGTAGAGTTATTTAGACAGGTATGCTACATAGGAGAAGGAACAGCAGGCCATATTGCACATATGGTTAGAAAGTATTGCCTCCGTCCCAAAAAAAATGTAATTCTCACTTTTCAATGAGTCAAACGATTTGAAGTTTGACCAAATCTATACAAAAATGTGCTAACATTTATGATACTGAATAGGTACCAAGGTGGGCGAAACTCCTATGGAACCATTCAAAATTCACAGCCTTTCACAATCCTATTTGGATCTTGCGAGACTGGAATAGGAATCGAAAGTCATCCTGGAAGATGCTAGGAGCTTCTTCCCCACATATATCCATCCTAAGCTGGAACTGGCTACCCAACTGGCCGGATTCCAAATTCTCTTGCTTGGCTTCGATGATTGGGACATCAAGGATGGCCACGTGAGAGAGAGATTTCAAATTTGATTAATTATAGAATATATTTCATAGTATTGGAACGTAGGATTGCAAAAGCATAGGAATAGGAAAAACATAGGAATTTTGCATGAATACAATTGCAAAACAAAGGATCAAGGTAGGTGCTTGGATGGGTATAGGAAATTCATAGGAATAGGAATTGAATAATCTCCCGTGGTGTGATGTGATGCTTGTCTTCTAGCTCTTATTTCTCTGTGATATCATTGATTTGGCTCTTGATTGGCCTCGTTTCTACGCAAGCCACAGAAACAAAGATGTAGGAGTGGATATTTCTTTCCCGTACTTTTCCTATGAAATCAGCTGCTCAGGAATGTTTCCTTCCAATTTCCTACGGTTCAATCCTAGGAGCCAAAGGGTGCTACAGTGTTCAATCCTATAGAAAAGGAAATCCTCCATTTTTCCCATGGAATTCCTGTAAACCAAAGGAGGCCTAAACCTATTTGGAGACATAAATGTTGATATTGTTTTATATAAATTCAGCCAAACTTAAGATAGTTGATTTTGGCCATATCTAGAATTGCATCATTTTTGGACGGATGTAGCAATAGACATTGTTCGTTTCAGCTAGTAAGCTAGCAGCCTAGCACAGTACAGCCCATTTGGTTTTTTTTCTAGCCATATATCATGCATGATCAGAATTCTTAAGTATGAAATGTTTTATCCGGTATTCTGTAACACTGATCTAAATTTACATTCATGGTACTAAAGCAGATCCATGATTATAATATGAAAAGAAATCACCCATAATGAGGAGCCATATGTCACAAAGAAGTTCACAAAAGTGTCTAGTCAACAAAAACAACAACAGTTTTCTTCAATGCCAAATGTCAAATAAACATGTGAAGGGGTAAACTCGGCTGTTTCTACCTGCTCACAAAGTTTGTGGTCCTCTGCCACTAAAAGGTGAATCTGTGAATGCTGAAGGGCCAGTGGATGGAGCACTGCGTTCTGCGTTGGTGATCAGCAACAATGTCAATGCCTAATTAATTGATTTACAATTTGGTTAGATATAAATGAAATTACTACCTTGTTTAGACTTTGCTCCAATACACATTTGTCTTGCTCATGTTGCTAGGAGACATCGTAGATTCAGAAGTATGTGCATTGCAGGTCCCTCTCCATACCAAAATATGTAGTTGACTAAAACAGCAGCAGGCTCTTCTAAAGCAAATGCCAAGTACTGACCAACGGGCGATCATACACAAAAGGGCTTTCCCCAACAGGTGGAGACAAAAAGGTGGGTTCTTCTGGTTAAGCATTTTTGCTTTCTCTGTGCAAGGGAAAAATTATTAGAGATGCATGACAAAGTATGCATAACCAACTAAGAAATGTTACCAAGTGACAGCAGTTTTCAGAGCCTAAATGGAAAGGCTTAGTGACTACAGATGCACTACATGGTAGTAAGTTAATTTCTATTCGGCATGATGTGTATAGCTAGTTTTATTTGGTTAGGTGGATGGTTAGTTAGCATTGAGATACTATAAATCGAGTACTAAAAGATTTACTTGTCCCATGGCATTATCCAGTATTTCTCTGACAAAATGAACAAACAAACTAATTGAATCAGCATATTTTTTCCATGGCTAAACATAACTTGTCACTTGGCAGAGCAAAATACATGAAACTCAGCCTTGCATGTAGTGTGCAATATATTAAGGCAAGTCTCACATGCAGATCAGTTCTAGTGGAAGAAAGAAGCAACTCAGATTGGGTTTCTGATTAAGTTGCATCTCTGTAAGCACCACAAGTGGTGAAGAACATTATGGGCAGCACATCTAAAAGGTTTGGTGGGGCAGTTGGGATCTAAAAAGCATTAGAAGGAGCTTGTATCAAATATAAGGGCACCATTGGCAGATCAATGCATGAAAGAAAATAGCTGAAAGGGCAAAAAAAAATGTGCAGCATGGTGGAGTAGCATCCTATGAACCATGTTTTTCAGTTCTGCAACATGTTGAAATGTTATGCAAGCTCTACAAGTTTAATAAAGCAGGGAGGTAGAGCTGATAACCGGTGTACTTTTCATGGTTTATGTATGCATATATCGGTTTTACACTTTCATAACTCTGAAGATCTATTGAAACAAATATAGACTAGGGAAAAACATAGAAAATGGTAAAAAGAAGAGACCTTGTCGGCATGTGATAAAGCTTGCAGAAGCCATGGTATCTGGTTGTGGATTCCTGCATCAGCGATATCGATTATGCCCATCTAGAAGCTTTCTACAGCTGCTCTTTCCGTCACCAAACTCCCCCAAATAAGTGAAACCTAAATAAACAAAAACTCTTGATCAGACAACTGAATCTGAGTTATGCAAATGTTGAACAAATATTGTAAAACCTGTTGAACTTGGACCACAATATAGTGCCACTATACTACACGAGTGAAAACTGGCAGTTTCTCTAGACAAAACTGCTCTCCAGTTCAGTATAGCAGAACCGTTGCACCACATGACTCTATGCTGCTTTGCAATGCTTTTCCTTTTGAAAAGATGTTTTGTAATTAATCTTCCAGGCTCCTGCTTATTCCAAAATATGCTACACTTCACTTGAAGTTGAAATAGATCATTCTCAGCTTACCAACTAACTCAACAGTATGGTAAAACTCAATAAATGACGTGTCTAAATTTGTGCAGATAAGAAAAGGTTTCCTTTGGAGAACTTGGAAAACAGATATACAGATCTATACAAGTTATTGTTGAATTTCCTAGAGAAGTTTCTACATCAATGCACAACAATGTTTATTTATCTCGAAATCTACATAAACCCTAGCACATTCTTTATTATTTGTAGAGCACAACAAGCTAGAGTTTGCAACTTTGTGCACCTATGGCTGGGTAATCCTCCATGTCTTGAATCTGCAGTGGAGGGCCGAGGTCGAGGCAGGATCACAGGAGGTCGGCGACGAGTCGAGGAGGTGCAGACCTCGAGGCAGAAGGGCGGAGAAGAGCCGAAGTCAGCGAACCGAGGCACGCCACCACGCCGACAGCTGAGAGTGCCCGGTGGGAGGGGGCCGCCAGGATCCGATTCGCGCCTGAGAGTGCCCGAGGTGGGAGACAGGGAATCAGATCGCCTGACTTGGCCCGAGCGACGTATGGCTGCACTAACCAAAATCGGACCGTCCACTTCCATCCAACGGCGAGACTCGGGAGACCAACCACGCTTCCAGCCAGCTGGTCCTCGGCCCATGAAGAGACGGCCTGTTTCCCAGAACAACGAGTTGTGCGGCTCGTTTTCTTTCTTTCTTTTTGCCGCGAAGTTTGTTGTTTGGACAAAATCCATTTTACCTCCATGAATTATCCTCTAAAGTTTAGTTTTCCTCCTGAACTCGAAAACCGGGTAAATCATCTCCCTCAACTTTTAAAATCATTCATTTTACCTCTCTAGCCCGGTTATACGTGGTTTTCAAAGACGGTTTTGTCTTTTTCTTTTTATTTATTTATTTTGGCTGAATATTTAAAAAATCATAGTAAATCACATAAAAATCATAAAATGAAAAATCCAATTTTGTTGGACTCCACATGAGTAGATCTACACGGTAAACATATAATATGGTATATTTTAGTACAAAGTTTTTGCTGTAGCTTTAGATCTATGCTTTCCTATAATTAATTCATAATGCAGTTTCTATGGTCCAATTGTGGTGAAATTTTTATGGTGGTCTAATTATTGTATGCTTTAACTGTAGTAAAAAAAATTATACTCGTTTCTATTTTTACACACTTTTTACTATTTTAAAACTATTTAACAAGCATAAAACTAAATAAATCTATAACTCAGTTATAGATGATCCAATGAGCATGAAATTTTTAATACAGTTCAATAATATATTAATTAGCCTACCATAAAAATTCACCATAATTACATCATAGAAACTGCAGCTTTAAATTAATTACAAAAAAATATAGATCTAAAGCTACAGCAAAAAAATTGTACGAAAGCATACCATATTATATATTCACTGTGTAGATGTACTCACGTGGAGTCCAAGAAAATTAGATTTTCCATTTTATGATTTTTCTGTGATTTACTATAATTTTTTAAAAATTCAACCAAAATAAATAAAAAAGAAAAGACGAAACCGTCTTTGAAACCCACCTATAACCGGATTAGGGAGGTAAAATGAATGGTTTTAAAAATTGAGTGAGGTGGTTTACCCGGTTTTGAAGTTCAGAGAAAGAAAAACTAAAGGGATGATAGTTTAGGGAGGTAAAATTGATTTTTTTTCCTTGTTGTTTTTAGCGCGGCCCTTGGCTTTTTTGGCACGAGGTTAGGACGCCTGCTCATGTTTCATCTCGTCATCCTGTTGCATGTTCAGGTGCCAGCAATTGTCTCATCGTCCTGCATGCTCGGGTGCATGCTAGGTGCTCAGGTTCCAGCGTACTTTGATCCGATTGCTTTTGTTCTCCCTAGTAACTCATTCGATTGTTTTGGGTTTGATTCAAGGGAAAATCTGCATGTTTGAGAATTGAGATGGCAGATCGAGGGAAACATCAATTTGTTGCATGCATCAAAACTAGATCTGAATATCTAAGATGGAAGAGAGAAAAGGTGTGTTACACCATGGCTGTTCCTTTTTGTCCATGAGATCCGATAGAGCTTTTTTGTTGTTCAGATTTTTACTTAGCAGCAGATATAACATCTTTTCATCATTATTTTTTTTTGTACAGAGTGTTTCATTCTGGTTTGTTACCTCTGAGTTGGCATGGAATTCAGTAATATAAATGAGGCCTAGATGTTTTTGGTTAGCTATGGAGATCAAAAGAGTTTTGAGGTTAGAAAAAGGTACACAAACAAAAGAAAGTCGGATGGGAAGGTTAGATCCTGCAGATTTGTTTGTGCAAACGAGGGTCATTGATTGCAAGATAAAAGAGGTCATCTAACAAAGTGTCCAAGAGCTAAAACTATAACCGATTGTCAACTTCGCATGGGTCTTATACTAGACCGAGAGAAGGGAAATTAAAAAGTGACTGATCTAATTTTGGGACACGATCACATTCTTCAGTTGCCACAAACTTCACACTTGATGGTGTCCCATGAGAAAATTTTATATTTACAAGGTTTTGAGATTGAGACAGCCGATGATGCAAGAATTTAGCCAAAAGCGGCACATGAGTTGGCTATTATCAAGTTGGTGGCTCACTTAATCTTAGTTACACACTTCACGATCACAAGAGCTATTTACGAGGCAAGGGGTAATGGGAGATGGCATATGGTCAAGCAGAAAGCATGCTTTTGTACTTCTAGGACAAAATTGTTGAGAACCCATCATTCCAATATGCATTGCAGATTGACCTGGAAGGCTAGAAGAACAAATAGCAAAAAATTTCTGGGTTGACGCTAAAATGCTCATTGACTATGCATATTTTGGTGATGTTAGTTTTAACACTACTTTTCGACACGTGTTTTGACACTACCCACACAATATGCATTGAAGCGATGGACACGTGAAGCACGCAGCGAAACAATACAGGACAGCCTTGGCCGAGACATAATAGATAATCCAAGATTAGACAAAATGCTCTGTTGCCTTGGTCATCATGTCTTGAGCCTCTTGCTTGCCCTTCTCACTTGCACATAGTCATTTGCAACCAAGTCTTAGCATTGATCTTCACCATCTTTTTGTCATATGAGACCATGTCATATACCATATTCAATATGCTTATTCTTTTTTTATCATCCCACCATCTTCATCAACTATTCACTAGTTGAGCACTTGCATCACATGCACATGCCACCTCTCCTCCATGGCCTTCATTGTTCATCTCACATGAAACCTCATTAGTCCGGTGAAGATTATCACTCAATTATCAAAACCAAACCAGGACTTTTAGTGGCACGGGCTAATGGTGTCGCGTCGTGGGCGCGGGCGGGGCATGGCCCAGAGCGGTAGTGCAAGCACTGCCCGCGGGCGTAGTGTAGGCGCGGCATCGACAAAAGATATATGAATGCAACCACAATGCTAAAAGTTTTATGTAGATGGATCTATAGGTAAATCATCCAATCACATTGTTCAAAAAAAATCACGTTGTTCTAACTATTTTGTTACACACCAAAAGGGGAAAAACATAGATTCACATTCACATCTCCATGTCATTTTTAGCAAAAGAAAAAATGTACAAATCTTAGTACCACTTAATTTCTTCAACGCTATTTCATTTATAAAAGTTGCTATGAATGATCACATCATGTATGCTATACATGAATTTTATTTTATCATTCCAAATGTAGTTACGGTTACACAATGCATATGTCGGGTTCATAAACCCGGGGTCCCTCATGGACCGGCTTCCCAATAAAAGCTCGGCCCAGCAGACAACGTTGCGAACGACGCGCAACTCCTGGGTCGACCTAAATACCTAAACGACAGGCCCGAAGGACGATCTAATCTCCGACCGGAAGGCCTGGCCGAGGAGGAACGGCGCCCGCTTCCGACTTCGGCCCGCCTCTTCGACCGGAAGATCTCACTAAGGAGGAACATCGCTCGCTTCTGACTCCAGCCCACCTCCGGACGGCCTCTCCGACCAGAAGACCTGGCCAAACACCACTTCTGACTCCGACCCACGTCTCCAACCAGGAATGCGCTGAACCCCTGCTTACAGCTCTTCTCCGACTGGCGCAATTAGAGCTAACTGGGACAACCGACCGGGGACGCCCGCTCGGTGAGGACCAGGAAACGGACGGAGAAAGTAAGGCAGGGCACTCAAGTCAACCGCAATACCGAGGTCCGTACCCTGTATACCTGCAGGACAGTACCCTGCAACCTTCCTGGCATGTCAGAACCCAAGCAATGTTGTGGGCGCCGATATTTTCCCTACAGTATTGTGGGCGCCATCAACTCCCATACCAGACAAATACAGTAAGGCTCCCTCCACATGTCTCTGGGCATCAACAGTGTTGTGGGTGCCGGCATTTACCATACCGGACGAACATGGTAAAACCCCCTACCTGCCTCTGGGCATCAACGGTATGGCAGGCACTGACGTCTGCCATACCAGAAGAAGACGACGCAACCTCCCACATGCATCTGACATTAACAGTGTTCTAGGCGCCTACAATCATCTTGTACCCAACGGCGTGGGCAACAAGACTTAGCATACGTACACTCTCTCTCTCTCTCACTTATAAGGCCATCCCCTTCATCTATAAAAGGGGATGCGCTCTCTCCCAAAAAAAGGCGATCGATTAGTTCACTCACACACCACAACAAAAACCACTAGGATCAAACCTCGAGCACACGCTCGAACACTTAGCATATAGCGAAGCTACTATCACTCTCGGCCCTTCAGACCAGAGTCCGACCAGACCTCTTGCACCCCCATCTTTCTCCCTTTCGTTTGTAACCCCACAGCAAACTTCGAGCACCTAGACTTAGGAATAAAGTCACCGACCGACTCAAACTGGACGTATGGCACGTTGCCTAAACCAGTATAAACCCTGTGTCATTGAGTGCTAGGCCACATCCGATCACAACGTACGATAAAACTATAAATATTTACGTGTTGGTCACTTTCTGCACTAACAACATGAATTTTGTTTTCTTTTCTACCTGAACCATGTTTCTTACCATACATTTGGATGACCATCCACAAATCTACTTGTCTCAAACCATGTACATATTGTCACCTAAGGAATATTGGTTCTTACACAATGTGCCCAAGTTTCACATATACTACACATTTATGTTATTTCCTACTCAATATAATCATCCATTTATCTTTATTTTACCAATCATGTATTCATCTAAGGAATTTGGTTCTTATATGACTTCAGTAAGTTTCAATTATACTATTACACATACTTTTCAAATTTGCATTTTGGAAATAATATCCTAAAGATTCTGTAGCGCGCGAGGTATCACCTAGTATATATTTAATAGGCATAGCTATCCTAAATCTATCGTAGAGTGCATATATGAGGACTTGTAGTCCTAGTCGTGTCCCTTCCAATTGACTCTATATCTCTACCTTACACTAATTGCAAGCAAGCTTGTAGTTTTGTGTATTGTTATTATCTACAACACTAGATTTAATAACAACACTTTACATTAAACATGAATGTGTATTACTATGTTATCCTCTAGTTGATATATGAGTATCAACACTGTACAACTAAAAAGATCTAGGATGGCTAGAGGGGTTTAAATATCCTATTAAAAATTCCTTAAATGCAACAAGCCAACAACACTAGGCACAAGTGATTAGTACAAGAGATAGCCCTAATAGCCACTACAAGCCTAGCCTAATGCACTTCAATACAAGCCTCCTAAATGATTCTAGTAGCAAGGATTACATCTACTACTAGAGCACTCAATCTAACCAAGGAAAGCTGCTGAACTAATCGAGCTACACAATAAGAAGCTACTCGAAGTAATCAACTCAACTAGTTGAGCTACTCTAGCAACTACACAAGCACAAGAGAATACAAGTGTAGTAGAGGGAAAACCTAATAAGGTGAGACGTTGCCTTCTCGTATATAAACTATAACACCCTCGGTGTTACACCCTAAATCATTTACTAAAACATGTCATGAGCATCATACTTGTGTGTGAATGCATGTGGTGAAGTGAGTAGATAATGTATTGCAACTAAAATGATCAACAAAAATACAAAACGAAAGTTTCTCCATGATTCGTACAGTTAACAAGTAGGGGTGTAAACTAATTTTTATTGAAGAAAAATGCTATAGAACATGTATGTGACACTTATATAAAGTTTGAAGTACAAACTTTGTAGATGATAATGAAATACTTGGTATTGAAAAAAAAATATTGCTAAGTAATATTTTCAGTAGCTTAGAAATGCAATATGAAATTAAGATTAGCTCAAACATAGAAAAATTCTTAGCTTGTGGACAGCTAGACGCTGCTATGTTTAGCAATTTATTTGGAGAGATTGGGTTGAGGAGTGGTATAGTGCTATGATTCAATTTAGTAGTTCCATATGCCATCTTGAGTGTAGTGAAGCCGGTTTAGGTTTAGGAGCAACGTTTTGGTCATGATTAGCGCTTTAAAATTCATGCGCGCGCGCATGTCTCGGGTTGGTTAGCGCCGAGTGCGCGGTCACCGCGTGGCCTCCCCACGCCAAGCACATGGCCGCATCTTGCGCGATCACCGTGTGCCACCACACTGGGTCGGTCGGGCCGCCTGCGCTTGGACGAGGCCAGCCGTAGTGAGCCATTGGCCCCACGCCCTGCTCCCTACCCGCGCTGCCACCATTGGTGCCGCCATGGCCACGTTGCGCTACTATCGCATCGCTGTACTACCGACTAGCCTTGTGTCGTGACGCTGCCGCTGCCGTCGCATCATCATCGAGTCCACGCCTGTCCGCTGTAACCCTTGCCACTGAAGGACGAGTTCAAGGCTGCCGCTGCAGCGCGCACATGGCCGAGCCACCGTTGCCATGTCATTTAAGGCACTGCGGCCGCGTGGGCCACGTCGGTCGGACGCGGGCATGCCTTGTCTATAGCGTCTACGCGTGGGTGTCCTGATCGCACCACTCGCGTCCCGCCAAGGTGAGGATGAGCCGAGCCCACCTACCGCGCCCCGTCTCTCTCTCTGTTCTCGTCTCCCTACCGCCGTCGAATCACACCGGCACCGTAGCTGCGAGGGGTCACCTCTCATCAATCCCTCTACTCCATGCCTCCGCCCTCATGTCCCCTCTCCAGCCGCCCCCACACCACTTTGATTGCGGCTCAGCCGAGCCTCAATTTATGAGCTTCGCCCCGCCACCGCACCGTTAAGACCCGTCACCTCCCGCGCCATGGCCAGCCTCCACAACTTCACTCTGCGTAAATTCCTCTGCACAACTAGCATCGCCTTGACTCTCTCTCCACCTTACGCTCCTTAGTCAAACAGCTACCGCCTCCCCTTCATCGCTGACGCGACTATGCCGCCGCGGTGCACCGACGCACGGCTCGGCCGCATGTGGCCAGCCTTCCTGCATCATCTTCTGCCCCAATTGTCACCTTGGCCTGGTCCATGGTAGCCTCCTAACGCTCATGCGCTAATCAATTTGGCCTGTAGCTACCCTAGCCCACCTGAACAGTGGCGCCGCCGTCGTGGATGGCCGCGCGTCGCTACAGCCTTCCCCAGCCAGTTGTGTCACCCCCGCCGCTTAGCGTAGCCGCTCGGTCAGAGATGGTGATCGACCCGTTAAGTGGGCCCGCTTAGGTCCCAGGTGGCCGGTGTAGGCGCTCAGTGTCCTCGCTCGCCGTGCCGCTATGCACTGAGTCGTCGGGGGTGCGCGCGGGTGAATTAGGGTAAGGCTAGGGGGTTAAGTGAGAAGTTATGAGAAGGGGAAATAGTGTTAGTACTTAGTTGTAATTCGGGAGAAGTGCGAGGTCAATTTTGTAAAAATGTCAGCGCGCACGGGGTGTCCCCATCGCGGGCCGTCTCCGCGTGGGCCGACGCCGTGTGGGCCGCGCGGGAGAATTCGTTTTTCTTTTTCGTAAGGAATTAGAAATAGTTTTCTAATATAATTTTTAAGCTGATTTTTGGTAAATCATATAACAAATTCTGTTAAGTTCTTAAAATTATGCTCTATCTGTTAGTGTACTTAGTTCATATATATGCATGTTGATATCAGGAGCTATTAAATCACTTGAAAATGTTTAATATTGTTAGGAGAATTATTGTAGGAATTTTTATGGTAAATTGGTGATAGTTTTAGCCCTAAAAATTATATAGCAGCATCGTGGTATTATTATGTGCTCACCGTAATTTTTGTAGCTTTAGAATAGACTAAATATAAGGGTAGTTAAATGCTCTTTGTTTCAAAAATACATTAAATCATTAGTAGAAATAAAGATATATCCTTCATTTGTAAAGCTAGATGTTTGTTAGTTGAACCCAACACTTTGCTTGGTAAAGATAATAGTTAGCTTAGTGCCTTAGTCATTAGAGCTAGCTTAGTAGCTTAGTATGTGTATTCTTATTTTAAGAGTTGATGTTGCATAAAAGCTAAGTGTTGCATCGTCATGGCATGCATATAGAGAACGAGTTAGTGGAGTTCATGACCACCGGAGAGCAGGAGTACGAGGAGGTGATCGATGAGTACGAGGAGGAGGTTCTCGTACAGGAGGAAGCCTCGGAGCCACCGGCGACTAACTTAGCTGACACCCCGTCTGCCCAAGGCAAGCCCCGGTGCATAACCCTTATTTTGAATAATCACTGGATATATATGTGTGTGTGTGTGATGTGCATTTACGTTATAGGATTTATATTGAAACTACATGCATGGATAAACCCACCTGTGAGTCCTACTAGCATAGGTCGAGTAGCTGCCATGCTTAGGCTATCGGTAGCGTGAGTAACCTACCATTCCTCACAACATGTGATTATTATTATTACTCTCATGATAAAATGGTGAAAGAAAATAGAGATCGGGTAGGGATATGGTACGTGTATTGGTGGGTGTAATAGGTTGTGTTTCCGCGCCAACGGGGCATAGCTTAGTTACATTGTTTTCTCTGTCCGTGTCAGTTAAGGACCGTCCATTGCTGTGGATGGTAGTCAGGTCACAGACTTATTATCCTGGGCATATACTTGCTTATGGGAGCGGGAAGGTTCGTTGCTCTCTTGTTGTGGGTTCTGGCTCTTTTCCGGACCGACTGATTAGAGGCGGGGATGGTGGAGGTCTAAGCACCACACTGAGTTTGGGACTCAGGAGTGGGGGCTTGGAGTCCAAATTTGGACGGGGACCTGGACCCCTTGATAGGAGAGTGGTGGGTTGGTCTTGCTTGTGCCTAGGGTACAAGCGGGGCGTGTGTTTCGAGGTACCCAGCTGGGATATATTGGTTCGTGAATCACCGTATGATACGGTACGACTTGGCTATGGTCTAGCACCGTAGTAAGAACTAGAAGATGAAAGGGGATGAATGGATTTGATTGCTCAACTCTTGCTTGAAAGTAGAACAGGTGCTTACATAGAATGGTTAGCTAATGAACTAATCATGATTGCTAATAAAACACATACATAAGGATTCACTACTTGTAATGCTTTCGGTAAAAAGGAAACCCAGCAAACCATAAAGCTTATCATATCCTTTGGACTTGGGAAATTATTCCCACTAGTCGGGTAAGTCTTGCGAGTACATTATGTACTCAGGGTTTATTTACCCCTATTGCAGGTGCAGCTTGAGGAGTGGTTGTTGTGTGGAGGATTCTTTTGGTGGGCACAGATGGATCCTTGTATCTTATCGTTAGATGTTTATTTCAATTCCGCTGTTTAAATTCCGCACTCTGAACTTGGTATTATAATAATGTATTTTCGAGAACTCTTGTTGTATGAAATAGACTAACTATTTTAAACTAGTTCTCATTATTGGATTTTGGATGAAAAACGTGGATTGTTCGAGTTTTCCCTTGGGGTGTGCCGACATAACCGTCTAGTGTAGCTTATTTTCGGGGTGCTTAAAGTCTAGTGGAAGACAAGCGTCTCCGAAGGTGTGTTTTTTGGACGGTTCTGCCACATAAAGAAACCAAAACCCTAACCCAAGTCAATGACACTCAGACTTTCGGTCGCCACATGTACGATTCATTTTATCGGTAGTGTGTAGTTCTTCTCCAACTCCCTCCTGACCTTGCTCTCCTCCAACTCCGGCCTCACCCTCCTCCAACTATCACCCTCCACGCGCGGGCATCCTTCACTCCTCCTCGCTCTACTCCGGCTTCTCCACCAGCACCGACGGCGGCAACCCTAACCCAGGCGTGGGAGCGCGGCCTCAGCCAGTGTGTGCCACCATGAGCGACGCCTTCTCCACTGGTGTCGGCAGTGGTGGCCTAGTAGCGTAGGGACTTGGGGGCGGAGCGAGGCCTACCCGGCTCACACGATGGCCCATGGCCTCAGCTAGCTTGCATGGTGTGCCACACTTTTGTTGGGGCAGGAGCATGTCAGGCTCGGTGGGCCCTCGAGTTGCACGTCATGGTTAGACTCTTATAGGGTCATGCCAAGGCCGTCCATAGTCTGAGCTCGCTAGCACGACATGGCACAAAAGGGCTCATCGGGCCATGCCTTCAACGGGGCCGGGCCACGTCGAGCCATGCCACCCATTTGCCATCTATAACTTAGTGTATCCAAACCAGTTGTAGACGCGTAAAGTGACATCATGATTTTAGCCCTAAGGGCTTGTATCCAAACTATTATAATAATAACCTTATTTATGTATGTAGTGTAATGTTTTGTGTAGATTAATAATCAGTTGAAAATATATGTCTGTGATAGTTGAGATCTAGGACTATTACTGTCGGTACAGAAAGTGACCAACTAGTGAATATTTGTAGTTTTCCTGTACGTTGTGATCGGAGGTGGCCTAGTACTCAATGACATAGGATATATACTGGTTCAGGCAACGTGCCCTACGTCCAGTCTAGGTTGGTCAGTGACTTTATTCCTGAGCCTAGGTGTTCAAAGTCTGTAGTGGGGTTACAAACGAGAAGGATAAATGAGGGGTGTACGAGAGGCCCGGTCGGGTCCGACCAGAAGGTCCGAGGGCGACCGGAACTCCGCTATGAGCTAGGTGTTCAAGCGTGTGCTTGAGGGGTTGCGAGTTATCGATCTAGTAAATCTAAACTTGAAGAAGAAGAGTCCTCCTTCGTTGGAGGGAGCGCATTCCTTTTTATAGATAGAGGGGATGGCTTTACAGGTGAGAGGGAGAGAGTGTGGATGTTTCTAAGCCTTGTTGCCCACGCCTTGTTTGTCCCATAGGCTGCAACCTTGTGAGCCCGAGGTGTGGCCCGCGAGGCTCGGCTGCTCGTAACCGTAGGGAAAGGCGGGGTGCGATCAGTTGGAAAGTTTTAAAGCAAAGCTACGTAAGGCAAATCAAAAAGAACGAACCACCCTTCTGTTCGGGTGGGAAGGAGTTTTCTCCATACGATAGTGAACAAAACAGAGAGGTAGTAAAGTCCCCTAGTGGAGCCCCCGAGCGCCCCGAGCCGAAAAGTGCTCGGGTCGGGGTGCTCTTACAAGAGCGTACATTTAGTGAATAATGGTAAGACTGAAACTTAGGGAAAGGAAAAATGACATAGCTGTTCCAAGCGTTCGGAGAGAACGTCTTCGTCGTTGTCTTTCAGTCGGTAGACGTTCGGTCGGATCAATTCAGGCTTCAGTCGTCTGGATCCTCGCCCGATGTGCCCCCTTCTTCTGTTGCGCTGGTTTTTTGCCTTTTTCATTCCTTGGCCTGCCCGTCTACCTCAGCAGGCGCTTGAGGAGCTGGTAGTCCTTGTAGAGATGGTTGACGGGGTAGTTGTGGTTGGTGCACGGGCTCTCCATGAGCTCGTGGAAGTGCCCCGATCGGTCCTGCTGGGGCTGCGTGCCCAGGTGATCGGCCGCGGCGACCGACGCGGCGTTAGCCGGTCGGCGGCGATCCTTTATGTTCTTTTTTCCCCTCTGTGTGGAGGGGCCCTCGTCTTGATCCTGGCGCGTGTCCTTACCTTTGCCGTGGCCTCCGTTGGAGCGCGGTAAGAACGACGCTTGCAGGGGGAGTTAGGCAAAGGTCGATGGTCCCGGGCTGTTAGTGCTGGGACTCCGGTCGCCGCTGCATGTGCCTCGGCTTGGTCCGAGCCGCGCGTAGATAGGCGGTTGGTGTGGAGCGGTCAACAGGTCAAGATGAGGTGCCGCTGCGGCCTCATGTGTCGCGCTCAGTGGTTGTTGCGGTGACAGGGGGTAGTGCCTCATCTGCTGCGTCACTGTTCCCCGGACGGGGAGCGAGGTCGCGAGTCGGCGTCGCGACATGGAGCCTTCCGCTTGTTGAACGGTGGTGGTCTCCACCAGTGCCCGGAGGTTTCGGTAGATCGCCCGTTCGTGAGGGTCGTTCGGCTCGGACAGGCCACGTAGGAGCATTGCCGCGGCGGCAATGTTCTGACTGGCCCGAGCGAACTGTGGGGGATCGGTCCCTCTATTCGGGGTGTTGCGCTGGACCTGACGGGCGCGACCCCAAGCACCGTTCGTCGGTCCACGCGCACGAGGCGTAGTGTAGCGCGTCGAGCGCGCTGGCGCAGTTGGTGGCTGATGTGGCCACTGTCGTCGTAGTTCCTCCTCGTGCTCACGTGTGAGCTCGGAGGTCTCCGTATGAGGGCCCGAAGGGGCGTGAGTCTGTGAGGACTCCGTTGCCCCTGGCGGCTGTTCTGGAGCGTCGTCATGGCGTACTCCCGGGACGAACGGTGGCTGGGTGCCACGTCGCCGATACTGGAGCCGTCACTCCTGACGTCGTCGTCCATGATGTCGAGGAAACAGGTGGGGTCGTAGCTCGCCATCCCCACAAACTCAGACGTGAGAGGAGGCGGCGACATAATCTTTTGGAGCCCCCGGGCGTACGTGTCCACGGGAGACACGAGGCCGTGGGGGAACCGGCCGTACGGTGGCCGCGAGGGGGACAACGGCAGCCCTCCGGGTGTTTGGCGGAAGACAGAATGTAGTAAGTAAAGAACGACATGTATATTACTCACAGCAGGGTTTGAGCAGAGAGTTTGCTCGGAATGAAGCGCAGATACCGCGCCGTTGAGGTCGCGCGTCCCGGAGTCGATGGAGAACGTATCTCCGACGAGTGCCGGGTCGCGAGTCTCCTCGCGGAGGTGGAGTACGACGAGCCGGTCGGCGACGAAGTCCAGGCTTCCAAAGAGGAAGGCCCGGGATGGCTCGAAAACGAGTGGAACCCACATCCCCGCAGGCGAGAGTGTGGGATACTCCAGTGAGCTGAGACGAATCGTATCGCCCGAGCCCTCCACGGTGGGGGTGGCGGAAAAATGGGCCATCCGATGACCAAAAAGTGTTGAACGTACAACGTCTTCCCCACGGACGGCGCCAACTGTCGGTACATAAAGTGACCAACTAGTGAATATTTATAGTTTTGCTGTACGTTGTGATCGGAGGTGGCCTAGCACTCAATGACACAGGATATATACTGGTTCAGGCAACGTGCCCTACGTCCAGTCTGGGTCGGTCGGTGACTTTATTTCTGAGCCCAGGTGCTCGAAGTCTGTAGTGGGGTTACAAACGAGAAGGAGAAATGAGGGGTGTACGAGAGGCCCGGTCGGGTCCGACCGGAAGGTCCGAGGGCGACCGAAACTCCACTATGAGCTAGGTGTTCAAGCATGTGCTTAAGGGGTTGCGAGTTATCGATCTAGTGAATCTAAACTTGAAGAAGAAGAGTCCTCCTTCATTGGAGGGAGCGCATCCCCTTTTTATAGATAGAGGGGATGGCTTTACATGTGAGAGGGAGAGAGTGCGGATGTTTCTAAGCCTTGTTGCCCACGCCGATGAGGGTAGCGATGATGGTAGGCACCCACAATACTGTTGATGTCACTGTAGAATGTCAGGTGCACATGGGAGGTTGCGTTGGCTTCTTCAGGAAGGGTGGATGTCGGTACCTGCAAAATACTATTGGTGTGTGAGGAGCCCTACCCCGTGTACCAGGTATGGTGAACCCTAGCGCCCACTATCGATGCCCAGAGGTATGTGGGAGGCTTTTTGCCGTATGGGAGCCCGATGGCGCATATAATACTGTAGACACAAACGTCGGCGCCTACAATACTGTTTGTGTCAGGGCGGTTGAGGAGCACTGTTCCCACAGGCATACAGGGTATGGTCCCGGTATCGAGGTTTGACTTTGTGCACTGCCTTCTCTGTTTGCCCCTGTTTCCTTCCGAGCGGGTGTCCCTGGTCGGATGGCCCCAGTCGGCCCTGACCGTGCTTGTCGGAGAAGAGTGGTAAGCAGGCTTCCTACGGGGTCCCCGATCGAAGACGCGGGGTCGGAGCAGCAAGCGGTGCTTTGGGCTAGGCCTTTCCGATTGGGGAGACCGCCCGGAGGCGGCTGGTGCCCAAAGCGAATGCTCCAGTCATAGAGGTGGGCTGGAGAGGTTAACGAGCGAGCGTCTGTTTTTTGGTAGACCTTCCGGTCAGCAACCGGACTGTCCCTCTGGTCCGTCGTGTCTTAGGCTCTTGGGCCGGCCCACGATCTACATGCTGTTTTTCTGGGCCGAGCC
This sequence comes from Miscanthus lutarioriparius, assembly GCA_904845875.1. NCBI lineage: Eukaryota > Viridiplantae > Streptophyta > Magnoliopsida > Poales > Poaceae > Miscanthus > Miscanthus lutarioriparius. The sequence continues at coordinate 31,112,473 of CAJGYO010000005.1, forward strand.
CTGACGTAGAAGCCAGTCCTCGAGGGACTCCGGGTTTATGAACCCGACAATTACATAAGGGTAAAAGAATCAAAATTTTGGTTTTAAAATTTGGGTCCATTTGAGTATAAGAAAGACCATCGAAATGCTAGTCCACGGATCCATGCAAAAATGCATTAAAAAAAAGTTAGGGCATTTCACTCTTCCCAAGTATATTCATAGAGGCGTAAAGTGTCGTGTTTTTCTCTCGCGGTCTTTGCCGGTACGTGGAGCCGTCGATCGAGGCGAGGAGGCCCCGCGCCGCGCATCGATCGCCTTGTGTTGGGCACTGAAGTGGAACGACCTTCGTGCCCGGCTTCCTTTCGCCCACGAGCAGATCGAGGGGGAAATTTCGCCCGGGGCCGCAGCCAGGACAGCTCTGCTCTCTCGTGCTCGATTGACGACCGCGGTCGCGCCCTCGCCCCGCTGCGGAGGAATCTTTGCTGGGGGACGGGCCTTCATGTTGGCGCTTGCTGAAACATGCATCCGCACGTCCGCGAGTTCCGAGGCCATAGTTTTTGTGCTCTACGGCGAGGTCTAGAAGTGTTTAGCTGTTCCCACCACCGCTGTAGACGCGTGCCACTACACTATAATCCCGGCCGTTTAGACGCGCAAAGCGAAGCAGCGGTTTCACACTGTCGATGCGTCGATGTTTCTTTGTTTCTATACACTTGTAAGTCACATGCATGCTGGTACATCCAGTGCTAAGATCCCAGCAGACTATTATGTTCATGGAGTCTTGCCTACGTCCCTTTGCTATCGCGTGAAAGTGTGGTATACGGAGGGAGTAGTTATTCGCGAATCTGTGAAGGCTGCATCATGCGTCAACCTGTAGGTGTGCTCTTGTCGTAGGATGGGCGATCGTATCAGTGCAGGGCATCATGATTACTGTACCTCGGTCGCCACTAGCTAGCTTAGGCTGTGTTTAGTTCGTGAAATTTGAGAATTTGGTTATTGTAGCACTTTCGTTTTTATTTGACAATTAATGTTCAATCATGAACTAATTAGGCTCAAAACGTTCGTCTTACGATTTTCAACTAAACTGTGCAATTAGTTTTTTTTTTCGTCTACATTTAATGCTTTATATACGTATCACAAGATTCGATGTGATAACTACTGCAGCACTTTAAAAAAAAAAAATTAGAACTAAACATAGCCTTAGCTTCTGACCTTCTGTGCCTGTGACCTTCCGGGGCACGTGGCCTTGTGGGTTGTGCGCCTTGGATGAGGCCCTCTCACTCTCACGGTCGAAATTGAGCATCGACAGGACGTGACAACGCCGTCCGGATACCCGGAGCGCGGCCGGGGCCAAAACATCCCGTCGGACCGATCGGCAAAAAGGGCCACGTGGCCATGCTTCGAAACGTCAGTTCATGCCCTCCGTCCGCCCGGCCTTCTCCGCACGAACAACAATGAAACAAGACAGAAATCGGACGCGTCACGTTGAGCCGATATTAACAGTCTCAGACTCTCAGGCAGGTCGATCAGGCCGTCATCATACGCCTGTCAGTGGCCGGCGAATCACCGAGCCGCCGTAGGCTTTACAGGAGCCAGTCGTTTAACCACTGGCTGATTGCGTATCTGATGCAAGTACGCTACTGTGCAACATCACGACACAAGAGTGGAGTGCATGTGCATGAGACGAAACGGCGAGACCTAAACCTGGCTACGTGCCGGCCGGGGCGGCGTGCGCGACGCGAGGTGGGATCACAGGGCACTGATTAACACACGCACCTGCCACCTGGGCGTGTTCGGCAGTGACAAGATGCGACCAGGTTTGGCAACATTCTACTAGCCTTCTCAAAACGTGGCAGCGCTCGGGACGGGACGGGACGGGCACGGGGCCTGGCCTCTCTCTGCTCGCTCTAGGCCCGCCGTGCAGTCGCGTTGCGCGGAAACCGGGAGCGCACAGCGCACCGGCGGATCGATCGAGCCGAGCGATCAAGTGGCACTGGCACCAGCCACCAGGCAGACGCGGACAAGCTCAATGGCGCATGGAACTGGAACGAATCCGCCCGTTTTACCCCGACTGCCACTGCCAGAGTCTGAACGATGGCGCACGTCCTCCCGCGCGTGCGGGCGGAGGGCGAGCCGCGAGCAAGGCCCACTGCAAGGCTGCCCGATCGAATCAATCAGGCGCGCCGGCCTGAAGGTGCTGCTGCAGGTCGATGGCGACGCGCAAATCCCAACCGCGTCGAAGCGGTCTCACGCCGCGGCCGCGCGCGGACGGCGGACAGCTGCGGGCTGCCTGGTTGGTGGCTTGGTGCGATGCGGTTCGCCAACCATCACACACGGATGCGACATGGTCACCAACCGCGCCAGGTCGCCAACGAACGCGCACATGGCTGCTCTCCGAAGCCCGAACGCTCGACTCGAGTCTTTGCCGAAACTATGTAGACAGCAGACCACACAAGGCAACGTTCCCAGAGCATGCACGACGCCACGACGGGAAGTCTTCCTGTTCCAGGCCGTATCGTAGGAGGGAGTATATGCATTTCCGGCAATAGCTGCGGCATACGCCTGGGTGGTTCGAGATGAGGAGGTTGCCAGTTTGACACTTCCTCGTTGTTTGCCGGACTACCCTTACGTTTTTTCTATTCCTTCGTTGAAGCAGAGTCAGACAAAGCGGAGAGTACGTTCTAAGTTGTCAAGAAATAAGTAAAGTATTTCTTTGCCAATGATGCCACATGCACTTGGGACTCTGAATCATTTCGTCATGGACAACTTTTGTTTATCCATTCCAGAGTTGGCCAAAGCGGCGATTGGAATAAAAAGCGGAGTGAAATGCCGGATGGATTGTGGACCGTGTTTGTCAGAAAAAGAGTTCTTTTTGTCAGAGTCGAAAAGATGATACAGAACATAGCTAGCTGGGGTGTTTGGTTCTTAGACCACATTTTAGTCTCTGTCCCATCGAATGTTTGGACACATGTATAGAGTATTAAATATAGATTAAAAAAATAACTAATTACACAGATTACGACTAATTTGCGAGACGAATTTTTTAAGCCTAGTTAGTCCATGATTTTATTAATGTGGTGCTATAGTAAATATGTGCTAATGATGGATTAATTAGGTTTAATAGATTCATCTCGTAAATTAGTCTACTCTTGTGTAATTAGTTTTTTAATTAGCTCATATTTAGTCCTCCTAGTTAGCATCTGAACGTCCGATATGACACGGACTAAATTTTAGTCTCTGAATCCAAACACCGTTATAGTCTTAGTGCCGCGAAACAAACCCAGCATTCACAGAACGCACCGAGCTCCAAAGTAACTTTTTTTTTCCAGAAATGTTATATAACACACGTGTATTTTTACGCAAAAAAAACACATTAATTTTTTTAGCACAAAAAACACACACCGAGCGCACGCGGTGGCAGCAGCAGTGCGCTTTCTGCGCCTCGACTGGCTCATTGTCAAACAGTGCGCAGCACCAGCAGTCAGCAGTCCGCATGGAGAATCGCGCCCTGGCTCAAAGGCCAGGGGAACACGACGTGACGACCCATGACGAACGGTGAAGGCTGTAATTTATTATTTGAAGAAGACTACTGGCCAGGGGAACACGACGTGACGACCCATGACGAACGGTGAAGGCTGTAATTTATTATTTGAAGAAGACTAAAGATGGAAGAAGGCTAGAGATATAAGAAGGTGAAGGCTGTTGGATCTTAATCTTATGGTGAAAAAAAAATTTAAGTGTTGAACATGGTTGTCCAATACGCAAACTCTTTTTTCCCCACATAAGTAGCTCATTATACACGAAAGAAGAAAAATATATACATAAATAACAAGGGGACTAGAGAGACAAGGACGACAAAAGAGGTAATATGTACAGTACACACCAGGCCAAGCTCACAAAATTAACATGAACGAGACTAAGAGAGATTGCCCATCAGAGACACAGAGACTACAGAACAGAGTCTGTATTACGCAGTGGTTAGCAGGGCAAGGACGACAGAGCCAAATGCACGTACGCACGCAACAAAGCACATGCTCAATTCTATCGCCATTACTTCCGTCTGACAAGGTTAATCCTATCAACATGACAGCGCCGCCGGCCGATCGCGGGTGACGAATAAAGCTCATGGAAAGAGCGTATCCCGCACGTCGGCGAACGCCGCGAGGATCGCCGGGTAGTGCCGCGGCGAGTTGAGCACGAGGTACGTCTCCAGCAGCCGCTCCGCGCTGTGGTCCCCCTCGCCGTCCCCGCCGGCAGCGGGCCACTCGGCGGCGATCATCTCTTGCATGGACTTGCGGAAGTCCTCGTACGGGTCGGCGGAGCGCTTCACCACCGCGAAGCCGCCGTCCGTCGCGGCGGACGCCGTGGAGCCACGCGGGAGCTCGAAGCTGTACCGGCAGCTCTGCGACGCGCCGCGGCGCCGCGCGGCGGAGGCCGGTGCCGGCGGCGCGCGGCACGGGCCCGAGACGGACGCGCGCGCCCTGGTGGTGGTGGTGTTCTTGCGCGGGCAGTTGTAGAAGTCGGACGAGTCGGACGAGAAGCTCCGCGACGAGAAGAGGTTCCTCGAGTCCTCGTCGTACTCGTCGTCGGAGGACGAGCTGCTGACCAGCCGGCGCAAGGCGCTGTTGGTGTTGGTGCTGGCCCGCTCCTTCCACCTCGCCACCGGCGGCAGCGGCGGCAGGTGCGCCACGAACGGGGACGACGGCGGGCACTTGCGGCCCTCCCACTCGCCGCCGGTCTCGTGCGGCAGCCCGCCGGCGGCCGTGGACCGCCGCTCCGCCTTCCTGCCGGCGTCCGCGGCGTCGAGCGCGAGGAGGGACGGGTCGGCCGCGTCGACGGAGCGGCGGCCCGCGCAGTCGATGGTGATGTGGACCCGCGGCGCGGAGAGGGACAGGCGGCGGTCGACGATCCCATTCCCATTCCCACCCCCACCCCCGGGCTGCTTCTTGCCGCTGCCGAGGCGGGAGTAGGACGGGAATGCCAATGGCGGCGGCGGCTTCGCCTCGCCCTCGTTGTCGCGGCGCTTCCTGCCGCCGCCCCCCGCGCGCCGGGAGAACACCGAGAGGATCGCCGCGAGGCGGTGCTTCAGCTTCTTGCGCCCGGTGCCGGCACCAGCGCCCCGCGCGCCGGATTCCTCCATGGCCTCGCGAAGGTGCATGCGCTCTTGCTTGATTCCGCCCGCCGGTTGCCTTGCCTCTGAGCGTGCGTGCGCGGCGTGGGGTGTTGTGGTCTGTGGAGAGAAGGCGCAGGCGTTCGCGGGAGCGGGTGTTGGTCTATCGCATTCGTGCCGGGCTAATGCGGCCTCGCGGGCGCGGCTTTAACCGCCCGAGCCGCGAGCTAGGAACAAAAAACCGCCAGGTCCGGCCGCCCAGGTCTCCAGACAGACAGAGACATGGTGCCGTGGTAGGAGTGGGCAACCTCGGGTCGTGGGCGGTGGGCGCGCTCTCGCTTCGCTCGCTCGCTCGCACGTAACGTAAGTGGGGAAGAAGAGATGGCGCCGTTACGGCCGTACGGGTACGGTCACCACGTCGTGCGCGGCCGCCGGATGCCGTATTCGCTGTATCCCCAGATGCGTTTACTAGTCTTCCTGGATTTAGCTTATGAACAAGGAATACGTACAAGACTGGTTCTTCGTGCCATGCTAATGGGGCGATGCGTTGCTTGTGCTGCAGTGCGTCGCATTGCATGGGGCCGGGCGTGAGCGGCTCGTGACTCGTGAGCGCCGCGCTGCGTGCACGTGGAACGCTGCGTGTTTTCGTCGGAGTCAGCTGGTTGAAAGTAAGCTTTCCGTGAAGGGAGGGAACAGCTACAGCTTTGTGATCGCAGACTGGCTCAAAACAGAACACACAGGTGCAAGTGCAAGGCAGGCGTTGGGCCGCAACACAGTTTGGGTAAAGTAAAGACACGGGACTAGATTGATCAGTTGGCTGTGTCTACTGTCTACTTGCTGCTTTCCATGCGATCGACGGCCCTTTCTGCAAGGCTGCAACTGCGCCCCCCCCAGACCCCAGTTACTGTGCATGACTACATTGGATTGGAGCCGGCGAGTACCGGGCATTGACTACGGCAACTCCACTCACCACTCTGCAACTGTACACCACTGCGGCGGCACAACTGTCTACTAGTATAAAAAGGGCGTACATGCTCTGTGCATGGTCTGAGAAAGGGTGTCAGTGACGAGTTTTATCCTCGTCTGTGCAATGCGAGGAGACCGCGACTCGAACTCGGGACTTTCCGATCATAGACGGTAAGACTCTACTGCTTCCACCAGACCCGCCCTTCAACCGTCTACTAGTATAAACGTTCCAAAAAAACAAGAAACAAAAAACAAAAAAAAACTGTCTACTAGTATACTACAAGTACGTACTTTACCGTACCATTACGCAAGTAACTGAAGCGTTGAACGATTCCTTGCAGCCTTGCTTGCACACACCACCAAGCATAAAACAACACCTTGTTAGCGTGCTGTTTCTCCATGGCATCAGTACGCGCTGATTGCATTGTTTAGCGGCGAATGCGTGCTCCAGCTGTGGTTAGGCAGGTGAGCTGCTCTCTTGGATTATACAAGCATCTATCTATCACGTAGACGGCGCACGGCTTTTTAAGACGTGGCCGTAATACGGACAAACATGTGTTTTTTTAAGAGGAAGACATGGGTGTCAGAACTTTAAACTATATATAGGTGTAGGACAGGTGGACTACCGAAAACCTATGGTTTCACCAGGATCAACAAAATTACAGCCAAATTTGCCTGTAAACATTAGATATATGATCAGCATTCCGTCTCCAGGCAAACCTGTACCGGTCCACCGGCTCTTCTCTCAGGTATATTTTACGTAAATAAGACACTGTATGATAAAAGGGGATACCAATAATGTGGGGCTCTCAATACATTCTGTATCTGTACACAACAAAGCCATTTCTTAACAGGTCAAGTTCATGCACCTTCTGCCATTTGTATGCTGCAGGGTCCAAGGGAGCACATAAGTAACAAACAAAAAAGTCAGATTCCCGCTGATGATTAGCTGACACCAGGGTATATTAATAATTTAACCCCACAGCATGCACAAACCTATAATCAGAAGGGAACAAGGGGAAAGCATTGGGATTGTACGTGTACACAATTGAAAAAAACCCAGGATCAGCTGATTTTAGCACCTTGTCTGCATTCCCAGTGTGTTGATTGGGTAATCATGTACAGGGGTCATATTGGACAGTTATAACAGCTCAAAAGGCGGATTAGTTGGTGCAAAGGCCTGATTGCGGAGGTGCCGAATGCTCATGCATCAATGAGACAGTGCTCTGTATGCCGTTTCAGTTGCTTCGATCCGGTTTAGTTATCATTGCATCTCAATGCTTGAGCCAATAATTCCTAAGCTGAGACATGTGCAGGAGTATCTCATCGCGGCCCTGGTTGGTCACGCTGCTCGTCATGATCCAAGGAGGCGCAGCCTCGAAGTATTCACGGATTAGGCTCTGGAAAGTTTCCACGTTTTCTTCAGGTCTCCTGCCGCCATTCTTCTTCTTCTTGCGCTTGTCACATTTTGTGAACACAAGGGTCATGGGAACCTGAACAGAATGTGGATAAACCATTAAAACTAAACAGTGACAGATTTATTGCTCAACAACCTATAAATAATCCTCACATGGGTAAACAATAATGCATGTTTGATGCAGATGTGATGGCAAGCACATTTACTAGTTACTACATCTGACTGTACAGAAGTCCATCCATTACTGTATGTCTGAAAAGGAGTATGTTAGTTGGTGTCCCAAGGACCATGGCTCATGCCAACATAGGTCGTCCAACGAGAATTATTTTGCACTAGATTGCAGGAAAACAGAAAAGAGACTAGGTGAAATAATGGTTCGTGGTGAAGGCAGCAGGACAGAAGAGCATAAGGAGGTGGGGCTGTTAATTGGTCCCTGCCCAAAGAGGATTATTTTGCACTAGATTGCAGCAAAATAGAAATGAGAGTAGCCGAAATAATGGTTCGTGGTGAAGGAAGCAAGGACAGAAGAGCATAACTGCATAAGAAGGTGGGACCGCTAATTGATACTGACTGGGTAGGACAACCGGTCCAGGGTTTGAGAGTTGAGGCCTGGTTGCGAAGGGTGGGTGGCTGTGGGCACTGGAGCACTGCAGTATTTACGCGAAGAATGGAACTGGATCTATGCCCAGGACAGGAAAAGGTAAAAAAAGGCATGAAGCTAACACCTTTTCAGAACTTTTTAGTACAGTGTACTAGTATATGTCGGACTGTTACCAGATCCTTTTCCTTTTTACTTTGTATAGTCTTATAAATTTTAAAAATGAGGTAGGGGGTCCAGATTCCAGAATTAAGCTGCACTCTGCAGACTTCGTTGGGTTTTGAAAAGGATAGCACAAAATACAAACAGCAGGCTACATCATAAACCCAATGGCAAAATGCAGAAACAGAGAGCCCATTGCAATTATGTCCTAAATGATCGAATAATTTCATGATAAAAAAAACTTAGGACTTGCCAAGTTAAGTTCTTTGTGTGAGCAAATAAGTCAGTAATAACAAATTCTTGGTTTGCTTTGTCCCAGGACGTCAATATGCCTTCCAAGTTCTAACTCAAACCTCTAGGAAAAGATTGATTGCTGTTGCCTAAAGTCTAATACAGTGCCACATTTGTTCTATTGGACAAGTATACATCTTTCATTATGGTGAATCAGTCAATCAAAGTTAACTTTGACTAACAAGAACAGATAGCATCCATACACATTGTGTGTGAAAGCTAAAATGATTGTAAATAAATCTGGTTCAGCTTATTGCTAGAATCATGTGCACACAAGATTTTCAACTTGACAAACTGGGATATTTCAGCCTTTAGACTTCAGCAGCATTATTTTCTATCGCTCAGATCAACTAGATTATCTACTAACAATATCAAAGAGCACTCCTAATGCATATGGATGAAAGAATGATGGTTAATTAGTTCATAAATTGGAGTTCAGTCGTTTCAGAAGTATGCTTACCTTGTTTTGACCAAGCCAACTAGCATAGTCAAGATCAATCTTCTTGGCAGGTATACTTGCATCTATAAGGAGAAAAACAGATACCAAATTCTCCCTACTGAGAAAGTAATTTCTGGTAAATTCATCCCAATTGGTACGAGCCTCCTGTGGTGCAGAAGCATATCTGTTCAATAAAAGCTCTTGTTAATGCAAGAAAATGGATAATATCTCGACTAAATATATCCTCCAACTAATGGGATGCAAATTTATTTTCTATATTTGTGAATTCATGTCTCACTGTTATACATATGACAAGTAACAGGTAGTCTGATTAATTTGCCCAAAGAAAAATCCAAGATCATGTAGCAACGTAGAGTTTTTTAGATATAGATCGAAGTCAAATACATAAAAATATTAGGCACAGACATTCTCAGTCAATATTGAGTCTGTAAAACAAACTTTTGAACTCACAAACACCAATTTGATGACATGGTGTTTTTCACATTTAGATTGAACTATAAAACCGTATCTCATTCATGCATATACTAACAATGCAAGATGTTTCATAATCTTATCAAATGAAAAACTCTTTCTTACATTCTTACTAGTTTCTTGGACAGACCATGCATTGGCCTTTATTGCCAGATCCATTCCAGTAATATTTGCAGTAGCAAGGCTCTGCCCTCCCCCCTCTATTTATCCAAGAGATGGAAGGGCAGAGCTCTTTTTTGGTGAAATAAATAAAGAATAAAGTCAAAAAGATAAGTCAAAAAGGGTTTGATTAGGATTGTTTAAGCAACTCCCGTAATTCTTAACCCCTTGCCAATTGATTCTGACTTGTTTTAGAGGATTAAACATGTAACATCATATGACACCTCATCCATTTCTATGTGAAGAATATTTTCAACCATAAGAAAATATAAATACGTTCATCTAAATGTTTTTTTTTTAAACTACTAGTAAAACTAGCCAACTTGCTTGGGACTGAAAGGCTATGTTGTTGTTGTAGTAAAACTAAAAGTCTGCTGGTCAGTAGTTTACCCATAACCAGGCAAGTCAACAAGATACCAGCTGTCATTTACTTTGAAATGATTGATACACTGGGTCTTCCCTGCAATAATGAAAATAACCAACAAAATTAACGAAATGAAACAAGCTTCTCTGTACAGTTACTGCTGTTACCTTTATTAACTTTCTGCTGTACAGATGCAGTATATCTCCAAAGTGTAAAACCAAAGGTGCACAAATGATCAAGCCGGAAGAACCGAAGAAGACTAGGTTGTGAATTTGCAGAGATATTTTCTAGAGATAAAATTGATGCCAGAGCATAATTTAGTGGATTTTAGAGATAACTAGTTATAATCCCTAACCAGACAGTTTTGTATTCTCACATGGGACAATAGCACTTAGAAGTTCGAAGTAAGAAGCTGGGGAAAAGTAGTCTCAAATTCTAGTTCCATGTGATGGTAGCTCTTAAATAAAGCTAAACATGTGAACAGAGTACCTGGTTGACAAGAGCTTCCAAAAGATAAGCATTACAACAAGAAATGGTATTTAGATTTTAGATAAAGCCAGGACAACACATATGGCCATGGTAAACCAAAGGGAGTTCAACTTAACAGCAACTCCAAGAGCCTCTCTAAAATTCAATGTCTATATCTCTATTTGGAGAGCCATCCCGTGAATATTCTCTCTGTATATCTTGTGTCTCCAATGGAATCTATAAGATCCGTTCTCTATACTCCAATGGCTTATCATAATTTTCCTTATGTGAAAAAGGTCATGATAGAACTACCATATATTGAATTTAGAGAGCGATGTAGAGAATTAATGGAGCGAGAAGGATGATTTTGGAGAATGGAAAAAAATGAAGAGTGGTTTAGAAAGTCTATTGGAGCCTTGTATTTTTGTTTTCTAAATTTTCTAATAAAGAGCCATATAGAGGTTCTCTTGCAAATGTTCTAAGGGGTGTTTTGTTTGTGGAATAGATTAGTCCATCATTTTCTCACTTAAATTTTTATTTGGTTGTCGAATGGAATGAGTTGATCCATCACTAACTCATTCCTCATAAGCTAATAATTAGTATAAGCATGAAGAATAGAGTCATTTCACCAAATTTGAGGGATGGACTCATGATGCACCACCTCATCTAGGATGGACTGATTCCTCAGACCAAACACAATTCAAACTGCAGGAGCAACGGGCTATCTCAATTCCACAAAACAACGCTTCCTTCAAACACAACTGCGCGAATTCACAGATTCTCCCGACCGTTCACGGTTTCACCAACTCTGACAGTAGCTACAGCTACCGAAACCGATGCACTATCACCTTCAGATTCACTTCCTCAACAAGTAGGACCTCTGTTAACCACTAATCACTAAATCCTAAACTCGATAACGCTGTAGAGAGAACCGTACAAGGCAATGATCCAGGCAAAGCAAAAACTTACCAGGCTTCTTGGAGGTGAGTGCAAGGCGCTTGCGGCGGACAAGCGAGTTGAGCAGCGACGATTTGCCGACGTTGGACCGGCCAACGAGTGCGAACTCCGGTAGACCGTCCCGAGGGCAGTCATCGGGACGCACGCTGCTCTTCACAAAATCTGCGTTGACCACCTGTGCGTCACCGCGCGCGTATGGGCCCAGCACGATGTTGGAGCCCTTAAGTACCCGTGCGCTCACGGCGTCCTGGTCCCCCGTATCCACGGTTGCCCCGGGCGGCACGAAGAGGCGGTCGAGCGGGAGCTTGGCCTGCACCTTCCCCTGGGACGCCCCCTCGTCGTCGGACTGGTCGACGGTCTGCGGTGCCGCGAGGTGGGACGGCGCGGAGAAGCGCGGCGAGAGGGAGAGGCGGAGCGGCAAACGGGAGGGGCGGAGGGTGGTGGAGGTGTGGGTGGAAGGAACGAGCAGTAGGCGAGGGAGGAGGCGGTGGTGGAGGAGCATGGCCGCCGGCGGCGGTCGGGGTTTTTGTGTTTTTGGAGGCGGGGAGAAGAAGTGTGAGGCGGGGGTTTGGAGGAGAGTGGAGTGAAGGACCTGCGAAGAGGATTGGGTGGGACCAGAACGGAGATTGCTGGACGTGAGCCGTCCGATTGAAAACACTGTAGACAATTGGATCTGACTCAATTTTTGCATATTACTGCACTTCACATTAGATGCCAACTCCGATTTTATTTTTATTGAAGAAAAAAGCAAGTATATTCTAAAATATATTTCATAGAATACTTTTGCTGAGTCGTATAAAGTTGACAACTATGTGATAGGTAAAGGTACATGTTTGCCACATTATATTTATTAGTCACTATCCGCGCTTCGCTGCGGGTGATATGCTTGGTTATAGGAAAATTTTTGAGAAATATGGCTCGTAAGTTTAATATGTTTTCTTATCGTGTTGGTACAAAGGTTGGTCTCAATATTGTAAACGAACATAGATGTTGGCTGTCATTACATGGTGCCTATTTTAGACCAGCAAATCAATGACATGTCACTGAAAAGAAGTATTTGATGGAGTTGAACTCAAGCAACTAACACACTTAGATTTAAAGCACAACATTAGATAGAATTACATTATAAGTGGAAATAAAAAAACTACAACACAAGTACTTCTCCTAACGCGAGGGTTTACAAAAAAGTGAATTAGGATCCACTCCCCTTAGACGAAACTACAACACGCATCCAACAACTACGGACGACAACAACGGTAAGAGTACAATACAGGAAGACAGCGACGAAAAGCACTACTACTACGGGTACAACATCCCAAGGCAACTAATCTACCTTGGAACCACGCATCTTTATTCCTGTGCTCGGCGGATTCTTCTACCGTTCTGGCTATGGATCTGCATCTTCTCGTGGCAATGGCTAAGTGAGAGGAACTAAGAGTTCTGCTTCTAACACTTCCGAAGGTGGAGGTGCTGACGGTTCTGCATCACCGGTTCTCCTTCTTTTCAGACGGGTGGATAGGGATCCCCTCCAAGATCGGGGCATCCTGCCTTTCATCAACCAGCGTCCTCCGCTTGGCCCTAGTGAACAGATAGGCCTCACCTAGCTGATGAACATGCCGATCTTCGGCCTCCTTCAGAGCTTCTAACATGGCAGTCTCCTGCCTCTTAGCAGCTGCAGCACTGGCATGCACTTCGATGAGCTACACCTAGAGCATCCGAGTGAAGATCTCGGCTTCTTCGGCGCGCCGGAGGCACGCCCTCAGCTCCAAGGCTTGCCGGTCATACTGCTCATCCAGAGCAAGTAGGTACGTGGTCAAGTGCACCATGGTAGGACTATCTTCTTGCGCATCCCGCCCTTGCAAAGCCTCCATGCGAGCCCTCCATGCCCGCCGATTCCTATCAAGGGTGGAAAGAACCTCATGGGGGTACGGGCAATGGGCTCTTCATAAGCTGGCAAAGATACCGCAAGGCTTTGCGGGCCACAACCTGGTAGGTGTCGGTGAAGCTAAACCCGATTGCGGTCACACTCCAGGCTTCGGTGATGTCGGGGAACTCTTCACTCTTCCCAATGTAGACGGTAACCTCACACCGATCGATGCCATGCTTCTCATACTCACGACCCTCATACTCGGGATGATCTTTGACTCCGAGCTTTTGCAGGGTGGCATGTAGGATTCTAGGAAAACCCTCAATGTTCAGGCAGTAACTACTAACCCAGGCTCCTGCCATTTCTGGCGGTGGCTACAAAGAAGGGCTGAGCAAAAAGCTTGCTCAAAGGGAAAACCTAAGCGAGCTAAAGTGCGCCGAGCGGTGGTACCAATGGCTAAGCCAGACTCTGCTTATAAAGGCGGAGCGGTCTGTGGTCCTAGCGCGGTTCACTAGGGTTCCTGTGCGGGATCACTACGAACGAATCGACCAAATTCCGCGCGTTCGAGGCGAGTGACGTGCGGTGCCATTGCTGAGTAGTACGACTACAGGGCAAGGATCCGACAAGAGCGTAGAAAAGGGGTACGAGGAGACGTGGGTCACTACTGATGTGACTCACGGACGAACGCAGAGCACAAAGCCACAGTGCAGACCTAACTCTGTAACAAGAATGAGTAGGCCATGCACACTACGACATGCGTGACACCTATGGATGGCGTATCTGCCAGCAATACGGCACAATAATGCACAAACAGGATATGCATTAATGCACGTCCTATGCGTCCGAGGTGAGCGATGTCCGAGGCCATTAATGACTAATACGGCTGCAAGCCAAGGCTCCGATAAGAGCCCAAAAAAGAGTGCGGGGAGACTTGGGTCATGGTAGGCGTAACCGCAGGCGACACAAAGCACAAAGCCACAAGGAACAAGCGCCTCTACAAGCATGGATGCAGATGCAATTATGGCAGTTGTAGTAATGTCGACCAACCCCAACCACCGACCATCTCGGGAGCAACGTGCACACAACCCAAGCCGTGTCTTAGATGCATGGATGCATGTGTAAGTACAAATGGTCCTGCATGGTTGGTGAATTATTTTTATCTGATGGTAAGGAGGAGAGGTATTAAACGTGTCCACCTGCCCGGCTTGTTTTTATCTGATGGTAACATGAAGGGGAGGCATCAAATGTGTCCACCTGCTGTTGACCCACCCTGCATAGGTGAAGATGTCCAGTGCTTTCAAACTTACTTAGTGCATTTCTGGATACCTTAGGGAATGGCTTCGGACACTGCTCGTTTTGTGCGCGTAAAAATCCTGACGCTTTCCTTTTATTGGTCTCCGCGCTAGACTAAATAGTGGATTGCGCCAGGACCAATGACCGCTCCACCATTACAAAAGGGCAGTGGTGCTCAAAGGAAAAGCTAAGCGAGCTAAAGTGCGCCGAGTGGTGGTACCAATGGCTAAGCCAGGCTCTGCTTATAAAGGCGGAGCGGTCTGTGGTCCTAACGCGGTTCACTAGGGTTCCTGTGTGGGATCACTATGAATGAATCGACCAAATTCCGCGCCTTCGAGGTGAGCGACGTGCGGTGCCATTACTGAGTAGTACGACTGCAGGGCAAGGGTCTGACAAGAGCGCAGAAAAGGGGTACAAGGAGACGTGGGTCACTACAGGCGTGAACCACGGGCGAATGCGGAGGACAAAGCCACAGTGCAAACCTAACTTTGGAACAGGAACGAGTAGGTCATGCACAATACGACACGCGTGACACCTATGGATGGCGTATCTGCCAGCAATGCGGCACTATAATGCACAAACAGGATATGAATGAATGCACGTCCTATACGTCCTTTCACTGTTGCCAACATATAGAAAAACTGGTCTTAGCTTTTTGGCACATCGTTCTCTCCCAGTTGGCGACCAACCCCAACCACCGACCACCTCAGGAGCAACGTTCACACAAACCAAGCCGTGTCTTAGATGCATGGATGCATGTGTAAGTACAAATGTTCCTGCATGGTCGATGAATCGTTTTTATCTGATGGTAAGGAGGAGAGGCATTAAATGTGTCCACCTGCCCGACTTATTTTTATCTGATGGTAGCATGGAGGGGAGGCATTAAATGTGTCTACCTGCCCGACTTGTTTTTATCTGATGGTAGCATGAAGGAAGAGGAGAATTGAGGTGATGCCTTGACGACTTGGCCCGTACGTCGGACATCGGCCCATCGCGAATTCTTTTAACACTTTTTATAAACTAATTTTAAATCTAACACTGTTTAATCCCCCCCCCCAAAACTAACACTTCTGCCCGCGCCTGCCCGCGCTTCGCTGCGGGTGATGTGCTTGGTATAGAAAAAATCTTGGGAAATATAACTCATATGTGTAATATGTTTCCTCATCGCGTTGCTACGAAAGGTTGGTCTATTTGGTACATTAAATGAGAAAATATAGGAAGGAAAGGTAACCTGGTTTTTTTTATTACAATGTTGTAAACGAACATAGAGGTTGGTTGTCATTACATGGTGCCTGTTCTAGGCCAGTAAATCAATGACATATTAGTGGAAAGAAGTATTTGATGGAGTTGGGCTCAAGCAACTAACATACCTAAATTCAAAGCACAACATTGGCTAGGATTATATTATAGGTGGTAAGAGCGAAAACTACAACACAAGTACGTCTCCTAACGCAAGGGTTTACAAAAAAGTGAATTAGGATCCACTCCCCTTAGGCGAAACTACAACACATTTCGTAAATCTGAAATTACACGAAAGATTACACGACGTCGAACACTAAATTACACCGGGATTTAAAGTTACATGGTTAAGAGCAACATAGGACAACGAAGGCTTACTCCAGAAGTCGGAATAGACGAGGGCAATGGAGAAACAATAAGATAATGATTATCCAAAATATGACGTATGACCAACAGATCCAAAAACAGGAGACTGAGAAGTAAAACATTGTGAACCCTAAGACCAAACTAACCAACGGTAGACTTGAACTTCTTAAAAAACCAGACCCCTTCTTCTCAGATTACACCATCGCCTCTGTCAGAGGAAGCTAGTTCCACAATGACGACTGGATCTCGTAGCTCTGCTTCGGATTCGAGAGGGGTGGGGATGAAGAAGAAGAGCAAGGACCAAGGGCATCTTATAGTGGCGAACGGAGATGGGGCGCAGTGCACTGGAAGTGGAGACGGCATGGATGGAATACATTGTCGGTTCACGCTGTGGGGATAAAGTCGGCCATGGCGCGCTCCTGCGAAGGGGGGGGGGGATAAAGGAGAGGAGAGAGGGTTCGCTAGACGAGGGAGGCGTGCGGACGGCCATGTCCCCAAAAGGAGAAAGAAGGGGGGTCCGGTAGGGGGACGAGGGCGAGGATCAAGAGCGGACCAGAGGCTAGGAAAAGGAGAAGCGCACAGTGCACGAGGACGGCGAGTGCGGAAAAGTTATTATTCGAGTAGTCTGGAGTGATCGAAACGCTTAAATTGACGCAATGTCCCAATCCTAGTGTCCGGTTTGACCGCGCTACGCACGCATCGACACCTACGGACGCTGTCGATACTGGGACCCACTTGCGTTCAGCTCTGGTTTGGCTATGCCGCACTCGCCTTGTTCACTCGGACAGTTCGTTTTCTCTCCTTTTCCCGCACCCTGTTGGCTCTCGACTCTCGCCCTCGCCCCCATACCGGACCCCTCCTTTTTCTTCTTTTGGGGCACGGCCACTCGCACGCCTCCTCGTCGAGCGAACCCCTCTCCCCTCCTTTTTCCTCCCTCCACTCAAGCTCGCGCAGGGAGCGCACCATGGCCGACGCTCTCCCCACCTCGTGACCTGCCTTGTTCACTCGGACAGTTCATTTTCTCTCCTTTTCCCGCACCCTGTCGGCTCTTGACTCTCGCCCTCGCCCCCGTACCATACCCCTCCTTTTTCTTCTTTTGGGGCATGGCCGCTCGCACGCCTCCTCGTCGAGCGAACCCCTCTCCCCTCCTTTTTCCTCCCTCCACTCAAGCTCGTGCAGGGAGTGCACCATGGCCGATGCTCTCCCCACCTCGTGACCCGCCAGTGTTTTTCTTCCACGGACAAATTTACATTTTGTACCAAGGCAATGAGATCAAGGGCTTTTCTGTACGAAAGCATAATGAATGTGGATGGTGATATGTATAGTTTCACTCGAGATAGAAAATGGTTGTCTTAGTTGAGTTGTCAGCTACTCCAGCCGCAATAGCCATGTAAAGAATTGCTACTACTCCGAGATAAGCAGTTCCACGTGTTCAGTGTCAAGACAAATTGCAGGCAAAGAACCTAAAAGAACTTTAGCCAAAAAAGGAAAAGATAAGCAGCTGTTCAGTGTCGAAAGAAATTGCAAGAAAAAAAAACTCTCAACATCTATGCATAGGATATGTTGTAGGATGATGCAACTATTTGGCCGTGGCATACCTATATACCTTTTTTTAATCAAAAATGTTAACATGGACATGAGGATCTCTGATGTGCCGTGACGGCCAGCTTCTTTGGATTCAGGCATCCAGAGTTCGGATGCTAGTTCATACAGTGATGTCCAAACGCTATTTATAAACACAAGATTGTTCATTACACAGCACAATAAGTTGTGAACCAAAAAATTATTTCTGAAACCTGATACTGTTGAAAGGAGTGTCCTGTAAACATGCACATAGAGAGAGTGAGAGAGTAGGCTATGAAATTAGACATCGTAACTTGAACCACAATTTTTTTTGCTACATCTTATTAATAATTTCATTTACCAAAAGGTAGCATGGGTCACTAAGTTTTAGATTGATACAATTAGAAGAGATCTGATACTTTGGGTTCGACAAAACACGTTAAGCTATCAGATTAATAAGGAACGCAATGGTATTAGCCTTGACCTTTCCCTATATATCATCTAGTTGATGATGTTTGGCAAGTAAGCTAAGACCATGTAGGATCTGTATTGCCAGTCTATATATATATATATATATATATATATATATATATATATATATATATATATATATATATATATATATATATATATATATATATATATATATATATATATATATATATATATATATATATATATATATATATATTGGCATCTGACCAATGCATTGTATGTTCTACGGAAAGCAACTAACTATCGTAGGATAGGAACATTACCTGTCTTATCAAATATTCAAGGGGAATTCGCTCTTAGGCTGACCAATGTATTCTATGTTCTGACAGGTAAATATTGGGGAAATTACTGAAAATTTTGAAACAATGTATGTTGCCTATTCTATCACCAATTTTGTGAAATTACTGCGAAAATATTGTATCATCCAGCTAAGGTGTGCAAACCTTTGGCATGCTTCGCGCCCATGAGCCTTCTTTTTCTGCAATAAGAACGGCAATAAGCTAAAAATGTTAGATATTTAGGAACAATCGTTATGCGAGATAAATGTTGTATTACAATGAAGCAAAAAATCCAAAGACAGTTCTGTTCTTCGCTTCGCAAGCATTCAGCATTGTGATTTAGCATAAGAAAATGCA
Organism: Miscanthus lutarioriparius; assembly: GCA_904845875.1. Taxonomy (NCBI): domain Eukaryota; kingdom Viridiplantae; phylum Streptophyta; class Magnoliopsida; order Poales; family Poaceae; genus Miscanthus; species Miscanthus lutarioriparius. The sequence goes on from CAJGYO010000005.1 coordinate 31,131,330, forward strand.
AGTTCATTTCCTTGTGTTGGATCAATTAGTAAGGCCATTTCTTTTTGTACTATCCTTGAAGATTATGTGTTCACATCACTGAATCTGAATTGCCAGAAGTAAGCCTATTTTTGTGACGTAAATTATGAATTGACATTGCACTTCGGCCTCTCAGTTTGAATATACTAACAACCCATCAAAAGAGTAAATAGGAGGCAAAAAGTTGGTATAAATTACCAGTTTCGAAGCTATTCCAGTATGTTACTTTAACCCATCCTTTTTTTTGCCTCATTCCAACTGCATAAAAAAAGATGTTAGGTGGCTAGATGCTTAGCATATTCAAAGTACGTGAGGCATATACAGCAAACAGGGAAAACCCAGTTCATTGTTATGACATGTTTATAATGCTCGGTGCATACAGAAGGGATGCGGCATCAATAACATATTGTTAAGTGCAAATTCTAAAAAAAAGTAGTTCTTTATTTCCTACCTTCTCTGAGGTATAATCTTGCATATTATCACATAGGACATTCAGGAGTTGTAGAACCTGAAGCTCACTGAGCCTGCACCATATATAGAACCAAGCATATAAATACAAAAGTAAGCAATGAAATATGTGTATATGGTAGATAAGTATGTGAGGCCACACGATGCTTGTGAAGAACTAAAGATGGACTGGTCTCCTTGTGGAATGTTAATTAAGGGATAATTCCAATAAATATTTGTTCAGTAAATATGTATGTGGCATGCAATTTTTTTTACCTGTAATCACTGTCATTCGCCTCCCTCCGACCTTTACAATTTAAGCGGCTGTGCAAGGCCAAGTGATTTGTCGGCGTCTCCTGCATTAGAGGATTCAGGAACGCCCAAAAATTGATGGAATGGTGCACCAAGAAACTAATATAATAATATGCTGCTAAGATTATGGAATGTTTGCTATGTGAATTGGGAAAAGAATTCGTATCTGGCAAAGATAGTAAAAATACTATTTAATCGAAATAAAACCGTAATCAGCATTGCGAAGAATGGCTGGAAACTCGGAATCACTAAATTAAAGGTAACTGAGAGAGAAGCTATTGATTCACTTACACTCGAAATTCCAATCTCTAGGTCCGCCTGGAAAGAAGATGAAGAGACACATCAGAATGTATAAAGTGTGCATCACAAATTGCTGGAACAAAATGCAAGATACTGAAAGACAAATCCCATTTACCCGACAATAGATAGGCAAGAAGAGGTAGTGGCCTATGTCATGGAACTCAAAATTGAGTTTTCCAAACAAACCGGTGTATTTCCCACTACCGAGTCCAAAGATCTCGTTAATCCATTCAGGATGAGGACAAACCGGCCTCTAGCGATGGCGGTGGTAGGCGGGGAGGCAAGATATCTGCCCCCCAGCAGCAGTTAGGGCACCAAAACCGGGAGGACCACGTTGAGGACGCTGGTTGGTGAGAACGGGCGACAGACGGGATACGCTGTGGCGCAGATCGAGGTTGTGGCGGCGAAGCCTACAAACATGGGTAGGCGTATTAGCATAGCAACCATTATTAGCAAGCATACTCCTTTTGGACATTTCATCGAGCACCGCAATGGCATGAACGTTAAGGGCCGAGGAGGCAGTGATTGGGGACCATGGGTGATGGAGAGGAAGGAGAACGCAGAGGAAGAGGCGATGGCGAGGCGAGCACGGTGAAGACGAAGACGAACCCACAAAATCGGACGGCCACCGAAGTGGTGGTAGCGACCAACGACATGTTGTCGCCGCACCGCTGCGCCGCCGCCAGTTCTGGTTTCGCCCGCAAGCGAAGCTTCAGACACGCCGTGGAGGTCTGGCGGCGGGCCGCCTGCCCGCGGCGGCCGGGGAGGAGAGGAAGGCGGGCGTTAAGCGCCGACGCCGGCCGACTGGAGCGGACACGCCGCAAGCCGGATGCAAAGACGAGAGCATGCAGGAGGCGAGGGCGCAAGGAGAAGCGGAGGGCGAAGTGTGTGTGGCGCCGTCGCCGTCGTGCAACTCGGCGGGCCAGAAGGGGGTGCGGCAGAGGTTGGATGGCCGTGCGGGGATGGATGGGCGAGGAACCTCTGGTAGGATCCGAGGACGCGCGAGACCACTGCACACCACCGCCCCGTGAGGGAGCCGCGCCACCACCGGGTCCTCGCTTACCATTACCGCGCGCCGGTCTGAGGCACGGACCACAGCGCTTATCTTTGGTGCGCCGACACACGCAGCAGAGGATCCACCGACTTCATGGCTGGCGACGCCGCCGCCCCAAAAGTGAAGCGCGAGAGAGAGATCTGCGCGCATGGGGGAGGGAGGCGGCTGCATAACGCCGGGCTTGGCCACGCCGGCTGGCCGAGCCGGCCATCGATGCGGCCGCAGATCCGGAGAGAGGAGAGGGAGAGAGAGAGCGCCCGCCCGCCGCCGCCCGCACCATCCGCGCTGCCGCCTCGTCCTATCCGCCTGGATGCGCCGCCGCGTGGAGAGAGAGAGGCAAAGAGACAGGAGGTCGAGAGCAGAGAGGAAGGAGGCGGCGGGGGAAAACTCACTCGCAGCTCACAGATGCACGCGCTACAAACCACATAAACAGATAGTTTCTGCATGCACGCAAAGCAAGCAAGGGACGTACGCGTACTCGCATGCACACCGACCACCATGCTAATTAGGCACCGGCCATGCATGCCGTCCCCTGCTACGCGCCACCGTCTATTTGCGTGCCGCGTACAATCGTCCACCTGCTTCATCTATCCAACACCGAACGCATGGAGGAAGACTGACGGTGACGCGCTTCATTGAGCCGTAGAATTTCGATCTAACGCACCAACTAAATAGAACGTACGTGGACACTCTGGAAGGCCGCCAATTCGGCGCACCATATATCTGTAATATCATATATTTATACAGAAATCTAATGTTTAAAAGCTTAAGCCCGTTCCCCTAAACTACTTCAGCAGTATTTTTCGGCGAACGAATAATGTTTTCCTACCGTAATGCTCACAAGTCACCGTGACTTCAAGTTAAAGATCCCATCGTCTTCAGAGCATAGAAATTTCAACTGTTCATGTATCCTTCGAGAAATTAGTCCCCATTGAACAGGGCCGGTTAGGCTATTTGAAATTGTCGAGGTACACCAGCTTACTGAACTACCACCAGCGCAATGCAGTGTGTCCTCTCAGTTTATACAAAATATTTATTGTATGTCAATAAACCATAGTTATAGTTACTCATATAAAGACGTTACATACGTTCCTCAAAGGAAAAACACCTGGAACATAGCATGTAGCAACTTAAAAGTGCTTACAAAGAACCGAGTAGCATTATGTTTGTCAAGTTGACATTACCACATCTGGCAATATTGCTTATTTCTTGAAACAAAAGAGTATGAACCCGCAGGTTACGAGAACTTCCTCGGTGGTCTTCCTGCATCCTCATCTTGCATGTGCTGCAACACAGAAACTTTCAAAAGTAAAAATCGAATAGAGCTTAGCCTAATTTCAGCTGGTTATCTTTAACTGATGTTATATCAAATAAAACATCTTTAAACCATTTGCAACTATGACAAATCAGTGCTGTAATGATGCATGTAAAAATGTAAATCTAGCACGACAATATTTTCACCTTAAGGACTTGTTTGGATGCACTTGTATTAGAATCGATCTATGTGTGTTGAAGTGGATTGGGGTGAAAATTTTCCACCCCAATCCACTTCGATACATGTGGATTGAGGTAAATACGAGTGCATACAAACAAAGTACCTTTTCCATGTTATGCAAGATTACAATAACAGAGAGAGAGAGAGAGAGAGCATGTTCATAAGCAATACCCGAAGTGAATATGAGAATGTGCAATTGTCGCTTATTGGCAACTGTGCTGTAGATTGTTTTCAGCTTCAAATTAACAATGTTGGTTCTGTTTTGTTTTGAAGCAACAAGTAGTAAGTCATATTGTTGTGCAATTTAACAAAAGTACACCAAGACCAAAAAAAAGAAACACAATAAGGCAATAAAAGGCTTAACAATCCAGTCCTCTTTCCAAGGGGGCGAACAGGGATAGGGACTACCCTATCACACCTCCACTAACAGAGTTGTGTTTGTGAAAAGCTACATTAAAACTAAGAGTGACATCCCCCTTAACCCATTGTAATCAACATGTTGACAATTGAATAACTTTTGTTGATCGAACATTACTACACAAAGCTTATACTATGAATTCACAAGCTAAGGGATTTGGGACACATTTGGTGTAATATTTGGGCCAGATGCTCAAAGTGTTACAATGTTCTCCACCACTCCGGCGCAACTCCAGGGTAATGCTATATATGGATATGGTTGTTTCTTGATGCTGAACTGGTGACATGGAATGTCTGAGATGCCTTTTGGGGGGGAAAATAATTCCAGTCCTGGCTGATATCACTCATATCATGAACTATATCATATTTAAACTAAGAAACAAGATGGACTTGGACAGCAATGATAGAGCATGCTCTAGAGAGAGATAATCTGAGGGTCAAAGTGGGCAAGGAAATCAACCTTATGCGGTTATACTACCTGAGCAATCAAACAATATCAATTACAACTGTCAGAAAATACTTTTTGGGGAATAATAGATGCATTAATGAATGGTAGTTCAAGTACATATATAGACATGAGCTCGACACCCTCAAGTATACGGTTCTCTACTATCTCACATACAGATATACATCAGCTAACACTCCCCCACAGGCTGAACAGGGAAATGCACCAAGCTACCAACCAGTGGCGGTAACACCAAGCAGTAGTATTTGACACCCTTCAATCAGTGGCAGTCCAATAATCGCCCGTCGGGATCGCGGCGGATATAATTTCAATAACAATTTGACCTCCTCCACTCCCAGCACCCCTGTGTCACTCCCATCCTTTCTCAACCCATGGATGGGAATGGTTCAGGTGTGGCCGCATGGGTTTCCTACTAGCTTGTTGGTATCTTGGGCTTGTGCAACACCGTGGACGCCTCCTGTTCCACATATGCTCACTGCAGCCTACCTGGCACTGCTGGTTTTCCACGCCCAGTTTCTCACACCAGCTAGCGTGCAGCGCCGTTCTAGTATGGTGGTTTTCCCACACAACAGAAGCAGCCTGCAACGTTTTGGCATCCGATGATGTGGTTCTTGGGATCAACAGTCCCTTGCAAACGCTTTCAACACCATGAGTCCATGACATTGACTTGGTCCTGTCCACGGGTGAGTAGTACATGGACCCGGGTGCTTCCTCGCACATGTCGTTAGATGCCAGTATACTCTCTTTTTCTTGCTCACCTTCACCTTCCACTCATTCATCCATCATTGTAGATAATGGGTCTATGCTTCCAGTTACATCTACTGGCTTGTTCTTTTGCTACCGTGCGTGGTCCCCTTTTCGTTCAAAATGTTTTGGTTACTCCAAACATAATTAGAATCCTATTTCTATTTATCGTTTCAGGCCAGACAATAATGGTTCCATTGAGTTTGACCCCTTTGGTCTTTCTGTGAAGGATCTGCGCACACAGAGCATGATTGCCAGGTGCAATAGAACCTGTGAGCTGTGCCCCTTCAGTTGTGCCTAGGCTGTTGCTGCTACCGCACCCACGACCACACTTTGGCATTGTCGACTTGGTTCGCTCATGAAGCCATTGCAAAGATTATTAGTTATACCGCCATGCCATGTAACACAAGTACTAGTAGCAATGAACCTTGGAGTCATGCTCGTCAGCTTAGCCCCCACGTGCAGCTCCCTTTTAGTTCATCGCATTCACGAGCTCTCAATAGTTTTGAGCAACAGTCAGTGAAGGGAGGAAGACCGGAAAGGGTCAGGTTGTGTTGCATCAGAAAAAAAAATACGCATTCCGAACCAGCAATAGGGCAGCATGGCAGATGGTTAACAGGAATAGAAGATGGGAGAGAAACCAGTGGCACATGAACAGGTGACCAGGGAAACTGATCCCGTGATGGCGATTGCACTGGGGTAACGTTGGCTAGGGTAAGTGGAAGCACAAAGGTCGAAGAATCTAACCATCTCGTGATACCATGAAAGAAGATAGTTTTTGGGATAATAGATGCACTAGTCGATGGTAGTTCAAGTACACACAGCTCGTACACGTACATGGACCTCTCCTATCTCACATACAAGTATATGGCAACACATAAGTTAACAGCAATACTGATGCTAAAACATGAAAACAACAAGAATTTTTTCCTATTCTCTGTGTCCCAGAGGCCAGGAGACAGTAGTCACCAACTTTTCTTACTGGCCAGGGGAAGTCAGTATTCTCTACTTGGATTACAGCAGAGACTGCGATATATATAAAAAGGAAACGAAATCTTTGATGTCATTGAGAAGGTTCAGGGCTGGCTAAACACGGGTGAAGTGTTATAATACCATCAACAAGATTTAACAATTCACATTTCCATTTGAGAAAAATGATACATACATGGTTATATAAGAACCAGAGTGTGTAATGCTACAATGCTTTGACCTTCTAAGAGCATCTCCAACCGAACCCTCAAATTTTGAACCCCTATCCTTGAAAGTAGGGCTCCCTCATCCAGATTCCATCCCCTACTTAGCTGTGAACTCCATCCGATCCCTCATATTTGCCTCCCTACTTTCTCCCACCTCTATTTTATGCATATCTTGTAACTAACAAATCAACCATTTTTAACAGCTATATTTTCAACGTTTATACTTTTGATTAATGGCTACATTCCAATGGCCATTTTTTGTAATGACAATTTTTTCAACGTCTCTTTTTTAGAAGCCCATATTCCAGCAAATTTGTTGCAACGTCTCTATTTCAAATGGCTCTATTTGAAACGAATCTATTTCCAACGGCTCTATTTCGAACGGCTCTATTTCAAATGGCTCTACTCCAAACGGCTATATTCCAACGTCTCCTGATTTTATCTTTATATATGCTTGCACACTCACCTGGTTCATACACCAACTCATTCGTTTTTTGCTCCTTCTCTACTCTGTTGTTCCTTCTCCACCAGAAATGAGTCGTCTCTCTCGCTTAGATTCATCCTCATCTTCGGATGATGATGATGAGCCTGAGCTCATCCTTAGTGCATTACACCAAGCCCACACTCAATATCTAGCTTTGAATAGTCCACGTTGGGGAGGTTCTATACCTTGCCGGAACTATATTCATAGAGAAAGTGGCCATTTTAGACTCTACAATGACTATTTCTCGGAGCATCCAACCTATGGGGAATCTATATTCCGACGCTTGTACTCATCGTTTTATTAAGCATGCACCATATATCGTGCCTTCTATTTAAAGACACACATAGCTCATAGTCCACGTATAGAGGCAATAAGAATTAAACTTAGTGGTTCGGACATATCGTGCCTTGTACTGTTGGTGTTGGATCAAGAAACTTGTATAAGCTTGCTCTCAACTAGATCAAAAAACTGCAGCAGCCTGTATCAAGAAACTACAACCAAGATAGCACCAGGTTCAGATAACAACGATTAACTAAAACTGAGATAACACATGCATCAGATTTCAACAGCATATATTTGATACTACTTGACCAACAATTAATAAGTTTCAGATAAGGACCATAGTCTCAGGTTCACTACTTGACCAACCATTAGCTAAAGATAATTGACATTAACTAAAGGCCAAAGAATCCAGGAGCACACAAGCATCAGATTCACACCAAAAAATCTGTTTAAATTGCAAGTAGAAGCATATTGCAAGTTACTGTATTCAGATTTATATTGCAAGTTTTCTGAATTTTCTACTACATACAACACTGGTATCTGAATTTGCTACTAAAAATAGCATTGCTATCTGAATTTGAAGGATGTCCAGCATTACTCAAAACATGAGGATGCTGACAATATTTTAATCAAGTTCACATCTCAAACATAGAACTACAAGATTGTGCTACTGCAATTCATCAAACAGATCGTAGTAGCTAAGTAACATAAGCATGAGAAAACAATGAGAAATCATAAACAGTGAAAGCTTGGCACTGTCAACCAGAGAAGTGACGAGTGGGGATTTCTGTTCTACTCATATAGGAATTAATTCGAAGAAGGCACGTGAGATTACCACATATTTGTTGGTCGATTTCCTTGCGGGGAGTTGCCTGCTCCGCTGCAAGAGGCAGATCTGGGCCAAAATCCATCAATTGGAAGCGGCGGCGGCTGCAGCGGGAAGGGAAATCCGACCTGCTTGAGGTTGCGCAGCTGACAGTGGCGCAACCGACGGTGGCGCAGTGGGCGGCAGCTGTGGAGCCCGCGCCGCTCGTGGTGGCCGGCAGAGGCAGCCTCGCCCGCGCCGGAGGCGGACTCGCCCGCGTGCGCTCGTGGTGGCCGGCAGAGGCTGCCTCGCCCACGCCGCTCGTGGTGGCCCTCCCCGCGCCGCGCCCGTGGCCGTCGGAGGCGGCCCTCCCCTCGCCGCGCCCGCGCCGCTCGTGGTGATGAAACGAATCAACTCTCTCAACGCAGAGCAGGCACGAGCGGAGATGTCCGAGCGCGCGCAGGCTCGCGGCGGTTGCTCCCGCCGTGGATGAGGGATCTCGTGCGGTCCCCTACATGTGAGGGATGGGAGGCGATGGATGAGGGTCTCTCATCGGGTGGGAGTCGGATGAGGGATCGGTTGGAGAGCTGTTTTTACGGTTTGACTCTCAAAAGATGGATAGATGGATAGGGGGTTGAGTGCGGGATCGGTTGGAGATGCTCTAAGCAACAAGCCAACAAATTAGTACCAAGCTACTGTGTACCGGCTGGTTCTGGTTGGTTTCAGCTGATTCAATAGTGTTCTGTGAGAGAATAAGCTGAAACAAGCGAGACAAGTCGAGCCGAACAGGCTGATTCAGGATGGGCTCGGCTCTCAACATGATTTCAGAACCATTCTCATTCTCACCCGCAAAGGGATTCTCGTTTCACAATTCGATTTGGATGAAAGTTAAAATATATATATCAGGATGGGCTCGACTCTCAACACGGTTTCAGAACCATTCTCATTCTCACCGCAAAAGGATTCTAGTTTCACAATTCGATTTGGATGAAAGTTTGTTAAAAATAGGAACTTAATCATTCCACCGCAACGAATGCGTCTTATCTGCAGCAAGAGCCCGATCTGAATCTAGGTGAGCCACCCTAACAGCGAAGGAAAATGATTCATGAGAAGGGAATGGAACGTGCGTACGAATTCGCGGACGATGCCCTTGTAGACGAGGATGGGGACGGCGAGGCCGAAGAGGCCGACGACGGCGAGGCTGCGGCGCGTCCAGCGGAAGTTGAACTCGAGGTTCTCCCGGCCGGCGTTCCACTCCTCGATCCACTTGTTCTTGTGCACCTCCATCCCGCCACCCATCTTCTCCTTCTCCTCCCTTTCTCCCCTCGGATCGCGCGGCTCGTCGGCGACGGGTGGAAAGCCCTATGCGGCGGCGGCGAATCTGGTGGTGCGAGTGTCAGAGTGTGCGGCCGTGCAAGGCACTACCCAGCCACTACTCGGTTTTTCAGAATAGACCCCCGAATGTTCCGTTATTTTTTTCACGTTTCAATTACATGGAGCACCTCAACAAATTTAGCAATCTCATCTTCCCTGTCGCGACTCATCCGTCAGGGGCCTCCTGGCCTATCACGAGCTGCAATCTCCAGCGGTTCAGCCTATTATTCCTTCCTCTTTCTCTCCCTCTCGTCTTCTCAACTGACGGAGGCGGAGATGGCATCTGGCGCGGCGGAGAAGGGAAAGGCCCTGGCGGACGGGGCGGAGTCAGCGGCGGAGAGCGCGGCGCGGCGGGCGCGGGAGTGGAGCACGTGGGCGATGAAGAAGGCCAAGGTGGTGGCCCACTACGGCTTCATTCCCGTCGTCATCCTCATCGGCATGAACTCCGAGCCCAAGCCGCGCCTCGCCCAGCTCCTCTCCCCCATCTAGGCTGGCTCGATTGATTCCCCGTCGGGTGTTCTTTGCTCCGATCCGCCCCGCGAGCGCATTCGGTTCCTAATGCGTATGTATTTTTACCATTTTCTTTCCGTTTGATCTAATACAATTGGGTCTCAAGTTTAGTTGTACCCGAGTTTGGGATTTAGGATGAAGTGGCTTTCGAGTCCAAATCCCCAGAAGTTCGTTTAAACTTTCAACCAAACATCAGAAATTACTTGGACAATCTCCCAAGTTCAGTTCGTCATAGGTAGGAGCAGGTTTGTTCGGATCATGGAAACATTCTCCCTGTTTTGCAAGATTGAACTGTATGATGAGAGATTGAGTGGTTTCGTGTCGCACATTCCTCATTTCAAGCATGCCCCACGCTCTTCTGAAAACTGAGAATCTCTTCATTTCCCACCGGGTTTCAGGATTAACTTTTTTTTTTCCTGCTTTGTGCTTTGCTAGCAATAGTTCAGGCGGATCACAGTTATTCCGAACTTAAATTTGTAGTAGGCTAGGGCAAGGGTAGCAATATTGTACGGAGTACAAAGTGAGCGAACAAAGAGCCTGTTCGGCAGGCTTTAACGGCTTATCAGCTTATCAGTCAGTCAAGAACGTTTTTCTCTCATATTAAATCAGCTAGTAGTACTTCAATCATGAGTTTATAAGCCAATCCAACTGAAACGAACAGGCTAAAAATGGTTTTGATGAATGGCCACTCAAACGGTCAGCCTACGGCCCCCCTCTAAAATTTAGTGCACGTTATGTCGGATGTTCGACATTAATTTAAAATATTAAATATAGACTAAGAGCCTGTTTAGATTCCAAAAAATTTTGCGCAGTATCCGTCACATTGAATCTTGCGGTACATGCATGGAGTACTAAATGTAGACGAAAAAAAACTAATTGCACAGTTGGGTGAGAAATCACGAGACGAAACTTTTGAGCCTAATTAGTCCATAATTAAACACTAATTATCAAATACAAATGAAATGCTACAGTGAGCCAAAATCCAAAAAAATTTGGATCTAAACGGGGTCTAATTATAAAACTAATTGTATAAATTGAGACTAATTTACGAGACGAATCTATTAAGCCTAATTAGGCTCATGTTTAGTTTTTCTAATTAATATCCAAATAACCGATGTGACATCTACTAAACTTTAGTCCCTGAATCCAAACACCCTAGTTTTGTCGCACATTGGCACATTGTTTCGGCGTTGCGGTAACGCAGGATGGTAAACCTTGCCGCTCTAATACGTGCATGTCTCTTGCGCCTGGGAAACACGGCACTACTACTCACCGAACGGTGAGTCGAACCGGCGCACGGCGATGGGTGGGGGCAAATAATGAAAACTCAGAGACACGGTTGCGGGCACGTGTACGACTCTTTTAACTGACGTACACGCGTCCATACATATTGCAATGTGTAGTTCCTCTCTCTCTATAACGACGGTTCTTCTTCGCTTGGATGACGTCCTGCAAATCCCTAACCGCCCTGCCCACCGCTGGTCTCCACTGTCGCCCTGGCTAGCGGCTACCTCGTCGATGATCTCATTGGCCGCCGCCCACCCCCGCAGTTTGTTCTCGCCCTTCCCTAATCTCAATCGACTATCTCTATCGCTACCTCTAACTGTCGTCGCCTCGGATGTCACCCTGGCAGCCAATGACCTAACCGCCCACCACCCGTCGCCGTTGTCCCGCCCTCCCCTAACCTGACCTCGTCCACCGATTGTCTTTCCCTGCCCGCTCAAGGGCGCCGCCACCGCCTTGCTCACACTGATCGACCGCCTAGCCGACCGCCACCCCCCGAGCTCGCTTCTCCTAAGGCCGGAGACCTCTCTCCCCTAACTGGGAGGGAGAAAAACGCCGCTGCCTCATGTCATGCCAGCCTCCTATGCATGTCCGTGCGTTGGCACTAGTCGCAGCGCACACGCGCTCAATAAGGATTTGGCAAGCCGGCAGATACTGTCAGGACTGATGATATACCTATGTGTGCGTCGGCAGGCATCCATCCCCGAGCCCACACCGTTCGCGTCCCGCCTCCGTCCCCGCGTCCGGCACTTCGGCTTTGCCTCCCGTCTCGTGCCGGCCCAGTGTCTTAAAAAAAAAATCGTGCCGGCCCGGGCAGTCGGGCACCACCCGCTCGCCCGTGTGGTGGGCCGGTGGCTCGGCGCTTCCCGCGCCCGCATCAGAAGCCAGACCAACCCAACCCGCGGCATCCACGCGTCCCTCCCCCTCATATACCGCCCCTTGCCTCCTCCGCTTCGCTCGCCCGCCCGTTGCCGTAGCTTCCGTCCGCAACCGCCGCGGCCGACACGCACCCGCTGGCCTGACCCGCTCCGGCGCATGCGGCAAGACGCCGTCGCCGCCGCGCCCACGGCGGCCGGCGCCTCGCCGCGGATCCCCCTCCCGATGGATGCTGTGGTCATCGATATCGAGGGGGCGCCTTTGCAGGCGGAGGCCCCCGGGCTGGGGTGCCGGATCTGCCACCTCGGTCCCGAGGACGGCGAGCCGGCGGTGCCAGGTTCCGAGGTGATACGTCTAGGCTGCGGCTGCAAGGACGAGCTCGGCGCCGCGCACCGGCAATGCGCCGAGGCGTGGTTTAGGATCAAGGGCGATAGGTATCCCTCGCTCCATCCTCCGCTGGATCATCTGGATCCTGTTGCTCGCTTTCTTTGATATATACATATATGTGCAGTGATCTGGGGTTGGGATGCGGGATGGGTGTTTGGGCTAATTCCCTAGCGAGTGCTGCAAGCCTGCAACGGTACAGGGGCTGTAGAGGCGTTGTGACTGCACATACGGTGAATGGTGATGGCTTAACTCGTAGTAACTCATAAGGGAGTATTTTGATCTGAATAGTTCTAGGGTCATACCAGTTTCTCAGGCAAACTATAGAATTCACATGGGGCCGCTGGAATAATGCATCTATTTTACTGCAACCCTACACTAATACTAGCATGCCTTTGGCTTGGTCGACTATTTATTTATATCTGAAGCCGCAGGTTCAAATGTTGAGCATCCAATTATACTCATGAAAGCAAAAACATTGATTACCTGATGAGGCCTCCTTTATTTTTTTTTGGGAAAAGATGATGGCGTAGATGAAGCAAAGAACTATATTCGTGCGCTTTGGTTGCTGGGCCTGTACTTTTCAGTTTTTGTATCGGTGATCTGTGACTGCTTTAAGGCTTTATGTCACTCTCATGTGCAAGCTGCTTACCTTTTCACATACACTGTTATAAGACCAACTGATTGAGCAAGGTTTTCGTAGTTTGCAGCTAGCAACACTTCGCTTTATTTGTCATCTTCATGCTTTCACAATCTCTTATTGATCTGTCGTTAGATCTCTGGAACTTGTGTCAAGTGACCAAGAATTTTAAACCTTCAGTTTCCATGCAGGCGCTGTGAAATATGTGGTTCAGATGCCAAAAACATTACCGGGTTGGAAGTGAAAAAATTCATGGAGCAGTGGCATGGCCGAAGAGTGGCACACACCCAAACTACTGAGGAGAGAGAAAGTCATTGTTGTTGGAGACAGCAGCCCTTTTGTAATTTCTTGTTAGCAAGCTTACTGATTGTTTTCATGCTGCCCTGGTTTCTCCGAGTAAATTTGTTTTGATTTTGATGCCACTATTGGGCTGTGTGGATTCACAGCTTGTTAACTCGGCTACCATCCTAAGGATGGATTGTGTAGATATCCATAGGCACAACCACAGCACAGCTCCTGAAATATATATTTTTTAAGAAATTCCCTTTCGATATACTTACATTTTAATCTCCTGGATGCTTAATCAACTGAAAGATTACTTTGACTTGGACGCTTGACGACAGGAACTCGTAATTAAAAAGTGCAGGGTCGATGACTGCTGGGTGAACAATTCCAGAAGTATGAGGTACCTAGTTTGACGGCCTGGCATCTCAGTTGTTTGGGATTCAGAAATCTTTACTATTATAATGCTATGCTCCTTTTGTCAATCAGCTTCTTTGTTGGTTAACTATTTTGTTCTGTGTGCACGAGGATATAAGCTGAAATCCAATGAGTCGCATGAGTTTGGAGGAATTTTCAAGTAGTTTGGCAGGTAATAAGGTCTCACAAATGCATTATACTTATGTTTGGCTCAATGAAGCAGCCTGTTGAACTGCCCTTTTACCTTACATATTATGAGCGTGATATATTTCGTGAAGACCTCTTGTACTTTTCTTTGCTTCTATGACTCTGTTTCTTTATTCAATCTTCATTGCTGTCATGAGATAGGTTATTATTATTGTTCTGAAAATGAAGAGTGATCTGACTAGGAGATATCCAAATGTCACTCTCTCGGAGATTTGGGACTCTGGTAATTATTTTATGAAACCACACGCAATATGCCTTACCACCATGTTGACTTTCTTTACCCCTTTGGACTTCTCTTTTTTTTCGCAAACGGGGTTGTACCAGTGTGGTTGTGAAACAAGAAAATGCAGACAGACGATTTCTTGTTGCTACCAGTACCAGCTGGTATATTGCTTTACTCTGAAAAGTGAGCTGCACAATCAGTAGTGTAAATAGGACATATAAAAGAGAACGAAAAATAGCTCAGAACTTTACCAGCTTTCAGAATGCACAACTATCTGCTGGAACATGCATTTCCATCTCTACTCTGTCTATTTGTTGTAGTTTCCCTTGTTGTGCCAGTATGGACATCTGGATTTTTGAATGTCATTGATATGCACCATTCTGGTGACACAAGTGATTTGTTTATGTCTTGCATCATAGTATTATAAATCTGATTCTTAGAATTCAGACATATATTGGCCATCATGGCCTAATATGTTCCCACTCAAACAAAAATGGAAGCCATTTAGGAGCAACAGTAAGAGCCGTAGCAATTGGTCCATTATGTAGTACTGGAAATCCATGATTTCTATTAAGAAGAAAAAATGCACCCAAATTTGAGTTAATGATGACTTAGACCTAGGTGGTTGGGATGCATGTCGACACCTTCTATTCCAACTAGATAAGGCCCTGTTTGGATGCATGGGGCTAAAATTTAGCCTAGGGCTAAAGATTAGCTCTTAGTATGAAGAGGCTAAAGTTTAGCCCATGGGGCTGTTTGGATCCAGTGTGAAACGACCTGATTTTCGCGAAGGTAAATCCATAGAGTCGAAGTGTAATAAGACCGTTGTAGATCATATTACCCAAAATTCCAGTCGAATATCATATCCATACAACGTAATATCAGAGTACAAATAGTGCGGAATTACATAAATTATTACATCGCCGCATTGGCAGAATCAAAAGTAGCATTCATTCAGAACAGCTTGAAGGCAAGATCGCCAAACTCGAGCGTAGGAACGAACCCCTCAACCGTCAAACTCCTCAGAGCTATACTCCTCAGCAGAACCTGTGCCAAAATTTATCAGTACGATTTGTACTAGCCACTCCCACCCTATGAGCATTGCTTTGTGGAAATTGGATGCAAGTTGGATATATTCAAAAGGAACCTATAAGGCTGGGGTTTTCTATGTATTAGCATATCAAGTATTTAATAACAGTTGGTCAAGTTTTAACATCAATCCCACACCCATTCCACCCCATTTCTGTCCAGAACTAGGTTTTGATCCTGGGATTGATATACCACCATCTCCACATCATCACCATACCATCGCTCAGTCGACAGGCCAACTCCCTATCGGCACTGTCTCATGGCCCATAGCCCCTGGCTACGACCGACACTCACTCACAGGGGGAGAAGAGAAGGACTCATCTCACTATCTAGTTTAAGCGAAACCCGGGAAAGGTCCATAGCCAACAAGTCGGCATATGTATTGATCGATCAACCATACACTCTGTAAAGGTTTTACATAACCACAAGATCCACCTTCCTCGCTGACCGTCGTCAACTGGGCTGATTCCGGCCGCTTGCTAGCCTAGGATAATGCCTCCCTACCTTTTAGCCCTGGTACACCCCAAGTCTGGTCTGGGGTGGCTGAAACTGTGAGTCATGAGCCGGGTCCACAAGGTCTCCATAAAGTCTCGGAAGGGTGTGGGGGGAAATCCTCCGCGCCCCGTACCTCCCTCGCACTGTCCGCTATCAACCTAGCAGTAGTGGCAATATCCTACCAAGTAGTCCGGCCGTTCCACACCATATAGGGCGAGTGGTACGTAAGGCTTCCCGGTGAATCTAAGTACTAGTAAATTCTTAGGGATGACTAAGCCAGAATGTCTTCATCAGGGTTTTCATTTACCGTGCCACCACAGCACCTCCACCCTGGGCTCCTCCCATCACAGGTTCACACCCAGGGCCACCTCATATATCATTTACCCACCATAGGTATCCATTTCCAGGGGTGCCCAGGTAGCACCCCACGACAAGACTTGCCCTAGACTCGTCGTATACTCCAACTTGGTCGACACAACCCTCACCCTCCACGCACCCAAGCCACACACGCAGCACTCTCCCCATAGTCCAGATAACACCAGTTTCCACCATGCATCAATGTAGTACAAGCGTAGTAGAAGTAATAAGCAATGAAATGTAGCAGCAAGCGTGTGTCTAGCCTAATGGCAGGGTAAGCAGGGGTAAGGTTGCATCAAGGTAAAGGCCATCAAGTAAGCATACTACCATGCAAGTCCTATCTTAGTGTGAGTATAACAATAAAGTAAAGCAATAGCAGTTCTATATTAGCCATGCGTAATAGGTGCTACGAGGTTGGTGGGATGTGGCACCTTCAGTGAAGTCGTCTCTGTACTCCTCACGGTACTCTCGGTCCTCGTCCGTCTGGTTCTCCTCCGAGTCTGCAAACGATCGCATTATAGTCGCGTTAGCGACGTCTATAGAATAGCACAAAAAGCAATGAAAATTTAAAAGAGCCAAATGCACTCAAACATGGGTTCATTGCGTAGAGCTCGATTTTAGATGAATTTTGGTTCTGGTCTTGTATTTTTCTGAGGTCGTATGAATTAGTTATGAATTTTCGAAGATTAAATCCATTTCTGAAAATAATGAAGGTTGATTGATTCAGGGCTGACACGTGTCACACTGTGACTGGTTCACGTGGCATGTAGGGACTTGGAGTGGGGTATCGGCTGGTGAGGTGGTCGGAGAGGTCGCCGAGGTGGTTGGAAAGATCGCTGAGGAGGTCGGAGAGATCGCCGAGGTGGTCGGAAAGATCGCCGAGGAGGTCGGATAGGTCGCCGAGGAGGTCGGAGAGACCGCCGAGGTGGTCGGAGAGATCGCCGAGGTGGTCGGAGAGATCGTCGAATTGGTCGGAGAGACCACCGAGGTCCCCGACGTTGGCGTGGTCTCATCTTCGGCATGACGTCAGCATGGCGTCATCAGAGCTAAACTGCGGCTGACAGGTGGGTCTCGGGGTCAGACGGTGACCGACAGGTGAGGCGCGGTTCATGGTGAACCCGCCTGCGTTGGTCCATAGACCGCAGAGTCGGTCTATGAAGGACTTGGTCTACTTACTCCTTCCCAGGGTTCGGTTCACGTGCACCAAGTGCACGGACGTGTGGCCGACGAGGGGAAAATCCCCATCTTCTTCCCCGGCGTGCTCCCACCGGTGGTGAGCTCACCGGCGAGCCCCTCCAGCGGCGCGGGTGTGCAATTAAGGTGGGCAAAAGCTTGGCCTTGCCATGGCGGGTGCCCCGGTGAAGTTAACGTGGTGGCCGGGCGGCTCCAGTTGGCTGGCCACGGTGGCGATGGTCCTCGTACACCGGCGAGCGGCGGTGTGGTGGCTGTGGCGGCGGTATCGGAGATTGGTGGTGCGCACGAGCTCCCCGACGCTGCTACGGCCATGGCGAGCAGGTCGAAGGGGCTCCGGGAGCTCTCAACGCCTCTGGCCACGGTGGTGGGGGGCAAAGCGGAGGCAGTGGCACTTCGATGAGGTGCGGTGCGGCAACGCAGGGCTCCGGTGGGCTTCATCCTCGGCTAAGGTGAGCGCGGTGTGTCCTTCGTCATGGCGGAGCCAGTCGGGGTGTCAACGTCGCCTTTACCGCGACGTAGAAGACGCAGTGGTCTCGCCATGGTTGTGCTCTTAGCCATGGCGTGCAGGGTGGTCGCGCCCGTGTTCCCGAGCCGCTAGGGGTCGGTGAGGCCAGGCCTTGGGCTTGTGCGCGTGCGGTGCGTGTGCAGCGTGTCCAGGAGCGGGAATGCTCCGCCTCTGCATCCCCTAGGTGCGGGAACACGATGGCGTTCATGGCGAGTATGGCTAGCGCGGTGAGCGGCGAACGACGTGGCTCACCGTAGGGCTCGTGGCGGTAGGATGGCGGTGCGGTGGCGATGCGAGGCCGTGATGAGGCGATGCAGTGCCGTGCCAAGCAGCTACGTCGGCCATGGTGATCGGGCGACGCTCCCGGCTCCGGCGAGGTCCGGTTCGCAGCCGCTTCCTTCTCCCTCCTTGCTTCTTCCTCCTCCTCTCTCTCGGCTTGCGCCTTGTGGTCTTTGTCTGCGCCAGCGGCGGCGGCGAACGGTGAGGGTTAGGGCTCATGGGCATTGGCTTTTATAGCCGAGCTCCAAGGGCTCCAATGGCGGACGGCGATCGGGCGGTGGGTGATGCGTCTTGGCGATCCGACGGCCCAGCGTCTTGATAGCGTAAGCGCAGCGCAAGGGGGAACAGGTCATGCTTCTTGCGTGACCCCCTAACTCTCGCTGCCGCACATTGGTCGACCTCCGGTCGCATGGGGAGAATGTGGGCGAGGGAAGAAGACGCCATCTTGTCTTTGACAAGCGGGGTGGTCGTCGTCAGCGCTTGGCGCGATGTGGCTGCGTCTTGCGCGTGATGGTGACGACGAGCGGGCCCGGCTTGTCGTGTTTGTCTTGCTGGCATGTAGGCGGCGATCTTTGGGCGGCCGTGGGCTACTGCTGCGTGAAAGGGGCAAAGCGAGGCTCATTTTGGCTATTTGGGCAGTCAAAGCAAAGCTAAGCTGCTGCGGCTCCCTCCTTTTCCTTTTCTTTTTCTGTTCGTTTCTCTTTTCTTTCTTTTGCTTCGATTCAAATTTAGTTAGAGTTTAAACTTGACCTTCGAGTTATGTAGTGGGTCCCACAAGGTGTTTCAAATGGTGGTCAAAATATATCCCATATATTAGGGATTATTGGCTATTTTTGTTATACAAAAATAGTTGAAGTTTTTATATAGGGGTGTTTTATTCTTCCAACAAATAATTTATTATTTAGGGTTTATCATAAATATTAAGTAAGTTAGTTAAACATCACATAAGGCAAAAGAACCCAAATCACAAGTGGAATTAAGGATGCATGCATGATTTATTTATTTAGAAATTTAATTACACATGTGGCATAAAACCAAGCTATGCTTATGATTTTAACCTAGTTGGGTCACATCTAATCCAAAACTAGGGTTTGGCTTCTACATGTGTCACTCAACATCACATAGGGTTTAAACAAAAAAATTTGTAGTTGTAATTTTTGGTGTGTGGATTTTTTTTTGTTGTTACAGTGGCTAAAGATTAGCCATGTATCATATCATAACTCATTTATCCCTAATTAATACACATGTACAGCCATGTATAGGGATGAGTGGGGGTAATATGCGTCTTTTGCTTCACATGACTACTTTTAACCCTCTTTAGCCCACTTTGGAGAGGTTAATGGAAAAGGGATGGACTAAAGTTTAGCCCTCATGTTCGGATCATGGGGTTAAAAGATGACTAATAGAGATGAGCTAAACTTTAGCACATAGATCTAAACAGGAGTTGACTCACTTCCTCCTCCAATATGTTTCTTCCAAAAGATAAAATAGGCAGTGTAGCGAGTTGGAAGGACAATGAGCTAGGAAATGGCCCTGTTCGTTTATCTTATAATCCATATTTTTCAGCTTGTTTTTTTAGCCGAAACAGTGTTTTTCTCTCACAATAAATTATCCGAAACAATGTTTTTCTCACAATAAATTATCCGGAACAATGTTTCGTCTTATTTTTTTTTAGCGAAGCGAACGGGCCGAACGGGGCCGACGCTTGTAGGTTCTCTGTTGAGCGCGTGTTTAGTTGAAGTCCAAAATCCTAAAAAAGTGCTACAGTACCTCTCACATCGAATGTTTATGGCCCATGCATGGAGCATTAAATGTATACGAAAAAAAACTAATTGCATAGTTTGGTGGGAAATTGTGAGACGAACGTTTTGAGCCTAATTAATCCATGTTTGGACACTATTTGCCAAATAAAAACGAATGTGCTACAGTAACCCCAAATTCAAACAAGGGCTGATTTTGAGGCAACTCTACAAGTAGGCTGATTTTGAGGCAACTCTCCACGTAGAGCCTAGTTTTAAATACTACTCCGGGAAAAATGGTGGAGTTGTGAGAGCACCTAAACAGTACCTAAAGTGTGCTCCTGAGGCTTAATACTACTCCTTCCTAGTGTGCTCCTGGGCTATACAAGTCGCTGGTGCCAAGCCCGAGATTCATGCATGCACGCTCTTTAATTTGCGAGGTCGATCCAATTGACCGTGAACACTGAACACTAGCATCATAGCATGTATTCAAGTGCAGCTCCTTCTGCATCACACAGGTTCGTTTGAGCAGCCTTGGATGCTGACGTCCAGAGAGCATCAACAAGTCGCTGGCGTGCCTCATCGATTCATGCACTTCTGGTTCTGGAGCAACATCCTTCTTCACAAGTGCAGAAGTGCTGGTTCTGGAGCAACATCCTTCTTCACAAGTGCAGAAGTGCTGCGTGCCACAGTGCCAGACGCAGCCAGAGTTGTTCTGTCTCCTTTGATTCTGTTGCAAGATGACGATTTTTTTAATAAAAAAGAGATGACGACTTGGTCACGGGAGGAGCGGCGAACGAGAGACAGCGAGCAGGCCGGGCATGCCGAGTACTTCGATTATGTTTGTCTTTTGGTCTTCGTCACAGCATCATTTGACAAACACTTTGTTCATCTAATGCTTTGATTCTCAGTTCACCAATCAGGCGTGGAAATCGACCTTTGCATTTGCTTATCCGTGCTTAGCCGCCTCTCTGCATCATATCACATGAAGCCTAATCCGGCCGCTAGTCAGGGGCGGAGCCAGAAAATTGATATATGGGGACCATTGTCAAAAAGACATAGTAGTGGTTATCTAGCAAGAGGGGCTAAGTTTTTTTTTTGATAGGGCAAGAGGGGCCAAGTTCACTTAATACACATTAATTAGCACAAGAAGTAAAGGTAATCCTCCTTTTTTAACTGGAGGATTAGGGTGTGTTGCCCCCCTAGCGCCTCTGCCGCTAGTGAAGCTGTCAGCAGCTGGATAAATAAATCTAGCACGGCAAGATCAATCATCTCCTGCAAAGTAATAAATTAAACTTTCAAATGACAATAACATAATTCGCCTTTTCAAGAAAAAAAAAGTTGTTCAAAGCTAGTTTCTAGAACAACTTCGTTGAACAATGTTTTTTATACGTTTTTTTCCTTAACAACTCAGATCGTACCTGATTTTCTTTCTAAACCTCAGATCAACAAAGTTACGTATAAAAACTTATCAAAGCACAATTTATACCTTCAATAATTTCTGGACATATATTTTTAAAAATAACTTTTGTAGTTATTTTTTTAAAAAAAAAGAAAGATAGCTGAAGAAACTTTTGTTTAAAGCATATAGGAGCAAATGGGTACGTAGGATGAGTTTGGAAAGGAGGGAGAAGAAAATAATGTGGAAAAAAGAAAGAAAAGAAAAGAAAGATGGGTATATAGAAAATGAAAATGAAGAAGGAAGAATGAAGGAAAAAGACGGGACCGCTGTCATATCGAGCGTCACCATTTGTACCTTTACTCATCAATTCGTCATCAAAAAATAAAAGAAAGAAATAAATTACTACTCCTGTTCTAAAAACGGTTTTATTTCTAGCTTTTTCTTTGTCAAATTATCGTAAGCTTAATCAAATTTATGGAGAAAAGTATCAACACTTATAAAACCATTTAGATATATAAAATTATATTTCATATCATTGGGTCTAATAATACTTATTTTGTATTGTCAAAATGGATATTTTTTTTATAAAACTTAGTCAAACTTAAAACAGTTTGAATTATAACAAAGATAGAAATATGGTTGTTTGGTTGGAGCCTAGGACAACAATATGAGATAGTTACTGGCCGTAAAACAACTTCTCCAATAATATTAACTTTTAGCACACGGCTCATAATATGAATGACCCCACATGATAACTTTACATGATCTTGAAGCATGTACACGAGAGTAGCTTTTGATCAAGATATGCGTTTTCCTTTTCTTTTATATATTTAAATATAAAACAATATACTTAAACTAGTTCATAAATCACCATTGGAGGTGACATAGTGTTATTCAATCTAGGCTCCTAGGTCCTAGCCTCCAAAATTCAACGACGGTTGTTGCTGCTAGGTCTGCCTTTCTCATCTCTAAACCAAAGAGTTCCAAAGTTTGTTTTTGGTTGGCGGTGAGGGGTAGGAGATGGGTGGAGGGCAAGAAACAATTCAGTCTACTATGTTACTCTAGAAATTGGGCAATTCATCCAATCGCGCAATCCTCCATGCATATTCACAGTAGCTGAGGGAGCTAATTTCGTTTTGCTTTGATTCAGTTCAAGTTTTCCATATTCCTAGACCGTGCTCATGATCTCGCACGTCTGAGTCTTGATTGGGACCCTTGGATCAACCACATGTTTGGCTTGATCCCCTCCCTAGTTTTGTATCTGATATTTTGGTTCGCTACTTGGCTGAACCTCTTGTGAATGAATAAATAGACTCTGCGTGTTTGTTTCAAAAAAAAACCATGGTGGAAGTACTATCAAATTATAAAACCATTTAGATGTCCTATAAAATTATATTTCATGTTATGGATAATAGTTATTTGGTATTATAAATATTGATATCTTTTTGTAGAAACTTAGTAAACTTAAAACAGTTTGAAATTATAATAAAAATAGAAATAGGGTTGTTTGGTTGTGAGCCCTGATGCTAGGTAACTTGGATAATCATAGCTCCTAAATAGCCTATAAAATCCAACGACCGGTGTTGTTGCTAGGCGGGGCAAGAAACAATTCAGTCTACTTCGTAGATTGGATAATATATCCAGTTGCGCCATCCTCCATGCATATCTTCGCAGTAGCACACCATAATCATCACACTCCGACCCCGGACACAAGTTCTCCCGGCCAATTGGAGTACTTCGACGGCACGACTCATCGTGGCACACAGCCGACACTAGCGACGGATGAATCGTATTCATGCACTGCACCTGGATAAAGTCCAAACCACGCAGTCAATTAGACTCGCCTATGAATCAATTGTTCGTTGTGAGAGTTACGACGTATCCACGAAGGTATACACACACACACACACACACACACACACACGACGGATGAATCGTATTCATGCACTGCACCTGGATAAAGTCCAAACCACGCAGTCAATTAGACTCGCCTATGAATCTATTGTTCGTTGTATATATATATATATATATATATATATATATATATATATATATATATATGTATGTATATGTACGGTAAGGTTATTCTACAACTGGCCACAGAATAACTTATTCTATGGCCACCTTGATTTACGATAATATTTGTACCAATTTACGATAATGACAATACACATTTACGATATATGGGTTACTATAATTCAAGATGATACTTACTATAATGCTATAGTAAATCACTTATGAGGGAGTTACCATCATCTCGTAAATTAGTATAGTAATTATCGTAACTCAAAGTGGCCACAGAATACCTTATTCTGCGGCCAGCTACAATACGTCTATATATATTATTCTACAGCTGGCCACAGAATAACTTATTCTATGGCCACCTTGATTTACGATAATGTTTATACCGATTTACGATAACTGTGTGTGTATATATATATATATATATATATATATATATATATATAGTGAGAGAGAGAACTACTGCTCTTTAGCCGACTACAAAATAACTTATTCTGTAGCCACTTTAAGTTACGATAATTACTATGTTAATTTACGAGATTATAGTAACTCCTTACTAAGTGGTTTACTATAACGTTATGGTAAATATCCTCATGTGTTATAGTAACCCAATTATCGTAAATAGATGTGGCTATAGAATAACTTATTTTTGTAGCTGACTACTGAATACTATATATATATATATATATATATATATATATATATATATATATATATATATATATATATATATATATATATATATAACTTTAATTCACGTGTGTTGGAGTGAATTGGAATGAAACTTAGATTAATTTCGCTTTAATTCATTTGAACACGTATGAATTAAAATGAATACATGTGTATCGAGTAAGGCCGAAAGCAATGTACGTCGATCTATAAGAACCCGCAACGGCCCGCGCATCCCAATTCACACACAGCACACCGTGGGTTTTGGAGTGGACCAGTGCGCGAGCGTACTGACGTACGCACACCCCTTTAAAACCACCGGCACATCCGTTCCGTTCCAGGGTGAGCTATCGCGCACCAGACAGCCCCCACGAACGACTGGCCGTGCAAACCGTCGGACGCTGTGGCTGTGAGTTGTGACCTTGCGCGTGGCCCAGATCGATCAGATGGAGGCCACGGCGGCGGCCGACTCCTCCGGCGGCGACAGCTACAGGTCCCACCTGGCTGGCGAGGGCGAGAAGCACACCGTGTGGCGGCACGGCGCGCCGCCCTCGTACGACGCCGTGAACGCCCTCTTCGAGGCCGAGCGCACTCAGGTTCGACGACGTGTTGGTTTCTTCTTCACACATGCACAGATAGCATCTTGGTTGCTGACGACGGCGTGGCGTGCAGGAGTGGCCGGCGGGCTCACTGGAGGAGGTGGTGCAGAACGCGATCAAGACGTGGGAGATGGAGCTGTCGCACAAGGCGCGGCTGTCGGACTTCAAGTCCGTGAGCCCGGGCAAGTTCCGCCTGTCCGTGAACGGCGGGCGTCCCCGGACCGGGGAGGAGACGCTGGCCATGGGCAGCTACAACGCGCTGCTGGACGGCCCGCTCCTGCCGAGCGCGGGCGCGTACGACGCCTCCGCCGAGACGTTCCAGTCCTCGCACGACCTGTTCCGCGCCGCGTTCCCGCGCGGCTTCGCGTGGGAGGTGCTCAAGGTCTACTCCGGCCCGCCGGTCATCGCCTTCAAGTTCCGGCACTGGGGCCACAAGGAGGGACCGTACAAGGGCCACGCCGCCACCGGCGACAAGGTCGAGTTCCACGGCGTCGCCGTCCTCAAGGTACTTCGTTTGCCTTGCCCCGCCTCAGTTAATGCTATGCTACTACTAGGTTACTACAGCAGCTGCAAGATGCGTGCACGCGCACGTAGCTATCGACAATTCGGTCCACGTGTTGGTAAAAAAAAAATCCCTTAGTAGTAGTTTAGTGTATGGCTAGTGATGAATAATTGACCATTTTGTCATGTTCAAAAAAATACGATATACTAGTAATAAAAGTGATACGATAGTTATGTGTAGCGCAGCAAGATACAGCTGATCCTTATCTCTTCTTTATTAGCACTACAAAAGTAATAGTGACGATTTTGTGATATGTAGATGACGCTACCAGTGGTCTTTATGTCACTGACTCATTGTGTGAGTGTGAGTAGGTGGATGAGCAGCTGCGGGCGGAAGACGTGGAGGTATACTACGACCCGGGCGAGCTTTTGGGAGGCCTTCTCAAGGGCCCCAAGGTGGCTTCCTCCGAGGAGGACAGCGGCGAGGTCGTGGCGCTCGCCGAGAGGCTCACCGAGGCCGCTGCCGTGTCGGAGACAGGTGCTGTCCCGCCGCCGCAAGCTTGCCCCTTCCTCAACCCCGGGAAGCCACAGTGATCAACCAGCACCCAAAGAAGATAGCGGCTTGGTGAATGAGTAAATAAAAGCTTACAAGACGTGTCCGTAGTCGATCCATGGACTTCACTGAGGGGTAGTACTTTGTACTACATTAATTGATGTTTCGTGATCAGAAGAAATTGTTCGCCCGTCATGTGGAAAAACTGCCAGAAGAATTTGGAGGTCGATCTCGAGAAGAAGAAAAAGGGCATGTGAATGTGAAGTGATCGTGTAATAAAGAAGTCGATGTTGAAGTGGTAGTGGGAGTGTTTGATGGTTGTTCTTTCTTTGGTTGCAACAAGGCCCCGTCGCCTTGGCTTAGTTAAATATCAATAATGTAATAGTAGCAGCTTTGTGGAAAAGATGAAGTTTCAAAGGTCTCTGGAAAGTGAAATGCATGCAATGCCCACTGGATTCGGACTTCGGAAAGAAGTGGCACAGCTGAATGACATACATCGAAGGTGCAAGCAAGACAGCAACGTTCACCAATCACCATTCATCAGTCACCACTTCGACGATACGCTTCGATCGACACTATCACGTCTCAGCTTGTTACGATTCAACACCCACCATGGGACCACTTCTAATATTGCTAACCTTTCCTTGATGACGATAATAAAGGAAAAATCGCTAGGACAAAAAAAAAACAGATTGATTAGGACATGGATTCATAATGTAACAGATAACGAGAGGAAATAAACACCAAAATGAGACTATATATCTCCTACAACTAAAAAGAAAGAAAGTAAAACCACCGTTTCGTGCGATAATCGTCGCTCCGTCGGTCCACCCCTCCCCTTGCGATACCGCGCGTCGTAATAAACCCGCGTGCGTTGTCTGCAGAGGCATTCGGTGTTGCCAGATACCAGACCATACCGCCCGTCTCTACAATGGCGCCGCCGACCGCCCGCCCCGCCGAGGCCGACGCCCGTCCCGATCCCGTCAAACAAGAGCCGCGACGCTCGGTTCTCACCGGCTCCCCATCATCGCCGCCTCACCCGCTTCGCCGTCCTCGCTGTCCTCGCCCACAGGCGTTCCTCGCCGTCTCAACCGAGAAGGCCCGTGGCGACTTCAAGGTAGGGCGCGATTGGGGACGCGCCATCGGAATCGTAGTCGGAGTCGCCAGCGAAGGAGTTTGCTTCCCATCGCTGGGCCTTGGATCTGCCCGCCAATGTGCAGCTAGGGAAGAAGGGGGGTGGCGAGGGGAGGGAGGGAGAAGGTGGAGGAGGTGGCTGCCGGTGCCAGGGCGGTCGCAAGCAGGCTGTGGTGGCTGGGAGAGGGGGAGGAGAGAGACACACGGTCTGCATCCCTTCCAATCCGAGAGGACGAAGCCGCTCTTCTAGATCTGGCTGGCGATGGAGCTCCGAGGAAAGCTGTGGGAGGGATCTGGGGGAGGATGGATGGGAGGAGCTTGGAGAGACGGGCTCCACGGACGGAGTAGCCTCCAGCGCGAGGGGCGGCGGCGGCGGCGAGGTAGCGGCTGCTGGGGGCGGTGGCCAAGTGAGCTCCTGTGCGTCCCATGGCCTGGCCGCGCCGAGCTCGGCTAGCGCCGGCTGGAGGGTGGTGTTTGGGAGGCAGGATGGGAGGGAGGACCTGGGGGTGGCGATGGTGGGCGCCTGTCACACCCAATTTTAAGGATAAAATTGAATGCACAAAACTCGTGTGTAACCAGGAATCAATCACACACACAAGCTAACAAATTACATAAAGTATCATCACGGTGTCTCATACATCATGATTTATAACATCACATAGACTTACACAACACAGCGGAAGATTAAAAAGATGACACTCTCGTGGAACTCCATCACAGGGAAGGTCAACTGGTTGACCACAAGCCTAATAATCTTCAGGAAACTCCTCATATCCATTGGCATCTGTTACCCATCCGGGATTTTTATCCAAATATTAAAAATTAAACAAGCGTAAGTATGTCCCGTACTCAACAAGATAACATGGGGTTATGAAGCTCAAAAAGGTCGACACTGGTTTACTGCAGTTAGCACTTTTAGTAGGTCAAGCTTTTATTCTCAAGTATTATCAAGTTATGCTTAAGCTCCCATTTAATTCCCATAAGAACATATATCGGGGTCAAGTGTACCATATATCATCATTGAACAACTTTAAATTATCATCAACAAGTAACCAGTTATTCTGTGAGTTTTCCGGGCCGCTCGTGACCGTGAGCACTTTGTTATAACAGATTTGTTACCCTCTGCAGAGGTGGTGCACATTCACCATGAGTCGGATCCCCATATGCCCGGATTAATTACTCCCATGTCACTTCCAAGGTGAGCAGGCAGGGTACACTATGAAGCCATTTCATAGGTTTCCCTAACAAGTTAGGGCCGCTAGGTTTCCTTGGCAGTGAGATGTAGGAACCCCCTTTCCTATGGCACATATCCATCGCGCTATACACATAGGAGCAGAGGCGATCCCTATACCCAACGTGGCAAGCCCCATTTGCGCCATAAAGGTAACCTCTAACAAGCTAGAAAAGGTCCTATTACTGAGCTAAAGTCGAGCCATATGACCCTCACGGTTGCCTTTGTATGGTCCCAGCTTTTTGCCGACAGATAAGTCCTTATGAGGGCCGAGAGCAACATGAACAAAGGTCATTTGCACTTTCGCCCTATGGAACAGTTGTTATAAATCATGTTACTCACTTTGTTCCATAGTATCATTCATCAACATGTATGTCAAGTTCGGTTAGAGCACTAGCAATCTACCCATATGCATTTAACCCATAGGAGACAAGGAAGGCAGGATAAACAATCACTAGGATATCCTTACGGGTATCAAAATTAGACACATGCAAATGAGTACTTGATTAAGGTGAATAGGACATCAATGAAGGCCCATGCTATACTTGCCTTGGTTCACAAACGTCTTTGGTCCCTGCTGGTCGTCAAGATTTCTTGGTCTCCAACGTTTTTCTCACCGTCTGAACGCGACCAACACGGCAACATACAACATTCCAAAAGCATTCATGCAAAGCAAACATTCCTATCATTAGAACAGTACACCAAC
Source organism: Miscanthus lutarioriparius (assembly GCA_904845875.1). NCBI lineage: Eukaryota > Viridiplantae > Streptophyta > Magnoliopsida > Poales > Poaceae > Miscanthus > Miscanthus lutarioriparius. The sequence continues at coordinate 31,160,022 of CAJGYO010000005.1, forward strand.
AGTATTGAAAACAAGATAAAATATTTGTAAACATATTTCTACGTCTCGCTACGATCACGTCAACGCGAAGTTCAGCAGAGCTAAAATGCGAAAGTTATGATTTAAAGCGGGTTTTCCTATAGCCATATATTTAATTAAATCTAATCATGAAATTAAAAAGTTCCAAACTTGACTAACAGTAGTTCTAACATGTAGCTTATGAAATTACGAAGCTAACGCGATTTGAATGGATCAATTCGGAGCTAAGCGACAATTTTATAAGCGAAAGCAGTTCAAATGGCATTTCAGAAAATCTGAAAGCGTACTTTTGACTTAAGCCGTGGAGTTTACGCTTTCTAATCGAGATTGCGCATTCGAGGAAATATGTTTTGGGCTGCGGGTTAAGACTTAGAAAAGTCCAAGGGCTCTTATGCAAAATGACCCGCGAAGGGTATCTTCTATTCTGGCCGTTGATCTCGCGATGGCGGCTAGGATCGGCTGGGGGGTCGGCTGGCCGAAGGGAGGTCACCGGTGGCAGCGCCATGGGCGTGGCGATGGACTCGCCGAGCGCAGTTAAAGGTCTCTGGCTCACCAAATGGACAACCGAGGGCACGGGTGGCTGGGAAGAAGAAGGGGGTCATGGTCATGCCGAGAAGAAGGCGGAGGAGAGGAGAGGTCCGGCGTGGGCGCCATGGCCAGTGAGCAAGAGCTTCTCAGGACGCCTTGAAATGGCCATACAAGCCACCAAATGCCAAGGTAAAAGATAGGGGAGAGAGAGGGAGCAAGGGATTCTTCACGGGGAAAATAAGGTCGGAGATGGCTCGGGGACCATGGCTCGCGCACAGTGGATCCCAGCGTTCTTGGGGTTGCGCTTCCGAGGCGTGAGCGAGAGCGAAAAATGGAGCGGGGGAGCAAGAGAGAGGGGCCTTGAGGGCTCGGCTTTAAAAAGAGGCGGGGCATGGGAGAGGCGCGCCCCACGCGTGGAAGCGGGAGGATTGTTGCGCGTCGATGGCGTCTGCGAGGCTGAGGCGGAGGAGGGGGGAACGCTACTGACGGCGGGGCAAGCGGTCACGATCGGGGGGGAAGGAGGTGCCAGTTTGCTACCAGCCATTCGGGTGGTTTTGGCCAATGGATGCTAGGGTTGGTCTTGGTCACAATGGCCCAGAAGGAGAGAGGGGAAGAGCGAGCGGGCATGGAAAGAAAGGCCATAAGGGCGAAAGTAAGGAAAGGAGGGGAGGAAAAAAACTTCTTTTCTTTTTCCAATACATTTAATCTCATTTTCAAATAAATTTTGAATTCATTTTAACTTTAAATCAAGACCAATCATCACATAAATAAATCTTGCTTGACAACATGTATGTACCAAAAAGTTTCTAACCTTATATTTACTTTTAATTTCACAAAATTTATTATTTTCCTATATTTTAATGCACACATATTTGCATAAATATATCATTTTTTTCTAATTTTTTAAAAAATGTCATTTTTAGGTGTTATTATTGCAAGGCAATGGGCTTGGGAAGGGAAGGCCTCGAGGGTTGTCGCTGGGTCAAGACTGTTGGTTTTGTGTGATAGGCCTCCGCAAATTCGTCACTCTTGTCTTGCACTAATTAAACCCCTGGTTTTGAGCCTGTTTGCTTGCAAGGATTGCTCTTCAAGTGGATGTTCTTGTGCTGCAATCCTGTATATTGCATTTTTTTTATTCCCTAATTCCCTTCATATCTCATTGCTTGATGATTTTTTTTAATTATGCTTGGTAATACTAGGAGATGGCTGGTGAGATTGTTCAGGTTGGCGTGGGTACCTAGGATGAGAAAAAAAATAAAGATGTAATAATATTAGTTTAGCTTATTATCATTTTTGTTTTGATTTGGAAGTTGTAGTGATGTGAGCTTTTGATATTAGATAGTAGGAGGTATCCTCACCATTTCTTGCAGGAGTTTTATCCAAAACCGTCATCTATGCTGGCAACCAAACAAATAACTTTTTGATGCTGATTTCGTTATCATGTAGCTGTTGTCTCGGATGTGAAATGTGATGACCCAAAGGAGGAGGAGAAGGTGCAGCGAGAGGAACTAAAAGGTCAGAAGATTCCACTTCCCTGATTTCTTTGGTTCTACTGTTCAACTTATATGAGGGCAATGTTTGATGCTGGTTTTGTTATCATGTAGCTGTTGCCTCGATATGAAATGTGATAACCCAGAGGAGGAGGAAGTTGCCAAGTTTTTTTGAACGAGACAACAAAGGATGAAACGGAGGAGGGTGAGGAAGGTGAAATTTATTTTTACACTCTATCTGTTATCATGAAAGTTTAAAAGTTCGTCGTTTGCTCTGTATTCGAAATTTACTGTTAGGTATTGTTCCTAAGCAGTCATTGATCTTATTTCTTGAATGCCCAGTTGATTCTTTTGGGTTGCAGCTGTTTTGGTTAAGAGCTACAATCATCCTAAGATGGAGGAAATGGTGGTTGTCATGGAGGAACGGTCCACAAAGCCCAAAAAAGGTGAGAGGCATTCCCAAATAGCAGGATTTCTAGGATTCTAGAAAGTGGCAGCGTAGGTTTATGTCAAAACAAGTATTTTTTTTGACGTACTTTAACTACCAAATTATTTTCAGATACAATGTCCCATGGCTAAGTTCTGAGCCAACCTGTGCTTAGGCCACTCGATTTAGGAAACTATAGTATCTTAGGTTTCCACTTATATGGTTGGTTGCCAATATACTTGCATTAAGTCTCATTATTTATTTACTGATTATTAATTTCTAAAGAAAATATCATGCTCTAAAGAAAATATTCTGCTGCAATTTGTTCGTGGAGGCTCCATCCGGTCACTTCGTGGGAGGCTTTTATCATTCCTCGAGGTTGTAAGCATTACATATTCTACTTGTACTGTTACTTTGATGAGTTGACCAGTGAAGAGTATTTTTTGATTCAGTTTATTTCTTTATCAGGTCATCAGAAAATATACTAAACAGCTTTTGTATGGACGGGAATATTTGCATCACAATGGAATCATACATAGGGATATAAAGACAAGAAAATTCTGCCTGTTATACGAATCGTGTCCGCAAATGCTTCTAATGATGTGGCTTATTTTGTCATATTCCAGGGTGCAAATGTTCTTGTTGATAACAAAGGTTGCTTTGAATAGTTTGTCATCTGTTTTGAGGTTGATGGCTTGCTTTGATCTCAATAGTAAATGGGCTGTCGAATTTTTCTTTAAAAGAGTTCTCGATCCTTTTCATTGCATCTTAGCTTAGACTAAAGTAAGCATGTGAAAGTATTTGAAAGCAAGGAACTCCAGAACTTATGAATGACATTCTTGTTTTATCTATATATTTAATTGCCGAATGTTTCTTTGACTTCGGCTTCAATGATCTTTCATTTGTTGCTCGCAGCAATATTTGTTGAGTATGAAGGCAAGAACTCTTTTGATGGGCCCATCAAAGGGTTCTCGAACTATTAACCAGACCATAGTAAAAAGGATATGAAGATCAACAACAGCATGTGGACGTCGTGGCACGGCACGACTCCCTGTGCCATGGGTTGACCGAGCAGCGGTGGTGGCTGGGAGCATGGAGCATGGAGCATAGAGACAAGCAAAATAACAATGCAAATGATAATTATGTACAATGACATGAATACATTAGTGATACAAATAATTATATGCTTAGAAAAATACTGAATTTTTAGATTAAATGTCGCTTTAACGTCGATAATTAATTTCACAGTATTGTTATCTTATCGTGCGATCCGTGTGTTTTTAGTATGAAAGTTTAGCTGTCCCGTAGCAACGCACGGGCACACTACCTAGTAAGATTCAAATAACTAAAAGTTAGAAATCATAATATAGACCATGATTTTAGTAAAAAAACTTTAAACTGGTTTAGTATTTATTTTGAGCTGGAACAAAATTTCTATGATCTTTCAAAGATTGAATCAGGTTTTAGGAAGATTTTTTTCGGGGGCACTAGCGCCCGCAGCGCGTTCGGACGCATCTCCCAGTCCTCAGCTGTCGGTGTTTTCGGACCACCGACGAGTAAATTTGTATTTGAGCGTCTAGCTCGGATGGTGTGCTCGGAGGACACAAGGGTTTATATTGGTTCAGGCGGAACGTCTCTACGTCAAGTTCTCTGCTGCTCGTGTTATCGGCACTTGGTTTGCAGTAGGGGTTACAAACATGCGAGAGAGAGAGAGATCCCAGGTCACTTATGGAAGGAGTGAACGGGTGCTGAGAGCTCGCTTGCCGCTCAGCCGTGTGCTCGTGTCGTGCTCTTTTGTTCTGATTCGTCCCCTTTCATGAGGTGTCCTACTTCCTCTTTTATAGGTGAAGAAAAAGAGCGGGTTACAGCGGAGGAAAAGGAGAAGAACGAGAGAGAGAAGAAGGCTTCCAGGATCATCGGGTCATTCTTCTCCTGTAGATGTCAACAGGGACGGCCCCACGTCGCGGCTCTGTTCGTCACTGGCGCCATGCGCAGGTGTCGTCTGCCGGTCATGGCGTTCCACTCCTTCCCGATGGACGTTGTGGTGAATTGACGCGCCTGTCAGCGTCCGTACGAGGATTAGGCAGAACAGCACCGGCATGCCCGACACTGTTCTTGATGTGAATCCCCACGTATGGCCCATCATGGCCACATGTTACATCGATGCGTGCCAGTCTCTTCCCGGTGTTAGAGTTTTGACCCAGGCTCATACGCTTGGACCTAGAGTGGTTGGCGGCGGTATGGGTCCCCGTCGGACGAGACGGAAACCGCGTCCTTGGGGTTGGGCGAGACGGAGCCCATACCCAAGGGGTCGGGCGAGACGGAGCTCGCGGCCTTGGGCGAAACAAAAACCGCGTCCTTGGGGTTGGATGAGACGGAGCCCGCATCCAAGGGGTCGGGCGAGACGGAGCCCGTGGCCTTGGGCGAGATAAAACCCGCTTTCTTTGGGTCGGACGAGGTGGAGCCCGCACCCAAGGGGTCGGGCGAGACGGAGCTCGTGGCCTCGAGGTTGGGCGAGACGGAGCTCGTGGCCTCGAGGTCGGGCGAGACGGAGCCCGTGGCCTTGGGGTCGGACGAGACCTTTTAATACGTCTTGATCCATCGGGGGAAGTCAGCATGGGCGCTAACTTTCTTGCTTTGGGTATCCCTAATATCGATTTCCGACATCGGCCAACGGAATCGTGGGCTGGCGTCATGGCCCACCAACGGGACCATCTCGAATATCCCGTGTAAAATAGAAAACTAAAGGGGAAAGAAGAGCTACTTGCCCGCGTAACAGAAGGGGATAGCGTGCGCTCGTGTCCACGCCGTAATCCCCAAGGCACCCCCTTCGCCAGCCCTCCCTACGCCTCCTCCGCAGCTTGAGAAGGATGCAAGGCAGCAGAAGGCGAGGAGAAGACACCAAGATGAGACAGCAGAAAGCGAGGAGAGAGATGCAACAACCGATCTACTTTTGAAACATTGAGATACAACCCTTACAATATACGTCTAAAAACAATGAAACATTTAAAACATGAGTCTAAAATGCTTGAAAAACACTTGAAAACAAGTGCAACACATGCACAACATCAAGATAAAAGCTTGCAACATATATGTGAATATATGCAACATCCAAATAAACACACTTGCAATATACGTCTGAAAAAAGAGATGAAACATTGGGAACAAACGTTCATAACATACGTGTACAACCATTGCAACATATACAACATCTCAATCTACTTTTGCAACATCCATACGAAACCATTACAATATACCTCTGAGACATAAGAAAAACTTAAAACATACGCTTGCAACATGCGCTTTTAGTACAAGCACAATGTCACCTTGCTGCTTGGACGAATGGAGCTCGTTGTTGTGGACTCGACACCGGTGTGGATCTTGATGCCATGGCGTGCGCGGAGGTCGCTGGTGCGGAGCTCGGCGGCGGCATGGACCTCGGCAGTGGCCGCGACAGGTGGATGGAGCGCTCCCGCGACGGGAGGCGCGAGTACGGGCGGGGGGTGTGAGGCTCGGACGGGGCGGCGCCGGCGAGCTGCGCGGGTAGAATCCGTCCTGCTACCACGAGCGAGGGCGCACAGCACAGAGCGGCGCGAGCGACGTGGGCGAATGGATGAGAATGGAGAGGAAGTCAGGTGAGCGACACGGGCGAGTGGATGGGATGAGCCACGTCCGGATGGGAAGTCACGGGACGGACCAGCCATATCATTATTAATTTTTTTTGCACAACTTTTTTGTAAAAAGGATATTTAGATAATTTTAAGAGAAAAATATTTCAATAATTTTTTGATAAAATCATCTGACTCTTAAATTATAAATGTAGTCTGATTTATCGTAATATCGTTTTTTGTAGCTGACGTAACGAAGAAAGGATGGCTGACATTACATCACGTCGGACAAAACAGTTATTGTAACCGCCTACAGAGCAATTTCGACCGGTTTCAAAGTTGAAGTAACTATAAACAAATCCGGCATTCAATTGCAGAGGTAAATTAAACTTCGATGACTATAGAATGTTAAAATTCATCAGCGAACTAAAAACTCCTGGGGTTTGCCCTCCAAGCTTGATGGCTATGGTTGCAAAAGACGGGTCATGATCGCGCGTGGAGCGCGCTGCCGATCAAAACAGCTCCTGAGGTACAGGCTTTCTTCCGTGCTTCACAATCGGTGATGGACGTACGGCCCTGTTCTGGGAAGACAGATGGATCCAGGGGGGGAATGCATCAGTGACCTGGCGCCATGCATTTACCAGCTAATCCCAAACCAAGTTCGCCAACGGCAATCAGTAAGGTAGGCGCTGCAGAACAGACAGTGGGTGCGTGCCATCTCCGGCGGCCTCTCCCAAACGGCTCTTGAAGAATACCTAGAAATCTGGAACATCATGCAACAGATCAACCTGACCGATCAACCGGACAAGCTGGTGCGGCGATGGACACCTGATGGTGTCTACTCGGCCAAGTCGGCATACACCATGCTTCACAGCGGCGCAATTACGTTCCGAGGACACCAGCTGATTTGGAAGACTTGGGCCCTGCTACGAGTTAAGATCTTCCTTTGGTTGACTTTGCGCCGCAGGCACTGGACAGCAGACCGGCGGGCTCGCCACGGGCTCGATTCGAGAGACCAATGCTACCTCTGCGACCGAGCCCCGGAAACAATTGACCACATCGTCGCCTACTGTTCTTTCACTTGGGAGCTCTGGTACTTCATCTTGTAGGCGCTCGGCTTCCAACTACCCCAAGTAGCACAATCTACAATCAGCTGGTGGCGGAAGTTGCGGAAGCTCTCCGATGGGCAGAAGCGTAAGGGGCTCGACTCTTTGTTTGCGCTTGTGTCTTGGCAAGTATGGAAAGAACGGAATGCAAGATGTTACAATCGCGGAAATGCTCCATATCATCGAGATGGAGGCTGATCTTGGATCGAAGCCGAAGCAGGCTAGCAGCGCCTCGCCTTTATGTCTGTTGTTGTTTTAATCAAAATGTAGTTTGTTCCTGCCACCGGCTTGGCCGACTAATCTTGTAACATAAACTCTTTTCCTTCTTAAATGCAATGATACGCAGATCTCGTGCTTATTCAAGAAAAAAGAATGTTAAAATTAAAAAGGACCCTTTCCAATTGAAAAACGAATCGAACTTTTTTTATAAAGAAAAAATGAATCAAACATGTAAGGATGTGTTTGGTTCGATGAATATCAATGGATGAGATATGGATATCTATGAATACAGGGTGTTTGGTTGGATGGATCAAGCTGAACTTGGATATCCACAACAGAGAATATTCTAGATAGATGTTGAATATCGTGGCCCTCGAAAATCTAGCGGATTAGGATATCCACATGTTGATTAGCATATGTTTGTGTAACAATTAGAGTAGTATAGTGCTAATTAACATATTTTCTTTTTAATTAGTGATTATAATGACAAGATTAGTGTCATTGTATATTTATTAGTGTATAATCATTTGTTAATATTTTTAAATAATAGATATAATTAGTCAAGTATTCTTATCCCATGCAATCTCATCTATCCAACCAAACAGAAAAATGGTTCGTTCCATCCATCCAACTAAACAAACAATATGGATATCAATATCCTAAAGTCCATGAATAGTCATATCCCATCCACCCTTGTCCTCGAAACAAACACACCCTAAAGACAGGGCTGAAACACTTGAATTATTATAAGCCCATTTGTGTCACCAGTCCGACTCTGGGCTATGAACTGTGTACGCTCGGCCGGGCCAGCCCATGCATACAACGGACCCAACTTCAGAAAATAAGAACCAAAGGGGCCGAAGCCGAAGAGTAGAATACAAAACCACCTTGTTCGTCGGCGGATCCGCCGAGACCCGCACCGCCGCACCGGCTTTTGTTGGCTAGCACTAGAATCGTGCGCGACCACCTACCGATGCATCCGTCCGTCCCCCGCCCCGCCCCCCGCTCCGCGTCCGCTTTCCAGCTCTCCACCGCTCTCTCGCACGTCGCTCCCCTCCCCAAGTCATCCCATCCCTACGCGGCTACGCCCGCGGCCGCGCCACCGAGTCCAGAAGCTTCTAGAAGGGGGAGGGTGGTCGCATGACCGTCTGATCGGCCGTCGCCATGGGATGCGCTGGATCCACTCCAAAGACTGAAGGTCTATCCTCCTGCCTAGTCTACTGTGTTCTTTTCCGTTGTTTTCTGTATGGTTCAGATTGGGATCTTGTGTTAGATGACCGTTGCATCTTCTGTAATTCGGTTCTGGAACCGAGTTTAGAGTACAGTGGGTAGCTAGTTTGTTAGCGTCCTTGGTTCTTGTATAAGCTGGGTAGTGATTGGTAACTCGAATTAGCTACGCCTGCTATCGATGGTTAATTGAGCTCCAGGACCATCACCAAGGTAGCACCAGGGAAGAGCCGTGATCGGCTTATCTGTAGCACAGCTTCTTGTGAATCGTGATGGAGTTCACGGCCAACGGATGGACGGAGAAGATATTAGTATTGTAGTATTGCCACAAGGCAATTGAAGGGAGGACCTGTTCTCTTTTGGGCAAAAGGCAGATCATACAGTTGCTGGGGAGACAAAGATATGACTGGTTGTCATGAAAGTAACTGGACCTGACAGTTTATTCTTCATATTACAGATGCACTTCTGCAGCTCTGCTCATGCCCAGCAGGATTAAAGATGAGACAGTAATACAGTGTGAATGGCTAGCTGAGATGATGGTTTATTCTTGTTGTTGGAGGGAATCCATTTCATTGGTTAAACAAAATTTCTTTCCTTAGGGTAGCGAAATCAGAGATACAGTGATATGCAAGATGAATTGAAGCGATAATTTGATCTATTTCTAGGAGGAAAGCCATTGATTGATTAAGAGGATTTGCTTTGTGTTAGATAATTATTTTGGTTGCACCAACATTATCCATCAGGTGCAGATCAGATAGGAGCAAGATGACGATAGCAGATTGGTTGCCTGTGCAGTCCCCTTTCCTTGTTTGAAAAACACTAGTCATGCTGTTGAACCACAAGGGACACGACTTCACCCTTTTTTTATTATTCTGATCTGATGGATCCTTACGGTACTAGTTTAGATTACTTTAGAAGGTTTATCAAGCTGTAACATTTTTGTATGCCTCAAGAAAATCGTTTTTAAATCTAGAGAGTTAGGTTAAATGTTTATCTTCTACCATCATGTGAAGAATTTAAGGAGTGTAAAACTAGTGTCTTTACATGCTTGTAGACTACAGGCAAAAAATAGTGGTATTTTGGAAAGCATGTGGTCAACCATATAATATGTTGATACCATTTTATTATAAAAAAATGACTTGGCATGCTGTAATGGTAATTTTTAAATTTGTAAAAAAAAACATTTGCATATAAGTTATATGTTCATAAATATACTACAGTTAAAACTTTTTTTTTTTGGTGAGGAACTACAGTTGAAACTAATGTTGTAAGAAAATCAGTTACTGCTCTGGCATCCAAATCATCACTTTCTTTTTACTAGAGAAATTAATAGGTTTGTTTTTAAACAGGTCTGTTCAAGTATTGCATCATCATTTTTTAGATAGAGGAAATATTTCGTCAGCATGCTCAGATCTTTGTTTAGAAAGAGCAAAAATGACATCTATCATAGGTCAATGCTTGGAGGTAGAACGATATTTGGCCACGTTTTGTGTACATCCCTTGTATGTTTCTTGATAGCATTAGCTTGGTCGAATGTGGTCTGATGGCATTGCTCATTTACAATGGAAATCATCGTGCTGATATACTCACTTATTAATGCTCAACATTTTCTCTTTGTCTCAGATAACGGTAAGAAGTTGAAAAAACCAAAGCCTTGGAAGCACACCCAAGCAATAACACCGGCACAACTCAGACAGATGCGTGATGAATTTTGGGACACTGCTCCTCACTATGGTGGACAGAAAGGTACATTGTATATTTACTGATGGCAGCTTCAGTTTTCTACTGTTGGCATTTATTAGTGAATCTGTGATGCATTTATACTGCATGTTGGACCACTCTTTTTTCCCCACCTCAGATGATGGGCCAGTCTGATTCGACTGGGATTTGCTAAATAAATGTGTGCAGCACAATACTTTGAGTTCACGTCAAAATATTGTTGATTTTGCTGTCTTGGCAGTTCACCCCTCAAGTTGGTGTTAAATTTGACATATCAACTGTTGTCTTAAAAGGAAAAGAAATATGTATGTAGAGGCACCATAAGTTCATAGCTGACCATGTAACAAGAGTAGAAATTGACATCTGCTATGCCACTCAGGGAATGAACAGCTTTTGACGGTTTTGAATTTGTGACCATCTCATGCAAATTTGTCATGAGTATACTTCTAAACTCGTGCTGTTTTGTAATTTTACTTTATTATTATGCGGAAAAGGTTTAGAACATGTAGATGCTTTGAAACTTTCATGAATTTACTGAAGTGTATGGTCTTGTTTACATAAAAATATTTATGTTCTGCTGATGACACACACACTGAACACGCTAGATACAATAATTTTTTTTTTATGAAACTTGGCTCCTCCCATTTCCGTTACCATGATAACAGAAAATTAAATACAATCAAATAGTTAAAGAACTGTTTGCTGCGGTGTTTTTGTTACACTAAAATTAACTTCGTATTTTTCCAGAGATTTGGGACGCACTTAGAGCTGCTGCAGATTCTGATTTAGCGCTTGCACAAACCATAGTGGATAGCGCTGGCATCATTGTATCAAATTCTGACATGACACTTTGCTATGATGAAAGAGGTATTCTGTATACATATCATGGTTTGGTGTAATCTGGTGAATTTTCAAATTATTAATCACCTTGTACGCTATATTGCAGGTGCCAAATATGAACTTCCAAAGTACGTTCTAAGCGAGCCAACAAATTTGATCAGGGATGGTTAAATTCTTAAAATAAAAATGGGTCCAATGTAAATTATGTAAATCACATTTATTCACTGACATCAACGTTGACCTGATTGGAACTTCAATAATATTATGATGATGTGCTCGATTCTGATTTGCGCTGTTCTCCTACTTCATGTCCAGTTGTCCCTTGCCCTGGATTGTAGCGTGGTGAACTCTCATTCGGTCATACCTTAAAGAAGAACTAACCATAAACCTCAGAATACAATAGCTACTGCTTGTCTCAGCTAGTTAAGTGGATCTGAAGGACACTTGAAGGTTTCGTGGTTTTGCCTATTATCAATCATGTGCATTATTAGTCACTTTCACTGAAACAGGTTCGAGAATAATCTTCTTTGCTTTGGCCTTCAAATGGTGTACTACCTGTTCTCAGCATTTCTGCACCAGGGCCTTTTTGTCAAAGCAGCAGTGGTTAGCATTGCAGCATGCATCACATGTTGCATTTGTAAAGGGCGCTGACAGTTTTAGAGCACAGGACAGTCAGTTGGTGCTGGCTATTTTTCTGCTGTTTTTGGTTGAGCCATCACCTGCATAGATCCTTTGCACCTAACCAGATCTTTTGCTTGACCTCCAGTACTGTCGTTCAATGTCTCTGTCGTTACCCTGAAATTGCTTCCGTGCAAGTGCAAGAAGGCTCAATTATCTGGTCCTTCTCACTGGAATGACTTGTACCGACAGATTGACGTGTCTCTCTCGATCTCTGTTAATGCAAAGATTTTCCAGCGTCAGGACAAGGGTTGCACCTGGGACCTGGCATTCATGATTGCTGCTGCTGGATTCATTCACGGGCTTTGATCTGGAAACAGGCCAGTTGATGAGCGGCTGGGACCTTTGCGTGTGTTGCCAGATCTGAGATCCGGGATCGGCTTGGTTTTTTTTTTTCACGATGGATCGCATGAGCTCAGGTTTTGTGGTCTGGCGGGTTGTATGAGGAAGTAGGAGCGGCAGTAGAAACTTGGCGCAATTGCCGTAGCACAGCGGGCTCAAGCCTCTTGATGTGCACTTTCTTTTACACGTTAAAATCGGGCCCGTCTCTGAGTTGTTCATCTTCTTGTATTTCGTTTATCTACAAAGACCGCAGCAAAAAATTTGGAGAAGTTCGGCAATAACAAATTTGAGCAAGATCAGAAGTCTGACGGACTATTCTTTTGTTTAACGCTGCTGCTAGAAAGAGATTCCATGACGTGCATTATAAACACGTTGGTATTCACAATTGAAAAAAAGGAAGAATAGCCATTTTGGTAATTCAACTATTACTCGAGGCTCAGTTTCATCTCTAAACTTTCAAAACGTCCGTTTTAGTCCTCAAACTCTACTTTTAGGCTCAATTTCATCCTAAAATTATGAAGATGATCGTTTTAGTCCTCAAACTTTGCATTTTGGGATCAATTTCATTTATAAACTATCAAAGTGTATTTTGTTCTTTAAACTTTTATTTTCAACTCAACTTTGTCTACGTTCTACGTGGAACGTTGCACTGTTGCACCTAGTTAGCTCCAAAACCACCGGAGGTTGGAGATAGAAAAATAATATTCATCCAAAAACTCTTTCGTGGCCATTAATAATTCCAAGCTGTTATTTTTAGCGTTACCTTATAATGGTACCATTTATATATATCCGACTAAATAATATTTTGTGGGAGCAATTACAGTTGCATGGAACACTACTTATTCTTTAAGAATACATGGATATATTGAAAACAATAGAAGATCTATAATTTTGATAATTTATGGATGAAATTGTGCCTAAAATATAAAGTTTTCTTTTTGAATAGACAAAATTGAGTTGAAAATAAAAGTTAAATGCACTTTGATAGTTTATGGATGAAATTGAGCCCAAAATGTAAAATTTGAGGACTGAAACGAACAACTTCGTAGTTGTAGGATGAAATTGAGCCTAAAACTAAAGTTTAAGGATCTAAATGGCCGTTTTAAAAGTTTAGGGATAAAATTGAGCCTCGAGTAATAGTTGAGGGACCGAAATGGCTATTGTGCAAAAAAAAAAAAAAATAGTGCTCGTACTGGAAAGATGCCCAGCGGCTCCTGACACGGCCAAATTCAAATTTGCTGCCCGCCCGTGGCCCGTGCCCTTGTCCGGGCATTTCCTTTCGATCCCAGGACCCAGGGCTCACTTCTTGTTCCGGCTCCATTTGTCAGTTCATGGTTCAGCTGCAGCCTGCAGGAAAACAGTGGAGTACTCCGTACTCGTACAGTCGTACTAGTACGTGCAAAATCGAGTTCACAGTCGTACTAGTACGTGCAAAATCGAGTTCAGATAGATGGAGAGCAAGCAAAGGCGATGCACCATGAGTTTGATGTAGTTTTGAGGAAACAAAAAAGCCTGGCATGCTGGCGAGTGAACAAAGGCGATGCAGGAGGAACAAAAAGCCTGGCCGCTGGCGAGTGAACTCGAGCGTGCGGCTGCAAAGCTACTTTTGTCCGGGCCAAAGACAGAGCCTAGTGCCCAGATGCTGAGATGCATGTGCATGGAGATGGGAGAAGTCAGAAGCGCAGCAAGCGCTTGTGCGGCGGCACACACGATGCGGAGTCCGTAATCGAGCGTTGTTTGATTGGAGCTCTGGTTCCCAAGTCCCGGCTCAACTGCTAGTTTATGCCGCGACGGGATTAGGCAAGATTCTGCCTACGGACGGCTATGGCTACTCTATTGTCTATGCGCAACTGAGATTAGCCCACAACATATCCACATGCTGATCGTAGCACGGGAGTAGTACTATAGTGCTCCTAGTTGATATGGAAGCTATACAAGTGTTTACTCGCAACTTTTCATCGTAGCATGGGAGTAGTACTGTAGTGTTCGGCTGGTATCAAAAGACCGATAAGCCGGCTGAAGTTGTTTTATTGTGAGTTCTAGCTGATAAGTCGGCTGATAAGTTCAAACGAACAGGTGCTCCTAGCAGTTTTGTGATGGAAAATGTAGCTAGCTAGTGCACTAAAGTACATCAAGCTGTGAGTCTATCCTCTAGCAAAGCTTGTTGGAGGAAAGGAGATTCGCTTAGCATACTCAGTTGTGGTGGTGATGGTGGTTAGGATTTGATAGGGAAAAGATTGTGTGCCATGGGAGCTTGAGTGACCTAGAAGGCTTTAGATTCGTTTGATCCACCCTGCTATAGTCTTTTGTTCAATTCATCATCTAATATGTCAGGGAAAGCTTAGGCCCTCTTTGTTTTGCTGAAATTTGGCTTATGCTGACTTGTTGTGAGAGAAAAATATTATTCGTTCGCTGAAAAGTATTACTGAAGTAGTGCTGCAGAACATAGTCTTAATTGTTCAGCACTCAGCGGCTTATGAACCTAAGCATATGCATCATGAGTAATATTTTTTTCTCAATTATGCAAAAGGTTTACGCGTATTTGTATTAAGGTAGAGAAAAAATTTAATACAACATGCCTTAACAGCGCCCTAGGGGGTCAGAAGATTGTACATGGTTGCTCAGACCCTCCCTAATATACTACAAACTATGTTGTTATACTGGACACTGATGAACCTGAATTACGTCGCCGGCTAGGAGACTATGGCTGGGCTGCCGAGCAGCGGCGGCGGCGGCGCTGCTTGCACGCACCCACATCGTCGTCCGATGGGAACAACTCACGTAGTGCCTATATATTACTGGGTCACTGCTGAAGATTTTATCGTAGGCTTTCAGGGCTGACGCTGACGGAGACGACATACCGCTGGCGCTTCTAGATAAATTGTTCATATCGTTTGGACGTCAGGATAATATGCTTTGGGACGCTATCTGCTTGCTTCACTTGAGAAGCGCGGGCGGTGTGAGTCCGCCCGTGGGTAGTATCATGAGTAGTATAACACCTGCGCGCATGCATTTTCAATTGAAAAAAAGAAACTACGAATGTCAGCATCGTTACTCCTCGCTGCTGCATGGCGTTCACCACTAAGGCCTCCTTTAGAATGCACAAATATTTTTTCTTTACAAATAAACTTACTTTTATAAATTTATATGACTTTTGTGAAATTTCTATATTCAATGGATCCTAAATAAAAGTAGAATTAGACGACCGACGACGTTCTAAGAAGCTGGGCAATTCGCGGACCATTCGAAAATGGAACAACTAGTGCCGTTTGTTATGCCATTTCTCAGTCTCTCCGATAAGCTCGAGAACAACTTCAGCGGTACTTTTCAACGAACTAACAGTGTTTTCTCTCACAACAAATTAGCATAAGCATGAATATAAGTCAAATTTCAGCGAAACGAACAGGGTGATAGTCGCGTTCTTTGGCAGTCTGTTTTACCGCTTAGGGCCTGTTTGGATTGCAGAAAAAAAATTCTATTCCTACGTTTTTCTTATGAAATTGAACTGATTCCTGTGAGATTTCTGTGAAATTTTTGTATTCCAAACATGCCCTTATACTGAAAGAAAGAGGTGAAGCCGCACTCAACCAAGATCAAGAGTTGTTATAAAAAAAACAAGATCAAGAGCCCCTGTTCGTTTGGCTGATAAGAATGAAAGTACTGTTAGCTGATTTGTTGTGAGAGAAAAATACTGTTCGTCGGGTGAAAAAGTATGGCTTATCAGTCTGTTCGCTGGTTGATTTCTAGGCTGATAAGCTTAACTGATGCTGATTTATTGTGAGAGGAAAACACTATTGACTGACTGGCTGAAACCATTAAACGATATAAGCTAAGGGCGAGTAGATTCTGACAGCGCACTCGAAGGCGGCGCATGGGCCTCCTCACTTTCAGCGCCTCCTTGCCATGCGCAGTACCAGCAAGAATCCTGAATCGACCCTCCCGTCTCCATTTGACAGATGCTGCAGCAGAATCTGTAGTAATGATTCGAGTTTCGAGCATCCGCCCATGGGCCGCCGCGAGCTCGAGCCGTTCCGCGGTGTGTCTGTGCTGTGTGGCCGTCGCGGAGGACGGGCGAACCCTACAGGGACCGGCATTATTCTCCTGCGATCTAGCCGTTCCGAGAAACGACCAGACCACGAGCGGCGCGTCCAGCCGCTCAGGTCCCCTCACTCGTACCCTACCCGTATTATCCACTGGGCCAATTTGCCCGTCCAAACACCCCAAATCATTGGCAAGTGCACTATGCACCTAGGCAAACTCAGCGTAATTACACACCAATAGTAGATGCTCGCAGCTTTTAACTCATCGGATCCCCTCACTCGACGGCCGGAGAACGTGTAGCCTGCCGACCGCGCTAGACGCTGCACCGACGGAACAGGGAGGCGACGGCCTACACCACCCGACCGGTGCGCGCACTTTCTTTTACAGGCGGGGTGCCTGCTTTGAGCACGCGAACCGTCAGTCTGTTTGTTTGCTCGTAAACGATCGTAAATTTTCAGTCAGGAACAGTGTTTTTCTCTCACACTAAACTAGCCAGCAGTAAATAATTCACGATACGATACGGCCTCCCGAACAGGCTGCGTGTCACGCCACACGTGCATCTGACACGTCAGCAACCCGGGTAGGCGCGGGAGCTAATCGAAAAACAAACGGTAGGAGGTCTTGCCCAATTTTTTTTTAATTTGATCTTTTTTTAAGAAAATTTACATTTGACCTTATAGTGACGTAAACTAATCTTTGGATCCTGAGATCGACGTCAGAACGCATGGCTTCAAGGTAACACGTCTCGGCGCCACTCCCTATGACACCGAGGTGCTCGACGGCGCAAGACATAAGATGTCAACCGAGGTGGCGCGTGGCGCGGTGGTGACCGAACCCAGATCTTGGCGCTGAGCTTCGAGACCAGATCTTGGCGCCGAGAGCTCGAACCCACAGATCTGGCGGCGCCGACCCTCGAGCCAAGATCTATGACGCCGACCTATTAAACCTACACAGGCAGAAGCCCCTCTGTCTCTCTCTCTCTCCCCGTCGCCAGCTTGCCCGCCGTCGCCGTCAAACCGCCTGCGCCACCACAGCAGGCCGCCGCCTGCCGTTCTCTGCACGCCTGTCCGTTTCCTCGTGCCCCCGTCCGCTCCCTCGGCCACCCTCGTCGCCCCATCGTCATCCTCAGCGCGCACCGACGGCGAGGGCGGTCCCCGCTTCTCCCCGGCATCCCCGCCGGCCGACGGGCCACCGGCGACCGCGCCTGGCGGCGCCGCCGCCCTCCCCCCCACCGGCCTTCCCGTGAGGCCACCCCCTCCACCTTCGGCCGCCCATTATCCAAGTGCCATCTCAGGTAATTTTTTTCTTAATTTGATTTTTTAATTTTGTTTGTTATCCAAGTGCCATCTCATGCTACTATGGAGAAGGTACAACACAATTTGCTATGTGGCCACACTACTAGGACGAACATATCTTATTCACATGCCACATCCATGTGTTTGTTGTTTGGCTTAATAAACTAAGGCATGTTAGGTTTAGTCTAAGGAACTATGTACCCTTGTTTGGTACATGTTCTCACATGCCATTTTGTGTGCTTGTTGTTCGCTTCAATTGCCTAAGGCATGTTAGGTTTAGTCCAGGACCACTGTACCTCAGTTTGGTACATGTTTTCACATGTCATTTCATGTGTCGTGCGTGTTGAATTATGCAATGCACTGCTTTGTTAGGTTTCATTTGTAGTACGTGAACTCATTTCACTAGCTCCACAATATTAAACTAAATATTATGACCACAAATAATAAAAACAACAACACAATGAAATGGCCAATAATAGGGCATATTAAACAACACATTACCAATAGAAGTACATGTCGACAAACTAAACTACGCAGTACATGGGCTAAGTACATCCATACTTAAAGTGCATTACATGACAACACAATGCAAAGTTCAAGACTAAACAACATTGATCATGAAAAAACCATAGAACTAGCAAGTCATACAGACTACTGAGTGCAACGAGGCCACTTTTCCTTCCTTAGGGCATCAGGATTCTCCTCCATCGCTACTTGCGCTCTACGCGCACGCTCAAGCTTCTTGTCCCTCTCCTCCCTATATGCAGCAACACGCCTCCTTTCCTCCTCTTTCTCGTGCTCCTTTTCTGCAGTCTCCTCTCTGCGTCTCTTCTCCATCATCTTCTTGTCATCTGCTTCTCACCACAACAGTTCTACATCCACTCCTTATCTTCTGGCTTGATCTCAGTGTCGATCTACTGCTCAAAATCACAGAGTGGTGGAGGGGTCTGCAATACATGCAATTATTACACAACAAATAAATCATGCATGATTTTATATGACACTAAATAATTAATACACAACATCAATTTCTCACCATCTTGTTAATGCGGCGCTGACGAAGTGTAGGCTGAAACGCAAAATTGGCGCACATCCAATACCTCTACCTATACGTGTCCTCTTCATCGGACTTGGCTACCTTGCAAGGATCACCTCAAAAGCACATGGGCACTAGAACACCACTAGGCATAGGCAATGGGTCAAAGGCATTTCCGGTCATCCGGTCATAACTACAATTAAACCAATTTTGTTCTAAGAATCGAAAGCAATGAACATTAAACCCTAAACCTAGGGTTTTTTATTTGTTGCACATATATGAAACCATAATATAATACGATGATAAGATATTACCTTGGCTTACTAGCTTTACCACGCCTTGGCATCCTACTGTTACATAATACAAAAAATCAAAATCACTTCAAACACAAAGTAATAATGTATCTAGGGTTGCAAAACAGACATAATATATACCAAATCAATACGTAAAAAATTATGAGGGAAGAGAGAATACCTTACTCGCGAAGATCAATGGATCAAATCTAAGTTTCGAAGGTCAAATTCGTCGATTCAAGAGATTGGGCGAGTTGGGGAGAGCAAAAACCCGAGAGGAAGGAGGAACAAATGAAAGCAACCTCGCCCAGGGAAACTTGGCTGTGGTTTTTGAATCCATGCTCGCCGCCAAGCTCCACGGCTCCGAGGTCGGCGCCAAGATATGTGGCTCCAACCTACCGGCCATGTCAGCGCTACCTCGGTTGCCATGTTGTGCGCGGCCAAGCACCTCGGCGCTATAGGGTGTAGCGTCGAGACGTGTTTCCTCGGAGCCATGTGTTCTGGCACGGAACCCCAGGGTCCAAAGATTAGTTTAGGTCACCTAGGGGGCCAAACATAATTTTTCTTCAAAAAAGGGCCAAATTGAAAAAAAATTGGGGAGGTCTTGCCGGACTGGAGTACCCGCGGCGGAAAAAATTGGGTGCGCCATGGGCGTACTGTGTCTCGCATGCGCACCCTTCGTTGATGCTCGCCGCGTGTCACCGGTCGTAATCAAAGGGCCAGCACGCGAGGCGCGTCGCCGGCTCCCCTCGGCTCCTCGTGTACACGCACAAGGCTCCACCGCGGCTCCTCGGCTTAGGCGTGAGTGCGGCTTCTCCTTAACTCCTCGAGTACAGGCTACTGGAAGCTCAGAGACGGAGGCGGCGGCCCACGACAGAGGCGATGGCGGGCTCGCGGCCACGCCAAGCAGTAGCAGATCATCCACTGCCATGCAGCACCGACCTGGCCTGGCGCCGTGGAGACTGAGCGCATCTCGTCGGAGGAGGAGGCGAAGGCGGCAACGCCAGCAGTGGTTGCGCCGCCGTGCAGCACATCAGCAGGTCGTTGAACACCCATGAGCAGGCACGCTGACCTAGCGTCCGCTCTGAAGAACGCCCCCACGAATAGAGGTGCTACCCCATTCATAGACAGGTAATGAAATAAAGGTCAAAATTCAAATCTGGGCACAAGTATGGATGTGCTGAATTCTGATTTGGCTGATCCTTATAGCAGCTTGTGGGTCGAAGCAAGCTACGATGGTGACGATGATTATAGCATGTATGATGAGCACAAATCTATAATACCACTACGTGCTGCTTTATCCAACTTATTATTTAGTGTCCTAAGTTCTGACGAGGCTGAAACATTTGTTTGGATTGTTGTTGCAAGGTGCAGGCTGCACAGAAGATGAGAAGAACATGCACCATCCTACATTGTATCTTGCATTGTGATGTTCTGTATAAGACCACCATCCTCTTGTGCAAAAGAAAATGAGAACCGCCCTACCAAAGGAAGCAGTGAGGCCACCAGAAGACAGGATGGTGGACAAGATATTTTTTTTGCTACAGGCATCTGAAGACTGAAGATATCTAGCTCGAAAAGATAGGACTTGTGTCTTGTGCTTGAATGTAACCAGGATGGTTGCCAAAGATGTAAACATAGAGAGGAGATAAGAACTTCATGTCACTGTAAACTATATGGATATGTTACAAAAATTGTAGAACTTTAGAGAACTGTGAACTATGTAAGACTGAACAGGTTTTTATTCAGAGTAAAGCAAATGTACTGAACATGTTTCATTTCACTATATCCAAACAGTACAGTTATATATTTTCATGATTTTGCACTCCATCAAAATGTAACTTCCTAACAGCAGTTTGCATTGTGGCATCTTGATCAACTCCAAATAGGAGACTCGTGTATCCTCCTGGTATATAAGGAGTAGCCATTCCAGAAGGATTTGCAATTGAATTCAAGTGTGGCATTGTGGAAGGAGCAGCCATGATTGGCATTGTGGAATTAGCATATCCACCTTGCATGAAAGGAGCAACCATGATTGGCATTGTGGAATTAGCATATCCACCTTGCACGAAAGGAGCAGCCATGGCTGAAGATGGCCCAACATTAGAATCATGTGTCCTAGCATAAGAAAGTGTCGGTGCAGAAAGTGACCAACAAGTAAATATTTGTAGTTTTGCCGTACGTTGTGATCAGAGGTGGCCTAGCACTCAATGACATAGGGTTTATACTGGTTCAGGCAACGTGCCCTACGTCCAGTTTGAGTCGGTTAGTGACTTTATTCCTGAGCCCAGGTGCTCAAAGTTTGCAGTGGGGTTACAAACGAGAAGGAGAAAGATGGGGGGTACAAGAGGTCCGATCGGACTCCGGTCGGAAGGGCCGAGAGTGACAAGAGCTCCGCTATGAGCTAAGTGTTCGAGCGTGTGCTCGTGGTTTAAACCTGGTGGTTCTACTGTTGTGTGCTAGTGAACTTGATCGATCTAATAAATCTGGAATGACTTGAATCTAAATGTTTGGGAGAGAGCGCATCCCCTTTTATAGGTGAAAGGGATGGCCTTATAGGTGAGAGGGAGAGAGTACGTATGCTTCTAAGCCTTGTTGCCCACGCTGGCGGGTACAGGATGATGGTAGGCACCCACAACACTGTTGAATGTCAGATGCATGTGGGAGGTTGCGTCGTCTTGTTCAGGTATGGCAGATGTCGGTACTTGCTATATTGTTGATGCCCAGAGGCATGTGAGGAGTTTTACCATGTTCGCTCGGTACGGTAAAAGCCGGCGCCCACAACATTGTCGATGCCCAGAGGCATGTTGGGGGGCCTCACCGTATGGGAGTTAATGGCGCCCACAATACTTTAGGGGAAAATGTCAGCGCCTACAACACTGTTTGGGCTCTGTTATGCCAGGGAGGTTGCAGAGTACTGTTTATGCAGGTGTACAGAGTATGGTCCCCAGTATTTGCGGTTTGACTTGTGCGCCCTGCCTTACTTTCTTCGTTCGTTTCCTGGTCCTTACCGAACGGGCGTCTCCAGTCGGTTGGTCCCAGTCGGCTCTGATTGTGCCAATCGAAGAAGAGCAGTGAGTAGGGTTTTGGCGTACCCCGGTCGGAGACGTAGGGTTAGAGTCGAAAGTAGTGCTTTGGCCAGGCCTTCTAGTCGGAGAGGCCATCTGGAGGTGGGCTAGAGACCGAAGTGAGCGCTCCGGTCGGAGAGGTGGGCCAGAGTCGGAAAATGGGCGCCGCTCCTCCTCGGCCAGACCTTCTGGTCGGTGATTGGATCGCCCTTCTGGCATATTGTTTAGATACTTAGGCCGGCCCATGAGTTGCGCGTTGTCTGCTTGGGCCG
Source organism: Miscanthus lutarioriparius (assembly GCA_904845875.1). Classification (NCBI taxonomy): domain Eukaryota; kingdom Viridiplantae; phylum Streptophyta; class Magnoliopsida; order Poales; family Poaceae; genus Miscanthus; species Miscanthus lutarioriparius. The sequence goes on from CAJGYO010000005.1 coordinate 31,182,229, forward strand.
AGCCTTTGTTGGGAAGTCGGTCCACGAGGGACCCCGGGTTTATGAACCCGACAGAAAGTGTTCACAAATCATACTTGTAAGGGAATAAATTGTGAAAATAACTAATGTCTTACAGTCATTTGCTTTGGATCAGCATGTTCATCTCTTTTTTCTACATCATTATTTAGATCTTCACCTACAATGAAATATATAAGATAATAGAAGACTTAAAATAAATTGTAGACATAAGCAAATGGTAGTGGACAGATCACTACCTTTCTACTGAGCACCCTTCTTCTTCCCTGGCTTCTTTTCAACAATATTTTTGAAACGTGTATTCTTTGGACCTTTTATTACCTGAGAAATTTTAAATGATATTACACAATTTAATGGTTGTCAGACGCATTCATTTGGAGTTGGAGGAACCTGGCTGGATCTTTCATGTAGCTCACTTAGATAAGTATCTGCTTCCAAGTTCAAGTTATGTATGGCTTTCTACAATTTATCAAGAAGTTCTTTTGACGACAAACACTTCATTGCAAGAGATGTCGCCTCTCGAGATATCTACCAGTGTTTTCAAATCTTCCTTCTCAGTTCCTTGTTTCTCAATATAAAATCCACTTTTCGCATATTTTGTCCATCTAGGCAGTATATATTGCGATGGCAAATTGTATACTCCATTCGTATTAAAGACTCTAAGAGCATGCTTACACAATATACCTGTAAGATATAGTTGCCAATTTGAACAACTTAAATTATAGGCTACAATGTAAAGATTGAAATGTAATAGTATTACATACTTATGGATTTAAACATCCGGCAAGAGCATGTAATGCTGGAATCATCTTTGTTGAATACTACTGTTGCTCCACGATCAGACTGCATATACTTAACAAAGAATGTCAAGTTTGTCCCAACAGCTTCCAACAATTCACAAGACAATGTAAATTGTTTTTTAAACTCTTCCTCAAACTCTGAATACATTCACCTTGTATATGATTCAGCTGTAGTATTCAACATAGGTAGATTTGGAATGTAGGTAACTAGGTTCTTTCGATGTGACTTAAAATCAGCATCCAACTCATTTGCACGGAGACTAACTGCAACCTTCTCACATTCTACAAGGAGTTCAGAAAGACCGAGTTTTCTACGAAATCTTTTCTTGAAGACATTATCCATACCTTCGCTCCTTTGGGTAGAGTTCATGTCTGCTGTAAAAGAGTCACGGTATACGACAGCCCACTTTGCCCTCAAAGCATACAGGTTTGCCATCCATGAGTTATTCTCAAGATTCTATTTAGCCAACAATTCATGCCATTTCTCTATGAAGTATGTCTCTGATATATCTTCGTACACACATTTCTTGAAATCTGGTAGGAACTTGTTATCCGACTCATGAATTACATGACTAAGATGTTTAGCAACATTTAAGCAAATGTGCCACAAACAAAGACGATGACTTGTATTTGGGAATACATAAGCAATTGCGCCTGCCATAGTTGCGTCTTGATCAGTGAAAATTGTGCTTGGGTGCTTTCCTGACATTGCTGTGAGAAAGGTTTTGAAAAGCCAAACAAATGATTCAATAGTTTCATTAAATAGAAGCGCACACCCAGAAATTATTGTCTGCTTGTGATGGTTGGTGCCAAGAATCGGAGCAAAAGGCATTTCAAACTTATTGTCGTGTCAAATGACACAGCATCACCAAAGCATCTGTAATCCATGACAGACTGACCATCTGCCCAAAAGAAATTTATAATATGACCATCCTCCTTATCTACCTGAATCGCATAAAAAAAGTAGGATCCTGTAGCCGTTTATTTCTCAGGTATTCAGATAGTGTTTGTGCATCATTGGCTTCTAAGTACTGTCTGCGTTCACGACCAATCTCATTATTGCAATCTATCTTAGACATAGGCATTTTGTCATCCCCTCCATAAAACTCCTTCATGAATTCATACACTTGGGCTAGCTTCATTCCAGCTTCTCGTATCTGCCCAATTAACTTTCTATCTGCCTCTATAACCTGTCATTGGGACCTTAGTTTGTATGACTTATTTGACTAGCAAGATAATGGTTGTGCTCTACTACGACCTTTTGCACTATCCAAATCCCTTCCCTGCTGATATTAAACTGAACACGAGCATCACAACCCATCCTTGTGATGTCCTTCAGTGATAACTCATTTCCTCTATGTCCCTGGTTACTGTAGACTATATGTTTTTGATATATACTATCATCTTTGTGGTGCTTTGTCCAGCTCTTTCTAATACTAAACCCAACTTTACCAGCATAGGTGTTGTACATCTCATAAGCCTTTTCCTCTGATTGAAAAGTCATTCCAATTTTAGGAGCCATCAAATTTTGCTGAGCTTTATCAATCACCTCCTGTACATATCCGTTGTCCATTAAAGTACTATAATAAAACAAAATTTTACTTATATTTTTATTACCTCATCACGTACTTCATCCTCCATTGATCCGAACTTGTTGTCATCGCCACGAACACTGCCATCAACACTGCCGATAGTCTCTACTCCCATGGTAACCGACATGGTGTTCTATAAAATATTCACAGTATATCCATGACCAAACACAGATGAAAAAACGAGACGATCTAAACAAATACTATCGATAGAATATCGTCGGCAGTCCTCTGAGGGGTATCCTAGGAAGGTAGATTGATCGGCGGAGGTGCGTGTAATCAAGAACAAGAAGGCAATAGAGACACAAGAGTTAGATAGGTTTGGGCCATCAACACGACGTAATACCCTACTCATGTGGTTTGTTGGTTTGTATTGGCTATCGTATGATATTGCGTGTATTTTGAGGGGGTCCCCTACCTGCCTTATATAGCCGGGGGTAGGGTTACAAGTCGGTTAGATCTAGGAGATAACCGATAAGTAATAACAGGTTACAGGAATCACGTGATCGAGCATATCCTAACAGATCTCATAGCATCTCCAGGATATCACCCTTGATATCTTGCGGTACACGCCGAGCAGCACCATGCACCGTAAGTCATCATCTTGTGGGCTGGGCCACCTTTGGGCGTGGCCCATGTCTTGTCTTGTGGGTACCAGGGGCCATACCCCCACAGCTAGTCCCCGAGCATCTTTTATCCTTTGAGCAACGTTGTCTTGAACAAGTCCGAGCAGTTTGACGTGAAGACGATCAGTTTAATCGGTGATCCGAGCGGTGGAAGTTGAAGCCGACCGATTTAACTGGTACGTAGATCTCGAACTTAGCCAAGTAAGGCTTGCTGGAATGATGTAAGGGGCTCAAGATAAAAATTTGAAAATTCTCCACCTTAGGCGAAGTGTAGCCACTTAGACTCCGTTTGCGAGGAATCATCCATGATTTAGTCAATAAGGAGGGTAAATCAAGAAACGAGCACTACATTCACCGCTAGGTGAAGTGTAGCCACTTAGTCCCCGAGCCTGCTATAAGATGAAGAATGAATCTTGTAGCAGGATCAAAGAAAATAAATCTGAAAGCTTGTCGACATCATCTGACATGTGCATATCAAGACCCAGACGTGTTGTCCAAGATCAACACCCTGATCCGAACAGCATGGAGCAAGTTGATAGCACGCTGATGAGACATAGCAAGATCCGACCGTCAAGGGAGTCCCCAGCTTAGCTGGTGACTCTTACACGAAGAATACAAACGCCGAGGAGTCCCTAGCTTAGCTGGCGACGCTTGCACAAAGAATCCAAACGCCGAGGAGTCCCCAACTTAGCTGGCGAGCCCCCAGCGTGGCTGACGATGAAACAATGAACAATCCAAATGCTGAGGAGTCCCTAGCTTAGTTGGTGAGCCTCAGCATAGCTGACGATGAAGCGATGGACAATCTGACTAGTTGGTTGGCGAAGAATCGAGCACCGAGCAGCCCAACCAACTGGTCGGCGGAGAAGTGAGCGTCGAGTAGAAGTGAACGCCGAACAGTCCGACCAACTAGTCGGCGATGAAGTCCATGAACCTAGCGGTCCAACCAGTTGATCGACGGAGAAGTCCGAAGGCCTAGTGGTGCGACCACTCGGACGATGATCCTGTAATAAATATGCAGAATGAGTAGTACATGATGTAAAAATAAATATATGAACTCAGCGATGAAGGCAGCAGAGCGGAATAGATAGACATTATGTTTATATGAAGTGTTCATATTTTAAATATGAGTAACTTTCTGTCAGTTGGTTCTGTATCGCATCACCAGCCCCGACTAGCCCATACTCCATAGCGTAGAGTGCTTAGCACCCGTTTACGCCCAAGAGCACAGGCATCGCCGAGGAGCCACTGCCGACCACCCATAACACAGAGGGCTGGCGCTCGTGCATGTGTAGGAGTGAGATCGAGAACAGGGTTGTTTCTGGTAACGCAAGTGAGAACGTGGTTGGTCGGCGAGTTGATGAAGAATATCTTAAATATATTGTAAACATTAAGTTTTCTTTTGGACATGTGTTTATATTTAATATAAACTGCCCCAAGCTGTTAGTTTGTTGGTTGAACCCCCCAGCCCCGGCTATCCCACACCCCATGGCATAAAGAGCTTAGCTCCTGTGCACGCTTAGGAATATAGGCATCAACGAGGAGCCACTACCGACCACCCATAACACAGAGGGTAGGCGCTCGTGCACGTGTATGGAGAAGCCAGTGACAAGGCCATCTCTAGAGAGCACAAGCATAAATGTGGTTGTTCGAGGAGCCGTTGAGGCGAAAACGTATGTCATCTTTAAGATGATATATATGGAGAAAAGTCGTTTGAAGAATAATCATGTAGAGAATAGTATGAAGAAACATCATGGCGAAAACTTTATTAAATATTCATGTATAAAAAGGTACTTATCTTTAGACATAACATCTGATCGGTGGCGTATGATGTTATCTGGTCGGCGTCGATGAAATTGCCCGGCCCTCGAGCTTTTTGGCCTGTCGTCATGGCGGCGTTCGCGGTCATCATAGTCCCATTCTTCGCGGCGATCATGATTGCGACGCTTCTGTATATCCTTTATGCAGGTCGGCCGATTCGTATTGGTAATGGCGGAGACCTTGTCGGGGTTGGGTTCGATGCCACGGGCACTGACGACGTAGCCTAGGAGTATGTTGGATGGAACTCCAAAGATGCACTTTGAAGGGTTCAACTTCCATCGATATCTTTTTAGATCGGCGAATGTTTCTTCGAGGTCGGTGATGAGATTGTCGGCGGTTTTGGATTTGATGACCACATCGTCGATGTAAGCTTCGACGTTGTGGCCTATCTATTGGTCAAGGCACATCTGGATGGCCCTTTGGTAGGTCGCCCTAGTGTTTTTAGTCTGAAATACATGGTGGTATAGCAATACGTGCCGAAAGGCGTGATGAACGATGTTTTGATCTGGTCGTCCTCTTCGAGGGATATCTGGTGATAGCCGGAGTAACAGTCGAGGAAGGAGAGGAGTTCATAGCCGGCGGTGGAGTCTACATCCTTGTCTATCCGAGGCAGACCGAAGGGGTCTTTAGGGCAGTGTTTATTGAGATCAGTGTAATCAATGCACATTTTCCATTTTTGTATTCTTCTTTTAAACAAGAACTGGGTTTGTCAGCCACTCAGGATGATACACTTCTTTAATAAATCTAGCTGCTAGAGGCCATTTTATTTCTACCCTAATAGCCTCCTTGTCTGGCACGAATCATCGGAGATTCTACTTGATCAGCTTGGCGATCGGTGAGACATTTAAGGAGTGCTCAATCTTCTCCCGTGGTACCCTCGACATGTCTGTAGGTTTCCAAGCAAACACGTCGGCGTTGGCATGTAGGAAGGAGATGAGCGCGCTTTCCTATTTGGGGTCGAGATGAGCCCCAATCTTGGTGATCTTGGTGGGGTCATCGAGGCCGAGGCCGACCTCCTTTGTTTCCTTAGACTTGGTGGAGGCACGTGAAGGCTCCATTGCTGGGATCTCCAGGTCGTCGGTGGGCACCATCTTAGCATCGATGACCGTACTGGCCATCTGGATGGAGAGGTCGGTGGCTTCGGTGAAGGAGAGACTCTCTGTTTCGCAGGCGTAGGTGATAGAGAGGTTGGCCCGCAAAGCCAGAACTCCTGCAGGTGCGGGCATCTTCAATACCAAATAGGTGTAGTGCGGTATGGCCATGAACTTGGCTAGAGCTGGCCGACCAAGTATGGCATGGTAGGCGGTGTTAAAGTCGGTGACGTAGAAGTTGATGTGCTCGACATGGAAGTTGCTAGTCGTGCCGAATTGTACCAGGAGGGTGATCTCTCCAAGCGGTCGGGATGCCCTACCAGGTACCACCACCCAGAAGGAGGAGTCGGAGGGAGTGAGGTCTTCTACTCCAAGGCCCAGCTCCTTTAGGGCTCCGCCGAAGAGCAGGTTCAGGGCGCTTTCGCCGTTGATGAATACTTTCTTGATGGTTGCATCGAGAACAAGGGGGAAGCGCCCTGTGTAAGGGATATCCGATCACTGGTCGACCCTGCTAAAAGTGACGGGGACCTCAGACCAAGGGCGATAGCTGGGGTCGGTGATAGTGTCATCTGAGTTGACGGCGAGCACCCGACGGGCGGTGAGTTTTCGATCTCTTCTATTCTCGACGGTGGCGAGGCCCCCGAAGATAGTGGTGACTTCTTTGTCATGATCCTGGAAGGTTTTATTGTTGTCCCCAGGTGGTCGACGACCTCTGGCTCCATCATCATTGTCATCATCCTTCTTTTTGGCCTAGAACTCCTTAGCCAAGCCATGGTAGTCCCTCATCTTGTGCTTGCTGTTCTTGTGGAGGGGGCACAGACCTTCGAGGATTTTCTTGTACTGCTCGTCATAGTTACGTTTGGCACGAGGTTCGTCAACAGTGGCGATGATGTTGTCTGGTCGGCGGCGGCGATACTGACTAGCTTTAGACCCTTTTGGCCGATCACAACCACTGTCCTGATGGTCGCTGTGGTTGTTGTAGCGATGGTCACTGTGGCATCATTCGTCAGGGCGATCGTCACTGTGGTGAGTTGAGCGGTGAGTGCCCACATCCTCGTTGAAACAAACTTCGGCCTCTTCAACATTGGCATATTGATCGGCGGTCGTGATCATCTCGCCAATCCCCCTTGGCAGCTTACTATTGAATTTGGAGTGGTGGTCGCGGTGATGGAGTCCTTGGACAAAGGCGGTGATGACTTCTGCTTCCATGATGTTGGGAATAGAATTTCTCATCTCAGAAAAACGTCTGATGTAGCTACGAAGAAGCTCGAATGATTTCCGATAAATATGATTCAAATCGTGCTTGGTGTCTGGTCGAGTACACGTAGCCATGTAATTGTCGGTGAAGACCTTCAACTGTTCCCAAGATTCGATGGAATCTAGGGCGAGGCTCGTGAGCCAGTTCATTATGGTCGGCGTGAGCATGACGGGAAGATAGTTCGCCATGACATTAGTATCTCCCCCGACGGCATGCACAATGGTGGTAAAAGCTTGTAGCCACTGTGTGGGATTCATCCGCCCCTTGTAGGGCTCGACCCCAGTAATTTTGAAACCACGGGGGCACTGGAGTGTTCGGAGTGCTCTCATGAATGCTCGGGGCCCTTCATGATCGTCACCGTTGGGATTGGGAGCATTGCCGACGTTAAGTGGCTGGAGGGCTACATCCGGATTACTGAATTCTTGCTCATATTCTTGATGCCGGCGTACTTCCTCCTCATGGCAAGAGAAACGGTGCCCATTGATATGACGTCGTGCATCCTGGAGGTTGTTGATGTGTGCTCGGACATCTTGATCAACTTCTTGGCCGTGTTGGCGAGGGTTGTTGATATGGTTCCCCCTAGCTCCCCCGGAGGGGTTGTCTATCATCACGATGTTGGTTGGCGAAACGGCTTCTGCTGGGGCGGCGATTGGATCTTGGCGCGGCGGATCGGTGATTCGAGCTTGTCGAGTAGGAAGGTCCTTGATCCTGGCGGATCTCGTTGACCTGGCAGTGCTGAAAGGTCCTAATATGGCTAGAGGGGGGGTGAATAGCCTATTTAAAAATCTATAAACCAACTAGAGCAATTTGATTAGTATGACAAAAAGCGATAAGCAAACTTGCCCTAGCTCTACAAGGGTTGCAAGCCACCTATCCAACAATTCTAGTTGTTATGATCACTAGGCACACAATCAATTAGGTAACTACTCACTAAGAGCTCTCACAATTGCTACACTAAAGAGCTCCACTAGATGAACTTAATCCACAAAGCAAGCTCTCAATTCTAGCTACACTAAAGAGCTTGTTATAGCTAGTTTGCAGAAATGTAAATGAGTAAGTGAGGTGATTATACCGTCGCGTGGAGGAGTGAACCAATCACAAGATGAATACTTTATCAATCACCGAGAGAATATCAAAGGGCAAGAGATAATCAATTTTCTCCTGAGGTTCACGTGCTTGCCAACACGCTACGTCCCCATTGTGTCAACCAACACTTGGTGGTTTGGTGGCTAAGAGGTGTTACACGAACCTCGTCCACATAATTGGACACCGCAAGAACCTACCCACAAGTGAGGTAACTCAATGACACGAGCAATCCACTAGAGTTACCTTTCGGCGCTCCGTCGGGGAAGGTACAAATCCCCTCACAATCACCAACTCGTGCCAATCCTCCACCGCTGCTCCAAACCATCTAGGTGGTGGCAACAGCCAAGAGCAACAAGCGAATCCCACAGCAAAACACGAACACCAAGTGTCTCTAGATGCAATCACTCAAGCAATGCACTTGGATTCTCTCCCAATCTCACAATGATGATGGATCAATGATGGAGATGAGTGGGAGGGCTTTCGCTAAGCTCACAAGGTTGTTATGTCAATGCAAATGGCTAAGAGAGTGAGCTTGAGCTGGCCATGGGGCTTAAATAGAAGCCCCCACGAAATAGAGCCGTTGTACCCCTTCACTGGGCACAACGCGGGGTGACCGGACGCGCCAGTCATTTTGATCGGACACAGGACCCCAGCGTCCGGTCCTCAAATCTTCGCCACGTGTCCCCTGCTTCAAACGCTGATCGCCCGATCTCAACGGTCAAGTGATGACCAGACGTGTTAGTTAGAAAGTGACCAGACGCTGGACCCCAGCATTCGGTCGTTTCCAGTAAGGTTCCAAACACGAAATTTCACGACCGGACGCGTCCGGTCATGCCCGACCAGACTCACCCAGCGTCCAGTCACTCAATGTCTCCTCGGTGTGCCCCACGACAGCGTACGTTAGCACTGACCGGACGCACCCTGCCAGCGTCCGGTTGAACACCGAGACCACGCGCTCACTGCTGCTACTGACCGGACGTACAGGTCCAACCGGGTCCAGCGTCCGGTCACTTACAGTGACCTTCGTCTTTTCTGTAAAGAGCGCCGGTGGCACCGTCGGACTGTCTGCACTCTAGGGGTGGACACTCCGCCGGTGAAGTTTCTAACCCTTGCTCAAATGTGCCAACTACCAAGTGTATCCCCTTGTGCACATGTGTTAGCATATTTTCATAAATGTTTTCAAGGGTGTTAGCACTCCACTAGATCCTAAATGCATATGCAATGAGTTAGAGCATCTAGTGACACTTTGATAACCGCATTTCGATACGAGTTTCACCCCTCTTAATAGTACGGCTATCGATCCTAAATGTGATCACACTCGCTAAGTGTCTTGATCACTAAAATAAAATGGCTCCTACTATTTATACCTTTGCCTTGAGCCTTTTGTTTTTCTCTTTCTTCTTTCCTAAGTTCAAGCATTTGATCATCACCATGCCATCACCATCACCATGATCTTCACTATTGCTTCATTACTTGGAGTAGTGCTACCTATCTCATAATCACTTGATAAACTAGGTTAGCACTTAGGGTTTCATCAATTAACCAAAATCAAACTAGAGCTTTCAATCTCCTCTTTTTTGGTAATTGATGACAATTTTTACACAAAGATATGAATTGAGAATTAGTTGAACATCTCCAAATAAGGGTTATCTTGTACCATGTTGAGTTAAACACTTATAGCTTATTTTCTAGATCAAACACTAGGTTCACAAGCCCACAAACATATCATATACTACCACTAGATCATTTCAAGCATACAAGCGATAGTGGTACCGTACAAGCATCAAATTCATTTGATTTTCATGAATGAGCCTATTCAAATGTGAAATATGTCTAGATGCACTAAACATGTCCTTAGCAATAATGTATGTCATGCCAATCAACTTTTACCTTGAATTGCTCAAAGGAGAGGTATGTCATATAAGTGGGGGTGCATCAACACATATTAGAGAAGTCAAGTATGTTCAATTCATTCCTTAGCTCGCAAAATCTCTTCTCATCAAGTGGCTTGGTGAAGATATTGGTAAGTTGATCATCGGTGCCCACACTCTCAATGCAAATGTCCTCTTTTTGTTGGTGATCTCTTATGAAATGATGGCGGACATCTATGTGCTTTATTCTTGCATGTTGAACTAGATTGTTGGTTAACTTGATTGCACTCTCATTGTCACATAGCAATGGCACTTGCTTGAATTTGATTCTGAAGTCACTCAAAGTAGTCTTCATCCAAAGTAATTGAGCACAACAACTATCGGCCAAAATGTACTCCGCTTCGGTGGTTGAAAGTGTTACACTATTTTGCTTGACACAAGTGATCTTTCCAATAGTTGACATGTTCTCGAGGTGCTCTTTCTCTCAACTTTGCATCCAGCAATAATCGGAGTCCGAATATCTAATCAACTCAAATCTTGCTCCTTTGGAATACCACAATCCAACATTTTGTGTATGCTTCAAATACCTCAATATTCTCTTTGTTTCTTTCAAATGACTTTCTCTTGATGAGGCTTGGAATCTAGCACACATGCATACACTAAACATCACATCCGGCCTTGATGCGGTCACATAGAGTAGGCTTCTAATCATAGACCGATACATCTTTTGATCCACCATGTTGCCACTAGCATCACTATCCAAGCTTCCACTTGTCCCCATTGGTGTACTAATAGCTTTACTATCATTCATTTCAAACTTCTTGAGCATGTCCTTGATATACTTGCCTTGACTCACAAATGTACCATTTTTCATTTGCTTGATTTGAAGACCAAGGAAGTAGCTAAGCTCTCCAATCATGGACATTTCAAACTCACTAGCCATCATCTTGCCAAACTCCTCACAAAATTCTTAATTTGTTAACCCAAAGATGATATCATCAACATAGATTTGCATCACAAACAAGTAATTTTTAAGCTTCTTGGTGAAGATAGTGGTGTCAACCTTTCCCATCTTAAATCCCTTAGAGAGTAGGAAATCCCTCAATCTCTCATACCATGCTCTAGGTGCTTGTTTTAATCCATACAAAGCCTTTCTTAACTTGTAAACATGGTTGGGTTTCTTTTCATCTTCAAAACCGGGAGGTTGCTCAACATACACAAGCTCAATGATGTACCCATTTAGAAATGCACTCTTCACATCCATTTAGTACAACTTGATGTTGTGGGCACAAGCATAGGCTAACAAGATCCTAATTGCTTCCAATCTTACAATCGGGGCATATGTTTCTCCAAAGTCAAGACCTTCAACTTGAGTGTAACCTTGAGCCACTAATCTTACTTTGTTCCTTATTACTATCCCATCTTGATCTTGCTTGTTCCGAAAGACCCACTTAGTTCCAATTACATTATGATCCATAGGCCTCTCAACTAACTCCCATACTTGGTTTCTTGTGAAGTTGTTTAGCTCTTCATGCATAGCATTGACCCAATCAACATCCTTCAAAGTTTCATCTATCTTCTTAGGTTCAATGGATGACACAAATGAGAAATGCTCACAAAATGAAGCCTATCTTAATCTAGTTTGCACACCTCTTAAGATGTCATCAATGATAGTGTCCAATGAATGATCTCTTGGAACATTAGTTGGTTGAAGCACTTGCACTTGATTGCTTGCATTTGATTTATCATTTGATTGAGATGATGAACTAGCCACTTGTTGTTGATCTTGCACATTGTCATCACTAGTACTTGCTTGAACTTGATCATGAGAACCACTATCTTGCATATTTGAGTTAGAGAGCACTTGATTCTTGTCATCTTCAACATTAATCACCTCTCTAGGCCTTATATCATCAATATCCATGTTCTTCATTGCATTGACCAATTGAGTGCCTCTTACATCATTTAGATTATCATCTTTCTCTTGGAAACCATTTGTTTCATCAAATTCCACATCATTAACCTCCTCAAGAGTACCACTAGCCAAATTCTAAACTCTATATATCTTACTAGTAGTGGAGTAACCAAGCAAGAAGCCTTCATCATATTTCTTTTCAAACTTGCTCAATCTAGTGCCTTTCTTCAATATATAGCATTTACAACCAAAAACCCTAAAGTATGCTATATTGGACTTTCTTCCATTCAATAGCTCATAAGGTGTCTTCTCCATCATGGGGTGACAATAGAGTCGTTTGCTATAATAGCAAGCCGTGTTGATTGCTTTGGCCCAAAATGAATGACTCACATTATACTCACTCAACATTGATCTTGCCATGTCAATCAAGGTTCTATTCTTTCTTTCAACAAGGCCATTTGATTGTGGAGTGTACTTGGCCGAGAATTGATGTCTAATTCCAAATTCATCACATAACTCATCAAATCTTGTGTTCTTGAACTCACTACCATTGTCACTTCTAACTTTCTTGATGATTGTTTCAAACTCATTGTGAATGCCCTTGACAAATGATTTGAATGTTGCAAACACATCACTCTTGTCCACTAGAAAGAATACCCATATGTATCTAGTGAAATCATCCACAATCACAAATCCATATTTGTTTCCACCAATGCTAGTGTATGTGGTTGGTCCAAATAAGTCCATGTACATCAACTCAAATGCCTTAGATGTGCTTATCATGCTCTTCTTAGGATGTGTGTTACCAACTTGCTTTCTGGTTTGACATGCACTACATAGCTTATCCTTCTCAAATGTGACATCTTTCAAGCCTCTAACTAAGTCATGCTTGATTAACTTGTTTAATTATTTCATTCCAACATGACCAAGCCTTCTATGCCATAGCCAATCCATGCTAGACTTAGTGATAAAAATATTGTCAATTGAGCTTCTCTAGCATTGAAATCAACCAAGTATAGATTCTCATATCTAAATCCCTTGAATATCAAGTTAGAGCCATCTACACTTATAATCTCTACATCATTCATACCAAATATGCACTTAAAACCAAGATCACATAATTGAGCTACCAACAATAGGCTGAAGTTCAAGCTCTCTACTAGTAGCACATTGGAAATGCTCAAGTCATTGGATATTGCAATCGTACCAAACCCTTTGACCTTGCCTTTGCCATTGTCACCAAATGTGATACTATCAATCTCATTGCTCTTGTTTTCATTGATTGAATTGAATATTCTTGGATCACCGGTCATGTGTTGTGTGCACCCACTATCAAGTACCCAATGCCTTCCTCCGACTTTATAATTAACCTACAAAAGAAGATCAATTCTTTTTAGATACCCAAACTTGCTTGGGTCCTTGTAGATTAGTTACCAAGATCTTTGGTACCTAAATGGCCTTCTTCTTTGGACCCATAATTGGTGTATCAATAAACTTAGCCTTCATACCGTTGGCACCCTTAAAAAGCATGTAACAAGAATCAAATTTAATTGAAGATACATTAGGTAGCTTGTTCTTGTTAATCTTGTAATGTTGCTCTATATGCCCAACTTGCTTGCATCTATTGTAAAACCGACCATTGTCCTTCACAAAGCTAACTTTCGGAGTGACAAAGGTCGCCTTGCCTTTCTTGGGGGTATAGCCTAATCCCTCTTTGTTGAGAGAAAATCTTTCGCTACCCAAGCACTTTAGCAAGCGGGCATTTCCACCATAGGTATTACCTAAGGCACGAGTGAGCTCATTCACCTCTTTCTTGATGGTTTCATTTTCCACCATTAGTGAGGCATCACAAGTGAGAGCATCACTCAAAGGTGAAGTAGAAGTAGTAGTGCTACAAGAAGTGTTAGTGGGAGCAACTACAATAAGCTTATAAAAAGATTCATCAATAAGATCATATGTTAGTTCCACATCACATGATACAATCACTTGCTCCTTCTTGGCTTCCTCCATTTTGACTTGCTCTATGAGAGAGGAGTGAGACTTTTCAAGCTTAGAGTGAGCTTTGTCAAGCTTCTTATAGGCTTCCATTAGCCTCTCATGAGTGACATTTAGCTCATCAAGGGATTACTTAAGAAATTTGACTTTCTTGTTCAATTCCTTGCACTGCTTTCTCTTCATCTCAAAGCAAGTATGCGCTTGCTCACACATGTCCATAAGCTCCTCCTTAGAGTATTCCTCATCATCATCATCACTCCTACAAGCATCACTTTCACATTGATCATCATCACTCACATCATATTTTACCTTTATAGGCTTTGCCATGAGGCATGTCGATGGAGTGTCGAAGATGGAGGGCTTATTGTTGATGGCGATGCTTGCTAGTGCTTTCTTGATAGATTTCTTGCCATCATCACTAGAGTCATCACTATTTGAAGAGTCATCACTATCCCAAGTGGCCACATAGCCTCCACCCTTTTTCTTCTTTTGAAAGGTCATCCTCTTCTCCTTCTTTTCCTTATTTTCTTTCTTGTGCTTCTTCTTCTCATCCTCATCATTGTCACTATTATAGGGACAATCCGCTACAACGTGATCAGGACTCTTGCAATTATAGCATCTTCTCAAATATTCTTTGCTTTTGGTGTGATCTCTTCTCTTTCTTGCACCATAGCCCTTTTTCATGAATTTTGCCCATCTTACGCACAAATAGAGCCATGGCTTCATCATCAATGTCACTAAGATTCTCATCATCACTTGATTCTTTCTTGGACTTGCCCTTGTTCTTGGATGATGAGCTAGCTTTGAATGCTACATTCTTCTTCTTCTTATCTTCGTATTCCTTCTTATCATCCTTGTCAACCCCTTCTCTTTTCACACGGTATGTCTCTTGTGTCATGATATCACCTAGTACTTGGTTAGGGGTAATCTCCTTCAATCCTCCTCTTATGATAAGCAATCTCAACATCTCAAATCTTGGAGGTAAGCACATCAAGAACCGATGAGAGACATCATCATCCTTGATCTTCTCTCCCAAAGCCTTCAAGTCATTGACAATTACTTGCAATCGATGGAACATCTCCGGAATGCTCTCATCATCCTTCATCTTGAAGCTTGTCAACTTATCCTTGAGGATGTACAACTTGGCACTCTTTACCGTCGAGGTGCCCTCATATGTTTCCTCCAATCTCCTCCATACCTCATTAGCTCTTTCACAATCTTTGATTTGCTCAAACACCTTGGAATCAATGGCATTGTATATGGTGTTGAGAACCATTGTATTGCATTGCTTGTTGGTCTTGTCTAGGTTGGTGGGATTATTGGGATCAATGATAGTATAGTAATTCCCGGTCACCTCCCATACTTGATCATTGATTGAACCAAGATACATCCTCATCTTTCTCTTCCAATAATCATAACATGTGCCATCAAAGAACGGTGGTTTACCCCCCACATGGTTGAACACAACTTGAGCCATAATTTAACACCGAGGTTGTTAAGCCTTCAATCAAACGGTGACCACGGCTCTGATACCACTTGAAAGGTCCTAATATGGATAGAGGGGGATGAATAGCCTATTTAAAAATCTACAAACCAACTAGAACAATTTAATTAGTATGACAAAAAACGATAAGCAAACTTGCTCTAGCTCTAAAAGAGTTGCAAGCCACTTATCCAACAATTCTAGTTGTTATAATCACTAGGCACACAATCAATTAGGTAACTACACTAAAGAGTTCCACTAGATGAACTTAATCCACAAAGCAAGCTCTCAATTCTAGCTACACTAAAGAGCTTGTTATAGCTAGTTTGCGGAAATGTAAGTGAGTAAGTGAGGTGATTATACCGCCTCGTGGAGGAGTAAATCGATCACAAGATGAATACTTTATCAATCACCGAGAGAATACCAAAGGGCAAGAGACAACCAATTTTCTCCCGAGGTTCATGTGCTTGCCAACACGCTACGTCCCCATTGTGTCGACCAACACTTGGTGGTTCGACGGCTAAGAGGTGTTACACGAACCTCGTCCACACAATTGGACACCGCAAGAACCTACCCACAAGTGAGGTAACTCAATAACACGAGCAATGCACTAGAGTTACCTTTCGGCGCTTCGCCGGGGAAGGTACAAATCCCCTCACAATCACCGGAGATGGCCACGAACAATCACCAACTCCTGACAATCCTCCTCCACTGCTCCAAGCCGTCTAGGTGGTGGCAACCACCAAGAGCAACAAGCGAATCCCACAGCAAAACACGAACACCAAGTGCCTCTAGATGCAATCACTCAAGCAATGCACTTGGATTATCTCCCAATCTCATAATGATGATGGATCAATGATGGAGATGAGTGGGAGGACTTTGGCTAAGCTCACAAGGTTGCTATGCCAATGCAAATGGCCAAGAGAGTGAGCTTGAGCCGGCCATGGGGCTTAAATAGAAGCCCCCATGAAATAGAGCTGTTGTACCCCTTCACTGGGCACAACGCGGGGTGACCGGATGCGCCGGTCGTTTTGACTAGACGCAGGACCCCAGCGTTCGGTCCTCAGATCTTCGCCACGTGTCCCCTGCTTCAAACGCTGATCGCCCTATCTCAACGGTCAAGTGATGACCAGACGTGTTAGTTAGAAAGTGACCAGACGCTGGACCCCAGCGTCCGGTCGTTTTCAGTAAGGTTCCAAACGCGAAATTTCATGACGCTCGACCGGACTCACCCAGCGTCCGGTCACTCAATGTCTCCTCTGTGTGCCCCACGATAGCGTACGTCAGCACTGACCGGACACACCCTGCCAGCGTCCGGTTGAAGACCAAGACCACGCACTCACTGCTGCTACTAACTAGACGTGCAGGTCCAACCGGGTCCAGCGTCCGATCACTTACAGTGACCTTCGTCTTTTCTGTAAAGAGCGCCGGTGGCACCGTCGGACTGTCCGCACTCTACGGGCGGACACTCCGCCGGTGAAATTTCTAACCCTTGCTCAAATGTGCCAACCACCAAGTGTATCACCTTGTGCACATGTGTTAGCATATTTTCACAAATGTTTTCAAGGGTGTTAGCACTCCACTAGATCCTAAATGCATATGCAATGAGTTAGAGCATCTAGTGGCACTTTGATAACCGCATTTCGATACGAGTTTCACCTATCTTAATAGTACGGCTATCGATCCTAAATATGATCACACTCGCTAAGTGTCTTGATCACTAAAATAAAATGGCTCCTACTATTTATACATTTGTCTTGAGCCTTTTGTTTTTCTCTTTCTTCTTTCCTAAGTTCAAGCATTTGATCATCACCATGCCATCACCATCACCATGATCTTCACCATTGCTTCATTACTTGGAGTAATGCTACCTATCTCATAATCACTCGATAAACTAGGTTAGCACTTAGGGTTTTATCAATTAACCAAAACCAAACTAGAGCTTTCAAGTGCGTAGCTTTAAGCATTGCGGTGACCTTGGCGACCTCTGGCGTTTGTTCGAGCCGAGCGAGCTCATTAGCGGCCACGGCCAAGTTACAGCGGAGTGGGCGTAAGTGGGCGTGGCCTCCCTTGCAAGTCGAGTTGTTCTCCGTTGCGAACAGCCTCGGCTAACACAATGGCGGCCTCATTCGCTCGGCGCTGCGCATGGTTGGCATTTCTGTTGACGCGAGCTGCGCGGTCCTCATTGGTTTCTCCATCCCGTGGAGGACTGTCAATGCTAACATTAAAAATCTCGCCTCCTCGGAAGGGTGAAAAAAGAGGTTGGACGCTAGCGGTTTCGGCGACAATCTCCGTAGAGCCCTGGGACTCAGAGTCTGGATTTTCCTCCAGGATGGTGTGGAGGGATTCTTCGGAACGTTGGCCGATTTGCAGCATATTGACAATCGACGAGAGCTGGTCGGCGATCGGGTCGGCGAGAGGATAGATGTCTCCAATCTAGTCGACGAAATTATCCCTTAGGACATCTTGATGGATGGTGGTCGTATCCCTTGGAGTTTCCCGATCGGCTTCCGATAGATCGGAACTGGAAGGTGGTCGGCGCCAAACTGGAATGGTCAGAGCTGATTCCGTGAGGGAGAGGCAGTCGGCGAGCTTCTGGACGACCTGATCGATGGATGCGATCAGATCGTCGTTGCCGACCTGCTTCCTCGAGTAGCGGGACAGCAGGCGTCGAGTTGTTGGTGAAGACGACCTCGAAGGCGGTTCCGAGATCAGATCTGTTGTTGCAGGCATTGGTGTAGTCGGCGCAGAATCAATCTACACCGGCTTGAAGATCTCTTCGTCTCCGTCAGCATTGATGACCCAAGAGATCGATCCGACCGTAAAGATCTGGCCGGGCTCTAGAGAGGACGAAGAGCTTGAAAAGTGTACCATCTTGTTCGTCATGGGAACAGCACGCACTCCCCTACCTGGCGCGCCAACCGTCGACAGAATATCGTCGGTAGTTCTCCGAGTGATATCCCACGAAGGTAGATTAATCGGCGGAGGTGCGTGTAATAAGAACAAGAAGGCAACAGAGATACAAGAGTTAGACAGGTTCGGGCCATCAGCAAGACGTAATACCCTACTCCTGTGGTCTGTTGGTTTGTATTGGCTATCGTATGATATTGCGTGTGTTTTGAGAGGGTCCCCTACCCGCCTTATATAGCCGGAGGGTAGGGTTACAAGTCGGTTAGATCTAAAAGATAACCGGTAAGTAATAACAGGTTACATGAATCACTGGATCGAGCATATCCTAACAGATCTCGTAGCATCTTCAGGATATCACCCTTGATGTCTTGCGGTATATGGCGAGCCGCACCGTGCACCATAAATCTTCGTCTTGTGGGCTGGGCTACCTTAGGGCACGGTCCATGTCTTATATTGTGGATACCAGAGGCCATACCCCCCACAAATACCCAACCTGTGTTATGTGATCTTCTTCTCCACGACAGCCATGACTACCACCGGCGGCGTCAATTGGTACCACACATGGGCGTCGTTCGCTGGTCTGATTTTTTCGACCAGTCGGCTGTTTCTCTCACAAATTACTGTACATCTTTTAGCCGATACAGTATTTCTCTCTTACAGAATTAGCCAGTTTCAGCCAGGTTTTGGACTAGCGAATGGGGCGATGGCAGCCAAGCCTCCGTTACAGAAGATGATGCCGTCAGATCAACAGTTGCGACATCTTCTTGGCCTCCAACGTATACCATGGAGGCTGCTTTTGGACGGAAGCGATGGCAGCGGCGTGCAACTGCCCGCACTAGCTAGGCCTCGATGCGATCTGTTAGCATGTCGTGCGTGAGAAGAGCAGACTCTAAGGAGCCGAGCCGTCTTTGATTTGTCTCCAGCTGAGGGTGTGCGGTTTGATTGCCTGAGGGTGTGCCGTTTGATTAGGACCGGTGACACGCGGCGAGCATCAACCAAGGGCGCGCACGCGAGACGCAGTACGCCCATGGCGCACCCAGGGATAGTTTACTCCACTCCATTGGAGTCCGCGGACGGTAGACCGCAGCCAAAGGCCACGGCCCACGGCACATTCTGCCGCGTCTTATCAACGGACTATTGTTGCCGCCTTCCGCGGGCGACGCGACAACTCCACCCCAGCAGCGCTCCAGCCTCCAACAGCAAGCGAAACAGTGAAACGCTCCCGGCCCCAGCTGCTTGCTATGCCGAACGAGACGGGGCATAGCTTTGGGCTCTGCTGGGTGCCCGTAGCGCCGTGCCGCCATGCCCGCCGCACATGCGCGGACCCCAGGGCCCATTGCCCTCGTGGCCCCGTGCCGTGCTCTGGCTTCCCTTCTGAACTCTGAACTGATCCCCCTCCCTCTCCCGGCCTCCCCTGCCCCCGACGCCTCGGGCGCGAGCTCCGAAAGCACCGCCCGCTCCCACACCCGGCACGAGGCGGAGGCCGGAGGCCACTCGCCACCCACCCCGTCACACACACCCAGCTGACTCGCCCTGCCTCCTCCTACCTCCGTCGCTCTTCCCGTGAAACCCTCCAGGATCCAACGAAAAAGGCGAAATCTCCGAACCACACCGCCATAATCACACACACGCCAACCGGCGGCCTAGCGGACGCGGCCGTCCTTTTTCTCACCCCCCTCGCGCGTCGGTAAGGGCAAGGCAGTGGGTACTGGGGAAGACAGACACGCGCCGTGCCGCACCGCAATGCCGGCGCCCGACCGTGCCGCGGCGGGGAGCGGTGCCGGGGGCCACCTCCGCGGCCACGCGCACCTCACCAACTGCATCCACCTCCGACACCACCACGGGCACGCGCACGGTCACGGGGGAGCGGGAGCGGGAGGCGCGTCGTCGTCGGGCCGGAGGCGGAGCCCGGCGTCCGTGGCGTCCGCGTCGCTGATGCGCGACCTTATCGCGCTGCAATGCTCGCGATCGCTCCGGGACCCGTCCACGCGCCGCTCCGTCGAGTCGTCCAGGGTGGCGGCCGACCCCGACGCCGACGCCGACACCGAGGACGACGCCGTCGATCTCCCCGCCGCCACCAAGTCCCGCCGCAGCGCCGGGGCGCTCAAGACGCTCCTGGACCAGCTCGCGGAGAACCCCCACCCCAACCCGAAACCCAGCCGACGCCCGCCCCGCCGGTTCAAACGCCGGGCCGGCCGCCGCGCCACCGCTGTCAGTAAGCCTCCGGACCGCACGGCCGCGCTCTCCGTCAACTCCAGCTCCCAGGAGGCCGTCTGCGGCAACAGATACCTGTTCCATGGCGACGGCGGCGGCGACGACGACGATGGCGGGGAGGAGCTGCAGCAGCATTTGCCGCAGGACTCGCGCAACGTCTGTGGCATTCCGTGGAACTGGTCGCGTCTGCACCACCGCGGCAAGTCCATCCTCGACATGCCCGGCCGCAGCCTTTCGTGCGGCCTCTCCGACTCCAAGTCGGCGGCGGGGCGGAAGTCTGAAGAAGCCGCCGCCTCAGGTGGCGGCGTCAATGCCTCGCGTCCCCTTTTCCCCGTTAAGTCCGAGAGGTTGGCCTCGTCGACCAGTTCGGACTCGGACGCGCTGCCCCTGCTGGTTGAGGCTGCCACCTCCGGTGCTCGCAACCGCATTGGCGCCATCTCTGGAAGCTATTCTGGAGAGCTTGGGATTTTCTCTAACCAGACCAGCGAGATGGATTCCGACCTGCTGTCTGAGTCTCAGTCAGGGCAGAAGTCACAGGCCTCGCAGCATGGCCGTGGGCGTCACCGTAGCCTGACACAGAAATTCGCACCAAAGACGTTCAAAGACGTTGTTGGGCAGAGCTTGGTGGTGCAGGCGCTGTCGAACGCCATCCTGAGGAGGAAGATTGGTTTGGTGTATGTGTTCTATGGGCCGCACGGCACGGGCAAGACTTCATGCGCCCGTGTCTTTGCCAAGGCACTCAATTGCCTCTCCTCTGAGCACCCCAGGCCCTGTGACTCTTGCACGTCGTGCATCGCTCACAATCTTGGCAAGAGCAGGAGCCTGATGGAGATTGGGCCTGTTGGCAACATCGACATGGATGGCATTGTGGACGTCCTCGATAACGTGATGCTTTCACCAGCTCCATCACACTACAGGGTGTTTATATTTGATGACTGTGATACGCTGCCAACTGACACTTGGAATGCTATCTCTAAAGTTGTGGACCGGGCGCCCCGTCGTGTTGTGTTTATCCTTGTTAGTCCAAACCTTGAACTTCCTCATATCATCCTGTCGAGATGCCAGAAGTTCTTTTTCCCAAAGCTGAGGGAGTCCGACATTGTCAATACATTGCAGTGGATTTGCACCAGCGAGAGTCTAGATGTTGATAAAGATGCACTGAAGCTAATTGCATCCCGTTCTGATGGATCTTTGAGGGATGCCGAGATGACTCTTGATCAACTCAGTTTGCTGGGGCAAAGGATTTCCTTGTCTCTTGTCCAAGAATTGGTAAGATATCTCACAAGCATTACAGTGTCACTGTCATCTATGTTTTTTTTTTGCCCACGTTACTCTGCAATTTCTATGGCTGAATATAAATTTCTGGAGGATTTTACGGTCAAGATCTTGATAACTTTAGTGCTGCTGAAACATGTCATATAATTTAATTAAATAGGTAGTAGTGTGCAAATTTGTTTCCCCATATATCTAGTATTCAAACGTCCTTTAAAGTATGGACAGATGCAAATTGCAAGCACTACTATCTTACTGGTGTATTCTTATTTCTGTGCTGAACTAAGGTAGTAACTGATTTTGTATCCCTGTGTCAGGGACCATAACTCTGTTTTCATTTAGTTCTCTTCATCATCCGGTCTACTCTGACACAATAGTTCCCCATTTGTTTTACAGGTTGGCCTGGTGTCTGATGATAAACTGGTTGATTTGCTTGATTTGGCACTATCTGCCGATACGGTGAACACAGTGAAGACACTACGAGACATCACAGAAACCGGTGTTGAGCCTTTAGCACTAATGTCTCAGCTTGCCACAATAATTACTGATATTCTTGCTGGTTCCTATGCATTTACTCGAGAAAGGCCCAGGAGAAAGTTCTTCAAATGTCCTACCTGTAAGCAATGTTCATTAGCCACAGTATAGTTCAAAACGTATTGTTTTCCAGCATCACTGTTCTCTTACGATAAAATTCTGCATTGGCATAATCTAGTTCCTTTTCTTTTGCCATGATTTCCAGTGTCAAAGGAAGATATGGAAAAACTACGCCAGGCCTTGAAAACACTATCTGAAGCTGAAAAGCAGTTGAGGGTTTCTAGTGACAAGACAACCTGGCTTACAGCTGCTCTGCTTCAGCTTGCTCCTGATAAACAGTACCTGTTGCCTAGTTCATCAACTAGTACAAGTTTGAACCATGGTGTGCTGATTGGTTCGTTTCCTGATAGGGGTATAGGGAGGGCCTCAGCAGTTGAGCATAAAGGTAACCTGGCAGGCAAGTCTTATGGGGAAAGGAGAACTGTTGAACACACAGAAAATGGTCATGTGTTGTCAACCAGTTCTCTCAGAGCAAATGAGGGAACTAAACACAGAAAAACAGAAAATGAAATGATCTGGCAAGCTGTGCTTGAGAGTATCCAATCAGATACATTGAGAAAAATGATGGCTAAAGAGGCCAGGCTAAACTCTGTCAGCCTAGGCACAGGTAAGGTTCTCAATCTGTCATCCATATCAGTTTTTGCAATCATCACAATTTGTCCAAGAATAAATTTCCGTAATTCAGTGCTTAATATTAAAAAAAAAAAAAAAGAGAGATTCAGTACTTAAAACAGAGAGGAAAAGCTCGTTTAGAAATATTTTATATAAACAGTATAAAAGGACATTTTAACCAAATTTTTGCTTGCTTTTGTTTGTGGTATTGGTGTTTCTAGTAACTCTTGGATTTTTTCTGAAGTAAGATGCAGTACTCTTGCTTTTATCTCAGCTCTGAACAAAGTATCGGATATCTATCATTGGGTTTATGGCATCCTTTTAAGTGTAGGAATACAAACATTATAACTTTACTGCTGAAGTCAAAGTGTATGGAAGAAAGCAGCAATGTAGAAGCATGTAGCTAGCTAAGCTCATAAAATTCTATTTGTACTGTTTTAACTTTTTACTGTTGTTGCTTTGCACATATATTCTAAACTGCAATGCCTCTGATAGTGGTTAATTGGTGTTCTCAATCTCAATCCGTATAACTTTATGTGGTCTTTCACTTGAGTACTTGATGCAAAGTGTTGCTAGATTGTCTTTCTAGCAATCATTTTCTAACATCAGCTTCCTTTCTTCCAACAGCACCAACAGTGCAACTAATATTTAGCTCACGTATCAATAAGTCCAAAGCCGAAAACTACAGAGCTCAGATTCTGCAGGCATTTGAGTCTGTTCTTCGTTCTGCTATAATACTTGAAATCCGATATGAATCAAAGAATGACGCAAAAGCAGGTCATGCTTCATCAATGTCTCCTTACCCTGAGAATGACTCCTCCAATGCGACACTGAGGAGGACCTTTACTAAACATAGTCCACTCTCTTCTGGAGGTGAGAATCTAATTACGAGGCTTAAAAAGGATAGTGTTGTGAAGGGAGCTAACTCTAGTAAGACTAGATGGATGCAATCTGATCCCCACATATTAACAGAAGGTGAAATAATTGAAGTTGGACCTTCTCACATGCATTGGCATGCTCAAACAAATAATGGTGCTCTTGACATAAATGAAAGAAGAAAGGATAATGTATGGGAGGAGGAAGCTTTGTCATCACCAAACCAAGAGAGCGTGACTAATCGAAAAGGAAGAAATGGGAACATACAGCGTCGACAGAACAGCATAGTAAAAGGAAAGGTATCTCTTGCTCATGTTATTGGGAGGGCAGAAGCTTGTTCTCAACGAGGAGGCTGGTCTAGACGAAAAGCTATATCGATTGCTGAAAAGCTAGAGCAAGAGAATTTGTAAGTGTTGTTATCCTGCAATCAATTCAGTCAAACTTTTATATAAGAACTCTTGCTTGTGTGTTTTCACATTAGAAATAAAATAAATCTCGTATGAAAAAAGTTCTGCCAACACCCAACGGTCTCATAATAATTTTCCTGAAATCACAAGGACCATTGAACATGTAGGGGTCAATACTCCATACCATTGTACCAGACATGTTTTGACTCATTTGTCAATTGAGGTTGTGCATTTGTATTGCATGTTTCTCACCGGGAAAGTATTTGTACGCAGGAGGTTGGAGCCTAAATCGAGTCTACTTTGTTGGAGAACGTCAAGGACTCGTCGGAAGGTAATCTTTCATATTTGGTATTATATCATAATCTGTGGATACCCCAATGAATTCAGTGTTACTGGGTCGAAACTTTCATTTTAGCTTGTATCAGCTATTTTCATCTCTGAGACTCTGACTCGTTTACGTATTAGTCTGGCAAAAATCGAGACAACTCATTTTGCATATTAGTCTGACAAAATTTGAGACAACTCGTTTGCATATATTCTAAAAAAAGAAACTTGTCTGAAAAATATTGTGGATGTATCGAACAGACCATGGTTAATCATGTATTTTCACTGGATGGTACTTAAAGTCTGGATAGTTCCATAGTCTCCTTTCACCTGAACATGTACGTGGATTTGATATATCCTTAGTTCGGTCATTTCTCGAGTCAAAATGACTCTTTAAAGAAATAGATCTTATCTTGTCACGAATTTGTTTAAGTAGAAGAGTACCATACTACCATGCCTCTAAACAGATTACCCAAGTGCCAAGGGAGAGGAACATTCTGGGACTCTTGATTCTGAAGAGAAGAGAATTGGTGTCATCTTGCATGCATGCTAAATTGATTTCTGCCATCCTTGTGGGACTTTACATCTCATTGATATGGCTGCAGAGTGTAAGCAAGTGAAGATTAGCATCTGTTTATTTATACTCCTCTGGTGATGGCAATTTTGTAGATGGTATTTTGCCAAAATTGTGGTCAGAATTATAATAGCTTTTCGAGGTTTTGTGTGGCTGCAACAGAGCAAGTGAAGATGCAGTGCTAGTTGATGAAAGCCGAACAGGAGTGAATCAGAAACTGGATATATGGCGGGAGACTTTGGAGTCCGAAGGTTTTAGACTCAGTAGAACTGAAACTGAATATATGAGATGTGACTTCGGCACTACTACTCGGGAGGAGGAAGATATTAGTTTAGAAGGTCAAGTAGTGCCTAGGAAGGATATATTTCGATATTTATGATCAATGCTACAGAGAGATGGGGATATTGATGAAGATGTTAGCCATAGAATCAAAGCAGGGTGGATGAAGTGGCGCCAAACATCTGGTGTCCTATGTGATAAAAGGGTACCACAGAAGCTAAAAGGCAAGTTTTATAGAACGGTGATTAGACCTGTTATGTTGTATGGTGCAGAATGTTGGCCTACGAAAAGACGACATGTTCAACAAATAAGTGTCGCTGAAATGCGTATGTTGCGTTGGATTTGCGGTCATACAAGAAGGGATCAAGTTCGGAATGATGATATACGTGATAGATTAGGGGTAGCACCAATTGAAGAAAAGCTTGTCCAACACCGGTTGAGATGGTTTGGACATGTCCAACGGAGATCTCTAGAGGCACCGGTACGTAGTAGAATCCTA
Source organism: Miscanthus lutarioriparius (assembly GCA_904845875.1). Taxonomy (NCBI): domain Eukaryota; kingdom Viridiplantae; phylum Streptophyta; class Magnoliopsida; order Poales; family Poaceae; genus Miscanthus; species Miscanthus lutarioriparius. The sequence continues at coordinate 31,208,337 of CAJGYO010000005.1, forward strand.
AGCCAGGATACTAACGTGAAGAGAGGTAGAGAAAGACCTAAATTGACTTGGGTAGAGATAATAAAAGGAGACTTGAAAGGATGGAATATGTCCAAAGACTTAGCCTTAGATAGGAGTGTTTGGAAAACAGCTATTCACGTGCCTGAACTTTGATAGCTTCTGCTGGGTTTCAACTCTAGCCTACTCCAACTTGTTTGGGACATAAAAGGCTTTGTTGTTGTTGTTGTTGTTGAAGGTTTTATAGTTAGGTCAGGATAGCATTAGTAGTCAAAATGTTCCGGTGAGTCTGAGTTTCTGGCCAATTGCAACATAGCATTTGAAATCTTGCTTGGCTTAAAATAGAGTTGTGCTTGATGATTTTACCTTCTCCCACTAATTCAATTATTTCCCCGCAGCTCTCGTCAATTAAGGTCAGGAATCGAAGGTCACACGCTATATCAAGGCTCATATTGTGCGGAAGATGCATTTCGACCAAATCTCCAAGATAGAAGAATTTGAATAGTAGATTTTACAACCTGTTAACTTAGCATTCATAATTTATTCCGTCTGTACCTTGTAGGCTGTAGCCATGTCAGTTTGTAGATCCTTTTTTCTCTCTCTCAATTCTGTATATTTCTTGACATGTAAAAAATGATGATATAAGTGGCATAGCAAATTCTTCTGTCAAAATGCTGTGTAAATTTTTTATAGGCAGACCAGAATAAAAACTTTGTATTCGGAAGTCTCTAATAAATGTCTTTGATCTCCATGGACACTGAACATTATGTCGCATGATTGGGCTGTATTTTATTAGACTTTCCACTACAGCGCCAGTTATATGCTGAATAATTGGAAAAGGGGAAAAATAACTCAGAATTTTTTCCTCTTTGAAACAATTTGAAGGTGACAGATAGGGTTTGACCAAGCTACCAACGTTTTGTTTTAAAAGTAGCCCGTAAGTTATCTTCTTCTATTCTTTCTTGGGCCTCAGTTTTGTGTCCATGTGGGATCTGTAATTCTGAGTTGGAAAAAGTCTATTCTGTCTCACTGAACGTCTCCGTAGTTTGATTTTCTTCGTCTAACTTCAAAATAAAACATTTTACTTCCCTGAACTCTCAAAACCGTTCAAATTACCTCCCTGCCCTGGTTTGGAGTGGTTTTGAAGATGGTTTTATATTTATTAGTCAAACAAATGATAAATACTTAGGTTTTTAAACCATAGAAAATATCTCTAATCTAAGCTTATTTTTTTTAAAAAATCTACAGCCAGATTGGGATACGCCATGTTCAAATAAAATATTAATGCTTAGAGCTCACGATAATATCTTTTAGATGCTTAAAAAATAGATACAGCTCTAGGAAAATGAAAAAATGTCTAGAAAAAACTAGAAAATTCTTAAAACATTCTAATCAAGGTATAAACGTGTCTTAAAGTCTACCACAATAAAAAAAACATAATATGCAACCAAGACAAATGCATAGCATGAATGCATTCAACATTAAGTATGCTGCATTCATGCTAGTTGCATATCATATTTTCGCAGTGAATTTTTTTAAAACACGTTTATACACCGATTAGAATGTTTTGGGAATTTTCTATATTTTTCTAGATTTTTTAATCTATTTTCCTAGATCTAAATGTTTGTTTAACATTTAGAGATATTTTCACGAGTTTTAAATCTTTTATTTGGACTGGCGTATCCCAATCTATATATAGAATTTCTTGGGAATTTTTAAAATATAATTTCTATGGTTTAGAAAACCTTATCAAGCATACACTGAATTTTTTACTAAAAAGGAAAAAAACTGCCTTCGGAACCAATCCAAACCAGGGAGGAGAGGTAATTTGAATAGTCTCGGGAGTTTAGGGGGTAAAACTGGTTTTGAAGTTCAATGAGAAAAAATAGATTACGACTATTGGTCAAAGAGGTATAATAGACTTTTTCCTTCCGAGTTGTAACCCCAGTGGGAATGCCATCTTTTAGACAATCTTGCAAGCCCATGGGCCGTGACTTCAGGATGGTGTGCGTTTGCTTGTTCTTGAAAAAACATCATAATTAATTCTATCAAATATTTGTTGAATTCTATTTTTTCACTCAATTGTCAAAAAATCAGATATGACAACCCATCAACTATGGAAAGCAGGTAGTTACCTCATTGACTTCAATTGAAGTTGTTTTTGGCTGACATGGCATAAATGTGGCATTTGTAAAGAATGGCTTTGACACATCATTTATTGACATGACATCTAATGAAAATAGAAGGGTAAAGTCCCATTTTCAACATTTAACTATATATACTTATTAAGGTAGTCCGACTTTCAACCCTAAACTACAAAACTGGACACTAAACACTCCCTACCTATCAAATCCGGACAAACACAACTCCACACAAATTCTACATCATTTTCATTCCACGTGGCACTTGTGTGGAGCGGTTTTGACACTTCAACTAATGGTTTAAAGAATTATGATGATTTTCATTCCACATAGCATTTGTGTGGAGCGGCTTTGGTACGTCAACTAATGGTTTAAAAATTGAACTTTTATGATAGTTGAAGGTCAAAATCTAGACATCATCTTAAAAAATCATGTTACTTGGAAAAATATTTTTCCAATATATTTTCTTAAGTCCGTTTAAATTTTATCCTAAGTAATACCTTTTTTCTATTTTTGAAAATGAATGTCTAAAATTGTAATAGAGCTGATAGCAACTTTTTTAATCATGCATGATTTCTATAATATAAAATTGATGTTATTAGATGCATACTAGAAAATGCTTGTTTATTTTTGTATCACATAGATGCTATATTAATAGAGTAGTTGTTGATTGAAGTGGTATTAGAGTCATACTGTCAAAACAACTCCACAGAGGCACCATGTGGGATGAAAACCATGACAAAATTACTTTGGAGTTGTCTTTCATCCAGCTTCAATAGTTGTGGCACGTCCATTGTCCAGTTTTATAGTTTAGGATTGAACATAAGACCAAAATGATAGTTGAAGGTTGAAATATAGGCTTCATCTAAAATAGAATAATAGGTCCACATGCCACTCTCGCGTTCTCACCATTCTCTTCTCCTTTCTTCCTAAAAACCAAAGAAGACAAGAGTTCTCGCCCTTCCCCGTCTATGATATTATAGCCACAGGAGCGAGAGAGAAGATAGTTTTTACTTAAAAAAAAGGAAATTCTCATGGCATTCATGATCCGATCCAATTCACCGTGTTTGATGTATTAAAACCATCACCATGCCACTTCAGGCCAAACCGAAACTGAACCAGGGAGGTAAAGTAAACGGTAATGACCCTGTTTTTCAGCACTCTTTAGCAGTACTTTATAGCGAAGAAACATTGTTTTACTCTCACAACAAATCAGCATCATTCAAATTTCAGCGAAACGAAGCCAACGAATAGAATGATAGTCTGAGGTCAAGTGTCTGGTTTTACGACGGAGGAAGGATCAGACTCCAATAACGGTTGAATGCTGTAGACTTTGTCAGGCTTGCCTTTGTAGCTACCTGTAGCACCTCTCTCTCTCTCAGTGTAGGCTTGTGACTTGTGAGAGAAATATGGCTGCCTCTTGGCCTGGTGGGTCAGCTGACCCAAGTGCACAGTAAGCTCGTGGATTGCATGTTAGCAGGTACAGTGACAAAGAATTTAGTGGCCTTGCAAATAGAAAGCCTTGTTAAAGTTCTGGCACTGACGTGGAAATGCTAGTATGAATGGCATAGGAGGCCGCTAAATTGGCTTATAGTGTTCAAGTTTACGCGGCAGAGAGATCATGAATATACTTTTGATTTTTGGAGGAACAGAGAACAGCCAGTAAAACAAGCAATGCACCAGGAGACACCCGAAGGTTCTTAGGCCCTGTTTGGTTCCGCTCATTCTCGCGTTCGCGACCGAGATGAGCCAAAAATCTCGCCAAACGGGTTGCGTCGCTCGCGACCAGCCATCGCGCGTCCGCTTATAAGCGGAAAATAGCCTACGGCCGAAACGCGAGACAAGGAGTGCGATTTGAAGAACGCGGGTTCGCGTTCGCTCACTCCCTCCATCCCTGGCGCCGCCTCCCTCCCCGGCACGGCCACCATCTCTGGCGCGGCCACCATCTCCGACGCGGCTTCCCTCCCCGGCGCGGTCTCCATCCCCGGCGCCGCCTCCCTCCCCGGCACCGCTCCATCCGTCAGCGCCTCCCTCCGATCTGGCTCCCGCCTCCACGACCATCATCGCCTCCCTCTAGCCTAGCCCTGGACCAGATCCGCCGGCAGGGAGCAGGTCCATGCCGGATCTGGCCTTCGGCCGGCGGCCTCCACGACCGGGTCACTCCCTCACCGCCGGCTCCCTCCGAGTTCGTGCGTCGATTGAAGAAGAAGGACCGGGATGCAAATAGAAACTCTTATTTGGGTCCAGTTGCAAGGCTATAGACTCACAGAAATAGTAGTAAATAGTGCTACGCAATTTGAGAAAAGTTTGGGGTTTCTAGTGTAAAATGTCATACCGAAATAATCAGGACAGCCAAACGCCCCGCTTATTTAGACAGCAGATTTTCTACATCATAGCTTATTATATAATTCTGCTCAACTTATAAGCGAGACTCTCATAAGCTGAACCAAGGCCTTAGTCAGGTGCTTGCTCGGTGTTCGGCACGCCAAAGGCTGACGTCCTAAGGTCTGGCGCCGAAATTGTTCACCACACTTGCAGTGTGATGTCATGTGACTTGAACCAAACATACCCTAAATTCTGATGGGTCCTTTCAGCTCTGGTACACATTCTGGTCGGCAGGTGGATCTAGAACAGAAAAGTAGAGGGCTCATGTCATCTTCAACGTCCAGTCCAGTGCCCCCCCACCCCCATGGCTAGAAAGATTAGGAGGGCTCCATGTTGTGGGTGGGGTTGTGATTAGGGATCATGGTCGTCGTGGAAACATAATCAAGCAAGCGTGGAATTCAAATGTCTTTGATCTCCATGATAGATGGTCTGGTCAGGGAAACTGATAATAAGTTTGCTGCTACAATACACATCCCACATAACAAACTCAACCCCATTTTTTGAAGTCAAATTGGAGAAAGATGCTTCAATCATGATTAGACAAAACTGCACAACCCTCCATTGACCTTATGCTCATCAACATCTGAGTAAGGCCTCACAGTAATGTCACTACATCACAAGGACTGTCCAAAGACAGACCTTACAACACTGTTATTCCTGCTGAAACTAACTCCTTCAGATGCTCCTCTGTTTAATGAATCCAACCAGCCTGAGCAAAATTACATACATTTTGCACCCTCTATCAGAGTATGAGGAACCATGTCAGATTGTTCAGCAGAAAGTTCCAGATAGGTAGGCAACTGTGCATGAAATGATCCACATCAGGTGACCAAAGAAATTAGTTTACATGGTGTCAAACGTCAACAAGTGCAGGTACTATCAGCCAAGTTGTTCACTAATTAAAAATTTAAACCGAGGCAATAGAAGTTTATAGGTTGAAGATTGAGTTGGGTAAAGACCAACCTGACAACTGGAGGTTTCATTTGCTCATTGTGGTCGACAGATAAAAGTTCCAAAAAATGGAACAAGAGGACATGAAGGCGACACGAGCAGCCAAGGGAATAACCCTGGTACGCGCATAAAAAAACTAGCATAAAAACCAGTTGCATTGCTCTAATGGATTAAGCAGTGATTAAAAAGGCACCCAGTTTATTCAACCATAGCCATGATTAGAAACATCTGAGATGAATATGAAAAATGACAAGCTAAGTATCCTTACCCAAAGTTGACAATTGATACAGGAATCCAAAACTTAAACCCTGTGATATCCATAACAGAGTGAAACATATAATAGTATCAGTTATTTCTGCTAAAGTTGTTTAGATATAATACATTCAGGCAGAAGGATTACCATATAGAAGCGTAGGAAGGGCATCATTCTGATATTTGGATGGGAGTTCGGAAAGTTTCCCCAACCATAAGTTGTTCCAAGCAAATATTACAGCAATAACACAAGGACCAAGCACAATCTGGTTCAGGATGACCTGAAATGACAAATAGTTATAAGAAAAAGGATGCTTTGCATTAAAAAACTTAAATAGCCCAGCGCATTAGGCTACCAAAGGAGAAGCAAAGCGTACCTTAGCAGACAAATTTACAAACGTCTGATTGGGCATGCACCGATCAAGGAGCTGATACCATGCGTATGAACCTGGACCATAAAGAAGAAGTCCATAGGAAGCCATACGAAGCGCACGAATCCAATCATGGTTCAGCAATATGTCTGGTATGAGTTCCTGAAACAAGCACCTCGATAGATATCAAAATCACAAAATGATGTGCTGCACAAGCATTCATTAGAATGCCCATTGCTACAATGCCAGCACCATATATACTATCCAAAAATTTGATTTGGTAGTGTTGGATCACACGCGCACTGCACAATGCACATACTTGAGCATTACAATTTAATCTGCATTTGAAGGTAAAAAATACTGAAGTGGAATAGCGTTGAGGTGGCATCTGCTATGGTCTCAAGATACAGTCATACAAAACCAAAATCTATATGGATTTAATTTGCTCTCATGCTTTCTACTCCCTCCCCTCCGTTCCAAACTATAGGAGTAAAAGCAATGACATCTTATAATTTGGAACGGATGGGGTATTAAAAAACACTACCAAGTCGGCTAAGCATTCAAGGCATAAGGTGCACGATAAAGGGGATGGGTGACCTTGGTGTCGGAGTCGGGACAGCATCTTCGGCGGTCGACGATGCGGCCGCGGACTTGCGCGATGGTGTCGCCGGTGAAGGTGAGAGAGGCCGCCGTGACAGCCTGCCTGAAGGGGAATTCGATGGGCCAGCCGCGGACCTGCTCGATGGACTCCGAGGAGGAGGACGACGAGAGCGGCTCCCGCGGGGGACCGCGGCGGCGGCCGCGGGGGTCAGTGTTGCGGCGACCGCGGCGGCAGGAGTCGGACTTGCGGCGGAGAGAGGGAAGGTTCCACCACCACTCCCCGCCGTTCCCTATGGCCTTCATGTTGGCGCCGCGGCGGCGGCGTGAGAGGGTGCTGAGTGCTCACCGCTCGAATCGAAGCATGAGGCAGAGCGCGGAGCTGCACTTGAGGAGGGGAGGCTCCGAGAGTGTCGAAAGGCTCCGAATCCACCGGGGGTCAGTGTCCCTGCCGGTGGGCCGCGACGTCAATGTGGGCCGGTGGGCAGGGACACTGACCATCAAACGGCCTTTTTCTTTAATTATCTTATATAGGCTTCAAAACGGCCCTTGGCATCTCTGAGAAGACACCCACAACCTTGTACTAACGGCCCAAGTTGGATGGGCTGCTTACGTTTCCACGGTCTCGCCCGAAAGGGCTTTCCGTTCGGCCCTCTCAGGCACAAATGGCTTCCTGTCTCCACTCAAAAAAAAAAGACTTCCTGTCGACCTGTCCTTCGCTGCACTGCCTCTGAACTTTTAAGAAAAAGGATAGACGGCCTTCGAATTAAATGATCATTATAATTTCATCTCATCAAAGATGATAAATATAGTTCCATAGACTACAGGTGAAAGCACTTCAATCTTATGTGGTAGTCTATAAATCTCATAGTAGTTCATAGAGCGAAGCAAATAGTTCAGACATAAACTAGAAGACCTTGTCCCATGATGCCCTCCACTTTGAGGGCTTGAGCAGTTGAGAGTCTATGGATCAAACAGCCCCAGATTGCGCTGATGGTATTGCTAAAACTATTCATACAGACATGCATGCTGCATTCTGCTGGTGACCAGCTTAACATATGCCACAATCATTTTCTGTTTCCTTTTTCTATTTCAAAACACCAGCTGTTCCCGCGTTCCCATCCGATGCTAGGGAAGTTTTGAGCAGGCCATGAAGTTGCACTGCACCCTCTCTTCCGATCCCTAGATAAACTAACCTGTGGTTGAGCTTTTTGTCAAACGGGATTGGAGTTTTATATGGGAGCAGAGGTAGCGGTGACTGGTGAAGCGGTGAACGAGACGAGATGCAGCTGGTGCTGCCTGCTGGTGTGATGCCGCTGCCAACTCATGATTCAGGCCTCGGTTGAACAAGTCATCAGTTCCATCTAAAAAAAAACAAGTCATCAGGATCCACAAGTCAGGATGGATGACAACATCCAAGGAATAAAGAAATTCAGCAGCCGAGAAGGATTGTGATGCTATAACTGAACAGATCAACGATTGAATAATCCCGTCAGAGCACGATCGAAGAATTCGCAAAACAAACAAACCAAAAAAAAGGATGGCTTCGTGTTTCAGTGGATGTATGGAACGCGTGATGTCTATTTCCATGCAAGAATTTGCGCAAGGCTGTTCACCATTGGACGATGATGATGATGGCTGCGGTTGGATTTATTGGACCTGTCAAACACGAAGCTGCTAAGGAATATGTCTGACATGACGTCCTGCCGTCCTGGGAATGGGATTCGGCTTTCGGCCTTCAGTTCGTTCCCAGCATCCAAAGGTTAATTTGACCCAGGCCAGAATATCATATCATATCTAGACTCTCCTAGACCTAGAGGAAGTAATCGACTTGTAAAATTCTGAAGAAAATGGTACTGGCTGCTGGTAGCGAAGTAGTTGTTGTTTTGCCCAAGCAATGGGGATAACGACAAGTCCTGTCCTGAATTACCACGACCTTACTCCTGTCTCTTAGCTTGACGCATCTGCCGAAATATCGCACGCCTCTATAATCTAGATTCTTTTATTTATAGGAGTAGGCGGCAAAAGAATTCCGGCGTATGTAGTTGTCAATGTAACCCTCGATAGAAACGCGTGGATGGTGATGGGATCTGCCGGGCTCCGGCTCTGAAATGAGTTGCCACTGCGATGCACGTCTCAGGCCCCGTTCCTTTTACTGGCCCGGGTGAAAACGATGTTCCAACTAAATTGTTGTGAGAAAAAGCACTGTAAATTTGAAAAATAAATGCAATTCTCGAACGGGCCTCAGTTACAGTCACTGTTGCAGCGCGTGGGCATGACGGCGAACCGAAGCTGCTGCTGATTTCTTCCTCGGTTCGAAACCACGCTCGTCTGCTATTACACACCAACCACTCCAATGCATAATATGCGTACGATGATTAATTAATAAGATAACTAATACTGCTTCTCGTCTAATTCCCGATCGATCCAAGGAATAAGCAAAGCAACCGCTGACAGATGAGGGACGATGATCGATCATCAAGACACGGACATGGATGGACATGGGGATCGTTAGTTGGGGAGACGTCGCCGTCGCACCGCTCGCGCTCGTCTTCTCAAGCAGCCTGTCTGGCTGTCTCTCCTCTTTGTTTAAGTTCCCCGCGGTCTCCAAGCCTAGCTCAGCCAGCGTGCGCGCCCACAAAAACCCACGTCCTCCCCGCCAATCACACCGTACGAACCCAGGACGCTGTTAACCCACAGCATCATCGGATGAGCATACACAGTACAAGCACACCGAAGCCCTGTATGGAAGATAACAAATCTAAACTCCCTTTACTAAGCTACAGTGGCAGTCTATTTATACAACTCTATCCATCTAGTCCTAGTACAGCTACTCTGCTGCCACATTGACTAGATAACACACTAAAAATGACTTCTGCGCCTTTTCCTGCACGTGGCTACAATACGGCAGATGAGCCGTTCGACGCCTGCCTCTACAGCAGCTACAGTACCACAATAGGAGATATTTTCGACGTCGTCTTTCCTCACCGTGTGTTCGAAAGCCTATTATCAAACAGACCCGACACCGTCAGTCACCGCGTCGTACGTAGCCTCCCTCGTGGTACTAGTTTAGCTCGATCACTTCCACACCGCACCGCCGTTGCGTTTCTTTATATCCCGCGGAGGATGCGCTGCCTCGGGGCAGCTGGTGACATCGGATTCGGATCAGGCCGAGAACTGCTCCGGCAAACCTGCCGCGCCCCGTCCCGGCCGTTGTCTTGTCGGCTGTCTCCACTCCAGTCGATCACGCCGCGCGCGCGCTTTCATCCTCTCTGGGCCTGACCGGGCAAATGGACGGCGAGTGGAGCGACGCGGCGGCGGCGTCCTCGCCGACGGTGTCCGGCGGCGAGAGCAAGGCTGGCGCTGCTGGTGGCGTTTCGTCGTCGGCTGATTGCCCAGGGTCGCCGGTGTCGCCTGCGCCACCGTCGACGTCGCCAGCTGCTGCTACCGGTACCGGGAGGAGGCGGTCGGCGAACAAGCGGGTGGTGACCGTGCCGCTGGCCGACGTCAGCGGGCCTCGGCCCAAGGGCGTCGGCGAGGGCAACAAGCCGACGGACTCGTGGGCGTGGCGGAAGTACGGCCAGAAGCCCATCAAGGGCTCGCCTTTTCCGAGGTACACGGCACGTACTAAAATCAATCAATCATCATGCATCCATAGTTACATGATCGCCCCGTGTTCTTCGAGTTCTTGTGGATGCACCACTCTAGATTTTTTTAATTTTTTCTTATCTGGATTTCGGTTTTGTCGTTCGGAGCAGGGCTTACTACAGGTGCAGCAGCTCCAAGGGGTGCCCGGCGAGGAAGCAGGTGGAACGGAGCCGGGCGGAGCCGGACAAGGTGATCGTCACGTACTCGTTCGAGCACAGCCACTCCAACGCCGTGGCGAGGGCGCAGAACCTCCAGGCCCCGAAGCCAAAGGCGGCCCAGCAGCAGCCAGTCCCACCGGAGCCGGCGGAGTCCCCGTCATCCGGCAGCCACGACGTCGCCGCCGCCACGGTTTGCGGCGGCGGCGCGCCTGCTGCTGCAGCCGAGACCGAGGTCGTTGGCGCGGCGGCCGCCGTCGAGGTGCACGACGAGTTCAGGTGGCTCTACGACGGCGTGTCCGTCACCTCCTCGGCGTCGCCCTCGGACGTCGAGGTGGCGGACGAGATGCTGTACGGGGCGACGATGTTCTACGGCGCCGCCGCCCCGCCCGCCGCGCCCCTCCCCGACGAGTTCGGCGACGTCGGCGGGCTGTTCGACTACGGGGAAGGGGGCGAGGAGGACGCCATGTTCGCGGGTCTCGGCGAGCTGCCCGAGTGCGCCATGGTGTTCCGGCGGCACGCCGGCGACGGGCTTCCGGTGGCGGGCGGGGTGAAGTGAGGTGAATTGAAGGTCGAGCAGCCGGCGGAGCAGCACAGCAGGCCTGGCCTGACATGTGGGGCAGGCTGGCCGGACTCCAATAAAACCAGATAAACTCATGTAGAGCTCCTTGATCTATCTACTTTTGGCTTGTTCCTCTGTTCCCCCTTGTCACCTAACTTTTCTTTCATCCTTCTCTCATTGGTTGTTTATACACAGACACAGACACGGTAGCACGTAGAAAAACTTGAGGCATTTTGGCATTTGCACAGAGTTGATTCGGTGGGCATGAGGGGTTTGAGAAGGACACACAGATCTTTCTTGCCAATGGTTTGGTTGGACCATTTTGTTTTCTGTACAAGATTGGGTACGTTCAAGCACGAGAGCCAGACAGAGAGAATTAGTAAACATTGTTTCAATCAAACCAACGTTGCCTAGCTAGGTCACTGACATGTGGGACAGGCCCGACACGGACTCAAATAGAACCGGATAAACTCATGTAGAGCTCCTCTTTGATCTATCTACTTTTGGCTGCTTGTTCTCTTCCCCGTTGTCCCCTAGCTATCCTTCTTTGATTGGTTGTTTATACACAGACACGGCAGCACATAGTAGAAGAACAAACTTAAGGCATTTTTTAGTTGCACAGAGTTTTTTTTTTGGAAAGATCTAGTTTCGTAGCTTTGATTTATAATAAGGAGAATGAAGCAACCGTCATTACATGCACGAGGAGAGCTACTCCCCACAACCTAAGCTGCGAGGAGTTTAAGAAGTTGCACAGAGTTGATTCGGTGGGGATGAGGAGATTGAGATGGACACACAGATCTTTTTTTTTTTTTTTTTTGTCAATGGTTTGGTTGAAGCATTTTGTTTCCTGTGCAAGATTGGGTACGTTCAACCACGAGAGCGAGAGAGAATTAAACATTGTTTCAATCAATTCAAACCAACGTTGCCAGCCTAGCTAGGTCACTTGCGCCAATGTGCACGCACGTCGGCGACTCTTGCGCCCGCCCGTCGCTAGCGAAGTACCGCGCCACTTGATCCGAGATGGCTTTGACCGAGCGCGCCCGGGATCGCGACGTGCCCCGGCAAGTTGCTTCGTCGGAAAGGGGAGAGGGTGGTGGCGCGCGCGTGGCAAATTATATATGGCGGCGTCGCGCGGGCACGAGGAGTTAACAATCCCCTGAGTAAACGCTAGCTGCCGCCCACGTTTTGTTTTGTCTCGTTGCATTATAATTTTGTTACTATCTTGTAGTAGTAGTAGTAGTAGTAGTATATGGATCAGATGCACATATTATATCTGGTAGTAGTATCTCACATGCAGATGCTATGTGCCGTACAGAATACAGATCATATGTGCTGCAAACGAGCACCTACACCTACATCTACACGACTACACGGCTACTATTACACAGCACACACCTATGGGTATGCCGGAATGCATTGGTGTCGAAGTCAGAATAACATATAATGCTCAAAATTGTGACGAGAGTTAGCGGGGAAAAATTATTCTCTCCGTTCTAAATTATAAGTCGTTTTGATTTTTTTTGTACATCTATTTTGTTATGCATCTGGATATAATAATATGTCTAGATACATAGTAAAATGAATGAATAAGAAAAGTCAAAGCGACTTATAATTTGGAACGGATGGAACAGTAAACTACGCAAGCGAGCAGAGTACTGGGGCCTGTTCGGCAGGACTGAAAAATATTGTTCCAGCTGATTGTTGTGAGAGAAAACTACTATTCTGACAGGACGTGAACAGTGATTTCGTGAGAGCAAGAACCAGCCAGCCAGCTGGCTTAAAGCCAGCCGAACTCCACATGCAATTCAAGCCAGCAGCACAGGCAGACAACAGTAACGTACAGAACCGGTGATGATGAGGCTGAATCTCGGGGGATTCGGGGCAATTCTCCAGGCTCCACATGCAGCTTTTTCTCAAACTTCCACTCAGATCTGCTTCTGCACTGCACGGGCGGATCGCAGGGCAATTCTCCTTTGGCACGCATGTTCAGCTCAAGTGGCCCTCAAGTTCTGGACGTGCCTTTGTGCCAAAGACGAACTGCCCCGTAATTCGCCGGCGCCGGCACCTCGACCGCCGTGGTACCACTGGGCCGACGGCTGTTCTTCCTACGGTGCTCGCCGACCGACAAGCACACATGTCCGGCTTGGCCCCGGCGGACGCAAATTATATATAGATGCACAGGCACCGCGCGCCGCGGGAGTTGCATTGCATCCGAAAATGGATCCGAGACAGCATATGCCGGAGGAGGGGAGGAGGGCAAGAGGACTATTCCAGAGGAGCTTCCTTGCCTGATGGCGATCTGGAGGTCTCGCGCCGGATTTTTCCTGCCGAATGTGCTGCCGGATGTCCCCGCGGTGCCCCTGCCCTATCGCCTCCGAAAGCGCGAGGGAACCGAGCTCCTTTTTCTCTCCTACGAGTATGACTGCCCCAGTTGCCTCGATCAGATGTTTCGTGTGGTAACCTTCATTTCTGCGTTCTGTAACTGATCGATTGCAACAATCGCCAGCCATCATGCCAAGTGTATGCTTCGTGGCGATCGACCAGAGAGAATCATTTTTCAATTTTCATGCACGGGCCGGCATAGCTATGCTCATGCAAAAATGAGCTGGTGCCCATGCGGCCATGCCCGAAGGTAGTGGCAGGCCGCTGAGTTGCTGCTGGTGAGGCCGAGGCCGCTGGGGGCAGGGACACATTCCGCCGCATCTCTTTCGTCATTGCAGGCGGCGAGTTTTCTCGGCCTGAAAAAGCACGGCCAGGACACGCCACGAAGCTCGTAGTGCCAGTGCCAGCACGGGTATAGTTCGGCTATGACTTCGGTCCATAGGGCACGGCACGGTTTTTTTAGGCCGGCACTATACTGCCTGATGTATTTAACCTCTGGGATGAACCCCAGATGAATAAGAGCCTTTGGATCGAAAGCACAAGTATATAAGCACATCGTCATCCCTTTCAAACCCTGACCTCTTACTTTCTCTCCACTCTTTTCCTCACGCATATTGGTAGGCGGCGGTGCACTCGCGACCGTGGTTGAGGCCCATGGCACGTGACAGTGGGCGGGTCCACGCATTGGCGGCGCGGGGCTAAGGGCTCCCTTTTGCGCGGCAAGTGGGGAGCAGCAGTGTCACGCGGCGGGGCGGGAGATGGTGCTCCCTCTCTGCAGTGTGGCTGCAGGGCGAGCTAGGCATGGCGTCGCGGTAGCGCGACGAGCTAGACACAGTGGGCTACCATGCTCATCGGCACGGCACGACTAAGAGGTTGTCGAAGTGCCGTGCCTAGGCCGAGATGTCGGCATGGTGGCACGTGCTGGCACAGCACGATTAATCAGTTGTGCCGCATAGTATTGTGCCTAATAGTGTCGTGCCGCATAGTGCCAGTGACGTGCGCCGGTCTCGCCATCTACGCTTTCGGCATCACCGCTACACGACACTTCCACTACTACACAAACGATTATGCGCAGCGTTACATTTTTGCACTCCGTGGCGGTCACCTATTTTTGCCCGCTGCGGTAGATGCCACGATTTACCGCGGCGAACATTTTTTATTTACCGTGGCGGGCACTTTAGCCCGCCACGGTAAATAGGGCATTTACCGTGGCGGACGTCTTAAGATGCTCGCCACGGTAAATCGATTTACCGTGGCGGGCATCCTATAAGGCCCGTCACGTAAAATGCTGGCCCAATTTTGAGCCCAAATCAGCCGATCTACTGGGCTTCATATAAAAGGGAGGTGTTAGGGTTTCACCAGCTTGGCACCACCGCACCCTCTCCCTCCCCCTCGCCATGAGGCGGCCATGGGCGAAGGACTCTCGCAGCGGTGGTGGAGCTCGCCCTCCCTCACTCCTCTCCTCCCATCTCACCGCACCCCTCTCCTTCCACTCCCGTCTCCCTCCTCCTCACCTCTCTCTCTCTCTTCCCTCCCTCCTCCTCTTGGCAGGTGGTGGTGGAGCTCGCCGTGGTGGCCTCGGGCTTGAAGGTGCGCGGCTCGGCCTCGTCGGCCGAAGGCTCGGCGTTCCGGAGAGGAGGCGTGGTGTCGCGGGCATGGCCGGCCTCTCGGCGTGGCCTGGAGGCGCGGAGGCTCGGGGCGGAGAGCGGCGCGAGCGTGGCCGGCTCGCCAGCGGTGGGGGAAGGCCGGATCCGGCGCCCCTCCACCTTCTTCCCTGCCACCAAGCATGGATCGGGTCGCAGCGACCCCTTGGCGGCGGATCCGTTCGCGGGGGTGGGGGGACAGATCGAGCATGGCGTGGCGGATCCGATCATGGGCGGTCGAGATCGATCGTGTGGATCGGCGGCGGCATGACGGCCGGCCGGGCGACAGCCTCCTCCATGGCCTCACGGCGGATCCAGCTCCCTCGTCGTCCACGGCGCGGGTCCGACCTCCTCTTCGTCCACGGCCGCGGATCCGGTCTTTCTGCGCTCCATGGCCGTAGATCCGGCGAGGTCGTCCTCCCTGGCCGCGGATCCGGCGAGGATGACCTCTCCGGTGGCGGATACGGCTAGGAGGAGACCCGTGGCGGATCCGGTGAGTGCGTGTGGCGCTGGTATTGGGCTGGGAACGGGCTCGTCGGTGGGCTCGAGAATGGGCTCGCCGACGGGCTCTGGTTTTTTTTTTTTAAGCTATTATTATGGCGGGCATCCTAAAAAAGAGCCGCGCCATGAAATCGATTAACCATGGGCGCGGCAAAGCCGCCCGCCTGCAGTTAAGCCACGATTTACCGTGGCCTCTAGGCCGCGGCGGACGGCTTTGCCCGCCGCGGGAAACCAAAAACGCCGCCTCCAGTAAAGTTTGTGTAGTAGTGTTCGTGCCGCATTGCCCTCCGTACCACAAAGAGTAAAGGATGTCATTCCCACTTCTCGAGAAATCAAATGTTTTAATCTTTAATCAAATATATATAACAAAATATTAATATTTATGGTTCATAATTGGTATCATGAAATAAATCACTAAATATATTTTTCATAATAAATTTATTTGAAGATATAAATGATGCTAAAATTTTATAGAAATATAGTCAAACTTAAGCACCATAGTGACACTCTTTTTTTAAACCAGGAACCACACTCCTTCATAGACGTCGGGAGACCATCGATGAAAAGGGACTGTGGAAAGCTTGAACCCAAGTTATACATTTGTATATAAACAAGTACTAAATAAGAAAAAGAAAACTATGGGTGCGTTTGGTTCGCTGCCGCACCTTCGCACCGTATTTTTGGCGCACCTTTGGTTCGCAGTGGCATGCCGCGGCCTCGCTGTCGTATTCCAGTTTTTTTTATGCCAAAACGCGCCGCAATGCGGCGGACGAACTCAGCACCGGCGGAGGCATGGCATTCAGAGGCATGAACTTAAGGCTTGTTTTTTTTTAGAAGACTTCACCGGAGGGGGGAGAGCCCCACCTGAATGATTTTCCATAGATTCCGGCAAGCCGGTAAATGGAGGGTGCCAGGCACTTAGAGTTTACATGGTGTTAATCGTACAGGGCATTAATTCATGACAAATAAATTACACCAGTGATCAACAATGGAACGGTCTTGGGAATGAAGGCGGCTGCTCCATAGGCGACATGTTTCCGCATTTGTCACTGAGAGGCGGCTCGCATGGGGTTGCTAATGGCGAAAAGACGACGTCGTGGCGATGGTTCCAAATCGCCAAAGAACACGGTAGTATCATCATCGGGAAGTGCTTAGCGGGATATGTGGTGGCCGTGGCATCTCCCATAGGTGAGTTGGCTCGGAAGGTTGACCCTGATCCACCAATATGATTCCGAAAGTCAGAAGGAACCAGCAGCGGAAGATGAGGTGATCGGCGGTCTCTGCGCATTACCAGAGTTGGCAAATGTCGTCGTCGAGGACATGCTTGAGGTGGAGGTTATAACAACCTTTGTATGCGGTTGTTTACCAATAACCGGCCGAAAAAAACGTACCACAGGGGTGCTCGGTTTCTCCAAACGAAGCTAGAGAAATTGCACGGGAGCCCATGGTCTTGGATGCTCGATACACGGTGAAGCATGGAGAGTTCGGTGGGCGGCAAATTTGGAATATCTTTGTCCGGAGCTTGTGTTAAAGTGATGTTCTTGATCATTTCATTGAGGGCATGCAGCTCTTCACTTGCTTGGGGTGACAGCCTGGAGACCAACATCGGTTGCAAACCGATGGTGAGGACCTCGGAGGCAGAGGCATCCGGCTTCGTGCAGTGGGAGAAAAGGACTTAAGGCTTGTTTGGTTACTATACTGGCCTGGGGAGGCCTGGCCAGGCAGCTCGCTCAGCCGCAGGCGTAGGAAAATGAACGCCTGAGATCCTTGCCTGGCGCAGGCAACTTTTCCAGGTTACAAAGCAAACACGCCCGCCCTATATGCGAGTTTGTGCCGTTTTGCGGTCACCGATAGGTGTCTATCCAACACTTCAGCCAAGTGTACTAGCCAGTACTCAGTAGTCAGTAGGACTGAAGATTTATGAAGCTAAAGGAGAAGAAGATTTATGGTTGCCAATTGCCAGTCAGCCTTGACCGGAGAGATTAAGCTAGTCAAAATGGTGGAATCACGTACTGTTTTAATAAACAAATTCTTGAGTCTTTGAGCACCAGTAATAGTTAGAAAGAGATAATTAGTGATCAGTTACACTCACCGTTTCAGAAGTATGTTTTAGATGTTTTATATGGATGTTGCAATGGTAGTTTTTGGATGTTGCACATGTTGCAATGGTTATACACGTACGTTGCAAGAGTTTGTTCAAAATGTTTCATCTGTTTCAGACGCATGTTGCAAGTGTTTTACCTAGATGTTGATGTTGCAATGGCTATGTTGCAATTGTATGTTCCAAATGTTTCATCTGTTTCAGACGTATGTTGCAATTATTTCATCTAAGTGTTGCAAAAGTAGATTTGGATGTAGGGTTGTTGAGCGAGGAAGAGAGAGCTAGCGCGGGAGCCATGGCGGCGTTGATGTGGGGAGGAGGCGCAGGGCGCGCAACGCCGGTGTGGAAGAGGCGGGGGGAGTCATCCGAGCAAAAAGAGGTGGGCGCAAAGCGATGTGGAATAAGCGGGCGAGGCGCCGGTGTGAAAGAGACAGGGCCGAGTCATACAGACGCCATGGGCAGCGGAGCAGAAGGGAACGGTCCAAACGCGGACGTGGGAAGCGGAGCTGGCTCCGGGCGGCGGAGCTGACGTGAGCAGCGCGCGAATCCAAAAGATCAGGGCGGAGCAGGCGCGAGCATCAGCGCAACTAGCCACACGTCCGGGCGCAAGTCTTTGTGTTGTTCCAATCATACCGTTGCAATTCTTTTTGGAGAGGAGTATCCAGCTCCAGTCCAGTCCGCTCTGAGGCTGGCAAGAGGCTCCACTCGCCAGCTCCCCGTGGGTCTTTTGACCGGCCCACCCATGTCCTGACGGAGCAATCTGACCTGGGACTTAATCTGGCCTTCCTAAAAAGGCGTGTAAAGCGGTGAACTTTTTGGTAGACGTCCAGCCATGCTGCATGCGCACTTGGCTAGCTAGTACCACAGTGGCACCGAGGACCGAGCCGTTGCGCCCAGCCTGCCCGAGTGACCCGACCCAAGCAAAGCCTTTCATTTGAAACGGACATGGTTGGCACCAGGCAGCAGGCACCCAAGCCCAAATCCCCGTCGCTTCCAATTCTTTCCTCAGTTGTATTTTTCTTTTGAGGAATCCTTTCCTCACTCCTCAGTTCTAGCCTTCCAGGTTGTAGCTGCCCAAACCCACACCACAGGGCCCTGCTCTACCTGTAGCCTGCCCGAAAAATGGAAGGGGACGCGGTTCTTTCGAGCATGGATTCCCTGTGGTTCTACTCCAGCGTCTTCCTCCGGCCGTCCTCCAAGCACAAGGAGAGCGAGTGTGCAGAAGAGCCGCAGCAAGATTCGGCATCAGAAACCAACAAGACGACCAGCGGCCGCCCTTGCCAGGCCCCCAAATGCGTCAAGGAGGCAGCGGCGCAAACGGGGCGAAGAGCAGAGCGCGCAACGGTGCGAATTGCGGCTGCGAGGGGCTGCAGCTGGGAGTGGGATGAGCGCATGGTTGCTTGGCAGAAGGAGCATAGGTGGCGGGCGCGCGTTGCTGCGGCGGCCCGAGCCCGGTGCTCGCAGGCGACGATGCCGCCGCCCGGAGAAGGCGTGGCCATGAAGGCGCATCTCAAGTCGTGGGCTCACGCGGTCGCTTGCTCCGTCAGATAAGGGTTCTCCATTCAGAACCTAGGGAAAGTAAATTTTTGATCCATCTCTGAATAATTGCATCTCTTCATGGTTGTAGTTGCGGATTTCTGTGGTTTATTATGCAGTTCGTCTTTCTGGTATGATCACTTGATGCTCAGATAAAGATAACCGATTCATTTGATATAGATTATGATTGTAAGAGTAGCAAGGTGTCACTTTCTGTGTACACTTGTTTTGCATCTGGAATCTGAGGGAACTCTATGGGCAATCAACCCGAGCTATCACAAACAGAGAATTTACAGGTATACCACTATACCATGTGGAATCAGAGAGCAAATACCATACAGGCTGCAGCTCTCTGTAAATGATTAGGCTATACATACATGAAGTAAATAGGGGTTAAGTATCCCTGTAATGTTTCCTAAGATATCTGATTGCTGTGTTCTCACTCCTTGTTGGGCACTGCCTCTGGAAGTTTGAATGTTGGAGGCTTGTCGGCGCCTTTCCTTGAGTACTCTCGCCACCTCCTTGCTGCAGCCGCTGCTCGCTTTGCTCTCTCCTTTGCCTCCTCTTCTGCTTATTGGGTTAGCAGGGACGTTAACAAGGCTTTAATGTGAAGAGTAGAAAACATAAAAAGCATATATGGGCAACTTTTATAAAGACTAAATATGCTAGTTTTACCGTTCTTCTCGTATCTTGTTGGTGCTCCCCAAATATCACTCCATGAGCCACCCTTACTGGAATCATCTTGGCTCATCCGCCTTCTGACCTTCTCCTGCAAGATACATACTAGTTTATAAGAAATGCAGGCAGTTCATATGTCAAAAAAAAAAGTGTCATCATGTTATTCCTTAATGTTATATCTAATGAAGGTTTCTCAAGCAGAAAACTGTACCAGGACTTTGGCTTGTCTTTTCTCCCAGCGTGAGCTTGCCTGAGAAGGCAGAAAACATATTACAAGATGTGAGAAAGCCGTGGCTTGTTTAACTTTGGAAGAAGTGTTATATAACATATCAACTTCAGGAAGTGATTGCATTATCAAATATCAACACAACAACTGTTGCAGAAAAGTGGGTGACCCATTACAAAAGGAGAAGGTTAGGATATGTAAAAAAACAAGAACTGATATATTACCATCCGAAACACATCAACTGAGCCTCCCATCCCAGCAAGCATTAATCCAACCTGTTAAAATTGAAAAAGATTCGTCATATACTAGTAAAAGGTAGGATAACATCTATTGTTGGTTTGAATATAGAAGGGTGGTCCTATTGTTAACTAGCTGCAATCAGAATTAGAAACTCAGAAACATGATCATGCCATCGAAATTATCAGAAAACATAATCGTACATTTACTCTCTCTACTCTGCGCATTTCATCCTCAAGGAGCGAAAGTTGAGCAGCTGAAGTCCAATGAATGCAGTCAACTGGGCTGGACAAAAACGAAAGTTTATCAGAACAGGTAGTCAGAATACAGGACTTGAAACCAAAAGAAATATTTATTTGGCCCACTTTACACCAAATTTTCGGTAGGGATGCTTGGATCATGGATGATTAAGGAACAAAAGTCGAGGCAAAAAGGAAATAAAGATTTTGCCATTCTCACCAACTATCAATAGCTTCCTGAATCAGTTCTGTGCTGCCTGATTGGTCATAAACTCTTGCCCGTCCGAAATCTTCCTCAATTTGAAAGACCTTAGAACACACGTTAGCACAGTTCTTGCATCCTGCAGAGAGATGTGAGTAGAACATAATTAAGAGCTCATTGAATTGAATCCAAATGCAATTTCTGTTCAGGGCAAAACCATCAATACCTATGCAGCTAAACTCATCAACAAATACGTGATCCCGGGGTGCACTGTCATCCAAGAAAGGATTGGTTGCAGTCGCAGCATACCCATGTATCTCATCATACACTGCTCGCTGGATGGGATCGGTAAGCACCTGCTTCACACATAATTGCAATATAGCTCTCCATAAAACATGTTTAGAAAATGGCAGGATTCTATCTGCTAAGACTGTACCGTGTAAACTTCATTGATGAACATGCAGAAATTTGTCATATCAGGGTCATTCCCACTGAGATCAGGATGACAAGATTTCATGCAATTGTAGTATGCTTTCTTGATCTGCTTCGGCGTTGCATCTGGCATCTGCAAGCATGCGAGAATTAAATTCTAAGTGTTCTACAGCAGCTTCAGGGTTGCAACAAACAGCCCCACTGCATAGTATGTTTCTTCTGCCTAACCATTTCAAAATTGCTGCCACAAAGATATATTTTCAAAGTACGAAGAAAAAAAAGTACTGCTTGTTTTCCACTTCTACAAAACTAGACAATTCGAAAGAACGGGTTTATCGCAAGAAAGGTAAACTGCAAAAAAGAATGCTTTCAAGATGGAAACACCTACAACGCCAAGAACAGCGTAATAATCTTCGGCGATTCCCCCCTCCGAGCTGCGGGACTCCGCCGCCACCGCTTTCACCCTCAAGCTCGTTCTTCCCCGCGTCCTCCGGCGCCAGTCCCGGTCTCTTCTTCCGGCCCCAGCCAACCCTGCGATGGCATATCGTTGTGGGCTACCGGAGCACGAGACTGGCGTTGAGGCCGCATGGAACTTGGTGCCGGTGTCCGCGAGCAGCGGTTTGGAAAGGAGAGGAGCCATCGGATGAGAGGGCAGCGTGTATTGGATCTGGCTCCGGCGAGAGAGAGATGGAGGGAGGGAGGGAGGAGAAGGCGGTGTGGATCCGGTGAGGTTCGCCCTGCTCTGCTTTCCCGTCCGTTTTCTTGGCGGTTGGCGCCCGGTGCTTGTTTGATTTTTCTCCGCCACTCCTCTCCCGCGATTTTTCTCTGCCGTTTGGTAATATATGCCATATCCACCTTGCCGATAATCGTATTTTGCGTTTGCTTCCTTCAACTTTCTTCGGAAATCGGAACGATCCGACAGCGACATGTCCCACTAAACATTGAAGAATGTCGGAAGATGTCCCGCTATGCCAATATATGCATGTTTTCTTGCCCAAAATTGTTGAGGGGAAGAAGAGGGTTGTGCCTGGGCTGTACTGAAGAGTTCGGCGGAGAAATGGATCGTGCATAATATTCCCGGCGACGATAAAATCTCAATTTGTTGGTGATATATTGCATCCTCAGTGTCTCTACTTTTGCATTTTATGACCTTATTATCTTCCAGAGCAGAGCCCACAATTGTCATGTAAAAATCCTTGGATGAGCGCATGGGCCCTCATGATTTTGCCACAGGTTGTACACCACACAAATAACTAGGACATTTTTGTCTTCAACCAGAAAGGAAATTCATTTTATGTTCTTTTGGAGGGCAGATTGTGAAAAATGATCAATTACATGGATCACGATGGATAAGAGGGAATAGCCTCAGCTGGAACGACATGTCCCTTTCCATCAGGTAGCGATTGATGCAGTGATCGCTAATACAGAACACTGTCAGGAAACAAGCCGAGCATGTCTAATAAGAGGCTTTCTATGTAACTTTTTATCACGAAGTTTAGAAACAGATAAAAAAATTAGGCTAGGTTGTCTAAACTATATCCATGTACTGTTCATCTCGCTGAAAAGCCAGGCTGAAAAGTACTGTTCGTTGATTTGTTGTGAGAGAAAAACGTTGTACCATGACTGATAAGCAGGTGATATTATCCTTCTCACTAAGAGAGGCTACGTCGCTATATAATAGTTCTCTCAGAATCATTATAAGTATTTCTAGACTGGAACTGTGGTAGCCTGGTAGGGAAGGAAGAAATAGAATCACGATAAACTACTTGGGCGACGATTCTGATCCCTATAGTAAACACAAAAGAAAAGAAACACTAGAATCAATGTTCGTGTTCATAACTAGCTAGATCGATCCCTTGTGCGACTGTTTGGTAGAACCGATTCATCCATCCAAACGGGTCTAGTACATCGCAGTAGCTCACACATGCTGCTTTGAATTCTCTGCTCTTGGCCTCTTGGGGATCCATTTTGATGTACTTCCTAGACTGCTATAAAGAAGCAGATCTGCAGATGCAGCCCGTAATTTAATTTTTGTCATGCAAGAACAAGCTTCTTCAGGCATCGTGCTGGCCTCTGCTCGCGTAGGCTTCAATCACAGAAAAGACGGTTGGGATCAATTGCACCAGTGGGCACAATCCCAATGGCCACCTACTAATTTCGGCTTATATTCTATGAACTCGCGGAAATACTCCATTCTCTCTTAACTGGTACCAAGTTGAAAAAGGTAAATGGATGCCGGCTATGGATTCTTCCCTCCAGGGACTTTTTTCTATCTACTACTAGATACAATATGAAAATTACTCTACCTTAAGGTAAACTGGAAAAAGGAAGCAGAAATAGAGAAACAACTAGGTTATTGACATTGACTATCCTGGTATTGCTAATGTTTCACTTCCTGCTGAACGACATCGGCTTCAGTTTTAGTCTGGTGGTGGCAGTGCCAAATCAGCTAAGCACTTCCACCTCCTCAGGATGACACCTGATGCCATTATCATGCTTCCTCCAGTGTAGATGGTCCATCCGTTGCTTCCGGTGAACCAGAACTAGCCTCCTCCGATGCATCAGCAAGTGCTTCTAGCATGTTTAAGACCTCATTAGCGTCATCCAAATAGTAAATGGCCTTGCTTGGTTTCTGCCCGACTGTGCAGGCATACAGCGAGGTTTGGGGATCAACCATGCTCTTCCTCATACTATCAGCAATCTGTTCAAACATATCCTCATCCGATCTATCATCACCAATGCACAGAACGAAATCTGCTTGCCTTCCCTTCTCCACGAGAGTTGAAAGTATCTTCTCGGCAACAAAACCTTTGCTGACAGCCTGCAATCAAAGAAAAGCAGGGAGTTAAACTCGGAGTACCAAGTGACTAAATTTCTGCTGACAACAGAGAAATCAATTTCAACACAAAATCAAACTAAGGACTTTGATGAGCAAGTTTCATAGCAAATACAACTTAGATAAGTTTTACGGATTTTAAGCACATGCGAGTTCAAATTTCTCTCTATCCTTGCCATCATAACATGTCATGGAAGATGAATGATAGTATTATGGCCTAAATGACAGACTTCATAGTAAATTAACTCGAGTTAATGTCAGGTAAAGAGAAGAAAAACTAATAGGTACACTATTTTGCACATGGTGTGGGGAACGTGAACATCCACAACATAAGTATCAATTTCAACCATGCGGAGTACATAATGTGTTTTGGAGAAATTCAATACCTGAGGCTTAACCTCTACAATATGCTGGCCACTCTTTACAGAGACTGGCTCATTGGCCAGGACACTTTCCAAATGATCTAGCATTTCTTTCGCTTGTGCAGATCCAAAACCAGGGTCAGCATCTTGGTGATGCCAGACCAAAGCACTCTCTTTGGTTTCAATATATGATCCATCAGTTGCCTCTGTGTACAGTTTCATTACCGGCTCAGCCATATGCATCCATCCAAAATCTGATGTCTGATGCTGTAATTGCCACTGTTCGTCTCTGGTCCACCTGCAGACATAAGCAACTGTTGAGATATGTCCCAAACTTCCTAGGAAATCCCAAAGTTTAACATCACTTCAAACTCACAAATATTCAAAAGAATCCTATAAAACCATCAAAGAACACAGAAGTTTAAAAGTTTATACGACTGTTTACATGCAAGCGCTTTCGATATGCAAGTTGCAGAGTTGGAAGTGTTAAGCCATTCACAGCCTATTTTATCACCCAGATGAGAACAATGAATCTGCGCATATTGCCAGTAGCCCAGCTATCAATCAGACCTTTTACTGTGCTGTGTGCTCATTCTTGATTGAGCAATAAACACATATTGACACTAAAATAATCATACCAAATGACAGGACAAGATTTTTCGGTTATATTGAACTATCAAAGTGTTGTGTGGATGCAAAGATAAAGTATTGATGCATGGGGATAAACATTTCATTGATGATCAGCGTATTCATATGTCATGCATAAGTCCAAAGCTGTCAGCCAATAATAATTACAGTCTTTAATACTTACTATCAGTCCTAGACATATAGCTATCCTGAGCAGGTTGCCTTGCTGAAACATTTACATATCTGATGTGTGATTGTCACTAAAAGGCATGATTGTCACTGCCCTTATAGTTTTTAAAATAGGAATGACGCATTGCCAACATGACAATATCAGAGTAGGTAATGGGGTTGCACTGAATGCATCAAAAGCACGGCAGCTATCAGAATCATACAGATAAAATGCAAAGCATATTTCTTGTCTGCACTGCACTAGAATGCATCAAAAGCACGACAGCTATCGGATACAGATAAAATGCAAAGCATATTTCTTGTCTTTCTAGCACTTTTAGGTATATGTTTTGGTGATGTTTTGGACAAATCTGACATGACAACAGGTTCACCAAATCAATGTTGAGCTTGAGCCATCTTAATCAACAACAAAGATAATGAAATCTTTGGTTGGTGATTTTCTGCAATACAGAGTTTACTAAGCATAAACAGATCATGAATGAGCTGTTCATGTAAGAAGCTTTGGCTGATCTTCTAATCAAAAGAATAAGTTAGGATACGGAAATTGTAATAGTGGCATGCTGCAATGGGAGGAAATCTAAAGTTTTGTGACAGATTAATCACAAAAATAGGAAAATCTTCTCTTTACTTTCTTTTGAGAGAGTCAAGTCAGGAAAGCAAGCAACCTCTCAACATGTGACATTAAACTTCAATATAATTTTGCATTCATTTATATTAGCAGCTAAGATGAATATCAGTAGCATTTAAGGCAAAGAGGCAATGAAAGACACTAAAGAACTGTAATAAACTAAATAGTCATGAAAACTATGGAAAGACTTATACCTCATAAAGTAGCCATGTTCAGCAGCAATGCCAAGCTCTGGGCAAGGGTAAAACCATTTTTCAAGGCTATCCCTTCCTCTTCCACTTACAATAAAAACAACATTCTTCTTATCAGCACACAGGGTATTCATCATGTTAACAACAGTTTCACTTGGAGTCTTGTTCATTGTAGTTTGTGGTACTAGGGTTCCATCGTAGTCCAGTAGTATGATCCTGCTCTTTGACTTCTTGTAATCCGCAACAATAGAATCTACAGTAAGTTTTTTGAAATTGCGGTCAAGAGCAACCACTCTAAATCCAAATCCTAGTCCAACACCCCAGCATCTTCTCCTAAAATGGTCCCTACAGCTTCTCTCGAAATCATGAATATAGCTCTTAGACCAATAGGCAACATCATGTGAACTGACATACCGATAGTGCTTCTCATGTCGCAGTTGCTTCTCATTATCTGATAAAGCGATGGACTCATTCATCGCCTCTGCTGTTGACTCAAGGTTCCACGGGTTTACCCGAATTGCTGCACTCAATGATGGTGAGCAGCCAATGAATTCTGACACAACTAGCATACTTTTCCCCCGCGGTCTATCATCCACAGAACCATCCAAACCTGGAATTCCCTGCCTACACACAATGTATTCATATGGTGTAAGGTTCATTCCATCCCTGACTGCAGTGACAACGACACACTCTGCAATGGTGTAATAAGCCATCCTCTCAACACTTGACAGTGTCCTATTGACAAGCACGACAGGGCTATATCCAGACCGTCCAAACTGCTCATTGATCCTCCTGCAACTGTCTTCAATCTCAGTCTGTAGCCCCTCCAGGTCTTTCCCGCTGCCGCCTTTTGGGTTTGCAATCTGCACCAACACTGCCCGGCCCTGCCATTTTGGATGTGTCTTCAGCATCTGTTCAAACGCAAGAATCTTCAGATCAATCCCCTTAAAAATGTCCATATCATCCACACCGAGCAAGACAGTCTTCCGATTGAATTGGTTCCGGAGCTCCGCGACCTGCCGCTCCAGATCAGGCTGCTGGAGCAGTGACTGCAGCTGCACCATGTTAATCCCAACAGGCATGATCTTTATTCCCACCGTACGTCCAAAGTAATCGAGCCCAATGTATCCCCTCTTGGATTGGTACTCGATCCCGAGCATGCGGCTGCAGCAGGACAGGAAATGCCGGGCGTAATCGAAGGTGTGGAACCCAATCAGATCGCAGTTGAGCAGCGATTTAAGGATCTCATCACGGACGGGGAGGGAACGGTAGAGCTCCGACGAAGGGAAGGGGCTGTGCAGGAAGAAGCCGATGCGGAGGCGGTTGAATCGGCGGCGCAGGAAGGACGGGAGGGCTAGGAGGTGGTAGTCGTGGATCCAGACGTAGTCGTCCTCCGGGTTGAGGACCTCGATGACGCGCTGGGAGAAGAGCTTGTTGGCGAGGACGTAGGCCTCCCACTGGGAGCGGTCGAAGCGTCCGCCGTGGTCTGGGGAGAAGGGGAGCATGTAGTGGAAGAGCGGCCAGAGCGTCTGCTTACAGAAGCCATTGTAGAATCGGTCGCAGAGGTCCTTGGGGAGGAAGGCCGGGACGCAGCGGAACCTGTCGAGGAGCGCCTGCGCGACCTCGTCCTGCTCGACGGCCGGCACGTCGGCGCGGAGGGAGCCGACGTAGAGGACCTCCATGTCTTCGGGGAGGCCGTCGCGGAGGTGGAAGAGGAGCGAGTCCTCATCCCAGGAGAAGCTCCACCCGCGGCCGTCGGGCCCGCGCTCGCCGCGCACGGGGAGCGTGTTGGCGACGACGATGAGGCGGTCGCTGGCGAACGACGACGGCACGTCGGAGGCGACGCTGCCCGCTTGGTCCTCGTCGAGCTCCACGAGCGTCCCGGGCGTCGTCATCGTCCGCTGCATCTGCCTCGCCCGCGGCGGGCGGCCCCCGCCTCCGCCTCCGCCTCCAACTCCACCGCCGCCGCCGCCTCCGTAGTCGAGGGCGGAGAGGTTGCCATTGGCGAGATCGACCAGATTGGTGTAGGATCGCGAGAACATGGCGGACGACCGGACGAAACGCGCCCCAGATTGATCCCCCGATTCTACTTCTACCTCGATTGGATTGCTCGATCGATTGGTCCCGCGTAGCTGGGGGGGGGGGTCGGCGCCACGCAAGCAGACGCGCTACGCCCACCCGGACACGGGACATCCCCGAAGCCAAGCCAGGGGTCGACGACGTGTAGCCGCTGGCGCTGCGACGCAGGAGGACGCGCGACTCTGGCCTGGATCGCTCGCCGCTCAGGCCGCTCGTCACGTTGCTCTCGTCGCTGCTGCTCTGGCAGGGCCGCGGCGCCTGACGAGGACAAAAAAAAACTGATGTTGCTGCGGCGCCAGCTGTTGAAGCAGAGCCGCACACGGGGATCCCCGAGCCCAGTCTGCGCCGGTGGGCTACGCCTAGTTGGCACTAGGCGCTGTGCGGCGCTCGGTCGCATCTATGAATGCGGGTACGGGTAGCAGATCGAGGAGCGATGGGAAAGTACGCGGGGGAAATTGGTGATGAAATAAATGTTTGGCCCTTTTGAGGGTATTGTTTAGATTGTAAGTTTTTTAATCTGGACACTGTAGCATATTTCGTTTGTATTTGATAAACTTTATCCGATCATAGACTAACTAGGCTCAAAAGATTCATCTCGTGATTTACAATCAAACTGTGCAATTAGTTACTTTTTTTACCTACATTTAATGCTCCATACATATGTCTAAAAATTGATGTGACAAAGAAAGAATAAAAAAATTTAGAACTTTGAGGCAATCAAGGCGGAGGACGAAATCACCAGCGGAACTGGAAATCCGGTCGGTTCAATCATGTACTCCGTGTACTAGTGTAGCACATGTTTTTCTGTGTTAATATGCTATTTTTGCACGATGATCATTTGTTGCTTTTATATATTTGATGATCGATGGCACCGAATTTTTTACAATTAGGTTTTTTTAAAAGTTTCTCACAAATAGATCTCTGGTGCAAATAATTCAGAAAATGGATCCTTAACTCGGCGCCAGCATCAGGCGCCGAGCTAGGCGCTAGCGTCTCTGGCACCGAGCTCCTGGGCACGGTCGATGACCTGTGACTGCTGCCGAGCTCGGTGTCGTAGTTACTGGCGCCGAGCTCTCTGCATTTAACCCCGGCCCAACCTTTCCGCTCGAGCGTTCTTCCTCTTCTTTCTCCTCCCTCTCTGTTTTTTGTCTCCCCACTTCACCCTACCCCATGAATCGTCATATTGGACCTTGAAAACCTTGATTTGATCCGTAGACCTTGGAGAGCAAGGTATCCTCACTCCCCTCCTTATTTTTCGCATTGATTCGGTATATATTAGTCGGATTTTTGAATCTAAAAATCGTCATCACTTAGGGTTTCATTGTATCCCTCAATATATGTATTATACAACCGTAGGTTGATTCCAAGGCGTAGAAAAAGCTAGCAAACCTAGACGCATGTAGTTATGTTATGGGTTCATTGTTGTGGATCAAATGGGAAACCCTAGGTTTAGGGTTTAATGTTAACTGCTTTCGGTTCTTATAACGAAATTGGTTGTATTGTAGTTATGGTTCTCATTGATATTTATTTTATGATGTTTTGATTTATGTTTGTTAAATTACATCCGTTTTGTTAGATACAAGAAATATTTCAGGAGGAGTTTTAGGGAAAACGGGATCGTCCTCGAGAATTATACCCCAACGCATCTAGCAAAGATGCCCCCGTCCCTCGTGACCTCCCTATCCCTAACTGTGACTGTGGTTTCCCGGTCCATATTTTTCAATCGAGACATCCGGACACAGCGGCGCGTTGCTTCTACACATGCAGTCGGTTTAATGTAAGAAATTGTTTGCACTATCCTTTTTCTTTATATGTGTAGGTATGCTACTAATATTTTGTTGGAATCTCGTTGTGTAGGACCATGAGAGGTGCTTTTTCTTTCAATTGATCAATGGTGCAGACAAGTTTGATCCTAAGTACCACTTTTTCGACGATTGGTTTAGAGGGAGACATCCGCGTGAGCACTTCAAGCGGTGGGTTCCACCCCCTCCCCTAACCCTTCGCCAATAATGGCTAAGGAGAAGCACCTAGCCGCAGTTAGACGACTCGAGGAACCTCCTCTGTGCGATTGCGGAGATCGAGCTGTGATAAACCCTGAGAATACATTGGAGTTTGTGTGTCCAAACAAGCATGAAGTAAGTGCGAAGTGTATGTGTTGAAATCTTGAGCTATATGTGTTCATGTACTAATGTCTCATTATTTAGGTGTTTTCAATGACGAAGTGTCATTTCAAGTAGTGGTTGCATGGTCCTAAGAACCAATGGCCAGAAGAACCGCGGAGGGTTAAGAAAAAGAAGAAAGAAAGGGTAATCTACAAAGCACCTCCTGTCATGTGCGAATATGCTGTAAAATCCAACTATGGCTTAGTCCCTTCGAAGCTTGGAATATGCCATTATTGCGGCCATATGATTGAGTATGATGAGGTTCGTTATTTTTCTGGTAAACATGAAATCATATTTTGTTTCTTTTGCTAAGACATATATGATATAATATTCCTTTTGAACAAAGCACTAGGAAATACAGTTGGGAATGTTATGATGGTCAAGCTAAGTTCTTGGATGAACTGAAGAAGAGGCAACTAATTGCACGGAAGAGGGGATATGGACCTGACTACGTCAACCTATTCGTTAAACATCACAAAAAAAGATGCGTGAGTTTGCTAGACAGCGCGGTATTTGTAACCCGATCGATGTTGGGCTTAACAAATAGGGATTGGAGAGGCGGATAACGTTAGAGGAGGAGAGGACAAGGAATGAGGCAAGGGAGGAGACAAGAGTACAGATGCAGGTCTTGAACGAGCATGTTGCTACATTATGTGCCAGTGAGTGCTTGAAAACCTTTATTTTCGATGCCTGGTTTTAAATGTAATATAATCGCGTTGCTAACTGATTGCATTTTATACATGAAGGGATTGGTTGCAACGGGGAACATGCCGCAGAGGTGGCTCGTGCTAAGTATGAGGAAAAGAAGTTAGATGACCATAGCTCACGAGCTGGTCGCACCGTTCAATCACCGATTATGTTGTCTGATGAGGGGGACGAGGATGAAGACGACACTGTCAGACTGAGTGAGCTCATTGCTCTAGCAGAGGCGGGCATGCAGGCGCAGGAGGCTGAGGACGACACTGACAGACTTAGCGAGCTCATCGCTCTAGTAGAGGCAGGCATGCAGGCGCAGGAGGCTGAGGACGACACTGGCAGACTGAGTGAGCTCATCGCTCTAGCAGAGGTGGGCTTACAGGCGGAGGAGGATGACGACGCATTCTTCACTCAAGCCACAGCGGCCGCAGATGAAGCGGAGGCCGCTTACTACAGGCGACAGGTAGGTCAGAGCAACGCAGGTGAGCCTAGCCACAGCAACAGGGTTGTAGTAGAGGACTGGTACTCGGATGATGAATTGCTTACTCAGTACGTTTCAAGCTGAGGATTTGGAAGTGCATTTGCCCCTATGTCTACTGTTGGCACGTAGTTGTAGTATTAATATGTTGTGTAATGTGGCATAGTATTGAACTTTTCATTATTTGGTTGTTTTCATTATCTATGGTCTTAATATTCCGCTTAATGATACGAACGTATTGAAATGTGAACTCGTGAACTCTAGGATCATGGCGGACGGGAAAGATACGTCTCATCATCTCAACATCACTCTTCGTCAGCTCTCCAACAGGGCGATCATTATCAGAATCAAGAGCCCTAGCCATCTCATATGGCTCCGAATCATGCATAATTTCAACACTATTGGAGCCACGGAATCCATCTTCAAAGTGCACTTACACAGCAACAGGGGGCACATCCAAATTCTCAGGAATGTCTCCTGCAACATCATTACAGAAATGAGGAAAGAATTAAAGAAATAGATATACGGAACGGGGTAAGCTCCCAAAAACCATGTGGTTAAGACACTTACTCGGATGATTTTGTGTCAAAGGGATCTCATAAGAAGGATCTTCCATGAAAAAATGAGTCTGACAACCATCTCCAAATACCGCATTGGAGGCTGATTGAGCATCGGGAACCGTAGGTGCAATCTGCACATGCAGGTAAGGTTTCGGAACGGGAGGGTCGATGTGTGCCTGATGATCCATTGCTGGGGTAAACCCATGAGGGATGGGATCAACTAGCACCCGACGCACAACCACGTCCAAACATTGCAGCTGGCTCTTTATAGCCGATCTCACATAGTTCTCCCACTGATCCGCACAACCAATTGAGATCATTCGTCTGAAGATGTTCGGAGGACAACCTAGGTGCAGTACACCATCAACTGCAATGCCATCATCTCCAAGGCAATGCAGCTCCTCCCGAGCCCTTGCAACCATCTCACTAAATGAAGGCCTATCATTGAATAGCACAGGCACGCTTTGCATGTCAAGAAACTCAACATATCCATAGCGATCGCTTTCAATGGTGCCTCCATGATATATGGTCACTAGGTTATCCATCTAGTTCAAACACGTAACGAAACACATGTCCTTTAGTCCAAATTAGATGATAGATAGTACCTAACAAGTACTTTCTAACTACAAACTAAGTAATCAAGATAATAACTACGTATATATTTACAGTGTACTCAGTAAATAGCTAGATCATATGTAGTTAACTAAATATGTAACTACATATCTAACTAGCTATCTAACTATATCTATGTACCTATGTATCTATGTTTCTATCTATCTATATATATATATCTCACCAGATCACTAATTAAATCAACTACCTGAGTCATCATATTAACTAGTAAATAACAAATGCTAACTAAGTAGGTACATTGCATATTTATAATTTTTACCTTTTCGGGCCGGCAGACGATGGGCGTGGGTCAGGCCGAAGATCCGGGCCGGCGGTGGCGCGCGGCGGGCGCGGGATGCCCGGGGCTCCACGCGGCGAGTCCGGTTCAACGGGCGCGGGAGGCACGCCGGCGGTGGACGGCGGCAAGGCGGGGCGAGGCCGGCGGTGGAGGGCGGCAAGGCGGGCCGCGGCCGAGGCCGACGGTGGAGGCCAAGGCGAGGACGGCGGTGGAGAGGCGTGAGGTGGTGGCCAGTGTGTGGCCTGGGGGCACCTCGGCAACTGTGCTGACCGTGGCTCTGCAGCCATGCGTGGCGTGGAGCGCAGTGGCGCGCGCGGCGCGCGGCTGGCGCGTGGCTTGGTATGATGGTTTCAGCGAAGCGGGTGTAGCGGCGGTGAAGCCTTGGCAAAGCGGCGATGGCGGCGACAGTGCTTGGCTAGAGCGAGAGAGGGAGAAGAACAGGGGAAAGGCGTGGGCCAATTAGATATTTCCGAGTTTGGCGCCAGAGTCACTGGCGCCGAGCCTCCTGGCAGGTCATCGACCGTGCCTAGGAGCTCGGCGCTAGAGACGCTGGCGTCTAGCTCGGCGTCAGCATCAATGACACCGAGCTAAGGATCTATTTCCTGAATTCTTTCTGGCAGAGGTCTATTTGTGAGAAACTTAAAACAAGCCAAATTGTAAAAAATTCGTCGTACGGCACCCGAGGCATACCAAAGAAGACGTGTTCCAGGAGAACAATGATCTAACGGATGACAATTGACAAGAGCCATCTCAGTCAGTGGCACCGCTGGACCGTCCCTTTCCTACCGGTTTGTTAAGACTAGCTGTTGACGCGTGCCCCTAGGCGAGTAGTGAATATATGGTTCTTATAACATGTAAAATAAATGAGATTGATTTGCAAAGGAGGTTAAGACCCTCCATAATGTTGCTGTTGAGTGATGCCTAAAAGAGGAGAGAGAGGATTCTAGCATCACTTCCTCCATTGCATGGCTCTGTTCTGCTGCCATTATAAACTGGTTTATCAATCATGGTATAATATTTTTCTCTTTCAATAAATTAGCCATGCAAATCAGCACAGATCGATAAAAATATTGTTTTCTTCGTACCCATTGAGATGAAGACGGCAAAGGCCTTGTTTAGTTGCTCTCAACTCTTAACTTTGGCACTATGCAAAAAAAAAGATTTCCCGTCACATCAAACTTGTGGTACATGCATGTAGTACTAAATGTAGACAAAATAATAAACTAATTGCACAGTTAGGTTGTACTTTACGAGACGAACGTTTTGAGCCTAATTAATCAACGATTGAACAATTATTACCAAATACAAACAAAATGATACAGTATGCTACATTACGTGCACAGTAATCCGGCGACGCCGAAACCGGCCAACTAAACAAAGGCCAAAACTTGTGCAGTGTTGCAGCCTCTCCCGGTGGCTGGCTGAGTACGGCATCTACTTTTTCATTTACTTTTAACTGGATTGGAGGGTCCCAC
Organism: Miscanthus lutarioriparius; assembly: GCA_904845875.1. Classification (NCBI taxonomy): domain Eukaryota; kingdom Viridiplantae; phylum Streptophyta; class Magnoliopsida; order Poales; family Poaceae; genus Miscanthus; species Miscanthus lutarioriparius. Next base: position 31,242,766 of record CAJGYO010000005.1, read on the forward strand.
AAGTTATGCTTGGTATTGTCCACCACTGTAAGCTAATTCGAGTGGTGCTACAATTCATACGTGGAGGCTGGTGATTTTTGGCACCACGGGGACATTGTGGAAGGCCTTAGCAGCCATTTATAAAAAGCACATTTAAATAATAAACATTCTTATGATAGTTTTTTATCACTGTTAATGTGGGCATGCAAATATAGTGGTTTTAGGACATGTTCAAGCACTAAGATGGTGTCTTGATCTGCTTGTAGTGGCATAAGTAGAGATAGATAGAGATTTTTTTTCTAGGCGCTAAAAAAGTTTGGTTTCCGTTCTTGGTCTTTTTATTTTTGAGGTTACTTCTTTGGCCCGAAATACAACTTTTCTTGGAGCATCTTCAGTAGTACTACCTAAAACGAACTAACTATTTATCTGTTTGAGTAGCCACCCAATTTCATACCTAAAACAGGCTACCCAAACCTATCTTAGTAGAGACTGACAGATGGGTCCCACGTGTCATTCTCTCTCATGTTCTTCTCCCATAGATGAACGAAGCAGGGTGGGAGGTGGCACGCTGGGGCGGGCTCGCAGCGTCGAGGATAGCCACCACGCCGGCAGTCGTGTCCACACCGCACCCATGCTAGGGCAGCCCGTTGCGCCGGTGGCCGCACGCCGTGCCAAGGTAGCTCGCCACGCACTAGAGGTGCCCCGTGGAGGACGGTCGGCGGAGGAGGGCCATGTCCAGATCTGCGCGGAGAAGGGCTGGCGGCCGCGGCGTCTACCCTGTGGGGCGTCGGACTTCCCTGCGTCAACGTCGAGGCTCCCCAGCGGTGGCGTCGGACTCGGGCGAATAGAAGACTCGCGTGGGGAGGAGATAACCAACGAGAAAATAGGTATTCAATTGTGGCCCAACAAAAGTAGGTAGTGGGAAGAGAGATTTATTGGGCCAACAAATTTGAATAGTCTGATAGGTAGCTTGATGGAGTGCATTTTTGACCTCCACTACCCAAATGTCGGATAGGCAGTGTGTTTAAGTAGCCTGCTAGAGTTGCTCTTACGTGGCGTTTGTTAGATTAGGCCACCAACGGTGTTAAGTTAGGCGTGAATTGACATTTTATCCTTGGGCGGATTCTTACTTATTCTCAGAGGAAGAAGATAAACGAACACTTGGATAGCACCGAGCGATCCCCTACCAATCTCTCGATCTCCACCATTATAACCCCCGATTGGGCATCCCTAACACGAAGATCACTATACTGTTGAACGTAGGGTGAATTCTGAACCAGGATAAATCGAGTTGTGTCCCTTCCGTGTTTTGAGTGTCCGAGGCACTGGAGACTCACGCATCGACTTCCAACGAACAACCACGATGCTCGCCGCGATTACGAACCCACGACACTCGACGTCCCTGGCTCCGATGTGTGCTCGGCGGTGGCGGACGAGCAGCCCGACGGTGGCGGCTATGATGTGGCCTCCCTCGTATCCTCGTGGCTCCCTTCTCTGTCGGCGAACGCCAGCGCCTCTCCTCCGCCCCCTCCTCTCATCCCCGGCCACGGTCCTCCTCCGCCACCCGATTGTCGCCGCTCGTTTTCCCGATCTAGTGAAGGGGCTAAGGATAAGGGGCTAAATGTAAAGGTATAAGAGAATTAAATATCAAATAGAAGTAAAATTATTTCTTAATTTGTATAGAGGAAATGGACTAAACTCTAAAAGTAACTACAAGTTGCAACAACTCCTCGCAGCTCCTCCACAACAGTTCCACGAAACGGCCAGCTTTACCGCAGCTCTCGACAGTTTTTCTCATAGCTCCGCAGCCTTTCACACAACCACCACTCAGAACAGCCACAGGGCCTCCTCATCAGGCGAAAATTGGGTGGGCAATGGGTGCATGGAACCACTATGCGCCCCTAGATAGATTGTCGACGCGTGGCCAGCAAACAAATATCAAGCGAGTTGTGGACTTGTGCTGCACTTAGGTGGTGTTGGGATCCCGTGACTAAAATTTAGGAGGTGTGTCAGAATGATGTTGTATGGGGTGTTCGGATACTAATAAAAAAACAAATTACATAATCCGTCAGTACTCCACGAGACGAATTTTTTAAGCCTAATTAATCCGCCATTAGCACATGTTATTGTAGCACAGCATTATCAAATCATAAACTAATTAGGTTTAAAAGTTTCGTCTCGCAAATTAGTCGCAAACTATACAATTAGTTTTATAATTAATCTATATTTAATACTTCATGCATATATTCAAACATTTGACAAAACAACGACTAAGGAGCCGAGAGTCTGACCGAGCCTGCACGTCGCTACGCGTCACGGAGGCTGCACGACGCACGTTGACTTGTTTTCGCTGGCCACGCGTCGACGATCTAGCCAGGGGGCGCACGGTGGTTCGACCCATCACCCACCCCATTTTTCCCCCATCATTCAACTTCTTTCCGTCTGTACTACGCAGTACGCGAGGAAACCGACTGGCGGCCGCGGGCAGACAATGAGAAGTTGGGTGAGCCCTTCCTCTTCCTCCTCGTCGATCTCTTCGCGGCAGGGTCAGATCGTGGCCTGGGATTGGCCGCCGGGTTCGTCGAGCTGCTCGTACCCGCACTCCGACGGCCCGCCGCCTGCGTTAGCCCCGCCTTCGCGGGCCGTGGACAGCGATGAGGAAGAATTCGGCGGCAGTCCACGGGCGGCTAAATGCGCTTGCCTGGAGTCCGGCTGCGGGGATAGGGTATGCACCGCAGATCGGCCGGCCGGGGACGGCAGGGATCGAATCAGCGATCTCCCAGACGCCGTCCTTCTGTCCGTCCTCTCCTTGCTCCCCCTCCGCGACGCCGGGCGCACGGCAGTTCTCTCGTCGCGATGGCGCGGCCTGTTCGACCAATCCCTCTTGGACTTCAACGCGTGCCAGCCGTTCCCACCGGAGGGAGGCCGCGGCGGCGGCTGGTTCATCCGCGCGATCACCGACATCCTCGCCGCCCGCCCGCGCATCCGCATCCGGAGTTTCCGGTTCGTCATGTACGGGTGGGGGTTCGACGTCCGCCTGAGCGTCGTCGACGGCTGGTTCCGAGCCCTCGCGCGTCACGGCGTGCGGGAAATCGACGTCGACATGTTCTACGCAATCTCCATGCCGACTCTCCCTGGGTCCCTCCTCGAGCTCGCCTCCCTCGAAACCCTCAAAGTGCATTACTGCAGATTTCCGGATGCCTGGCCGGCGCCGGTGCCGGCGCCCGCGCCGCGGCTCCCCGCCCTCAAGATACTCGACCTGTCTAGTGTGAACGTGTCCCAGGACTCCCTGCAGGCCATCCTATCCCACTGCAACTCCCTGGAGTGCGTGAAGCTCAAGAACATCATTGGACTGGACAAGATTTGCCTCCGGTCCAAGAGCCTAGCACGCCTGTACGGTGACTTCGGCGACTTGAAAGAGCTCGTTGTTGAGGACGCCCCAAACCTCGAAGAATTGGTGGGGATTGGTTTGCCGAGCGGCAAGGTGAAGGTGAAGATCGTTTCCGCGCCCAAGCTGCAGGTGCTGGGGTACCTCGGGATCACCGTCCGGCCACTGATCCTCTATGACACCGTGTATGATGTAATGTTTCTTCGACTGCTAGTCGCAGCTCTGATCATTTCGGATCATATGGCTCTGAAACGGCTCTGACTTCTGAATCCGATCATTTTCTGCATATTCCAGGGAGGGATCGTAAAGCTCAGCACAATGATGCACAGTGTTAAGACTTTGGCCATCCAGGTGCCCTTCTCCGAGAAGGGATACACCGTCTTTGTTGTTCAATTGCTCAAATGTTTCCCCTGTCTCGAGGTGCTCCGTGTCGAGGTAATACTATAACCTTTATGCTAACTGCTTACCCTCTCTGATGTGTCAAAAAAATTTATGTCTCATTCCTGATTTTGTGTTCACAACGCTTCACCCGTGCAGCCTAATAAGCAGTCCATTTCCCAGCGGGTCAGTGTTGAAGGATGGGACACTGCAAATTCTATTAAGTGCATTGAGCATTCGATCAACAGAGTGGTGTTCGAGTATTTTGGAGGGGAAGACTGCCAGTTGGGATTTCTGACCTTTCTGCTTAGGATGGCCAGAGCTCTGAAGCTTGTCGAGCTCTACTGTTGGACAAGCAAAGATTGGGACAGTGACCAGATTGAGCTAGTGGAGCCTAAACATAGAGCATCTCCGGATGCCGAGATCCATTTTTTGGGAATCTATAAGCCGGCCAGTGACCTTTACCTATGCCACTGCTGCACTCAGCGATGCCAGAAGGAAAACAGAGTTGCTCTGTTATAAGAATTGAAACTTGTGGATAATTTTAAGCGGTAAAATAATATGGGTGCTGGTACTGTCTGGATCTTGCTTTTAATTTCCAGTCAATCAGAGCCAACGCCGACATCTGAGATTAGCACTTTAGTTGTTCCCGAGTTGATGTATGAGTGTGTGTGTGCATGTGCTTACAATTTCAGGTATTGAGTATTGAGTAATGGGTTTCTAAATTCATCTAGGCCTGCAAAAGCAATGATTATTTACCTCTGAAGTGTGTGGAACTATTTATTTAGTTGAGATAAATGCATGAGGGGACCTGAACTTGTCAACGAATGTCATTTAGGTCATAAACTTTGAAAACATTTTTCCAATGGTGCACTGCATGTCCCTAAACTTGTTAAGATGCATAGTATTGTTTTGTTCTGATGCATAGTATTTCTTTGCCACTAATGATTAGCGTAGTTCATGTTATTAACTGATATTGTTTTGTCCTGTTAGCGATGGTGGATGGTGGATGTTTCATCAGGACTATAGAAATATTATACATATATTTTGTTATAGTGCTTGTTTTGTTTTCAGTTCTTAACAAAACAATGATAAAGACTTCTTCAAATTTTGAGGATCTTATACGCAGAGGGAGCTCACTACTATCTGTAGTACAAGTACTGTGATAATCTCTATTGAGTTTTCAGTCACAAATCCTGCTTCAAGGGTCAGAGTTGAAACTTGAGTTTAACAAATCTTTAATGGGGAACCAGAACTAATTTTTGAATATGCTAATTTTGTTGTTTGTATGCTTTGGGGGTGTATTGATGTTTCCAATTCTGTTAGCTATATGACCTGCACTAGCCAAATCAGCCATATATTTCTTCATCCCTGAAACTGTGAGTTGGCGGACCTAGCCGAAAATTTCAGGTAGGGCGGACCGCCAAGTATATCTATCAAATGTCACCGATATTTCGGTTTAACCATGAATATATACCATATTTATATTGATACATCACATGACGATTCTATTTTAGTCGGTAAATGGACAATAGGTGTTAAACTTGCATTCGTAAAACCAATATTGATAAACTGAGGTGGAGTTTGATACACGACGATGGTTTTTGTAGTTGCAATTAGGACTAACAATAACTTCGAATGTATATCAAGAATAGCATGTTCACGACTAAATTGGCATTCAGCAAAACATTGGGAACAATTGTGGATTTTCAATCAAAAGCATCAAGCCAAGAATAAGGGAAAAGATAGCTGCGATTTGCAGGTACACTGCTTCATGTCTGCACAATACCTGCTAAACAAGCCAAACAAAATTAAATATGCTCCACTTACTGTTACAACAAGCTCAATCAGTACCAACTTTCTTCCTTGCTGCCCTTGCGTTATCATACTCAAATTTGAGCACTTAAACTGCGCACAGCAGCTGCGCCGCGGCGGGCGTGGGAGTGGGGCAGTCGGTGGGGAGCCGCTGCCCGCCGGCGTCGCGCACCATGCAGCCACCCAAGTAGGAGAGGAAGGGCCGCAGAGGGATCCTTGCCGAGGGCGGATCCAGCGTGGGGGCAGGGGGGTCTCGAGCCCTTGGAGCCCCCACGCAGCCCCTCTCCATTTTTTCCGCCATGGCCAAGAACTTGGAGTTGCTGGAGGTTGAAGACGACTCTCGTTTCGCGTTTTGAGCCAGTTATAGGCAGTATAAAGGCCGAGTGATGATGGCCCTCCTTTAACATATTGTTGGGCTTTGTATCTTTTTTCGCTCAACAATTGGACCAACAAGAAAGCCCAATTACTTTAAAAAAAACAAGAAAGCCCAATTTTATAGCCCATCCCCATGACCCATCCGGTGGCCAAGGCCAACCCTATCCATCCGGAATCAGATCCTCACATAGATTGCACTATGTTTGAGGGACATAGTTTCCATCCGTCCATTCATCTGCTAACCAACGGCAAGGCCATCAAAACAATCAATACACGAGTCCGTCCAGCTGTATATTTACTCGGCCCAAGAAAGCCTAGTTCGCTGAGCTCGCTGGCTGAGTAAAAAGGGCGCGAGACCAACGGAAAAGGGGGCGAGGCTGGCAAAAAGGGGGCGAGGTTAACTGAAAAGAGCGCGAGGAAACGAGTCGATCGTAGAGCTTGCCGCAGGAACGATCTTCTCTACTCACGTAAGTCTCACGTCAATACTGCTCTTTAATGTATTTGCCATGAATGGCTTATGGGATTCATCATAATTGCATCATTATGTTTCTTTGAACTTGAAGCTCTCCTTTTCTCATGGATGAATGGTTTAGTTGAGATCCTACTGCGATGGATGCAAATCAAAGCAAATCTAATACTCCTGTCATGGGTGAACATAGGTGTGTAATAAAATTTCTTGCTTCTTCGTTAGAAAATTTCCCTTTGTCTATACAGAGAGGGCTTGATCCCCGGTCTGGTGCCTCACCTTGGCATGGAATTTAAAAATTCTGATGAAGCTTAGGCATTTTGGCTTGCTACAGTGGACATAAGGGCTTTGAGGTTAGAAAAAGGTATACAAATAAAAGGCCATGTGATGGCAAGATTACATCATGTAGATTTGTTTGTGCAAATGAGGATCATCGGTTGCCAGACAAAAGAGATCATTTAACAAAGTGTCATCGAGCTGAAACTAGAATTGATTGTCAAGTTCACATGAATCTTAAAATTGACCGGGAAAAAGGAAATTTGAAAGTGAGTGAAGTGTTTTTGGAACACAATCATGCACTACACCTGCTAGCAACCTTGCACCTAATGGCGCCACAGAGGAAAATTTCAGATTTACAAACTTTTGAAATTGAAACAGCAGATGATGCAGGAATTGGACCAAAAGCTGCACAACTAAGAGAGAAACATAATTGAAAATCCTAAGATGGATGCTATGCTTCGGTTCAAATATATGTCCCATAAATTTCTCAATTTGGCACATTAAGCAGCTATCTCTCCTGAGTGCACAATGTTAGTGGACAGCACACTTGACATCCTTGGTAAGCAAATTGCATAAAAGATCAATACAAGTACAAGCACTTTTCAGGATTCATGTACAGTTCCACAAATGCTAATCCACCAAATGACTTGTTGATTAGTGCTAGCCTAAAAAAAAAGATGTCCAAACAAAAAGTTCAAAACGAAAAAGAACATGGCTGGATAAGAAGCACAAGGCTAGAAAAAAGAGAGAAAACAAAGCTACATCTCAGTTTGGTAAAGCGGGTAATAATGATGTTGTACATGGAGAAGAGGCAGGCAGTTGTGGAGCACAAGCACAAGAGGGATTGTCTCCATTGTTTCCTGAACCCTTTTAATTCAAGTGGTGCACAAGCACAAGCACAGGGTGCATTCTGTCCATTTTTCCTCTGAAGCTTCAAGTTCAGGTGGTACACAAGCACAGACAGAAGTTAGCTTTCACTCAAATGTTGACGGTAATATGCTCGTATAGCTATTTCACAGATGTTGAGATAATATTTCGTTTTTAAAAGAACTTCTTCATTTAACTTGCAGGGAGCAATGACCAATGACCTTCTATCTAGATTCTGGTGATATTGTTATGAAGTGTTATTAGTATTTTGATATATCAGAACTGTATGCAACATAGCAAATGTTCCCAGGTGGATATAGTTCATGTTTCTTTTACCACAAATCAGTTATCTGGTGCTAGATGCTATGCTCCCAGGTGGACAAAATCAGTTTTTTGTTGCCAATCTACAAGTATTTTGGAAGCCAAAACTGTACATATAATTTAGCTTTCTTTTGCTACGTTGCAAATGAGCATTCTAGTACCATTGGTACATATTCCACCATTCAGAGTTCTCGAAACAATCGTCACAACAACATGAAATATCAAATTCACAATAATTATATTCTCAAACTGGCAAGAATTATCCAATCATCACAAAGTTGAGCCACAATCTCAACTGACATCAGTTACACAGTGGCAATTCAACCCTACTACTTGTCTACTGCTGGTCTGAACTTTGGAGTTCGGCTTCTCAAGGTATGAGGACAGCTGCGCTGCACGCGGAAGACAGCACGGGCACGAGCTCAGGATAGGATGGCGGAGGCGGACGATGAAAGAGAGCACTTTACCGAAGACCTGCTTTCCTGCTCCAGTGCCGAGGGAGGGAGGCCGCGAGCAGCAACAGCCACCGGCTGGCGGCCATCTTCCCAGGCACTGTAACGGTGGCGAGTGCTTGGAACACTCCCGTCCTTTGCAGAGAATGAAGGCAATGGAGGAGAGAACTTTCTAGGGACCTGCTTGCCTGCTCCAGCGCCCGGGGAGCCGCGAGCAGGGAGCAGCAGCAGCTAGCCGACGGACGACGAGCAGGGCGCGGCGGCAGCGGCGGCGAGTGTCTGGAGCACTCCGTATTTTTTTCGACTTGTTTTGTGTTATCGGGGGAATTCCTGTGTGCCATTAAAAAAAGATCGCAATGCCCTGTGTGCTCCTAGAAAAGTTCAGCAATCTTCAGCGTCACTGCTCCAACTTTTTTATGCCCTCCATGCCATTGCCGTCAGTTTGGGCTCTAACACCGTCAAACTGCAGGTGTGAAAAGTCAAAAATATCATTAAGTCTAAATATGTCATTAATTTTTTGAGCATCTTAACAACTTAAAATGAAAAAACTCAAAACTAGAAAGTTGTAGATCTCGTCGAGATCTATAATTTTCATATAAAAATTATCTTCATTTGATTCTGTAAAAAATTATATATATTTTGCAGAATTAAATAAAAATAATTTTTATATAAAAATTATAGATCTCGATAAGATCTACACCTTTCTAGTTTTAAGTTTTTTCATTTGAAGTCGTTAAGATGCTTAAAAAAATTAATGACATATTTAGACTTAAGGGTATTTTCGACTTTTCACCCCTGCAGTTTGATGGTGTTTGAGCCCAAACTGACGACAGTGGTATGGAGGGCACAAAAAAGTAGAGTAGTAACGCTGAAAACCACTGAACTTTTCTATAGACACAGTGCATTATAATCTTTTTTTAATGGCACACCAGAAATTCTTCCTTTTCTAAATGTGGACTGTGCCGAGTATAAGGGCCGAGGTAAGAATCGAATCGCTTCCGTGCTTAGGCCTGGTTTAGTTCAATTTTTTTTTACCCCAAACTATCACACTGAATCTTGCGGCACATGCATGAAGTATTAAATATAGATGAAAAAAAACTAATTACACAGTTTGATTGGAAATCGTGAGACGAATGTTTTAAGACTAATTATTCCATGATTAACCATAAGTGCTACAGTACTAACATACGCTAATGATAAATTAATTAGGCTTAATAAATTCGTCTCGCAGTTTTCAGACCAGCTATATAATTAGTTTTTTTATTAGTATCCAAAACCTCTTCAAAAATCTCCGAAACATCCGAACGTGACATCAAAAATTTTCGTTTCGCGAAACACAACCTTGTTTCTGCTGCGCCGTCGGATGCCCAACTAACGTCATCGGGCGTAGGTACGTCCCCCTGCTGTACTTCGCAGTATGTTAGACGATCTGGTTCCCGGCCGGACGGCAGCCACCAGCCAGCCACCACGCGCCAGGGGCAAGCAGCGTGCATCGCCGCCGCCGCGTGACCGCCCGCGGCCTGCCGCTCGCCGTCGCCGCCCAGTGCCGACTGACGACTTCCGCTGCGGCGCAGCCGACTGCCGTCTCCGTCTGCCGAGGCCCGAGGAGCGGAGGGCCGAGGCAGCCGTCTCCGTCTCCGTCTGGCCCCTGCTTGCTTTCAGCGCTAGCTCCGCCACTGCAGCCAGCCACCCGCGATGAGCAAAGCAGGCGGCGGCCCCGGCTCGGCCACGGGCCCGACGGCCGCGGCGGCCGCGGCCGCGGTGCAGAAGCGGAAGTCGCTGCTGCAGAAGGCGGACGCCGACGTCTCCAGCCTCGTCTACAATTTCTCCTCCCTCATCAACATCGCCCGAGTACGTCCGTGCGCCCGCCTTTCCCCCCTCGAATCCGGCAGCCTGAAGCACTCCGGACTAACCCTAGCTCGGAATGCCATGGTTAGGTCAACGATCCGCCAGTGCGCAACTCGCAGGAGGCCTTCCAGATGGAGACGCGCGCCGCCCGCATGGTATGGACCTGCTCGCTGCCCACCAACCGTTAGCGGATTTGATTCTGAAACTGTGTTTGAATCAGGCATCCCTAGTTAGTTTTTTTTTTCTAGATACATGAGCAAAATTTTGGAGCGAGTACATGTTATATTACACAAAAAAAAATGTGTACCGTGGTTTCTAAGCCGTTTTGGCATATAATATTGTGATTGTTCTACTTCTGCAGTGCCCCAAAATTGGGGTTAGAAGAGAGATAAGAGCATCTCCAGCAGTTCCCCTATATTTCACCTCCAATAAAATGATATTGGAGATCCCCCAAAATCAATTTCAGGTTTATGGGGAGGAGTGCTTCAGCAGTCCCCCAATAATTCATCCCAATAAGCTCTCTCTTTTTATTTCTCAATAATTCATCACAGTTCAAATAATTCAAACTGAAACTGTATGGCAGTAGCAGTGTTCAAATCACAGTGTCATCCCAATAATTCATCACCGTTCAAATCAACAAATTCCAAACTGAAACTCAAAAGGTATGGCAGTAGCAGTGTATTAGCCAAATGACTGTATGGCAGTAGCAGTGCATTGACCAACCGACTTGCAAAAAATACTGTATGGCAGTAGCAGTGTTCACTTGAGCTAGAGCACATACACCTCAAATTCAAATTCAGACATAACTTATGATCCACTACATAACTATGACATATGGTCCAAATGCACGCACACAGATCATCAAGCACTGCTATTTTCACCCCCACTCCCATTCACTTCCATCCTAGACACTAGAATTTGAGCATGCATTGTTTCAACAAAGGCTTTTTGTGTTTCATCAAACCCACTAATGTCCATGAACATTATCTTGCATTCCTGCTTCATCTTCTTTGTTTCCAGTTTATCCTCTTCAATCTTTACTTTGCGCTCCTCCAAGGCCTTGATCTCATCCATCTTGATTCCTTGTCTTGCTTCTTCCCAGCCTCCAACTCCTTCCTTGATGTAATCATCTCTTGCACTGCAGTTTGAAACACAGCATGATCTCCTCCCTTCTTTACCCGCTCTTTCTCTTGCTTCCTCCCCGGAGGCCTCTTGTTGGCGGGCATCGCAGATCTTAGAGTCGGACTTGCTGTTTCCTCCTCGTCTTCCTCATTTCCTTGGACAGAGCCTAGAGAGCATGTGCTTGACTTCTTCTTAAGTGGATGGCAGTCATTGTTCCTTTTCACCCACTTCTCATTGTTTTCGAGCAATGACCAACAATGTGCCATCACAAAGGTCTTGTGTTTTGGATCCCTCTGCTTGTACAACTCTTGGCAATACTTGATCTGTCAAATTATACAGCGATGAATGACAATCAGATAGGGGCCATCAGTCCAACAAATTCACTTATGCATAAGAAAATAGCTAGATGCTCAAAAAATAGATGTTTCCGATCAGTCCAACAGTACCAGCAAATTAAATAACCCACTTCTGAAATTCCAATCGAATCAACTCAATATTCAGATCAGTGATTGTAGTTACTCTTGTTTATTTGATGGCTAGCAGCTAGTTGAATTAAATAATCTCAGTAAACACTAGTATGCAATCAGACTCTGATATATCCAAAGGAAATCACAGCAGCCCAAGAGAATTATTCCAGCAAATTTGTTGATAATTTACTTACCCGATCCTGAATTGTCGCTCCACTTGGCGGGGCACGATCAATCTCCTCGACACAACCTGCCCATCGGTTGCAACACTCTTGAATTGAACTCCAATGGTGCGCAAGTGAACCGAGGGAGCGGCTGGAGGGGGTCTTGACATTACGGTGAAAGTGATCATAAATGCGATTCCAATATGTGTTGCTACTTTGATCAGTCCCAATGATTGGATCAAGGCTCACACTCTCCCATGCCATGACCAAGGCCTCATCCTCCTGCGGGAGTAGTTTGCTGATCTTGCCCATTTTTTCTTTTTAAGGGGATTAATCTCAATGGGATCTTCGTTTAAACTTTCAAATGATATTGGGACAGACATGTAATCTATATCAACGGTATCGATCATATCAACGAAGGACTGATCACTGCATAAGGCACAGAAGCATAAAATAAATTGCAGTACTGTATTGTAGATATCTCCAAATTTTAGTACTGTATGCTGACAAAAAATTGTGCCTGAACCGTGACTAGGGGCTCATGTTGGGTTTCAACTCTACCCTACCCCAACTTGCTTGGGACTAAAAGGCTTTGTTGTTGTTGTTGTATGCTGACAAAAAATTATCTGCTATCTGAAAGCTCCAACAAAAAATTATCTGCTATCTGAAAGTTCCAACAAAAAAATATCTGCTATCTGAAAGCTCCAACATGTAAATTTCAGTACTGTATTGTAGATATCTCCAAATAAAACTCTATGTTATCTGCTATCTGAAAGCACCAACATGTATTCTGAACAAGAACATTCATTTACCTTCAAGAAAGCGCCGACAAAAATTACCTTCTTCTTTAATAGCAAAAGATCAAGAATATTCAGTACTCTCATGCATAGTGCCTACTACCTGCTACACGGATAGCCTGGCAGGGCAGCAGCTTTCATTTTTCTTTATTAACTTTTATTTTGTTATCAGATCACAGGGAGCACATCTAATTTGGAAACTGATAGTAGCCATTATATTTCTCTGAAGCAGATTATCATTACAAGTAACTTAATATTTACATTCAGCAAAGGTCTCAAGAGACCTCAGTTGCTTGCAGCTGCGATTCAGTATGCCCATATATTTTCTGTTGAGGATTCAGATTCTAATTCTTTTAACCAAACACAAGCTAATAGATCTTTGCTTTACAGCCTACCTAAATTGGTTCAACTCCAGCTGAAGAACTATACAGCACAGTTGAAGTCTACCTGAATCTAAGCATACCTACTTTTCAAACAACACAGCTAAATAGTTTTGACTACAAATTACAGATAGGCACGCACAAGCAAACAGATTGCTCCATATATGAACAAGAACAAGATAGCGACCAAAATATTTCAATTTCGTTAACAAAATTAAAGGGGGCGAAAGGTCAAAGCTTTACCTTGCACCGAACAGGTCCACGCCGACCACCTCCATGGACATATCCACACCGTGGTTGAAGACGGTGGCTGCCGGCGGCAGGTCATGCAGAGGTGGAGCATTCTTGGCTGCTGGGGAGGCGGTCACCTTCCTCTTGCGGTTCCCATCCTTCTGCGCCACACCTGGGACCGCGTGCTGCCCTTGCCGATGCCGCCGCATCTCCTGCTGCGAGGGTGGAGGAGGGGGCCTCTGCGGCGCTCTAGGGGCCGGTGTGGTGGCGTTGGGACGAGGGCCGGTGGCGGTGGAATCCATCGGGGGAGCACCGGATTTGGGGGTGGCTGCGACGGTCGTCGTTGGGGACGTCGAGTGGGAGGCGGCGGAGGCCGATGGGGACCTCAGGGCGGCAGCCGGAGAGGAGGAGCTCGACGTGGCCGCCGGGGAGCGAGGCAGCAGAGGGAATCGAAGATAGCGCGGGGCCCGCGGCGGGACGCCAAGCGACGTGCTCGCGCCACTCGCGCCAAAAGAACGGGGTATTGGGGGCAGGGTGCTCTCCCCTTTCTTTGAGGGGCCAGGAGATGATTTTTGAGGGACTGAGAAATTTTTTTCTCATTGGGGATGATAATGGGAAACTGCTAGAGCACCTCAAATCTCTAAAACAACAAAACTTTCTCATTGGGGATAAAAAAGGGGGACTGCTGGAGATGCTCTAAGTAAACTGCATGGTCTGATTTTTCTTATAAAAGCAACAGATTATTGCTTTCTCGTTTGTCTGGACATTACTTTCGCTGTACTTCTGTGATTCTGCTGGGGCATGGGAAGCTAGAAGGCTGCACATTTGTTCCAAGCATACTATACTATAAAAGCAGCGCACGAGGTTCTTCCAGGTTTTAAGTTCTGACAAGTTCAACTTGGCTCCAATCTAGTTAATTTACTTGACAAGGAGGAGTTGGGTTAAGGTTGCGTTGGATTTGCGGTCATACAAGAAGGGATCGAGTTCGGAACGATGATATACGTGATAGATTAGGGTAGCACCAATTGAAGAAAAGCTTGTCCAACACCGGTTGAGATGGTTTGGACATGTCCAACGGAGACCTCTAGAGGCACCGGTGCATAGTGGAATCCTAAGCCAGGATAGTAACGTGAAGAGAGGCAGAGGAAGACCGAAGTTGACTTGGGTAGAGGCAATAAAAGGAGACTTGAAAGGATGGAATATACCCAAAGACTTAGCCTTAGATAGGAGTGCTTGGAAAACAGCTATTCACGTGCCGGAACCTTGATTGCTTCTGCTGGGTTTCAACTCTAGCCTACCCAAACTTGTTTGGGACTTAAAGGCTTTGTTGTTGTTGTTGTGGTTGTAAGGAGGAGTTGGGTTCAACCAGCTGTCCTCTGTGTCATTGTCATCAGTTTATATCATGCACAGCATAGAAGCTGTTGGGTGATGCAATCTTATTATAGCTTGACTGCTTGAGATAGCCAGGCTGTAGAATCATAAAGGATATGCTTCCTCCGATCGGTGAAATATTAGTCCTTCTAGATTTGTCCTAAGTCAAACTCTTGTACCTTTGACCATTGATATCTAAAGTTTTGTATAGATTGACAACACAAGATTCACATTACTAGATGCTTTATAAAAACTAAAGAATATTTTATGATATATATAACTCTCTTATATTCAATTTAAGGTAATATATCTGTATAAATATTGCTACTCAAAATTAAAAAAAGTCTCCGATCAGTGGAAGTAATATGCTAAGATAGATGTCTGTCTGTAATATTACATTGGATACTCCTACTCCATGGTGATATGATATGCAAATGTGATACTGCTACAGGTGTGACCTGCCATTGGGTTGTGGTATCGCCCAAATGAAAATGAAGGAGCTAGATTAATGAGGATATTATTGAAACAGGGACCAGTTGGGTAGAAGCAAGATATGTATAACTGGAGAAGTGTAGATGTACATAGCACTATCTCTGAAAGATAAACCTGGGTTGGGGCATGAGAACCTGGATTTCATTTAAAGTCATGCATTTAGAGCCGATGTTCCATGATAGACATAGCTTATTGACATGACAATAAGAGAAGTTTACCTTAGAACTGACCCTACTTAGGTCACTATAGACAAAGTGGTCATGGAAGACAGGTGAATAACCATTTCCCCCCTTCCATATGCTATAGAGGAAAGTGATGTTTTGCTTAATTGTCTCTGACATACGCAGTCAGTTATTTACCTAAAGCAGAATCTAGAATATGATGAAAATGGCAAGAAGAATCATGTATCAACTCTTGAGCTTTAAAATTTCTGATATTCCCTTGTGTCTTTATTCTGTTTAGGTACATTCAGCAGACTCTCTGTTGAAATTAGTGTCGGAACTTAAGAGGACAGCCATCTTTTCTGGGCTTGCTTCATTGAACGAGAATGTGGATAGGAGGATAGAAGTGCTGGGTCAGCAAGCTGAGGGAACTGAGAGAATGCTGGAGAGGATTGGGCAGGAGGCAGCAGCAAGCCTCAAGGAGCTAGAGGCACACTACTACTCATCTGTTGTGCGGTCACCATCCTATGATTGAGGTTAATCTTATCATTCCAGGATAAAATTGCTCGTCTTTCTAATATGCAGTCATTTCACATATGGTTTAACAGCGATTGTTTGTTTGATCATTGGAGTATCACTAAGTTGTAGCAGTGTTAATGTTCGATGGAATGATTTAACCTTAGTGCTAGCTGTATCTTGCTTTACATATAATACTAAAAAACTGCCTGCTGAACTAAACAAGCCTGCGGATGTCTCTAGCTGTACAAAATGTCCACTGATATCATTTTTGAGTCCGGATACAAGGTTAGAGTAATTTCTAGCGCGAGGGATCGTTCTTTTGTCCGTAGTGATTGTTACATAAATTCTGAATGCCAGAACTCCAATGAATACTGAATTAGAAATGTCAAAGGCGCTAGAGCTCCAATAATGAATACTGAATTAGAAATGTCAGAGGCAAATGATAGGTTGTAAATGATGTTGTACATTATGAGTTATTCTACAAATTCTATATATATATTTTATTTCATCTCGTCACTGCAGTGTATGCAATGGGATTTACAGATCAAGGAACAGCAACTGTTAATTACCTAATTACCAATATTAAGTGAGGTATCTCGTCATTACAAATTTGAGCAATTTATTAGAACAAAAGAAGTCGTGTATACAGGTGATGGCTTACATGAATCTCTGTAATATAAATCATACCAAATTCTCAATTTAACTATATTTATTGAACAAAAAACTATCTTATCTTGGGCAAAAATGATGGTATGATGTTGTGTTTAAGCATTAACCAAGGCAGTGACATTTACCAATGTAAATGAAATGTAATGTGTAACATATCAGGGATTGGCCGATTAGACCATAATGGTAGCTTCTTGTTAAGAGGACCCCATACTTGCTGCTGATGCTTCAAATCTGATTATAACGTTGACAGCTCGAGATCAATACGACAATACCCACTTTTGTAGATGGTGGGTATATGCTACAGACCAGATTGGCAACGAGTGATTCTTGATTGAACTTAGATCTTCGAACTGGATTGCCCACGTCATGAAATGGATTGGATGGGAGTGGATTCGATGGATCTTATAGCCGGCAGTCTTCTCTAGGGTTAGAGGATGCGGACATGCGGTGGCCTTGGCTATGGTTGCAGGTGGCGGCGGACATTGTGCTCTTGCTGAAGAGGTTTGTTTGCTTGAGAAACTGCACTTGAGGAAAGCTCACATCAGAGAGAACTGAGTGACCAAAAATATAAAATAAGAATTATTTCAATGCTTTGGTTACAATGCACAGTTAAGTTATACTCATGAACTGGGTATAGTTATATTATACTCAGGAGTAGCTTGCAGTATTAAAAATGACCAGTCCAGAGAACTCAGTTATAATTCAAAAACACTTGTAGTAAATTTATGCAAATTTGATCCTACTTGAGACAAGTTCAATTTACGCATATTTTTAGAATTTTAGAATTGTACTAACTTGGAGATGCAAAAGCTGTCTGCTTCTTGAGGAAAAATTGACTAAGGATGGTTCAAAGAAATTGAGCATGAAAGTTTTCTGTCTTAGCACTTAAATACTAACTAATGAATGTGCATTTTCCATCATCTGATTAGACTTGTGACTATGGAAAACACTTGGGAATAGAAAACAATCCGCTGTGCTTGGAATCTATAGAGTGAATTTAAGTATGATATTGAGTAAGATTTTATAGAAAAGCATACGTAATACTAAGGCAATTTCTTCCCCCAAGTCATATGTTTCTATATAATCACTCCCTAAAGTTGCATGTTCCATGATAGCTTGCTAGTTTGTCCGTTAGATTGGTTTACTGAAAATTTAATTTTTGGGACTGAGTCATACATATTGAAAGTGAGTTTCCTTGGCACTGAACACTGTTTTTCTCTCTTGCTCTCACCTAGTTGCCCTGCCTGCTTTGTCTTAACGAAAACCTTTTTTTATGGAAAAGGACCATTGGAGACAATCAGACAAGGAAGAGCATTCATCTTCCTTCCTCTGGAAATCAATTCTTCAATCTATAGGATGCCTCCTTTAATTTACACATTGGCACTCATCACCGAATAATCAAACCAATCAAATGGAAGTAATGAGTTACCTGAGGTCCATGATTCCGTCCATGTAGATGTCATGGAAAGGATTGTGGAGCGTACCGTGTTAGGTGGGGTTGGACCTCTTGTCAAACACCTTGCAGGCAGCACAGCTGGCCCGGTAGCACAGCGGCGCGGCTGCACCGGCCGGGAAGACGCAGCGGTCAGCATGGTCGGCGAGATAGCCGGAGGCACCGCCATGAATCAAACCTTCAGTGATGTCCGCATGCGCGTCACCGGCGTCCAGGGACTACCGGACCAGTCGTGTCCCCGGAGAGCGTCGTCGCGTCGGCGTTGGTGGGATGGCTCTGCCGCGGACTGCCGCGATAGAGGCACTCTGGATGAAGACGCCGCGGCCTGCGGGGGTCGGTGGCGCGTAAGCAGACCCCGGGCGTTATACACATTCATCTGCTCGGGGCTGGCAGCAGGCAGTAGGCGGCGGCTCTAGAGGTCGAGGTGGAGCGGGAGGAGATGACGAGGGCCTCGTTGCACGAGTGGTGGAGCTCGAGTGCGAAGCGCCGGAGAGGGCTCGCGCCGCCGTCTCGGAAGAGGTGCCGGCGGTGAGGCTAGTGCTGGGAACGGATGAGATGCAAGGTGCTCGTCCTAGTGGGTTCGAGACCATTCGCAATAGGGTTCGTGGCTTACGGGGTAGAGACCCGTGTCGGACGGACCAGATCGTCGCCTTCGTTTGGGCTAGTTTGGCTTATAAGCCATGACTGAAAGTACCGTTGGCTGATTTGGTGTGAGAGAAAAATACAGTTCGTTGGCTGATAAGCCATGGTTTATAAGCCAAATATGACCAAGCGAACAGGGTGCGTGAGAACGCCCGATCTAACGCAGGTTATTGGATGGCTCAATTGCGTGCCCAAGCTTGAACTCAGGTTTCGGAAGGTAGAGATATAGGTGGAGGTGCGTGATGCATAAATGCATAATTCATAAGGTTATATATCTTTTTGATTATTTATCTAGTATAATTTTTTTATTTATGTGTTAATGATTTAAGGATAAATAGTTCACAAAGGAGGATAGAATCATAGGAAATGAATTTTCTAATTCAGATTAGAAGGAAAAAAGAATGAATGTAAGTGTTATGGTATGGTTTTGAATACTCCAATAAAGGAAGGAGGGAGGCTGGATATGTTCATTGCAAATATATCAACAATAGAATCAATTTAATTCTGAATTGCAATAAGCGAGTGGGGTATCTCAAATAGAGATGAGCTGCTAGACTATGTCAAATAATGTTTAAAAAAACTAAGAGATGGATGAAATTATACAAGGAATCCTGGTTTCAAAACAAAGGAAAATGGGGATACACGAAACTGGTATATGCTACACTCGACTGTACCTAATAAAAGTACATGAAATGAATCTTCTGTCATGGCATTTACACGGGAAGTATAAATGCTAGAGGACCTTGGATAATGGACTTGCTGATGGCTATCAAATTGATTGTCTTGACCCATAAACTTTGACTGGGTCTTGACTGATGAAGACTGGAACAGATTTCTTTTGCTTTATTGACTCCATACAATTGAATTTGCTACAGAAACTCGTCTACTGAAATAATGGAAAAAATTGTACCAATGCAGCAAGAATTTCTTATAATCTGTTTAAATCTTTAGATGTTGACCATTTTTATTTATAATATTGAATATTGCCTACTGACATTATTTGTAGAAGTTGGATATTAGTTAATTTGCTGTTCTTCATGGTTGCAGGGCTATCTCAGGTTATCAGTTGATAGGCTGGCACAATAACAATGCCTGCTGTATCTTTTGTAGAAATCACTTTAATTTATTAATTTTACAACAACGGTAGTCATTTCTGAAGGCTATTGTATTATTTTGACTTTACTAACCCACAGATGTAATCATTGCTTTCTTTTTTCCCTCACCATTCTCACCATACATTAGTACCTGATGCTTATGAGGTGGATAAGATTCTTAAGTTTGCACCGGTACTTAATGTGTGCTAATAAGGTAGTTGAGTCTATCTCATTAGTTTGATAAGGATAGCTAGGGCTCGATAGAGAGGTCGAGCCAAAGGAAAGGAACATCTTAGATTATCCGAACAACTAGGATGAGCTAGGCTAGGAAAAAGGATATCTCTTGTTCGAGAAGTTTCAACTGACTAGGTTTTGATGCACGGTTGCAAGTGGCTAGGCTCCTTCGGGAGATCTTCTAAGGCAAGCTGAACTTGATTATGGGATAGGATTGGGTCTTACGAGGAACTATCAAAAAGTTTTAACAAGGTTGGGTTTTGGGTCATTACAATTCCAAATGGTGAAGGAATTTTCATGCAGATGCAGCTTTGTTTTATGGCAGTATTGGCGTGTGATTATTTCTGTTTAGACTTTTGTTTCCCTCTGCTAAGGAGATTGGAATGTCGTTTTTTCCTGATAGCATTTTTTCCCCTCCGAACACGTCAAAGGGTTTCCTTTTAGCTCCAGCAACCTTCCGTCTATATTCATACTGTTAAAAGGTTTGATGAATAGGATTTCTGTAGAACTTCCCGTGCCAATGAGTATATTGTGTAAAGTGTACCCTTCTACATTTGCATTGGTCTGTGGGTAATCCCAAACCTTCAAGTCTTCTTCATTGAAGGTTATTGGTGCCATGGACCATGTTAGTCTGTTCAATGGGAGCTGGGGCGCTATGTTTAGTATCCTTTGTTGGTAGTCTTTGTGGACACGTTTGTTTCCGTGGTTTTGATTCAACCCTTCGGTGATTGTGAATATTTGACTGAGAGATTAAGAGAAGGTATAATGTTGTTTACTTCAATAACATGCAAAGCATTATTGGGTTGGTTTTCTTGTTTTGGAGTATTCTGCTGCTATATTTAAGTGGTTGACTAGTGTACTGTTTTTTTTTAGAATTTGAATCCTCTCGAAATGTGCCCTACGTTTTCTCCGCGTGTGAAACAGTATGGTGGTACCCGCCATGTCCTCTTTCCACCTCGGCCTCCACGCCTCCTTCTTGTTCTTGGCTTTGCTCTTCACTTCATCAGGTTGGGACTCCGGAGTTTGCTCGAGGTTGTTTATAGTACGATGGGCGTAAGCTTTGAATTTTTTTGATTTCCTAGCTACCGGAAAGACTCAGGGCCCGATCTTTTCAAGCCTGGAACGACCTGGAACTGTTCCTAGCCTAGAACTATTTGATACTTTGCACTGGTCTGGAAATGATCCTGGCCGGGAACGCCTAACCGAACGGCCCCTCAGTGTCGTTGTTTGTTTAACTAGCGAAGGTGTGATCACGCTTCGCATCTCTAGTTTCCTACGATAGTTGGCGTCTGACTTTGAATACTCAGCCATAACTTCAAATAATTTATTTACTACTCTCTCAATTTCATTTTATCTGGCGCAAGTTAGAATGACACGGTCTCCTATATTACACTTTGACCATTCATTTGCTTAATATTATATTATTTATGCTTATAAACTTATAATCATTGGATAGTATAATTCCTTACAAATCTAATCTAGTCATATAAAGTTTGTACTATAATAGTTAAAAAATATTAGCCTAATTATAATAGTTAAAATTATTAGCCTAATTATTGGTCTAAGTTTTTAAAGTTTGAATAAATATGCGTGTTCGCCAAATAAAATGGAACGGAGGTAGTAATGCTTGTGGATTCCTTGCGAAGTGTGAGGCGCTCTATCCTACACCAAGCCCTTGGACTGCTGTGGCGACATGTGGTACATGAGAAGCCTCAGCTTTAGTTTGAATGAATCAGAAGTATGAAAGAGGCACATCGCCCTGCTAGATGCAATTGATTAGGTCTTTGGTGGTTTTGCATTCGGGGTGGAAACCTTGGAAAGTCACCAGTAATTCTCACTCGATTTGGTCCTATAGATAGATGGACCGTGGTTTGAGTGAAGTGTATCAGACTATCAGTCGTGAGCAATACCATCAGCTATTAGAATGAATAGTTTTGTGGGTGCAACAACGTTGTCCCCTACGGATACAACGGTTGTCTTGTAATTGGCGAAGAACTTGTGAGGCTTGGTTTGCCCGTCTAATCCTGGTACTTTGGGTTTGTAATTTGTGAGCCAAGACTGTTTCTTGTAAATGTTTTGCAAGAGGAGAGTTCTTGTCAAACAATAACATGTCCCTCAAGTGTGCTTGAATTTAGTGTGGAGGTAAATTCTTCACTTAGGGCTCCTTTGGATGCCCCAATACCACCGGTATCCCCGCCTCATCCATGGGTAGCGCGAGGCCCGTGGGAGCGGCACCCCTCTTCACGCATTGCCGTTTGGATACCCCTTGCGCTAAGAAAGACCCGTGCCTTGTCAGCCCATTCCCCGTCGATCCGCGGGGGAATAAAAAATCATCTCCCGAGTCGTGTTTCTGTCTCCCGTCGCCTCTCCGCCTCGCTCGCTCGTTTCGTCGACTGCCTCTGACTCGCAAAGGATGGAGAGGCAGGCGGCCAGGGTTTGAGCGCCGCCACTTCCATTCTCGTGCGCCACTCGTCCCCATCTCCGTCCGGCCCCGACTCCCGTCGTACCAGTAGCGGCGCGCACTCCATCCTCCTGGAAGAAACGCCGGTGCCCCTCCGCTCACCGCCCCGATTCCCTTCGTACCAGCAACGCCGCTTCTCCATTCGACGGGAAGCAACGCCGCGCACTCCATCCGCTTGGAAGAAACGCCGCTCCCCTCCCCTCGCCATCCTCCGACCCTATCCGAGGTACAAGCACAATCCTTGTACTACGTATTCTTGTTTGTGAGCGAGATCTATTTTCCCCATTCAAATTAAAGGGCCTGGTAGTGTTTTCTTTGCTTGTCTGGTGTTCTTAGCCCTAGCGTGTACTTGTGAGTTTGGATCTGGCAAGAGCCCCCTAAACCCCTACAGTTCTATTGATTTTTTTTAGTTTGAATAAATTTTGAAGAAATCTGTACCACTGCTCCCCACCCCACTAGGTGTGAGGAATACAATCCAATAATTATCTAGAAGTTTGAAGCAGAGGCTTACTACAATTTGTTTAACCCGAAGATCTAACAAATGTATGAAGCCTTCCTCTATTACCTGCTTGCCTGCTTTACATTGTTACCTCTCTTCGATTACTAGTTTTAGGTGATTCCATGTGCTGGAAAGTTTAATGTTCTTGTGTAAGTTTTTTATGCCATCTGATAATCAGAGTGCTGGTTATTGATATAATTAAGTACTAAGAGGGGGAAAAAATAAGTCTCAATCATTTCAGAAATAATTGTTGAAATAGCTCAACAAGGAAATACTACTTCCAATTCATATTTTCTCTAATGCGTGAATGATTCTTGTCATTTAAATGGATAATAAGTATCATCTTTTGCTCTGAGGTAAGCAATGAAGGTCGGTTGATGACTGTACTGTATATTGCTACTAATACACTAATGTTTATGGTTGTACATCTGAGCACAAATAAATAGATGGAGAAATAGTTTCTTCCTGTGATCACAAGAAATAGTTTCTGATTTAGTACTGCTACCTGAGATGGAGGAATTAGTACTGCTGAAATTAGTATTGCTACCTGTGATCTAGTCTGATTTCTTATGCATTTAGCTAAAATATTTCTTGTGCATTTGTCTGATTTAGTTTTCTGAATAAGATCTAGTTTAGTTCTTGCTGGTTGCAGCTAGAGTCTAACTTGACCCCTCTGCAGTTCAGTTTGTGTCGCAGGTTATAGCTGGTTATGTCAGCTAGCTTAATTTTTAAAATTATAAATACATAAGCATAAGTTGAGTTCTGCAGTTCAGTTTTCATTCAGTTGAGTTTAACTCGATTTCGTTGAGTTCTGGAGGTATGCAGTATTTATTTTTCTTGTACTCCTGTATCTTTTCTGAAATGCATTCAGGGTGCAGTAGCAGTTCTGCATTGGTATCTCTGTTTCTGTAAGTTGTCTGAATTAGCTGCACTCTCCATTTTTCAGTCAGTTCAAAGCTTCTCTGTATTCCTATCGTTTGTCCGTACAGGTCTGAACTTGTGTGATTATATTTTTTCTTGCAATAGTGTTGCATGTTCCTCTTAATTCCAGCACGTACTTAGTTCACCTGAGTTTGCTTTTGTCCTAGCTGTAGCAGTATGTCTATCTAAATGTCTTGTATTTGCTCTGTAGTTCGTCAGCCAGTGGTAGTGCATTTGGTTCCTCTTTGTTTGCAGCTTGTGTTTATTACACTTCAGTTAGTTTTTCCTTGTTCTTTTTCAGCTAGTGGTTAGCTTTTACAGTAGGCACAGTTTCGGACCTTGCTGATTTTTCATCAAGTCATAGTTTGATGGTAGCTTACCGTGATTGCCTCACGGTCAAAGTAATAGATTGTTAACATGTAGCTTATGTGACTTTTTTTTTCCAGATTTCTACCACATTATCCTGTGTTCTCAATCAATAATAACTTCTCCTTTCATCTATTTGCAGGGGGAGGAGGGCTCTTTTGTTGTCCTGCTGGTTGTGATGGCTGCAAGTGGACATTTTAGTAGATTTGTACTTGTCTAGGTGTTGATTACCTTGTCAGTTTAACCTGTGTTCATCCTTGGTTGAGGACCGGGCCTTCTCTTGGATCAAGTTAGGCAGTTTTTTTATTACTTTATCAGTGCAAGAGTGTTGTGACAAGTGAATTTGTAGATGACCTTTTTAATATGTAGTACTAGAGAAATTATATCCATGGTACTAATTTTGTGGATTGGAGCAGCATTTTTGAATTCTTTGATTTTTTCTGAATTTACTGATTTTTTTAATTGGAGGGGATTTTAATCCTCGTGTCTCCCAAATGGTCGTCGGGAATTTCCTTCCGGCAGGGGAGTGGGTGTCAAATACAGGGGAGGAATCCCCTGTGGGATTCAAAAACACGTGCTTTTCTCTCCCTAGCATCCAAAGGAGCCCTTAGAGTGTAGTCTAATCCCTTTCTAAGGTTAAGGTGTCTTCGCCTCGTTGCCTCCGCGGCCTGTTTCCATACTCCTGGTGAAGTCCCTTTTTGCAAAGTTGTCCTATAAAATCATCTATTAAAAAACAAATTTGTAGCAAAAAATAAGCGGCTGGGTTTCAGGCTGAGCTGTCTCCCAACAGTAATATATACAATCCAGTCCCAAACGAAATGTAAATCTTAATTTTGAAGAATATTTTAAGGTTAACTAGATTTATAAAAAATAATACAACATTTATATCTCCAAACTCCCAACAGTAATATATACAATCCAGTCCCAAACCAAATGTAAATCTTATTTTTTGATGAATCAATTAATTTTAAATTTAACTAGATTTATAAAAGTAATATAACATTTATATCTCCAAATAAATTTAAAATATATATTTCATGTTACGTATCATAATTCATAAACATTAGTTATATTTTGTACATTTAATTAGATATGAGATTAATTAACTCATCGAGAAATGAGATTTATAATCACTCGGGAGCAGAACAATAAGGTTAGTTTGCATGTAGTGGCATCATCATCATTGTAAGTGCAATTAAGCCCTAATGTAGGTTTTGATGATAATGACAACATAATTAGAGAACTAATGAGATTTATCGAGATGACAAGCAGGTAAAATCAAAAGAAGGATAACACATATGATGGTGGAGCTCCCAATTACTAAAGGATGTGGCATCCGACTCAAAGGTGATTTTAATTCATTTTACTTTGAAATTGAGTTTAGGAAAAACCGTACTACAAAGGGGATGCAATGCGCAAGCTTAAACGTGCAACTAAGTACTAATTCTTCCACCAAATATCCTCAAATACCCAGCCATGACAGCATGCCTTTTATCTTCTGATTCCGGGCTGTCAGGGCAGAGCGGCAATGCCGCTCTCTGGGCAGCACTGCCACGCAGGCAGCACTGCCGCGCAAGGAGCGGCACTACCGCGACTTGTTTTGTGACCGTTGGAGAAGGGGGTATTTTCTTCACCCTCCTTCTCCTTCAACGGTAACCCTTCGATCATTTGTACCAGACAGACTCCAGAGCAGCACTCTTTCTCTCTCTCACTTCATTGGAGCACCTCAAGCTTCTCCCATCGATTATCTTCCGATTCCTTGAGAGATTGAGCCTCCAAACCGAGGAAGAAAGCTCTTCAACATGTTCTTCATCGCCTAAAGCACTTGGTTCGCGTTCAAGCCGGCGGTTTGCATTTGTTACGCTTGGAGCTTGCTCCTAGCCGACTAGCGTGTCACCCGTGGAGCTTGCCAATTTGGGTGGCAGCTCCGGGAGGTTTGTAACCACCCCAAGCAGCTAGTGAAATCACCCTCATCTCAAGAGTGGCTTGAGAACGAGGATAGGGTTCCGTGAAACCCAAGCCTTGGTGGCTTCCTCAACAACGTGGACTTAGGTAAGCCTTAGTGGTGAACTGAACCACGGGATAAATCGGTGTCTCACTTGTGTTCTTGTGATTTGCATTGTCATATTTGTGTTTGTGGTGATATTAGGGTTTGATCTCGATCTACTTGCTCATGCACTTTCGACTTGAATCAAGTGGTGGAATAGGGTCTATACTACCTCAGGAACATCAGTAATTAGCTGATTTTCATTGGACAAATTTTGAACTATCCTTTCGGGTGTCAACCAGAGCAGCACTGCCGCATGGCGCGGATACAGAGGGTATTCCCCGTATTCCCAGGAATACCCAACTATTTTAGCACACTTCTATGTATATATGTGTATATACTTGTATATGTATATGTATAATGCCATATTTTGTAGTATTTTCACTCATTGAAGCCCAAAACAGTAAAAAAACAGCCTCTCAAATTGGCTCATATTTTGTAGTATTTTCACTCATTGCAGTTAAAAACAAATGATTTTTTTATTGACGTGGAAGTAGGAATACCCAAGTTTGGAATCCTGGCTCCGCCACTGCACTGCCGCACCTTGGTTTAACATTTGTTTGAGCTGAAATTTTAGAGGCATATTCACTCCACCTTTAGGCCAAGCAGATCCTACAATCATCACCATTTCATGATACAGTACTAGTTGAAGCACCTAGCCATGAAGCCATGCTGGTTGGTGGGTAGCGGTGCCATGAAGTAACAATTCCAGAAAAAATGATTTGCAGATCATGGATCCGTTCGAGCAAAGGGTTGGCGCTTACAGTCTAATACTCCAAGTAGCACGCTAGCAGGCTAGCACAAGGTTCCCTAATCATCGGTTATCCAAGTACTGATTGTCTATGGACTGTTCACCTGTTTTTTTATAGAAAAATTTCTTACATGCTATTGGCATAAGCCTAAATCCCTTATCCGCTACCTAAAACATGGTTCTCATATTGTCATTAGTGTTAGACTATAATCCCTTCTATACCAAAGTAATTGTCTAAATAAGTATTGTACTCCTTTTGTCCCATAATAAACACATGTATGGGATCAAGGGAGGCAACTTAATGAAGCTGTCAAATTACACTACTATCCCTATGACTGCGTTTTTCTATGACTTTTTTTATTTTATTTTGATTGCTCTCATGGTCAAGGTGATCTATAGGGTTGCTGACCTTATATTTACCTTTATTTAGGATAAGTTTTGAATAGTAGAAGTTCATTTATCTTGGGACGGGGAACTACATGAATATCTAGATGTCAGTATTGTTTCTACTAGTCATCCTTAAATCGTTGACGACTTTTCGCTGTTTGAAGGAGGAAACCGCATTTTGAACTTTGAACTCGGTTGATTTGAGCTGAGCCAATGGAAGTTCACGAAAATAGTCTCGGTCTTAGAGTAACTCCAGCAGGGACGCCCAAATCAGGGCCTCTATGTTTGATTTGAGCGCTCCCCTAGTTTTGTTGGCTCAATTTTTTTACTTCTACTCCAGCAGCAGCCTCCAAATCTGAGCCCCCAAATTCATTCCAGATACACTGACAAATAGGGCCCGCTCGTCATCCTCAACGTTCTACCACCTGAGCTATCTTCTATGGGAGCCAGTCGTGACCAGAGGAGCCGTGCGCCCAGAGAGCCCGCCGTCGTCCCGGCCGTGGGGGAGAGTAGTCGCGTGGCGCGGAGCCCGCCGCTCATCCCGGGCATGGAGAGAGACTCACGTGCCGCGGGCGGGAGGGAGCGGAGGAGTCGTGTGCCGTGGGAGGGAGGGAGCGGAGGAGTCGCCGGGAAGGCCAAATCCCGTCTACCTCCACGCGCCGGAGAAGTCCAAGCGCCGGAGGAGCCGCGTGCGGGAGGGAGTCCACGTGCCGGAGAGCAGGGGTTGACCAACGTGAGGGCGGGGGCCGGGGCAAGCGCCGTCGCGTCGGTGACGAGCGAGGGAGCCAAGGCAAGTGGAGGCTAGATGGAGTAGGTCTTACCGGCGGAGGCGGACGGCCGGGGAGGACGCGCCGCTGAGCTCGTAGAGAAGCGGATCTTGGCGTGACGAAAACAGACAGAAACTGTCGGATGGTGGCTTGGCCTACAGACCTAACACCCTGTTCGTTTGGGCTTGTTTGGCTGATAAGCCATGGCTGAAAGTACTGTTTGTTGATTTGGTGTGAGAGAAAAATACTGTTCGTTGGCTGAAAAAGTACGACTTATAAGCCAAACAAGCCCAAACGAACAGGGAGCTAGGAATAGTGGGGGGATTTGGGTGTCCATTCAAATTTTAAATTTCGGGGCTATAGCATAGGTCATGCTGGAGCACGTTTGTGAGCCCTCATATTTAGTTACAGGGCTAAAGAGGTATTTGGTTTCTCCTCCTAAACTTTAGTCGTAGTCCCATCGAATGTTTGAACACATTCATAGAATATTAAATATAGACTAATTACAAAACTAATTGCACAGCTTGCGACTAATTTACGAGACGAATCTTTTAAGCCTAATTAATCCATGATTTGACAATGTAGTACTACAGTAAACATATGTTAATGATGAATTAATTAAGCTTAATAAATTCATTTTGTGGAGTACTGACGAATTCTGTAATTTATTTTTTTATTAGTATCCGAATACCTCATGCGACACCCTCACGTGACACCTCCTAAATTTTAGTCACCGGATTCAAACACTCAGTCCTGGATGCTCTGAGAGTACTAAAATCAGGCTTCTCGAGAAGTAACAATTTTAAGTTTAATTAAATGTATAAAAAAGTAATAATATTTGTATGAGTACAGTAACTGCGACCGCAGATTCCCAGATGCACATCCCGATCGAGCTGAGAGCACAGAGAAAGCACAAGGAAACATTTGCTCGCCGAAGCCGCAAACTGCAACAATTTGTCATGTTTGTTTGGCTGTTAAATCATGGTTAAAAGTACTGTTTACTAATTTTTTATGAGAGAAAAATATTATTCGTTAACTAAAAAAGTAATGCTTATAATCTAAGGGCGAATGGCCTGGGGCCCTGGGCTGGCCAGGAGGCTTCTGGGATTGGCCACTGGGCACGCTTGGGTGCTGCTGCGAGAACAGATTGTGCCGCCTGTGACTGACTGTGAGGAGGGTGTCGGCGACACGGCGTCGGTGAGACGGTGTGGACCCTGCTCGGCTGCTCCTGCCGATGCGGCGATGCACGGTTCGTTTCGTCGTAAATCATCGTGGATTATTTACTGCTGGCTGGTTTGGTGTGAGAGAAAAATACTGTTCCAGCTTATAATCCACGATCGCATACGAGCAAGCGAACAAGCTGGCAGACCGCCGGCGCTGTTGGCCTGTGGCCCAGCCAGCGTCCGCATCACGGAGTTGCTTCGACTGTCCCTCTGACTACCATCCACTCCTCTGCCACTGCCAGCGGCATAGGCGTCCGCTGCGGACACGAGTGTCAGAGCGAGGAGAAGGACGCGCTAGCGGCCACGCAGACTCCCGTGCCCGCCTCCTGCTGCCCCGCTGACGCCGCCGCACCCGGCCACCGATGGGGCCGCCCCGGGCGTCGTCGCGCGTCTCATGGGCCTGGAGTCCTGGCCCGCCACCGCCGCGCCGCCCAGACCGCAGAAGCAGAGGAAGGTGGAGGCGTCGCGCCCAGACGTCGCCGACTCGGCGGTCGTGCTGGTGCTGCCTACGACCTGGAGCCGTCGCCCTCCCGCGCCCACGCACGCGCCGACGGCGAGGAGCCACCACGGGGCTGACCTGCAGGCTCAGAGCCCGAGGCGGACCCGGCTCATGCACGCAGCCGCAGCCAAGCTGCTGGACCCGGGCGCGCGCGTAGGCGCCAGACTGGCACTCGCGTACGCTTGCTCTTCCCCGCAGCACCGCAAGGATGGCCACGCCGGCGCCTTGCTTCACGGCTCGTCGGGAATGGCCGACGACTTCCTGTCTCGCTCTGACAGCTTGCCCTTGGAGCGTTCCGCACGGCTACAGGTACAGCCTCCTGGTCTTCCTGCGGAGACAGATTGCGACACCACCGCTGTCTCGCGTAGGCACGGCCATTGTTCCACTGGCAATGCCGATGCAGCGATCCGTACCAGCACGGTAGTGTTGCCTATAATGGATTTTGGTGATGAAAACAGGACCAAACGGGGCTCTGATATGGAAGCCAAGCACAAGGAGAGTAGAGTAAGAAATGAGGTAATGCGCACTTGTGCCAGGGTTAGATCGAACGGTGCTGCCGTTCAAACTGGAGATGAGAGGTTGTTGCGCAAACGGGCAACACCTACTCGCCCGGAGGTTTCTGGGATTATAGAGTCTGGGGGCTTGGCTGATTCGACGCGCCTAGTTGGACGCGCTCGTGAATTGGTGTATGCTACTAGGAAGGTTGCACACGGTGGTTCTGGTCCAAGAAGAGAGTTCGTGGGATCGATCACTGGACAAGGGAGCATGACCGGCAGGGATTTGAACACCCAAAATGGATTACCATCCACAAGTAGGATTTCAAGCAATGGATCTGCGCTTTAAAGGGGATAAGGGAGGAAGGTGGGGAATGATAGAGCAATCAGTCACAGGGAGGACAGAAATGCAGTTGCATTTACTTCTAGATCATCTACAAAGCCAGTGGCCAGAGCTTCGTCGCGGAGCAATCTATCGAAGAGTGGATCCCCAAGTAGACTAGCACCTGATACAACTCAAGGACATGGGTGCCGGCTCCTGAAAAAAGATATATGGAAGCTTCACCATATGTTATGTCTACTTCTGAGAAAGGTGAATTTAGCAGGCTGCTGAAAGCAAAAATCAATGAGCTTGGCATGTCGGACAGGATTGAGTGTACACCAGATGATTCACCTTCAGGAAAATTGCCCGTACCTTTGCTGCAAAAGCTGATTTCTGCCCTTATAAATGACATGAGCACTTCAATCTCTGGTGTGTCAGCACCCTTAAGTTGCAATGGAAATGTTGACTCCATCAATCTAGAGCATTGTATATTCTCCAATGCTCAATCACCCAATTTTCAGAAATGCTATCGGGTCAGTTTAGAGGCCAGGACCCTTCTTTACTGTTAGTCTGTTACCACGCATTATTTCAGAACTTCTGATTTGTTGTTTCTGTAGTAAATGCTGCTATGGTCGATCATGATGATTCACAACTGTCTTTTTATTCATGTCATTTTCTTTTTCAATTTGGTTAGTAAATACATGGTGTAGTTTTAGTGTTTGTAGTGTTACATGAACCAACTTGTATGGCGGTTACTATTGCTGAAAAAACATGTACTGTATGCCATTCCTATGTGGTAAGGTACTAAGGTTATCAGTGCATGCATCTACTTATACAGTTTGTTAACCGATGTTCTACATGCATTCTTATACATTGAAGATTTTTGGTCCCACACAAAAGATTATATCGAAATATTTCTTATGGCATTAAATCTGTCATCATTGTGAACCATTCTTTAATGAACCTTATACAATTGTCAGATGCATTGGAAATTGTTGTGCAAATGAACGGTTGATCTGCCATCCACATCCTTTTCTTTCTTTTACAGAACTTACAATATTTCATGTTTTCTTTAACAACAAAGTTGTTTTTTGTTTAGAGCACTGTTGAACTTTTTTTAATTAACCATTTACCAAACTGGTAGCTTCCAGAACAATTTTGTAAAAGGTTGACGAACTAACTACTATACTCTTTGGTAACTGTTTGGACCTCCTCTTTCATTCTATTCTATGTACAGGGTGAACAAGATGTTGATTCTTCTGCTACATCATTAAACAATGAACCTAATCAGCCAAGTCCAACGTCAGTCCTTGAAGCATCCTTCTCAAATGATACTTCTTTAGGAAGTCCAGTTGAAAAGAATGGTAAATATTTCTATTACCTTGACTTTTTTCTATAGGTGCTTGTATTATTTGTTTGTCAGCGCTTGGAGTTATCAAACATATTACTGAAATGTCAAATAAAAACAAAATTCTGTCTAGCTCAAAACTGACAAGTGTAGCATGTCTTGGATAATGTAGTACCAAATTCAGTGGCATGTTTGTCAGAGCTCAGCCATTAAGAAAATTAATGCTGAACTGGGCCAGGTCGAGATGCTTGGTTATTGTCAGTGAGATTATTAATTGTTTTACAATTCGACTTTTCTAGCAAAAAAAAAGTGCTTGTAATTGGCTGCTCTGATTAGAGTTGATAGTGTTTAGTCCAGAATTATTATGAGTGGTACAATGGAATGGGCCTGTAAATTTTGGGCAGGTACTGTATAAGTTTTGTTCATGTTATTTTGGTAGCAGTAGCACTTGTGATGTGTTAATGAACTCTTATCTTCTTCTTTCAGAAGGAAAAGACTTGATTGTGTCAATTGAGAACAAGATGGAAGATCTCTTTAATTTGGAGTCTGACATTGTCGATTTAGCAATGCCAGTTGACACAAGGAAAACTGATGCTGAAGAAACACTCCACGGCAATGACAAGTTACCATGTTGACAGAATTTTCTTTCACATGATTTCAATATCTTAGAATCCAGGCTCTGCAGCATTGAAGAAGCTATTTCAAATGCTGAACTTCTTTTGGGCAGTAGCACAACATCAGGTCTTCCACTCCATCCTTTCATTGTTGAAATGCTGGGAAATACTATGGATATGTTTAGTGGAAGAGAGTATTCAGATTTTACTGAAGATAAGAAGTATCAACATACCAACTTCCTGTTTAACTGCATTAAAGAATCACTGGATTCAAAATTCTGCAACTTTGGCAAATGTGGATACAAGGCTTGGCTGAAGCTGCCACTCAGTTTGAGCAAATACCTGATGAAGTGCTAGGTATTGGAAGATATCACCAACTGGAGGGAGTCAAGTGGGACTGCTCTTAGACCAGTTTCTGAAAAAGAAGTGGACCAAGTGACTGACATGTGGGATGCAAGCCAGGTTGAAGCATTTGATATAAGCATTGCAATCGAGAACGACATTCTTGAGGCGCTTGTTGGTGAGTTCGCAGTTGACCTGTGGTGGTATTGACTGCTCTATGTGAGTTATTGACATGTTTGGACTTCTGCTCGCATGATTATGGAAAAATAAGATATTGCGGATATGTTTGTTTTTTTCTCTGCAGTAAATTTTGTACAGAGTCATGTAAGGTTATAGGGCCTCCCGGTTGTTTTACCCTTTGTATGTTCTAATGGAAACGCGCTAAAGCTTAAAAGTGTCTCCTAATCTTTGTGGCCTTTTCGTCGCTCTACTTTTTACCCAACTGATAACATTGTACGACAGGGTACATTTTGTTGTGTGTGACGAAAAAGGCACCTTTTGCTGGACCTAGTGCTAAGCATGAATTGGAAGACCGTTAGTTTGCCCATGTTAGTACATGTTCTGCTCTAGGATCCCACTCTGAATCTCGATGCAACCAAGAGAATTCAAAATCCACATGTTCAATCTTTTTGGCACGGTGATTGCAAATGAAATAGTACTAGTTTACCACTAATTGAATCGGAAATGTTATTTTTTAATATATTTTCGTGTACTTGTACAGCTTGTCAACTGTCTTTTCGAGTGGAGGATAACTTGGCAGGAAACAGGCAAGAATTAGAGAACAAATCAGCGCCAGTTCTCGAAGCAGTACTCTGTCAAAAAGGCATTCCTCGATTAGCTTAATTTATTTAGGATACGAGACAGCTGACCGTCAATTGTTCTTCGACTTGTTATCCCTACATTATATAATATGCCGATCATTTTCCATGATTTGCTCTGGTACCTACTCTGCAGCCTGTTCAATTGGTCGTGTTTGACTTATAAGCCGTACTTTTACAGTCAGCGAACAGTATTTTTTTCTCACACCAAATCAGCCAACGGTACTTTCAGCCATGGCTTATCAGCCAAAGTCCAAACGAACAGGGCGCTCTGGTCGGTGGCCGCTCCTTTCCAAATTCCAATTCCGAATTAAAGAATCCATGAACACGAATTTGAATCCGAAATTACCATCTGTGCCAATAGAAACAGGTACTAGCACGCATTGATTTGTAATAATTGTCTAAAAAACGAACATTGCAACATACCAAGGATGGATTATATATAGGTGACGAATACTAAAAGTAAGACTACAGCAGGGGAGACGAATGTCTCACCAGAGACTCGGACAACAGAACTACCCCATGATAAAAAACAACGGTAACACGAACGATGCAAATGCAAGACACGAAGAGATTAACAGAACTGCAGCTAAGATAGCAGCGACAACCAACTGATTCTACCCGATCGACAGTAGCAACGGACGAAACGAGAAGGCGTCTAGAGCCGGCGCTGGACCAGAGACCGCTGCCTCTGCAGCCTCATCTCCTCGTAGAACCGCTGGATGAAGCGCTCCGCGCGGCCGTCCACCTCCTCGTCCCCTTCCTCCCCGTAGTCCACCACCTCCTCCTCATCGTCGTTGTAGGCGTAGGCATCGTCGTCCCTGTCCCCGCGCCCTTGGGCGTCGCCCCGACGAGCCAGGCCGTCCAGCACGGCGACGTCGAGGTCGTCGGCGCCGCAGAAGAGGGAGGCGAGGATGATCCTTGCCCTGCTCCGGCGCTTCTTGGCGGCGGCCCTCCGCCAGGCCGTGACGCCGGGGGGCGGCGGGCCCGGGAGGAGCGGGGAGCGGGAGGGCGAGAACTGGTACTCGCCCACGTAGGCGTAGTTGTAGTGGCGGAACGGCTTGTAGTTGTAGCAGCGGCGCCTGGCGGCGGCGGACGCGCGCTTCTTGAAGAGGAGCAGGCCCAGCTTGGCCTTGGAGATCGGTGTCAGCGGCAGCGCCAGGATGGTCGCCATCGCCCTCCCCAGGATGGGCTTCGACGAGCCGGAGCCGGGGTTGGGGTTGGAGTTGGAGGAGGAGGATCTCGGCATGGCCGGCGACGGCGACGGCGACGGATAGATAGATAGCTGGGCGGCAGTTTCCCTCTCTTTCTCACATTCAAATGGGCGGCCAAGGGAGGCGGATCGAGTTGGTTGCTGCGAGAGTGCGAGTGGTGGTGTGGGGGGTTTTATGGTGGGTGGTGGGGCTTGGGGTGCAGTGGCAGCGGCAGCGGCAGCGGCAGCGGCACGGCTCCTGTGCAGCCGCTGCCTTGCCCCTGCCGCTGGCTGGATCGTGCGTACAAGAAAGCTGTAGTACGTAGCAGGCAGAGTAATGTATCGTCGTGGTGCGCCTTTAGACTCCCTTTTCGGTTTTTATATCAGCTCGTTAATGGCTACCGGGATCGGGGTTAATTCGCATTCAAATGATATTTATATATGAACCACGATCTGTATATTGATGGGCTACGTGTTTGTGCTACCAGTAGGTCCTACTGTTTTGTTGGGGTCCATCGGTCGGATTGCGAGTGCTCTGATCTAGCCAACGAAAGCGAGGAATCTGCTTCCCCGGTACAGTATCTAGCACCTAGCTACTCGTTTGGGCATTGCATTGGCGTACCGGGTGCAGGCGATCGCGATCTCGTAGCATCGCCGCATTCATATTTTTAGCGAAGCAGAAGCACTGGTGATCCTACTCGCACCGCGGTAGCGTAACTGCTCTGCTTTCCAATCGCCACGGCGTACGTGTTCCTAGCAAATAGCCTCGTCACGTCAAGAGGTTTTCAACACTCTGCTCGTATGCCGCGTAGCCCTTTCCGCCGACCCTTGGACACGGCCAAAACATTTTATCCACATAAGGTGGAGTACGTAGCCGGAGCAAGTGTGGCAGCAGTAGGAACCGACAAACAAATCGTCGTGGCGGCGGGCGCGGGCCTGGCCCCGGTAGCCGAGCAAATCACACCAATGGCGACCGACTGGTCGGTCATTGGAGCAGGGCAGGGGCGCGGGCGCTGTGCCGCGCCAGGCGCAACGCCGTGGCCCGCGCGCTCGACTGACTTGCCGTGGTGGACGAGTTCGCAGCTGGAAAGCGCTCGCCGAGGGCGGTGGTTTTGGGCATGTTCGCTTGGCTGAATTTTGGAGAAATTTGAATAGTTTAGAAGAATGCTGGAGGAATTTGTGAGAGAAAAATACGGTTTCGGATAAAAAATAAGCGGATCAAGTCGGATTTAAAGTCGGATTTAAAGATACGCGAATGGGGCCAATTTTGTCGGATCAGTGGCGACTGGCGAGCCCGAGCCGTGCGTGCCGTGCTCTGCTTCTGAGCTGGCGGGCGGGGTCCCTTTTCGCGCTTCAAACTGAGCTAGCCGTTGCCTCCTTGGCGCCTCCCTTTCTGTTTCCGTTTCCGAGTCTGAGCTAGCCACCCACGTTGGCGTCACATCCTCTCAACTCGAGAGGCCTGCAAGTACTTGCTATTTTTGAATTCATCTTTTTTCCCCAAATAACTTAACATTCTCACATTCTAAAGCATCAGGTTATTTTAGAATATGTATTTGGCTCTGTTAGGAAATTTTCACCGTTGAGAAACTTTTAGCAAGAGAGTTTTAGCATTTTGCAAAACAAAACTTCAGGTTGTTTTTACTATTCCTCAGATAGGTTCAAAGATTTACTCTAATCTTAGCTACAACACACCTTACAAGAACTTAGACTTGTTCTAACATTTACAACCCACAAAAGCATTCAACTTAAGATGAACTCTAAATTATCATGCTCAAAACTTAAGAAGTATCAGGTTGTATAACAAGCTTTTGCAAAGTATCACAGAGCAACTATTCATCATTTTTAAATAATTTATCAGTATTTATTAGAGCAGAGTTTCTTTTAAGATAAATTTCAAGACACTTCTCTCTACATCCTATGATCATGGATATTGGCACCGTAAAAACAAACATAAATGTAAAGATATTAGGATTTGTCATGCCTGAGTGGGGAGAGACATCTCCCCCAAGCTTGCCTTTTGCATAGGTTCGAATATCTTCCGGCGGCTCTTTGATTCTTTCTTTATTAGCTAACTACTACTACTAGAATGATGCATAAATGACTTACTTTTATTTATTACTACTAGATAATTTATTTATTTATTATTATTACTAAATATTTTATATATTTTTTGTTTTGTTTTTTAGTTTATTTTATTTAAATACAAACTCTATTATATCATGCATAGCTACTACAGAACTTTATTTATTAACATAGAGTAGCTAACTACAACTAACTAAACATGCAATGTAAAGCAAATTTATTGGAGAATTTAAATATGAGATGCAACTACTGAAATGCAATAAAATGTGCGAGGGGTAGAAAAACTTACCTTTTTGACGGGCTCAAGGTCATTCTTCCTTGAGCGGGGGTGTTTCTTGTTCCACCTTAGAGGCCTTGTCAGGTTCAGGGGATGACGATGTTGAAGACGGATCTTTCTTCTTACGTCATCTCTTTCTATTATTCTTCTTCTTCTTGACATGCTTCTCCGGTTCTTCAATCAGGTTTGGTTTCTTCATCTTGGTTCTTTTCGTCGGATGCTTCTTATTTTCCTGTTTCACATCAAAGAGGAATTGTTCAGAGGCAAAAGTAAATATTTCTTTTCTTCTAGCAAAGTGGAATTAGATTTACCCAGAAGCCACATATATGCAAGCATTTGCAGTATTAAGGAAATGACGACCAAGGATTAAAGGTGTATCCTTGTCGTTGCCCATATCTAAGATTATAAAATCTGTAGGAACATAAGCACTCCTTACTTTAACTAACAAGTCGGTGGCTACTCCCTCGAGATAACGGGTAGATTGATCGGCTAACTGTAGGTAAACTGAGGTTGGAGCTAAGGTAGTGTAAAACAATTCTATCATAAGTTTTCTTAGACATAATGTTAACACTAGAACCTAAATCACAAATGGCATTATGAAAAGTGTGGAGTCCTATGGAGTAAGTAATGACGGGGTTTCCAAGATCACCTTTCTTAATAGGAAATCCCCAACCATTTACAGAAGGTTGGCTGTCTCTATGGTTCCTTCAGGTTTGCCAGGAATTCTATCTTTTTCATAGGATGGTATGGCAGCGGCTATTTGAACTAATTGGGTTTCTATCATTTTATTTAAACTAAGTTGATTTTTTAAGGCAGAAGAAAATTCATCCAATTTAGCATTTATATTTTCCAACATCTTTTCATGAGCATGCAATTTTTTATTAATGCTATCAGTCATTCTACCATTGATATAGCTCTGTTCGCTTGGCTGATTTTTCGGCTGATGCTGATTTGTTGTGAGAGAAAAACACTGTTCATGGCTGAAAAGTAGTGTCAATAAGTTCAAGCGAACAGAGCACTAAGGAAAGCATAACTATTACCTTGATTACTCGGACGTTGAGAAGAGTAGTAATTGTTACCTCCTTAATTGTTAGCACGCTGATTCCATCCTTGATGTTGTTGTGGACGAAACCTGTTGTCATTGCCGACGAAGTTGAGATCCTCCTGGCATTTTCCGAATATCCAACATCTCGACAGACTTCGCAAGTCATGTGGGAATCCATGGCTTTGAGTGTCTCTTGGGCACTCATCTTCTCATAATGTTCTACTCGCTTCACGAGCAAATCCATCTTAGATGCAAGCATGTCAACTTCTTTAATTGAATCCATACCTCGTTTACGGGTTGGAGTCGATCATTGCTCCATCCTTGGCGGGAAACCATCTTCTCGATCTGTGTCTTAGCATCTGCAACACTTAGCGAAAAGAATGCTCCACCAGCAGCAGTATCTAAATGGCTCATAT
Organism: Miscanthus lutarioriparius; assembly: GCA_904845875.1. Classification (NCBI taxonomy): domain Eukaryota; kingdom Viridiplantae; phylum Streptophyta; class Magnoliopsida; order Poales; family Poaceae; genus Miscanthus; species Miscanthus lutarioriparius. The sequence continues at coordinate 31,281,601 of CAJGYO010000005.1, forward strand.
CTAACGAAACTAACCCATGGTAGAAGTTCTGGATCAAAAGTCAGTCTTCCATGCCATGGTGTGGACATACAGACATACTCTTGCATTCGTTCCCAAGTCTCAGGAATCGACTCTTCTGCTAGTTGTTGAAAACCAGAGAACTTATTGTGAAGAGCATTAGTCTTTTCCATAGGAAAGAACTTGACTAGAAAGCATTGGAACACTTGTTCCAAGTATCTACCGCGTTGCGGTTAAAGTAAAACCATTACTTAGCCTTTCCTAATAAAGAGAAGGAGAAAAGACGAAGACATATAGCCTCCTGGCTTAAGCTCAAAGTTAACGTCCCATTAATAACATTGGCCCATAAGCGCCCCAGCTCCCAACCAGATGCCCATCGCGAAGTCTCCCCTACAGTCATCTTCAACCTCCGCGCGAACATGTTTCAGTGAACATGTTTCAAGCATAAAAGTGTACTCCATGAGATTTGCTAGGTTAATCATTCAGGAGATCTGCAAAAGAGGACATAAAAGTGTACTCCAAACTTCAGTGAACATGTTTCAGATCGTGAGAAGGGAATGAGTATGTTCTCATATAACACGTTTCAGATCGCCGCAGTTGTGTGCTCCAAAGTCCAAACGTGTCTAAGCATCGTGCAGAAGAGCGAGGTACATTTGATCTTTCAGACATTCTCTTTGAAGAAGCCAGGCAAGCCACCGTCTTCCTGGATACGGAACGTCTTGTCCTTGATGACCGCGACGCCGTCCTTCTCTGAAACACATTAAACCGAAACGTTCTCTCAAACTCATTCGGAACTTCGGACGTAACAAAATCCCATGAGGCATAATAATGCTGATCTAGATTAACCAGGTGCACTCACTTGACAGTTGATGGGCGTGCTCCGGTGCTAGCCGCGCCGCGAAGCCGATGCTGCTGTAGTGGTAGAGCAGCGCGGCCTTCGCCTCTGCCGTGCTGCAACAAAGCAAAGGATGGGTCAGTGCTGGTGAGGTCCCCGGACGTACTGTCATAGCTAGTGCAGGCATGGACGTGGTCACAGCGACCTGGCGACGACGGAAGCGAGCAGGCGGAGGTCGTAGTCCACGGAATCAACGTAGTCGGCGCGGCTGACGAAGACAATGTAGACGCCGGGGCCGTGCCCGTCGGGGCCGGATGGAGCCAAAGCCGAGGACGACATGGCGGCCGGCGAGAAGAAGATGAGCAGTAGCAGTGGTAGCACAGCTGTGAGAGCGAGCTTCATGGCTGAACTGGGACTGCAACGCCAGGCCTAAAAGCGTGTAGAGTAGCTTTGTGTTGTAGACGCAGATGCTTCACCTGCTGCTTAACGAGGGCACTTCCTTTGCACTTATATTTTGGGTTGATACTCGGTTACAAATCACAAAATTATTTCGTCTAGTTCAAAACATTCAAAACTGCTTGCTTGCGCACAAATTTATTTCGTCTAGTCCATAACATTCATAACTGCTTCCTTGCGCTTATATTGAATTGGTACTCGGTTACAAATCGCAACATTATTTCAACTGGTTCATAGCATCCATAAATGCAAGTGTTGGAACTAGTAGTTAAAACCTAATCTCACAAAACTACATGTAACTACCCAATCCCACAAAACTACATGTAACTACCTGTATTCCTCACAAAAACACAGGAACATGCTGATGACACCGTTACCAGATTTGTTAAAATAAATCGGCAAATTTCTTTTCGCAAAGATAAGTCAAAATTCTCATAAGTTCAAATTGAAGACACCAGCGACAGCAGATTTGTTGGCTAGTCTTCCATTCATTGATCAATACATGTAGAGTTATACAAGATTGCAGCCAATAAATAATACACCAGCACCAGCTAGTTTGTCTCAACATCCAACGATGCAAACTAAACAGTGGTCAGATATTATGTTAATAAGGTCCGCACAAGACAATAATTGTTAATGTTCAATTGCAGAGTTTGCGTCACGCATTATCTGTCTTGCACCAAAAGAAGAGCTTCTGGACGAACATCTTGCATGACCGCGTGGCTCCCACACGGAGGCAGGACATAGCAACATGAGCCCGTGACTCTCCCCTTTCATGAACTACTAAAAATATGAGCTCAACAGCTGCAAGTATCAGTGTCTCTTTTAAGGATTGCGATTTGTCTGAGTGGGGAACAAAGCGGTTGACTTCTGTGCACGCATGGGTACTATAGCTGCTGATTTGTTGAGTTGAGACTTGAGACCTATAGACTACAGTAACAAAAACGACCTGCAAGCCTGCAGCCCACTTCAACAAACTTTTCTAGGTTGATCGGCTGAGTAGCACGAACATTAGCGATGGCAATATATACACTGGTATGTACAGCTTCAGTGCAGGAGTCAGAAGGATCACAACTCAAAACCACCATTCAGTTGAACAGATAAGGATGGCCTTCCAATGTTATTAAGAGGTGTTTCCAAGGTGATTACCACTCCAGAACTGCCCACTTGACCATTCCACTTTGATCGTCCAATCTGCCATGTAGAGATTATATTACATCCAAACTATAATCCTAGAAAGAACCAATCAGAAATGTTAACTAGAACTTACAGAGAGAGCAGTATAAGCTGATGGATGCCGTGAGCAAGAGAGGCCACACATCAGATTCAATTCCTCTTTCAATGAATGGACAACCTCTGCACGTACCCCAGGATCACTTCCTCCAAACGTAGGGCACACACTGCCAATAGAGCACCGAGAACAAGGGTGTTACAACAAAGAGAACAAGGATTCAAAGAAACCAACAACAAAGAACAAGACTATTCATGAACTACATCTGCCAACAGTTCCCTAGCACTAGTGGCCCCGTTCGGCTTACCCCATATTCGGCTTGTTCGACTTCTTTTTTCAGCCAGAACAATGTTTTTCTCTCATAACAATTCAGCCAGAACAATGTTTTTCAGCTAGTTTCAGCCAAAATTCTGCCAGCCGAACGGGAGTATTTATCAAGCATTGCGATTTTAAATTCTAACGCAATGAAGCACAGCTTTTAGCACAACATGAACAAGGATAGCAAGAAGAAGTAATCATTTCAAGCCAAGTTACTAAAAAGAAATCTGTTTATAGGTCCCTATATATATACTATAGATAACTATTTTGTAATCCAATAATACTTGTCATGTAATTTGATGTTTCTGTAATCCAAACACCTCTTTACTGGATGGATAGTACTGATATCAAAACCTAAATATCTACCTAACATAAATGTTGCAGTGTCGTCCATATGTTTTCAGAAAACTACCTGACTTGTATGCTGGGTCTCACCATAAGACCAGATCTTTTCCATGCCAAGGGTTGAGTAACTCCTAATGAAACAGACTTGTCGGGCCATTGAAACATAGGAGTGAACCTTGTGCCACGCTTATTCTTCAAAGAAAAGAGGGAACAAGTGTCATTGAACTCATATACTATTGGAACATGGTAAACATCATAAAAATTGATGACAAGACATAATATATAGCAATTACTGGTCACACATTTAATACATATCACCATTCTTTAATGCCTCACTATGTACTAGCACAATTTGTTAAGAAATACCAGGGCCTGCAACCTGCCAGGCCAATATAATGTTGATAGAGACTTACTTAAAGAGCATGTAAACAAAATTTGACACCACAGCTGATTAATATAGGGAACATAAACTGAAAATACTAACCTTGCAAGAAAAGCTCACTCTTGTTTCTCCAGGATATTTTCCATGAGCTTGAAGCAACCCACCAAATAATGGAAGAAAACCACTGGCTGATATGCCCTCACCAGCAACATATGTTAGTTGCCCATTAGGGAATTGCAGATCCATAAACGACTGCAATAAAGGTAGTATTATTAATACTCAGCTTCATATGCACGAGGAAAATGCAAGGACTACCAAGCAAATTTAACTGGAATCACTGGAACTATGCTTGTTGATATTTTTGAAAGCATTGCTGCGGCATTATAAATGAACACAATTTTCAGAAAACAGGTGGCTACCGCACTCATTGCCAAATACAGAAAAGAAGCTGATACGCTAATTAATTTTTAGTATTATTCTGATCGATAGTACGTTAGGCTCAAAGCCAAATGAATGTGCTTATCTCTCAGACTACCTGGGAAAAGGTAACCTTATAATTGAGGAACCATGACAAAATGTATCCTTTAATAATGGCATATAACTACAGTACAACGCAATACAAAGAAAAGCTCTCCTGAAAGATCATTGAGTCAGTTATTTTAATCTTAATTCTTAATAGATCTCACATCATTGAAGAGGATGACGAATGATACTTACACAAGCTATTGGATTGAGACACATCATTGACATCATCAACCATCTCCTATGTTTTGACCATATAGCTGGACAGAGGGAATGGACTCCATTCTGTAATGAAATATCAAGTTTATAGTAATGTAAAAGGACAAAATATTAGAAAGACATAGATGCATATTTATGCATCATAGAAGCTAGTTAAGTGATTGTAGACTGCGGTTTGTAGGTTAAGTTTAAGACAATGCCATAGCTATTTGATTAGCTTTGGGGTATGAGTGTGGTGATTATTTTGGAAAAAAAGGGTGACTTTCAAGCCTTTAAAAACAGGCACTTTATTTTAACTATGAAGTAAGAAGATAATATCTGAAGTATATGATGTCAGAGAAACGCAATAGAAAAAATGACCAACAGTCCCACATAAGCTCATATATAGCAAACCTACCAGTAACATCTTTGTATATCATATGCATTGCAATAGACTAGCAAATAATAACCTAGATAGATTTGCAAATCAAGGTAGACCTGGCCTATAGTTTAATCTTCAATAAATAATAAAGACCATAACATTGCCCATATAAAGGAGAGCTATATTTAATGGTAGTAAAATAACAAAATAAAGTACCAAACACAAGTGTAAACCAAACTAGTTGATCAATCGTTACAAGTGGTTTGATGAACCATTACAAAAGTGTTTGGTTGCCTGTTGGCTGAACCCTGCGTGTTCAGTTCAATCTGGTAGGTCGTTATCGTGGTGGAGTATAACACTATGGATCATAAAACTTTTGTAATTTAGTTGCTTTTGGGTAATGAAATTCAGGGTTCGCCTGTGGTGTTAAAAAAAGAAGAAGAGGTTTGTCAAAGTTCAAGCTTATAACAAAATAGAAAGGTTGAGTACCTTGCGATCATAACCATACCAAAGCAGGTGTTGCTTTGATAGATGAACAGGCAAGAGAAGCGTAGAGTCTCGAACAAATAGTAGAGGGCCCAACTGAATAAGGTACAGGGGCGAAGTATCATTTCCAGAAGTTGATCCACCACGCGATGCCTCTAGCCTCCAGAGGTCTCCACGTGCAACAACAGAACTCTCAATGTCTTGAGTCCTGGTATTGTATGTTGCCGACATATTTACAGTACCCTATATAATCATCAAGCGAGAAGATAAGTACTATGTTGCAACATGCCAATGTAACATGAAAAGAGATTAGAATTCCACAAGTCCATAAAAAAATATTTGGTTGATTCAAAATGTTAGGTTAGTTTTAACCTAAGTACTTTTTGTACAACTTTTGATATAACATCCATGTGTGTACCACCGGTACAAGTGCAATTTGCCTCTGATGTCTAGGTTATACCTTGTCCGTGAGTTGAATTCAGGATTGCATGCAATAATCTTAGTTTTTTCTTGACACAAAAAGATCATGGCTTAAATCTGTGGATTAAAATGGCAGATCCTTCCAGTGGCTATATGATTAACTGTGAGGAAGAGGATCGCAATAAATCAGATGGCAGATACATGTAACCCAGTTGCTAGACCGGACACCCTCAATTCTAAGTGCGATCGTGTGTAATATGAGATGCAAACTTTACGACATGCCAAAATCCATAAAACAGCAAGCACGAGTTAGATCGTACGTTGGCCTTCTTGAAGTTCCCAAGAGTACCAATATCACAGCCGAAACCCTCGTCGTCCTCGTCCAAATCGTCTCCGTTAACATGACCGCTGACGCTCGATGTGGCAGCGCTCCCAGTCGCCGCAGCGGCGGCGGCCGCCGCCGCCTCGAGGGGGCACCTATCCACAGCAGCCCTTTCGACGGAGAGCCCTACCGCCCCCTCGCCCACCGAAGCCGCGGGGGGCAGGGGCGCCTGAGGCGGCGGCGGCGGCAGCTTGCGCCGGCGGATCTGGCCGTTCCGGAACGGCAACGGCACGGGCAGATGGCGCACGGCGTGCTGCACGGCCCCGCCTACGGACGCCCCGAGCTCGGCGCCGGCCTGGCCCAGCCTGCCGCCGATGTCGATGACCGAGGAGACGGCGGCGGCGGGGAAGGGGAAGGGGAAGTCCTTCCCCGGGACGCCGCGGGCGGCGGCGCCGAAGGGGACGACGGGGAGGTCGATGTCGAAGGGCATCCGCTTGTGCGGCGCGGGGGGCCACGGGAACTGCGGCGGCGCCTGGAGCAGGCCCGTGAAGCCCTGCGCGAGGCGGTCCGCGAGGTCCTGGCCGTGCCGCTGCACGCCCTCCCACGCCTCGAAGGAGATCTCCATGCGCGTCGCGTCACCACGGCGTCGCTAGAGTTCGAGCAAATCGGGAATTCGAAGCGAATCGGAGCTGGCGAGAAGAGGCGAGGAATCGGCGATGGGGAAAGGAGGATGGCAGCCGGTAGGTGTGATGTGTGATGACGATGATGATAAAATTAGTGGGCGGGGATGGTCGCGCCGGGTGAGGTCCGGGAGGGATCAGGGACGGGGAGGAGGATAAAGAAGGCCTTGACCGTGTCGACGTGGATGAAGAAGATCGCCCGCACCGCTTCCGCCGCGTGGCCTGACCCGGCTGGGCCCGCGCCGCTTCGGCTCCCCGCCCGGAGTGGATAAGAACGGAACGCGTGCCCAGACTCCGCCTGCGCGACAACCACGGCCCTCTCTGCTCAGCTCGCGCCCGTGGTGTGCCGGGGTGAGAGGTGAGAACGGTGGCCACGCGCCCGTGCCTATCCGTCCGGTTGCTCTCGCGCGTACCCCTGTCTGGCCGCTTTTTCCTGCTGGTTTGTCTGTTTCCTCTCGGGCGCACGCGTGTTTTCTCCAAATGTTTATGCCTCCGTTGCCTTGCCGATGCGACGAGCGACGACTCAAGTAAAATGGCAGTGCCGCAGTGGCGAGCGCAGTTTGGCAACCCCAGCAGGGCCATTCCGGTGCTTCATCAAACAAGTTGCACATTGCATGATGCTCCTTCTGAGTGTGTGGTGTGTGCTCTCACAGCTCCCGTTTTCTTTCGTTGTCGCTTCCTTTTCCCACTTGCTGCGTTGTCCGGTTGTGTGACCAACGGCAAGCCTTGCAAGAGCATATTCGTGCATGTTAACCAAAACAGCGCGATCGTGGACTGAAAAAAGCATTGATCATGCACCATGCACGGGTATGGAAGTTAATCTGCAAGTGGGAAACCGGTCGACGCGGCACGGGGCAAATCTCAACTTGCGTTGGTGCGTTGCGAGCGGCTTATTTTGTGTTGGCGTGGAAATTCAGCTCAGGGCAGGCGACAGGCGCAGCCGCCAGCCGTGCGATCGAAGCTAAACCATCCGGATGAAGCTTTGTTACAAAACGATATGGCTACTTTCCAAAAAAAAAAAGAGAAACCCAGTTTTATCTGCACTAGTGCAGCTGTTAGCCTGTTACGGTGTTACCCCTGGAATGGAAAGAAAGGTCGACAAGGCTTGACCTAAACTTTGATGGACGCCGACAGGTTTTTGGTGGCTACTGGCTTGTTGTAGAGCCAAATGACGAACTTGCTGATCGAATTCGAACCCCGTCTCCTAACGCATAAACAAATGTTCGATAACACAATGGCACTAAAAATATTTCGTCAGTGGTCAGTGGACGACGGAATTGAAGATTGACGGGATGGGAACGCAACCAAGCAGGAGTATAATATTATTATAAAAATACAAATCCCCTAATCTTCCTCTAATCCTCTCGCTGCCACACAGGACACACTAAGCAACAGCGCGTTTCAATTCTTCGGCCCTACTGCGTTAGGAGAAGAAAGTGACATGTTGAGAAAAGTATGCGTGTCGACGCCTACTGACGATAATTGAAGAGCACAATATTCAGCAGATGTACGCGGGTCTAACGGCGCGTCCACGTACAAGACATAGAAATGCTCCAGTCAGCTACAGTGCGTATGTAAAATATTGCCCGAAATCTGGAAAGAACACGGATTGATATTTGAAGCGGCCACTAGCTGTCTTGTTAGTCGTTACTCGTTAGGACTATTGGAGACGTTGTTCCATGCTTCCGTGCCATGCAAATTCTGAAGAAAAAAAAAAAGAATGAAAGAAAATACGTATCGCTGTTTTTTATGTTATATCAGGCGGCACCTGCAGAATCACGCCACCAAGTGGCGCCACTTGTGAGATTCATATACTTCAAGAAAAAGCAGTGAAAATACGAGAAGAAAACGACGCTTGGCCATGGAGGTGTTGTAACTTGTAAGCAGTCTGCTAGCACCGCAAAATCAAGCAAAATAAGCATTCTACCCGTCCGGCCTTTCTCCATGATCGGCCATGGGGTCGAGAAAAAACCAGGAGAGCTAAAGAAATACCCGTCCACAATTAACACGCGATGACAGGACTGACTGCAGCCGGCAAGGATATTCATGTGCATCTGCTCATGACAGCAAGAAATTTTCCAACGCGCGCGCGCGCGAACAGTGGAAAGATGCTCTCGCTATACGCGTATAAGCTGCTAACAGTCGAAAGATGCTCTCGCTTTCACGATCCTTCTCGTTCTGGATAACATATAAAGTCGGGTTGCGAATTCAGTGAATTTAATCGTGATCAGCTCAGTGTGGACAAAATGTCTTCCGTGAATCATTCTGTCAGCATCGCCAGGGGAGCCGAACATGATCCAGCCACCAGCCAGCCGGACGACACTGGACCAGAACGCGTCGCGGTCACTTCGAACCAGAGCGTACCAGAACTAAGGAGAAGCGACCGAGCCCGGCGCGCCAATGTGCGATTCGGTGGACACGAGTGGGCGTGAATCCTAGGCTAGACACAGCTGCGCCTGTGTGATTCACGCCGAGGCTAAGGCCTTGTATAAATACCGAGAGAGAGAGAGGGAAGGGGGGAGAAAACACAATCAGAACCGAATCAATACTAAGCTTCCTCCTCTAGCTAGCTTGCGTGTTTTCCCCTTCCTGCTTCATTTCTTCTTCCCCAATCCTTTCCCAATTCTACCCGAATCCTTCCCCTCCGATCTCTGATGCTAACATTTGGTACTCAGAGCCAATTCCGTTGATCGCAATTTCTTCCCTCCCTTTCGGTTCACAAACGGCCTCGGTTGGATTTCTCGCGGCGATGAACAGCGACTGCTGAGCGACGCCTCAGAGCCCGAAATTTCCCAGGCCCCGTGAGCGAATCGGAGCAAATCGCGATCTGGATCTCTCACCCTCACCACTCCCACCCAAGCCGTCGATCACCCGCTACTACACCCACAAACCCAAACACCCCGACACCATGAATCCAGACACGCAGCTCCTGCTGGCGGAGATCCAGAAGCTGTCTGTCGACCAAGCTACCATCCAGAAGCAACTCTCTGACCAGAAGGACCTCCTCTAACGGTGATTCATCGAAGCTGATGAAGCCCTGTGAAAGCATCTAGGCCCCTAGTTGAGTTTCGGTGATTAATGACAATACGTGATTACTGTGACTAACGTGTGTTTTGCAGAGGCAATTAAGTTAGGTCACGGTAATGGAGATCGATTGGGCAATCATTGTGGTCATGCCCCTACGATGGAAGTCATTTCGGTTTTCAAATGATGGACGACAAGGTTAAGGATGGACTAGTTCTAAGTGTCGTTTGGAGTTGAAGAGACACTTAGAGTAGTTTATGATTTTGTTTTTCCTTTGGCCGTACTATTAAGGGGGTATGGACGGGTAGCTTGACCTAGGTGAGTCTAGTGGGTTAGGTGTGGTGCACACTTGCTAAAACTAGCACTAGGTAGCTCTAAAATAGCCCTTAGATCCAATGGAGCAAACTTCATTCACATATGATCGAGAGTTGGAAGTGAATGGAGGGTCAAATACTGACCGGACGTTGGCTCCGGTGTGACCAGATGCTGGCTCAGAGTCCGGTCAGTTCATTTGACCAATGTGATGTCGTCTGGTGCGACCGGACGTTGAGAGATGAAGTGATCGGACGCTGAGGGCCAGCGTCCGGTCGACTCCAGTAAGGTTCCAGAGAGGGAAAATCACGACCGGACGCGTCCGGTCACACTTTAAACACTGGAGTTCGGGGTGAACTGACCGGTGCGTCCGGTCAACATGACCGAAGCGTCCGGTCACCTCGCAGAGGCACATAACGGTTTGTTTTTTAGCCGGTGTTATAAATACCACCTCCATTCGTGTGTGGGGGTACTTTTGCTCATTCCAACAGCTGAGAAACACCTTAGAGAGTGCCAAGAAGAGCAAGGTCCTAGTGAGGTGATTGAGATTTGAGAATCCCAAAGAGAGCCCTCATTAGTGAGATCAAGAGTAGCAAAGTGTGCATCCACCCTTCTCATTAGGCTTGTCGTGGTCAAGTGAGAGTTCATGCTTGTTACTCTTGGTGATCGCCATCACCTAGACGGCTTGGTGGTGATTGGGAGCTTGGTGATCATCCGGAGAGCTTGTGGATGACCCAACTCAAGTTGTGAGCGGTTGTGGGTGATTCACCATGACGGAGAGTCAAAGAATCAACCCGTAGAGAGCACTTGATCATTGCGTGGATCAAGGGGGAGCTACACCCTTGCGTGGGTGCTCCAACGAGGACTAGTGGGGAGTGGCGACTCTCCGATACCTCAGTAAAACATCGCCGCGTTCCCCCTTCTCTCTTTACTTTGAGCATTTACTTTGAGCAATTATTGTCATTTACATTCCTAAAATTGCCATGCTAGAGTAGGATTAAAACTTAGGATGCTAAACTTTTGTGCGTTAGATCATTAGAAATATTTTCTAGGCACAAGAGGTTAATTGGGCTAACCGTAGAGTTTAATTATTGTAAAGAAATTTAGAATTAGCCCAATTCACCCCCCTCTTGGGCATCTTGATCCTTTCAATTGATATCAGAGCCTCGTGCTCACGTATTTAGACTTAACCGCCTAGAGAAAAATGTCTCACGAGGATGGACCTCCTCCTATTTTTGAGGGGGATGATTTTTCATATTGAAAAATCCGCATGGAGGCATATCTAGAAGCTCTAGATATTGGAATACTTAGAGCCGCCTCACAAGGTTTCTCAAAACCTCGGGATGCCGCACACCCACAAGGCGATGAGTTGAATTACGAAAAATGGAATGCAAATGCTAGAAACACCATATTTAGAGGCCTTTATAAAGATGTGTTCAACCGGGTGAGAAACCATAAAAACGCCCATGCACTATGGTCGGACATTTGTGCGCTCCATGAGGGAACAAAGAGTGAGCGTGAGGAACGCTATCATCTTGTCATGAAAAGCTTAACTCTTTTGAAATGCTTCCTAAAGAATGTGTTAATGAAATGTATTCACGTTTGAATGTTCTTGTATAGAAAGTCAATGGGCTTGGACTAACTCAAATGCAACCATCCGATGTTGTAAGAAAGATTTTGAGTGTCCTCCCCATTGACAAATATGGGCACATTGTGACCGTGCTTCATCAAGGTGATCTTTTTACCGCTACACCAACACAAATCTTGGAAAAGATCAATGCTCATGAGATTTACATGCACATCACACCTCAAGATGGCTCATCCTCTAACAAGAAGAAAGAAAAGGACTTAGCATTCAAAGCTAGTCAAGAGAAGGGCAAAGCAAGGCTTGAGTATTAGAGCTCAAGTGATGATGAAGTTGATGATACAAGCCTTGCTCTCATAGTGAGAAAAACCACCAAGATGCTAAAGAAGCTCAACAAGAGTGAAATCAAGTTTGATGGCAAGAAGAAGAAGTTCTTCACTAGCTCTAGAAGGAAGCCAATCTCCGAGATGGATTGCTACAATTGTGGAGAACTTGGTCATCTAGCTCACCAATGCACAAAGCCCAAGAAATACAAGTTCAAGAACAAAAACAAGGGCAAGAAAGATGACTCAAGTGATGAAGATGAAAAGAAGAAAGACAAGCCATACAAGAAGAGAGATGGCAAGAAGAAGGACTTCCACAAGAAGAAGAAGAGTGGAAAGACATACATCGTCGGTGATTGGCTCACGGACATTGATTCATCTAGTGGTTCAGCCGATGATGATAGTGACAACAAGAAGGTGGCCGCCATTGTTATTGACTCTTCATCATCTTCACCGTCACCATCGTCATCATCCTCTACACACCTATGCCTTATGGCCAAGGGTGAACGCAAGATATCAAATGATGATGAGAGTAGTGGTGATGAGCATGCTAGTAATGATGATAGCGATAGTGATGATGATGAATATGAATTACCTTCTTATGATGATCTTGTTAAATTGCTAAATAAATACTCCAAGATCATTATAAAGACTAGAGCTAAGAATGACAAGCTAGAAGCTAAAAATGATTCTCTTTTAGCTAAATGTGATATGGCCAAAAAGGCTAGTGTTGAGCTTAGAGAAACAAATAAAGCTATGTCATCCAAACTCAAGGAGCTCAAATCTTCTAAGAAAGAGCTTAAAGATAAACATGATAAACTTGAGAGGATGCATAAAGAGCTCATCACTAGCCATAATATGCTAAAAGATGAATATACTACTCTTAAGATTAATCATGATAACCTTATTATTGCTTAAGAATATTTATCCAATGAGCCGCATGATGCTACTAACAATGTTGTTAAGATTGATATAGCCGCATCATGTGATGATTTGATCATTGAGAGCATTGAGCAAAGTTCTAGTAGCAAGGACAAACAAGTGGTTGAGGCCGATGATTATGATGAGTTCGTCAAGCTCAAGAATGACAATGAAAAGCTCAAGAAAGATCTTGAAGAGATCAAAAGCCACAACACTATTGTGCTAGAAACTCTTGATCATAATGGTGAGTTGATGCTTGAGAATAAGAAGCTCAAAGAAGAAAACAAGAAGCTCAAGGAAGAGAAAAACAATGATGCTCTTAAGGAAGAGAACAAGAAGCTTAAGTTGGAGAAAGAGCATCTCAAGATTGGATTGAGCAAGTTCATTAAAGACAAGTATCTTCAATGTGAGCTACTAATGAACACCGTCTAAAGATGGATAGAAGTGGCATTGGGTACATGGCAAGGGGGAGCTACACCCTTGCACGGGTGCTCCAACGAGAACTAGTGGGGAGTGACGACTCTCCGATACCTCGGCAAAACATCGTCGCGTTTCTCCTTCTCTCTTTACTTTGAGCAATTCAATTCTTGTCATTTACAATCCTAGAATTGCCATGCTAGAGTAGGATTGGAACTTAGGGTGCTAAACTTTTATGCGTTAGATCATTAGAAACACTTTCTAGGCACAAGGGGTTAATTGGGTTAACCATAGAGTTTAATTATTGCAAAGAAATTTAGAATTAGCCCAATTCACCCCCCTCCCCTCTTGGGCATCTTGATCCTTTCACCCTGGACAAGTGCTTCCAGGAGGTGGACGCTACGGTCGAGCAGTGGATCATCGACTCTGAGCTTCGTCAGGACGCATGCCTCATCAACATCGAGAAGGCTGCCTCCGACCTCACCTCCTGGCGCCAAGAGCACGAAGGCATCGTCGACGACCTCTGTCTTCGCATCGGCAAGCTCGACGAGTACTGGAACCAGTCGGTGATCAAGTCCACCGCCGCTCACATCGAGACGGCCATCTTCATCGAGCCACCGGTCAAGTCAGAGCAGCACGTCGCATCTGCATCTGCTGGCTACAAGGCTGCTCGGCCCAACGGGCACGGCGTCGATCCTCACCACCGAGAGAATGAGTTTGGGGCTGTCACGACCTATACTCATTCCCCGGTCATGGGTATGGGCAACTCCCTTGCAAATCTGAAAGGTTCTAATATGGCTAGAGGGGGGTGAATAGCCTATTTAAAAATCTACAAATCAATTAGAGCAATTTGATTAGTATGATAAATAACGAAAATCAAACTTGCTCTAGCTCTACAAGGGTTGCAAGCCACCTATCCAATAATTCTAGTTACTATAATTACTAGGCACACAATTTACTAAGTCACTACTCACTAAGAGCTCTCACACTTGCTATACTAAAGAGCTCCACTAGATGAACTTAAGCTACAAAGCAAGCTCTCAATTCTAGCTACACTAAAGAGCTTACTACAACTAGTTTGTGGGTATGTAAATAAGTATGTAAGGTGATTATACTGCCGCGTAGAGGAGTGAATCAATCACAAGATGAATAATAACTCAATCACCGGGAGAATACCAAAGGGCAAGAGACAACTAATTTTCTCCCGAGGTTCAGGTGCTTGCCAACACGCTACGTCCCCGTTGTGTCGACCAACACTTGGTGGTTCGGTGGCTAAGAGGTGTTGCACGAACCTCGTCCACACAATTGGACACCGCAAGAACCTACCCACAAGTGAGGTAACTCAATGACACGAGTAATCCACTAGGGTTACCTTTCGACGCGCCACCGTGGAAGGTACAAGTCTCCTCACAATCACCGGGAGATGGCCACGAACAATCACCAACTCGTGCCAATCCTCCTCCATTGCACCAAGCCGTCTAGGTGGTGGCAACCACCAAGAGCAACAAGTGAATCCCACAGCGAAACACGAACACCAAGTGCCTCTAGATGCAATCACTCAAGCAATGCACTTGGATTCTCTCCCAATCTCACAAAGATGATGAATCAATGATGGAGATGAGTAGGAGGGCTTTGACTAAGCTCACAAGGTTGCTATGTCAATGCAAATAGCCAAGAGAGTGAGCTTGAGCCGGCTATGGGGCTTAAATAGAGAGCCCCCACGAATAGAGCAGTTGGCTCTCTGTTCTCTGAAAAGTCGGGGCGACCGGACGCACCGGTCAGATCAACCGGATGCATGACCCCAGCGTCCGGTCGCGCGATGCACGCCACGTGGCCCCTGCTTCAAATA
This sequence comes from Miscanthus lutarioriparius, assembly GCA_904845875.1. Taxonomy (NCBI): domain Eukaryota; kingdom Viridiplantae; phylum Streptophyta; class Magnoliopsida; order Poales; family Poaceae; genus Miscanthus; species Miscanthus lutarioriparius. The sequence continues at coordinate 31,296,606 of CAJGYO010000005.1, forward strand.
CTATCGCCCGATCTCAATGGTCAACAGTGCACTTAAGTTGTGACCGGACGCAGGACCCCAGCGTTCAGTCGTTTCCAGTAAGGTTCCAGTCACGACCGGACGCGTTCGGTCACCACCGACCAGACTCACCCAGTGTCCGATCACTCACTGTCTCCTCTGTGCGCCATCACAGCAACATGACTGGACGCTGAACAGTGTCCAGCCTGCTTCCGGACAAGAGACCGAGAGTACCATCTTCTTTTATAATTGACCGGACGCTGCTCCCCAGCGTCCGGTCACCACGTGACCAGCGTCTAGTGCACTTTGTGAAACCCTTTCTTTTTCTGTACAGGGCGCCGGTTGCGCCGTTGGTCTGTCCGCACTCTACGGGCGGACACTCCACCGGTGAAGTTTCAAACCCTTGCTCTCAAGTGCTAAACACAATGCATATCACCTTTGTGCACGTGTGTTAGCATATTTTCATAAGCATTTTTAAGGGTGTTAGCTTTCCACTAGATCCTAAATGCATATGCAATGAGTTAGAGCATCTAGTGGCACTTTGATAACCACATTTTGATACGAGTTTCACTCATCTTAATAGTACGGTTATCGATCCTAAATGTGATCACACTCTCTAAGTGTCTTGATCACTAAACCGAAAAGCTCCTATCAATTTTACCTTTGCCTTGAGCTTTTTATTTTTCTCTCCCTTCTTTTCCAAGTCCAAGCACTTAATCATCACCATGGCATCACCATTATCATGTCATAATCTTCATTAGCTTCACTACTTGGAGTAGTGCTACCTATCTCATAATCACTTTGATAAACTAGGTTAACACTTAGGGTTTCATCAATTCACCAAAACCAAACTAGAGCTTTCAAAATCCCCCTAAGATTCATGGCACTGCATATGACTTAGTGTTATCCCGTAACCGCCCACCTGAGCACCACCATAACCCCACTGGCAAGCTCCCAAAAATGACCTTCCCAACCTTTGATGGCACCGATCTTAAACTCTGGATTACATGCGCTGAGGATTACTTTGAGATGTACTCGGTTGATCCTTCTGTTTTGATCCAATGCTCTTGCATGCAGTTCCTTGGCCCTACAAAGCGTTGGATTCAGTCTGTGACTGAATAGCTAAAGACCATGAAATGGTTTGAATTCTGTCAAGCCTTGCATACCCGCTTTGATTGCGATCAGCATGAGTTTCTCCTTCTCAAAATGAACCACATCCACCAAATATCTTCTGTCCAAGATTATGTTGATCGTTTCTCTGAGCTAGTTGACCACCTCAAAGCCTATGATGCCAATACCAGTGCTCTGCATTACATCACTCGTTTCCTAGATGGCTTACATTCTAAAATTTGTGCTGTCATTCTTGTTCAGCGCCCGATTCTCTGGATACTGCGTATACTTTGGTGTTGTTGCAGGAAGAGGCTGTGGAGTCATCAAGGAAACATGACCTCAAGCCGTGGAATCAGAAGGCTAGCTATCCCCTTCCTCCCCGACAAGATCGTGTGCAAGCTGGGAAGGCGAACAAGTCCGCTCTGAATCAAAAACTGCTGGACAAGAAGTTGGCTGATCTCAAGGCTTACCAGCGTGCCTGAGGATTGCGTGATCACTGCAGAGAGAAGTGGAATCGTGACCACAAGTGTGTGCAGCAAGTGGGACTCCATGTATTGGATGAGCTCTACGCTCTTTTCTCTGACAACACTGTAGACACTCCGACACCAGATGGCGATGATGAGCCAGAGCCGGAAGAAACCTGTTGCTATCTATCCTCTGACATTGTAGCCCAATCTAGGGTAAAGACATTGCAATTCCAAGGCATGTTTTAGCATAGCGTTCTCCACAGGTCATTTGATCTCGCTTTGGACTCGAGTAGCTCCACATCATTCATCTATTGTCTTCGATGATATTCATTTATGTCTCAATTGACCATCTCGTCATTTTCTTTGCTAGCCAACCCAAATTATTGCAAAGTGCGAGATCCTTCACTAAAGGTGTGGCTCATCTAGCTAAAATTGAGGCGGTGGTATCTGGCCAACACAAAGTAGCTAATGGTGAGCTTATGCGTTGTTCTCGTTTTACGCATTTTCAATTGCCGACAACGTTGTTGATATGGAGTATTCGAAGTACATCCACCTCGATCGACCCTTAACTTTAGCGATGGCTATCCTCGTTTACTCATCATTTGAAGGTCTTGCCCATCACACACTATGACATAATCCTTGGCATGGATTGGTTCAACTTTTCAATCCAATGAAGGTGGATTGGTTACCCACTAGCCCTCAAGGATGAGATTGAATCTCAGGTTGAATCTAAGCTGCAACAGGGAATCATACAACCTAGCACTTCGCCATTCAACTCGCTTTTGTGTTCACTTTCTATGCACCAAGGGCTACGTAAGAAGGATAGCTCAACCGGAGATTTTGTGTGGATTATCGCTACCTCAATGCCCTCTGGATTTCCTACAAGACCGCATTCTCTATCCTAGTGTTTGAACAACCCTTTATGTCATGTCCTACTTGTCGCCAGCTATCACCGAGATATGGACCTTTTGCGTGAAGGTGAAGGACATAAGTGGATGACTTCTCCACTCATGTCGGCCATTATGAATTCAAGGTCGTCGCCTTTGGACTTTTTGGTGCGCTCGGCACTTTCCAAGGCGCCATGAACAGTACTCTGAAACCTTGCCTCCACCGGTGTGCTATTGTCTTCTTTGATGATATACTCATTTATAGCAAGTCATTTGAGGAGCATATTGACCATCTGATGATTGGATGAAGGAGTATTTTCTTTGCTAGCCAAAGATCGATGGCGCATCAAATTATCCAAGTGCAAGTTCGTACCATACGTCCAAACCGAGATCTCTTATTTGGGTCATGTCATGACCCATTCCAAAGGTGTGTGCTGACCAGATCTAGCTAAAATTGGCGGTGGTGTAGTCCAATAGGGTGCCAACACCGATCTGATCAAAGAGCTTCGTAGCTTTCAAGCATGAAGGCTTTGTAGGCTTCTACCACCGTTTCGTTCGCCATTTTGCAGTCATCTCAAAGCCACTGACAACGTTGTTGAAGAAACACTCTCTGTTAGTTTGGTCTTCTGAACATGAGACGGCATTCCAAACTCTGAAGAAGTGTTTGTAGTGCTTAGTGTTTTATTAGGCTCCCATGCTTAGGTTGATTAGACCATCGCTTATGCGCTTGCTCTAGGTGTTTGCCTAGTGTTTAAGTGAGGTTTGCATACCTCTTGCCACCCGTGCTTGTGAGCACAAGTGTTGTACATCGGAGGGCTGATTTCAAGTGCGCTGAAGTGAAAGGCGGCGGGAGCATCGGGTCTGTGGCTACATTGAGACCGATGCTTCTCACTATGGGTCCGGGAGGTGTTGTGCTCCTTCTTGGGGAGGGACATCCACTCGCTTTCCTTAGTCGGGGAAGCTCGGTAAAAAATGCGAGACGGAGTTTGCATATCTCTACCTTGCTCTTTAAGCCCCAATAACCAAGGTTTGTTGGCATAGTTTAGAGAGAAAGAGTACATGGCTATCCTCATTGTTGTCGATCATATTTGGCGCTCATACTTGCGTGGTTGGGATGGTGAGTTTATCATCATTTACCTAGATCACAAGAGTCTCACCCATTTGAGTGATGAAAAGAAATGCATTTTAATGCTAGAGCTAAGAATTGCTTGTTTGAATCATTTAGCATGGCAACAAAAAGTTTTCACTCAAAACAAGTAATGTCCTGTTGAGGGTTGCTATGAATGATGATGAGCTTGTTCGTGATCGCTCGATTATAAATCAATGAGCTCCATTCAATAGGATTATTAAAGCTAGCGGAATCGATAATCGTCTGAGTTCTACCACAAAAGATGCATCTATCTTCACAACGCCTTAGCCACCCGGCATTGGATTGGGCTAGTGGCATTTGAAATGTCACGGTGTCACCTCCGGTGCCCTCTCGGCTCGACGCCATCATCCATAATAGTTATAACTCGATGCTCAAGTGAAGAAGAAGATGAGGATGATGATGATGGCTCAAGTGGAATTATTGACTAAGTTATTAATGTTGATCGAAACTCAATGAACCTCACTTCTCTATGCACCAAGGGCTACTTCTGAGTACAAGGGACACATTTGGGTTTCCAAACAAGCCCACACCCAAGACAAAGAAGAAGGCGTGCAAAAACGATGTGATCCTCCAACATAAGATTATTGTGGCTTTCCATTCTTCAGTGAGGTGGGTGGCTCGGGATTTCCTACAACCTACCAAGAAGTCAAGAATCAAAGCCACTCTGTTGAACTATCTACTAAAATTGAGCAACTTGAGGCAGTGCAACAACAAGTCTAAAATCCTAAAAAGAAAAGTTCAGCTCTGGGTTTGTTAAAATGGAAATCATGTGCAAACATTGTGATGAGCTAACAAATGTCCTACTTGTCAAGGCATCTAAAAAGAAATGCATAATTAAAAAGCCCGATCACCGCGATTGTAGTATGCACCGGGTCTCCTCAAGAAGTAGACTTTTACTCGGTTCCCACTATGGCGTGGCAAAGCATTTCGATGGACTTTGTGGATGGACTTCCACCATCTGGGGGCAAGAATTGCATTCTGGTGATTGTGGATCGTTTTTCCAAGTATGCACACTTCATCCCAATGACTCACCCATTTATTGCTCTTACGAAAGGGACTGGAATTTGCCAAGACATTTATCACCAATGTGTACCGCCTCCATGGTGCGCCATTGTCCATTGATGTTATTTTAAATTGGTACATCTCCGAGACAAGGTGTTCATCGAGTCGGCTATGGCTAAGAGCTCTTCCGTTTCATATGGTAGGCTTGCTGCTCGGTGGCGTCACTCTCAAGATGTCTTCTATTTACCATCCCAAAGCAAATTGCGAGCAAAATATCATCTTTCAAGTGGTATTTTGACTCCAAAATCAATTGTGCATGAGTACTACATGTCTCCATGAAACGTTCTTGCGTTGCTTTGTATATGCTTTCTCCATGCATTATATATATTAAACTCCTGTCATATGCGCTAAGTCTATATAATCTCGATTGGATTTACACGGCGAATATTGGTACAACACTACATGGCATTCTAGGGGAGAATTTGAAGGAGCTATTCACCATTCTTTGTTCTCTATGGTCATCATCCTAAGCGCCGGGATCTCTAAAGACATGCTTTTGAGTAAAGTTTTAATTGATATCTATCAAGTAGTATCATATAACCTTGCCGGTCATCCCTCTCGATGATTGGATGAAGGAGAAGACCCATTCAATGAACACGCAAATTAGACATGAATTTGCAAGTGTTTGTTTTGTAGTCCAATAGGGTGCAAGACGTGACGCTCGGGCTTAGATGATCAACATCAAGCAAGACCTTAGAAGCACAAGAAAAGACAAGATGTCAAGCAAAGTCCAAGACAAATCCAAGCCTCGCAAGAGCGCCAATTCGAGGCGGCCGACCGATCGATCGACGCTGGGTGTACCTCAACCGGTGGTTGCAGACCGACCGGACGCCTGGCAAGTAAACCGACCGGACGCGAGAACGCGTCCAAGCATCCTTGCCTTGCGCGCTAATCAAAAGCTAGCATTCAAATTCCTCAACCTACTACTTTCCGCTTTCAGTCGCCATTTGAGTAGAGTGGAGCGAGAAACATATCAAGAGCGTTGATACACCAAACTCAAGCTTCTTAGTGATTAGGTGGATTCAGCTATCCACGCCCGTCTTCCATGTGTCCCACCCTCTTGTGAGCACAAGTGTTGTACATCGGAGGGCGGCAGATCGCGTTGTCTCACACATCTCACTCGGTGGATGATCTCCCCAACACTCTCGATGGGTTGCATCGGATTCCGTGGTGAAGGCCCGAGGCCCCACGGAGCCGACCGGGAGCTTGGCCCTTGCGAGGGATTCTCTTGCGAGGGGCTCCAACGAGACGGGGAAGCCACGCTTCTCGATACCTCGGTAAAAATATGACCACGGAGTTTGCATATCTCTACCGTGCCACGGTGCTCGCATTTGCAATGGTCAAATCTCCGGTGAGCGTTCACTAGCCACCGTAGGAAGACATTGAAAAAGAGGCCATAAGCTTTACTTAGGCGCCACGCGGTTTCACATTCGCCCGCTACTGCTTGGGGACAAGCGGGTCTTCGTCTTCCATGTGGCTCAAGACGGGATGTTAGCATCGCCGGTGGATGATCTCCCCAACACTCTCGGGGGAGGAACATGATCTGAGCACAGCCACCGCCAGCGGACAACGCCGACTCGTGAGAATGCATCGTTCGGTCGCACAGGAAACAGCAGCGGCGTACTAGAACTAAGGAGAAGCGACCGAGCCCGGTGCGCCAATGTGCGATTCGGTGGACACGAGTGGGCGTGAATCCTAGGCTAGACACAGCTACGCATGTGTGATTCACGCCGAGGCCAGTGCCTTGTGTAAATACCGAGAGAGAGACAGAGGGAAGGGGGGAGAAAACACAATCAGAACCGAATCAATACTAAGCTTCCTCCTCCAGCTATCTTGCGTGTTTTCCCCTTCATGCTTCCTTTCTTCTTCCCCGATCATTCCCCAATTCTACCCGAATCCTTCCCCTCGGATCTATGATGCTAACACATTCATACAGGGGAAACAAAGAATTGACCGTAGCCACACGACACGGTATTCAGATTTTTCGGATGTACCCACGTGTACGCCCGCGAAGTATCTGAAGTCAGGCTGATGCATGGTTTGCATGGTATAGCCACCTTCTCGGATATTACACTTACGCGTGCATTGACAGGTAATTGATTTAGATATATATTCAGGTTCAGATTCAGATGGTTTGTTGCTTGGTCAAATTTTCAATGGATCTGGATTTTGCCGGTACAAGGACGAACCAAACCTCTCGGCTTATTATATTATTATCCGCTGCGAGACGAAATCTGTACACTGATCTCTTAGCGCATCATTCCGGCTTTTGCAAGTTGCATGCAGCTGTGTTGCAACATGCAGATCTCTTCTGTCAAGAATCGGCTCCATGCGTGGAGATCTGAGGATATATGTGAGGAACATGGCGAAGAACATGTTAGTAGAGAATACAGGATAGCAGGTGGTGTGGCGCTGTGTCATTTGGAGAAAGAAAGTGATATGTGAAAATGAACTATGAACCGAAATTATCCTGTAGAATGAAATGGATCACGTTGTAGTATCTTTCAATTTGTGTTTGCACTTTGCAGACAACCATACCAGTACCAAAAGATCCAATTGACGTGATTTAGACCAGAGAGATATTGCATTGCTAGTGGGTTTTTTGTTTTTTTGACAGAGAGAACATTGCTAGTGCCTAGTGGCTATGTGAAAAGTTTTTTTTTTTTTGAGCAAAGGCTATGTGATATGTTTTTTTCTTTTTCGGAACAGGCTAGGTGATAAGTGATAACTGTTTGTTTGGACAGGTCCTGCGTATAAGACGGGCCAAGCCCATGCTTCCTGATGGGCCTTGAACTCCATGTTTTCGTTGGGCAGTCCGAGCTCATGCTGCCTGCTGCCGCGCTGCGCCAGCCGTCTCCCCTATGTTCGGCGGAGCAAGAGAAGTCTTCCAATGGGCCGGTTCCAACTGCAAACGCAAAACCACCGCCCACCCACAGGTGCCAGAATGACATGCTCTGCTCGCTCTGATTGGTGGAGTGACGCGGCCGGCCTCCAGCCCGCCGCATTGCTGATGTCGAATCAGACCCAGGGGCCATCCACCGAAACGAAACGATACGCCGCCACCGTGTCGCGCGCTCGCCTACGGGCTACGGGCACCGTTTGCCTAATTTCGTTCGCCGACCCAGGTGGCCATGCCGATTAGCACTTCTGCACTTGCATTTGGCGTGGCGGTCTGCGGTATTGCCGTGCCGGTCCCTTGGTATGTGATCAGTCCTTGGTTTGCTCGTCCCGTCTCCCACACAGATCACGGAACACAGGAAAATGTTTGTGTTGGTTCTACTCCTACGTGAAGGCCGGAAGAGCAGCTAGCCTTAGCTCCCTATATATGCCTGCTCAAACGATCCTTCGTTCAGCGACATCATCTCTTGTCTTCCCACTCGATCGGGTTAGATTACCATCAGCTTAAACCACCATTTATTCACCAATTGGATATGCCGCTTCTCGTTCTGCGCGTGCCGCTCGTTTCAACCAATAATGTATGTACTGGCGCTGCATCTCCTGTAGCAGCAGCAGCAGCAACAACAACAACAACAGAGCATTCCGATGGCCTCCTGTTCGATGGTCTTGTTCTGGGCCATGGTGACGACGTCAACAATAAGGCCGAGGCGGACAACGACGACGCACCGACCGAGAAACTGGAGTGGCTGAGGTCGCAGATCATCGGCGCGGAAGCAGAGTTCGCGTCCCCGTTCGGCACTCGCCGCATCACGTACGCGGACCACACGGCGTCCGGCCGCTGCCTGCGGTTCGTCGAGGAGTTCGTCACTCGGAACGTTCTGCCTTTCTATGGTGAGTACCATACGTGCCGTGAACAGCTCCTATTTTCCTCGACACACAAATACGACTCGGTGCTTATATACGCATGTGGACGGCGATTGGCAGGAAACACTCACACGACGGACAGCTACGTGGGCCTGCACACGAGCAAGCTGGCCGGGGACGCGGCGCGGTACGTGAAGCGCAGCCTGGGCGCCGGGCCGCAGGACATTCTGCTGTTCTGCGGCACGGGGTGCACCGCGGCCATCAAGCGGCTGCAGGAAGTGACGGGCATGGCCGTCCCACCCACGCTGCGCGCCGCGGTGCTGGCCGCGCTGCCGCCGTCCGACCGGTGGGTGGTCTTCGTGGGGCCCTACGAGCACCACTCGAACCTTCTCAGCTGGCGGGAGAGCCTCGCGGAGGTGGTGGAGATCGGGCTGCGCCCCGACCCCGAGGACGGCGGCGGCGGCGTCCTGGACCTGGCCGCGCTGGAGGCGGAGCTGGCAGCGCGCGCGCCCTCGGGGCGGCCCATGCTGGGCGCCTTCTCGGCGTGCAGCAACGTCACCGGGCTGCGCACCGACACCCGCGCCGTGGCGGCGGTCCTGCACCGCCACGGCGCCTACGCCTGCTTCGACTTCGCGTGCAGCGCGCCCTACGTGCGCGTCGACATGCGGCCGTCGGGCGACGGCGACGCGGACGACGGCTACGACGCCGTGTTCCTGAGCGCGCACAAGTTCCTCGGCGGGCCGGGGAGCCCCGGCGTGCTGGCCATGGCGTCGCGGCTCTACGCCCTCCGCGGCACCGCGCCGTCCACCTGCGGCGGGGGCACCGTACACTACGTCAGCGCCTACGGCGACACGGTGTACTGCGAGGACGCCGAGGAGCGCGAGGACGCCGGAACGCCGGCGATCATACAGAAGGTCCGGGCGGCGCTGGCGTTCCGAGTGAAGGAGTGGGTCGGGGAGGCGTGCATCGAGGCGCAGGAGGCACGCATGCTCGCGCTGGCTCTCCGCCGTGTCCGCGCGGGGGCCAACCCCAACCTGCGCCTGCTGCAAGGCGCGGACAACGCCGCGAGCGCGCCTCGGCTCCCGGTGCTCTCCTTCGTGGTGTACGCCCCGCGAGACCGAGACGCGACTGAGCCTCCCGAGGCCGAGGGCGGATGGGGCAGTAGGCTGCAGCTGCACTGCCGGTTCGTGACGAAGCTTCTGAACGACCTGTTCGGTGTGCAGGCGCGCGCGGGGTGCGCGTGCGCGGGGCCATACGCCCACCGGCTCCTCGGCATCAGTCCGGCGCGCGCCAAAGCCATCAGATCTGCCGTGGACCAGGTACGTAAACCCGATGATTAAACGTGGATCGAGTGATTGATCACTTGTTTTACTCGGATGGTACGTATGTGTACAGGGCTACCACGGGGTGCGACCCGGGTGGACGCGCGTCAGCCTCGCCTACTACACGTCGATGCAGGAGGCCGAGTTCGTGTTGGACGCCGTTGCCTTCGTCGCCAGCTTCGGCCACCGGTTCCTGCCGCTGTACGCCTTCGACTGGAAAACCGGAGACTGGCACTACGACCACAGCTGCGCCCGTGGACTCGTGCCAAACAACGTCGGCAATCCCGGTGGACGAGTCAAAGCCGAGAACGGCTACCAGAGCTACATGGCATTCGCGCACTGCCTGGCGGAGTCCTTGGCTACCACCACTTGCAGTGGGCTCAGTAGCACTCGTGCTAGACGTATTCCCAAGAGCGTCGACCCACAGTTAGTCTATTTCCTCGTGTGAGTCGTCAATTGTGCAGGCTTCGTTTCAGAGGCTATATACTACTCCGTCCTATTGAACATCTGAGTACGGTTAGAACTACTGGAGGATAATTTCATGGTATAATTTCATGGTATATGTATGAGGTGATTGGAAGAACATAGTACATGTAGAGATCAGGGTGTATGTTTATGCCGTCTTGACCAGATCATCAGAGTGAGACTTCAACTCAACTTTTACTTATCCTGACCTGAAGAGTTGGATGGCGGCATGGCGCACCGTGCATGCATCTCCCCAACTGAACTAGAAAACGTGCCATGAGTTCGACCTAAAAACTGTGGAAGATGGAGATTTACTCCAGTGCAGTAGCACCCACCGTTGGCTGATGTAAAACTGAAAGGAAAAAAATCAACATTATCTCCCTTGCCTTTTGCGAAAGTCTGTTTTTCTTTCATGAACTCTAAAACTGGGTAACTCGGTCAGAGAGGTAAAACGAACCATTTTAAAAGTTTAGAGAGATGGTTTACCGGTTTTAAAATTCAAAGAGAAAAAACAGATTTTTGTAAAAGTTGAGCGAGATGATTTAGACTTTTTTTTCAAACCGAAGCGGACGAGGGAACCGCGTTGCTCCCATAGTCCCATCCCATGGCTATGGGAGACTTTTACCTGTGTACCCTTAAAAAAGATGCCACACCCCCTCTGCGTACCCCTCAAAAGTTGATCGTCACCTACATGCCCTCGCTTGAACTTTTCTTTTCCCTCATGCCGTTCCGTTGGCATTGGCTCCCAATGGTGGGTAACGGCTCTGGAGAATGACTCAGTTGCCCTTTTCATTTCCCCTGTGCCATTGCCAGGGCTTTGAGGGTGCTTCATGATGCTCTGCACCACGGCATGGGAGCTCCCGACGGAGTACCTGAACCCCTGGAAGCTCAGGCTGAGGCCGTGCATGGCGGCCTTGACGCCCTTGTTGAACCCGCGCGCCAGCTCGTTGAGGACGTCGATGCAGGCGCCCAGCGGGTGCAGGCTCCGCGGGTAGGGGCAGCACCCGATCGGCGGGACGTCGATCACCGCGAACTTCCTCGCCCCGAGCACGTACAGAGCCTGATTCAACCGCCGCCGGCCGGCCGGCCGGCCGCAACACACGTTTCGTTTCAGCGAGGTTTCTCGGCGGGTCATGCATGGTTCAGAGAGAACGGGGAGGCGCGGCGACGTACCTTCACATGGTTCTGGTACAGCGCGACGAGGTTGCCGACGTACTGCTGCTTGTCGGCGTCCGACGGCGTGCTGTTCCGCGAGAAGAAGGCGAACAGGTCGTTGCCGCCGGTGCTGACGAGGAACAGGGACCGCGACAGCAGGGCGTCGGCGGCAGCCCCGTTGCCGACGCGCGAGGAGATGTTGCGCTGCACGGCGGCGAATTGCTCCACCTGCTTGCTCAGCGGGATGATGGAGCTCCCCTGCACGAACAGAGTCATCCACGTGTGTCATCTTTGCTTGCAGTTGCAGTGCCCGTGCAGGAAAGTAAACGTGCACGGTAACTCTGGTCACGAGTGGCTTACTGTTGTGTCGAGAATGCCTGATCCTGCAGAGGCGAAGTTTACTGCCAGGAGACCTCTGAAGACCTGCTTGTTGGTCTTGTTGGCCACGGCGAGGAACGGCGGCGGGCTGCGCTTGAAGCCCATGTTCACAGCTGGTAGAGTTGAACCAAAGCCTTTTAGTTTTAGTTTTAGCACCAGATGAACATGTTCACAACACGATTCTCCTGCTCGCTGCAGTTCTCGTGTTCTCAGAACTTGAAGAATACTCTACAATCATTTTCGAAACTGTTCTGTTTCCTACTTGTAGTTGCAGACAACAACTAAAGGATTGACAAGAGCAAATGTTCAGAGCAGTTGAGCGACAGTTTAGATTTTATCGTCTCAAAGGTGCTCAGGAAAAAGGTGTGTTCGCCGCGCCGCCCCGTTCTCTCTGAACCATGCATGACCCGCCGAGAAACCTCGCTGAAACGAAACGTGTGTTGCGGCCGGCCGGCCGGCCGGCGGCGGTTGAATCAGGCTCTGTACGTGCTCGGGGCGAGGAAGTTCGCGGTGATCGACGTCCCGCCGATCGGGTGCTGCCCCTACCCGCGGAGCCTGCACCCGCTGGGCGCCTGCATCGACGTCCTCAACGAGCTGGCGCGCGGGTTCAACAAGGGCGTCAAGGCCGCCACGCACAGCCTCAGCCTGAGCTTCCAGGGGTTCAGGTACTCCGTCGGGAGCTCCCATGCCGTGGTGCAGAGCATCACGAAGCACCCTCAAAGGCCTCGCAATGGCACAGGAGAAACGAAAAAGTTTAGATGTCCATACAAGTTCAAGGGCAACTGAGTCATTTTCCAGAGCCGTTACCCACCGTTATGAGTAAATGCCGACGGAATGGCATGAGGGAAAAGAAAAATTCAAGCGAGGACATATAGGTGACGACCAACTTTTGAAAAATACATAGAAAATGATATCTTTTATTTTTAAAGATACACAGGTAAAAGCCTCTGGCTATGGAGCCGGCCCACATGGCCACCTTTCTTCAATCCCGCCGCTAGAACAGGAAAGAGCCGACGACACCTTCTACTATACACTACCGGATTATCCATTATTATCGGTTTATTTACCCACTGTGCCCGCGTTGTGCGGTCTCCGGCTCTCCGCATTCGGGACTCCCTTCGGACCCCTGAGCCCTGACAACTGCATCCGAAGATGGCCAGAAGAACCAGATCCGCGGCCACAGCCGTGCTGGTCCTCCTGGTCTGCGCGACGGCGGTCTCGGCGCCGGCGGCCGCTGCCGCCGCCGGGGCGGGCAAGGGCAAGGGCAAGGGCAAGGTCGGATCGGGCCGCGCGGGGCGGCCGCCACCGTGCCAGGATCAGGCGACGCGGGGCGATTGCGCGGCGAGAGCTGGGTGCCGGTGGTGCCGCAGCGAGGCGCTCGACGACATGTGCTTCGGGGCCACCGAGGCGTGGCGCCTCCCACGCCAGGTCTTCTCCTGCGACCCGCCCTCCGGCGCCGCGCGCGCTCTCTTGAAGTGATGTGATGCCGCCGCTGCGCCCGCCTTGTTGTTCGGGATTGCTCCATCTGACTGACCTTTGCTTTCGCCAGGCCTCCGTTGTTTCTCCTTTTGTCTTTGCTAGATCTGAGATTTAATTAGAATAGTGTAGTTGTTTTGCTATGTGATTCTTTCCTGCGGTTATGTATTGTAAAATCTGGTCAAAATCCAATCAGAGCGTGGCAAATATTGTCGTTCTCTTTTTTTTTTAATCTAAATCATTGTCGTTCTTGAAGTGCAATGACCTGTCATTTGGAATTTTGGATCAGTTCTTCATGCGGACAATTTTCTGTGTGGTCGCTAATACTGCAACTTAGCAGTAGCCAGTAGGTACCGCCAGCACGGGATCAAAACGAGACGTCCAGATTGGCCGCCAAGCACTGTAGCATACCGGCGCGAAATCACCACTGTAACTAAAATACTGTCATGCATTACCGTAGCAATCGCTCTGATGCGTTCATTAGGGCATTTTCAGTGTTTCATTACATTACTTTTGAAAGTGAGGCGTGTCAGCGTGTGGATGATAAATGAAACAAAATTTACAGTGCATAGTTTCGTTAGGTCATTTCCAATGCTAGGTTTCATTATACTGTTTTTAAGAGTGAGGCGTGAATGATAAAATGAAATAAAATCTACAGACACAATTTCATTTCAGTTTTATAGGTCTAAATATTTGAACGATGCACGACATTACGAAATGAAATGTTTTTAATGGATTTTCACTCAGTTTCCAATACGTTGATAACTATGTGAATTAGGTTCATCTCTCTCTCTCGCCCCAATGAAACTCCATAGAAGGCAACGATAACATGGTTCCACATGTCAGGGAAACTTGTCAGATGACTTACGAAATAATTCTTCCTGCTTTCAATATTAAGTGTACAATATATTATATCTTTACAGTTGCGCTGAGAAGGACAATAAGAAGAAAAAAGTCCAAATTAGTCCCTTTAAGTTTTTCCTATATCCAAATAGCCCCCTAAACTAACTATTTGTTCGATTTACTCTCCCTATTTCAATTGCCTAATTTAGCTCTTAACAAGTTTTGTCTTTTTGCTAGTGGATGTTCTTGTTGTTTATTATAATTAGTCAATATTGACAATTCAGACTATGTAGAAGGTCAAGTGGCTTCGACGACAACAAGCACAACCAAAAAGACACACCGAGGCCTTGTTCAGTTAATCTCCTACCCGAGAGGATTGGAAGGGATTGAAGGAGATTGTATGGAGTTTATTAAATCCCCTTCAAATCGTAAACCTTGAGGGAGGATGACATCAAAGCTATGGCAGCTATGGACAACAATCCATTAGAGCAACTCCAAAACTCTCTATATCGTTTTTTATTTATATGACTAGAGATTTTTGTAAAAAAAAATGCTCAAATAGCTTCTTTAATTAGATCTCCAAACATTATCATCCTCTATTTCTGATTTCTCGTTAGCCAAAATGAATAGTGGCTCTCTAAAACATATAAAAGATATAGAAAAATTGTTGAATGATGGAAATATATGGAACACGATTTTTATTCAAATGATTCTCCAAATAAGAATTTAAAGAATGAGTTTAAGAAAGACTCTTAAACATACTCATACATGTTCTCGTTTTCCCCTGTTTTCTCGGACTCAAGATCCACGTTCTCGTTTTCCCCTGTTTTCTCGGACTCAAGATCGAGTACCTGCTTCTTGGCTTATAGTCCCAATTACTATCCACCATACTTGATTATACATTTATAATCTAGTCTTAGCTTGTTTCAGCTTATTCTCTCTCATAGAACACTATTAAATCAACCGAAATCAGCCAAAATAAGTTCGAAATGTGACCAGCCGAACACTATTAGATTTTTTGTTCGTGTAGGCAGCTCATGTGCGATGTGACGGTAATTGGTACCTCCAGTTTGATAGTTGAAGCATATGACGTTCTGTTATGGGTATATGGGTATTTAGCAGGGTGCTAGGGGATTTGACATCTACTTTAATAACAAATAAACATCAAAAGGAATACATTGAAGACTTAAATATTTCCAGGTGAGGCATCATAAGACAGATAATGATTTTTTAGGAAAAAAAATTGAAACTAGTTCCATATTTTTCGAAACTAAAATAGAACTGTCTAAGTTAAACAAGATTTTACGTATTTTAATTGCATGTTTTTCTAGAAAAAATTAGATATTTTTTGAAGAAAAATATTTATTATCCCTAAACTATTAGGGATGAAAACAATCAGAAACGATACTGTAATACAAAATCCGAAACCAATTGGTATGGGATTTTTAAAAAAACGGTAAAAAAAGGCTGTGCTAAAACCTCAAAATGAGAACTTCCATGGTAAAAAGCAATATTATAATACAGAAAATGATATTGATCGAAACTGGATGAACTATCAATGTAGTTCGATTTACCCTTTGTAGTAAGTTCAAAGAGGACCAAAATTCATGCGGGCATGTTTGCTTGCTGGCTGCCAGGCAGGTTTGAGGTTTGCAGCCAGGCAAGAATCTGGACCCAGGCCACCAAAATCCAGCGCCTGGGAATCCTTGCCTGGGCCAAGCAGGTTCAGTACTTCAAGCAAATAGGTTCAGCATAATAGTACATTTGGGTTCGACTGTAGCACATACAGAATGTTTCATGATCATGCTGCAACCTGTCCGACTGTAAACTGGAAGTTGCGTCGTGTACCTAACTCCAGTCAAAAGTAATGCCAGACTGATTACCAGGTAGAGATTAAAAATCCCCAAAAGGTTGTAAACAATGCCTTAAAATGCATCTCAATTGACCTGTACGCTGCTCAGCTTTGAATTAACCATTATGAGCTGAAATTATTCATGTAGATAGACATTAAAGCCAGTAAAAACACTGATCTAGTTCACTGTATATCCTAGTGCCTTCACCGGCAGCCGGCCAGCTGTAAAGAACCAGGAGCCATCTAGCTCCACAAAGTCTGGTTCAGATGATAGCCAGGCACAACAGCTTCGCATGTCTACGATCTACATACTCCAGAAATCAAACTACTGGAGATATGATTACTATTTACAGCTTTGTGAGCAATTCGACATTCCTCTAGTGTAATGCAAGGAATGCAATTGATGGAAAGCAGACACAGGGAATCAAAGAACTCTCAGCTGAGCTAGAAAGTCCGCGCACAAGTCCAGAAAGAGGAGCTGTGGTCCACTGACTCTTTGCAAGTCGAGGAGGTATTTCTCGTCTCTTGTTTTGTAAAGCTGCAACAAGTGACGACACATCACAAAGATGAAAAATAAAGCGCACACAATACGAATAAAGAAAATGTGGTCCCAGTCGTATAGGATTCTTGATCATGCGAGACTGCATCAGATGCAGGTATGTCAGCGCCACAATTTAGTGCGCAACATAAGTGGTAAATACATATGGAAACAAAACGTATAGTGTGTTATACATAATGATAAATTCAATTCAAATAAGTCTTGACTATATCTGCATTGGATGGAAGCAGTCATCATTATTGGAGCAAGCATAAGGATGGCAGAGTGCATGGGATATGAAATCAAGTGCAATTTGTACTGCACGAGATTTGTGAAGCTGTCCCATCCTTAAAATAATGGGCTATCTCCACATGTTAACAACTGGAAATTTAGTGTGTGTGTATATATATATATAAAAGGATATCGAAGCGCAAGGGATCTCAGGGGGAGAGCCAGATTTGCAGTATTATATAACATCTATAAAGGTCCCAGCGTTTAACCAGAGGGTATAAAGACAGTAGGAGATTGTAAATCGCACCAGAAGGTCTTCTATTGAGACATTAGTAATAAATATTAAATATACCAGAAACAGAAAAAAAACATGAATCATACCTGAATTTCAAACTTAACTAAATTTAACTTCTCACTTTGGCCATCAGTTTCAATGGACTCTGCACTGAAGTTATGATTGTTATGAATTTGACCAGGAAAGCCAGGACTCCATCTGCACTTCATGTTATAGTGACCAATCTTTTTCCAGTAAACATTCAATTCTTGCAGAGCTTTCAGCACTTCAGTCATTATTTCTCTTGGATGTGCTCGCGACTAACACAAAACAAAGAAATGTTGAATGGAAGAAGCAAATAGTTAAACAATAGAGGCAACTTGAAATTAGATTACCTGAAGCCCAAGAGCCCATTTCCTCTCAGCTGGAAAATGCGGTCTCAAGCCAACCGGAGACTCCATAAATATTTGCTGTCGATTACCGCGTGCTGAACTTGGTGTTTCATATGATGCTATGTTTGAAAATGAGGAGTCCTGTGTGCCAAGAAAACAAAACAGAAAAAATGTCTGGATTTAAGTCACCACAGCAAACAATATAAGATGTGGAAAATTGTCTGGATTTAAATTACCACAGCAAACAATATATGATGAGGAAAATTGTCTGGATTTAAATTACCACAGCAAACAATATATGATGTGGAATTGTGGATCAACAGAGTAAGCCGAACTATCAAGGGATAAAAATATAATATGACTCATTTGCTCACCATAGCTTCTTGACATTCAGCTCCAAGATAGCCACTGGTTGTGCGAAGCCTATTGTCCAACAGTAAGTAATAAGCAACAGTCGCCTGTACATTTTAGGTCCAATGATCCAGTCACGATCATTACAGTAAAAAAAGATGTATGAAGACAATAAAGTGCAAAAAATATAATACCTCATTTTGCAGCCTGTTTTGGATTGATTCCACCAACAGGTTCTTGTCATACCCCATACCTATAACCTCACGGAGAGTTTCCTCATCAATCTACAAAAGGGGGAGCAAATTTAAACATTATCTTATGTAAACTACGTGACCAGAAGAAAAAAAGCATGCTACCACAATGCAGACCCAATACTGCTAGAGTAGATCACATTCACACAAGACAGAAAAAAGGTTACACAAGTGGAATGGGAAATATTGTGGATACTAGATACGGTTTAAAGAAAAAAGGTTACAGAAAACATTATTAGGAAGATGAAATACTTTAATAAGATAGAAGATACTAACAATGCAGAAGAAAAATATAACACAAAAAGAGACAGTGTGTAATGATGTCTATATCATATCAAGGTAAACACCATACAGGGGAGCCCTGGATGTTATCAGACGAAGAAGGGATTCTTTTTTGGACAGACATGTAGAGTCTAAACATAGAGTGGAGTCATTTCTGCTTCAACATTCTTGCTATCTGAAAATATAGACCATGGCCTCATATAGAGAGGTGCTACAATATAGAAAATAGATAGTACTCCCTAAGTTCCAGACTTTCCGTTTAGTTTTGTTGTTCTAAGTCAAACTTCTGTAACTTTGACCATGTTTTTAGGAAAAATATATTAACATCTACAAGTTCAAATAAATGGACTATCAAGACATTTCATGGAGAATTTAATGAAACTAACTTTATATTATAGGTGTTGATGAATTATTCTATAAACTTGGTCAAAGTTAGAAAGTTTGACTTAGGACTAAGCTAAAATGAACTATATAATTTGAAACGGAGGGGTACTTAAGGCCAGTCTCAAGTGGGGATTTCATGGTCCGGTTTCCAACACATCCATATTTTGGAAATAGTGTAAAAAGAGTTTCATCCTCTTGAAACTATCTCTACTCCCATGAAACTTTTATCATCTCTCTTTTCATCAATACGGCGCTACATCAGCATATTTAATGCCCATAAAACTCTGATGAAATCCCTACTGAGACTGGCCTAATTATCCCAATTCAATGACGTTGACATATGTGCCCATTTGGTGCTGCGGTGGCCCAATAGGGATTAGTGTTCAGATATCACAAGGAGAAATATTTAGCACAAGTGCCACCCAAAGCACAGTGGGTAGCTTATATTAGTTGAGTGCGCAGTACATCAATGCAAAGTAATACAGAACAAACTGTACCTTTTTAACTTGTTGTGCACTATCTGGAGGAGGCACAGTCAAATAGCGTGGGAGATGAATTTTGAACCAATCATGTTCACGAATTTCACGAATGGTGATCCGCTTCATTGGGTCAACAACCAGCATTCTTGGAATCAAATCCCTTGCTGCACCTGACAAATGGCTAGGAAGTGTATATATTCCACCCTAAAACGCAAGAGGATGGGGAGATATAGATAAGCTCTAAATCAGCACGAACAAGTAATAATGTACATTGCTAATATAGAACACTGCAGATGCTTTCTAACCTTTATTTTCTTAAAAAGGTTTGGAATGTTCTCGTCATCAAATGGCAAAGTGCCACATAGAAGAGCATAAAGAATAACCCCACAGCTCCATACATCAACCTCAGGCCCAGCATATAATTTACCAGATATCACCTACAGAAAATAAAAGGATATTGTAAGGGTGGAAATACAGCACCAAGTTGATCTATTCTTTTTATCTTCAACTCAATAGAGAAAGCTTACCTCAGGAGCAGCATAATTTGGGCTACCACAACTTGTCTTGAGAAAATGGCCATCCCGCATAACATTACTTAAGCCAAAATCTGCAATCTTAACATTACATTTTGAATCCAAAAGGAGGTTTTCTGGCTTTAGATCACGATGCACCACCATGTTTCTATGGCAATATTCAACACCGGATATAATCTGTAGCAAGAGGGTCAAGGAAAGAGTATACTATCACATACGAGCACTTAAGAGGAATAACACATATGTTTTGACCTTTAGCCTTCTAGTCACCATATATTTATCATGCAATTGTAGCACATGTAAACAAAGCAAAGAAATAGAATACAAATTCGCCAATAAAGGGATCAGGGCCATAAAACATCACCTGTTGGAAGAAACGGCGAGCCTCTTCCTCCTGCAGCCTACCTTTTTCAACAATGTAATCAAACAATTCCCCAGACTTAACATACTCCATAACAACATAAATATCAGCTGCCGTGTCTATAACCTCATAGAGGCGGATGATATGTGGGTGCATAAATAACCTCAATATCTTAATCTCTCTTTTAACTGCAAAAAGGTAAAACATCAAGCAGTTCAGGCAGAATGTTCACATAACAGCCTAGCAACTAGATAGGTAATAGCAAATATAGAGGATGAATGATACTCATTGGAATCGTGACTAGCTAAAGGTTGCAGGTAATCATTACTCCCAGCCAAGGTAACGAAGAAATATGCACAGTTGTCCTTCCAAATGAACAGCAAGAAAATAGTGGTGCACTTGCAAGTTGCTTATATCACTTGTAATTATGTACATTATAGTGCAAGGACAGTGTCATGCCATATGAGAAGTTCAATCAGTATAACAATGGTGTAGAACCTTAACACATACCACTAAACCAGATAATTGCATAGTCCTCAGGAACTAACTACGGTTTATTAGACGAAAATCGAATTGCCATGGAGGATGTTTGCACATACGTAATACTAGACTCTGTATTCAATTAGTAAGGTTAACAGGGCAAGGCAAACAACCATGAGACACCAACCTTTCTCTTCCATCTCCATGCCTCTGATTTTACGACGGTTGAGGATCTTGATTGCCACCTTGTGTCCACTACTTATATGCTCCGCAATTTTCACCTTACCGAAAGAGCCAATCCCCAGAGTCTTACCAATCCGGTAATTCCTCAAAGGATTGCCATCCTTGCCCGTTCCCTCCATCTTCCGCCTAAATTTCAGCCAAACCCAAATATGATTAAGGAAACGCGAATGCAATCGCTGCAAAATTCACATGCATATCACACTCGGCTATGAAGGCTTATTGAGCAGGTCAGATCCAGCTGATTCGTCAGTTGAAATTGCCCCCGCACTTCCAATTAGTTCGAGCCAAAGCACGGAAATACTTAATTCGAAGGGGAAAATGAACATCTCCCTCAAAATTGACTCCACCTTTTCCCCACCTGATTCAGGTCTAAAAAGCCCGATAGCCCCCGAACAACCAGGACGCGATGCCACGCTCGAGAGCTCACAGATCTGCATGGTAGCTAACCACCGAATCTAGCTTACTTCCCGACCAATAAAACGAGCACCAATGACCCGAAACACAAGCGCGTCACTGATTCGCTGCTCAGGAAAAAGGCGCATCGCCGAATCCCGGACCACGGAGGCTGAGGGCGAGGAGGAGGCAGAGAAAGGGGAGGGAGGCACTGAGGCGGAGACCCTACCTGACCGCTGGAGGGGAAGCGGCGGCGGCTCGTCAGGAGGGGCGCGGCGGAGATGCGGCGAGACACGAGAGAGGGGAAGGGTGCGAAGCGATGCGTCGTCACGGGTCGGGAGGACGGAGGGGAAGGCCGGAAGGGGGAGGAGGGGAGATTCGATTCCGGCAGCGGGGTCCAGGGCCGAAAGCGACCCCCGCAACGCGACGCGATTCGCGAGGCCGCAGGCGGAGTCCGTGGCGCGCGGAGATGCGTGCGCCCCCGTGCGGCTCGCTGGTGGCGGTGAGGGCCAGACGGGCGGGCAAGGGGCAACGGCAGACGCCGGGGGATCGATCGGTCTGTCGTTTTGCGGGGTTAGATGTGACGGGTCGGTGCCCTTTTTTCTTTGCAACGGTGGTGACAACACGTTCCCGTTGTGATTTGCCCAGTTTCGTCGTTCCTTTCCTTTGCACCGTTGGTTTTCTGGTAAACAAATACAAGCACGATGCAAAGCAACAAACAATTTCGGTCATGTTCACTCATCGTAACAACGACACAGTATGGCAAACACACCATAAGCAAAGCAATTACACTGTAGTGTGGTTCGCACTTCACGGTTAGTTTTCTGGTAACGAATACGCAACGAACAATTTCGGTCATGTTCACTTGTCATAACAACGACACAGTATGGCAAACACACCATAAGCAAAGTAATTGCATTGTAGTGTGGTTCGCACTTCATGGTTGGTTTTTGGTAACAAATACGAGCACGATGCAAACACAGCGAACAATTTCGGTCATGTTCACGCGTCATAACAAACGACATAGTATGGCAAACACACCATAAGCAAAGCAATTGCACTGTAGTGTGGTTCGCACTTCAAGGTTGGTTTTCTAGTAACAAATACGAGCACAATGCAAAGCAGCGAACAATTTCGGTCATGTTCACTCGTCATAACAACGCCACGGTATGGCAAACAAACCATAAGCAAAAGCAATTGCACTGTAGTGTGGTTCGCACTTCACGGTCTCTTGGGGCAAAAGAAAACACTAATGCTCCAGCGCGGACGTCCGTCCCGCATTCATCCAAACAAACACTTCTAGCTAGCCTATGGACCTGGCTCATAGTCCTCCTACCCTCACGGCATATACACACTTTCTAAAAAAAGAAAAGAGAGCAACACTTTCCCCACCCAGCACCAACCGCCACAGGTACCTCCACCGCATCGCTCGCCCTTCACTCGCTTTCTCTACCGTTGGGGACGCTCGCCGTGGGCAACAAACCTGCCGATCGACCGGCGTTGCTGCTCGTGGAGAGGGAGACCACAGCCGCTCGGCCGCCGCTGTCGCTCCACCACGGGTCCGGGACGCTGGTCGTGCCAAGAAGACCGCCTCCGACGCGCGCCGCTGGCCCAGTCATTCACATCCGCCTTCATGGCCACACCAGAGCACCCGGAGAGGGGCTATCATTGTCGGCCTGTGCCAAGTGCCGCTGCCCGCCGCCAGGACGCGCCACCATCCTCGGGCGCCGGCTGGCCGGAACCGTCCGTTCCCCGCTCTGCTCTGCGTCGCACGGAAGAAGAGGTAAAAAACGCATGTTGCAAGCTCACATTTCGAATGTTTCTAATGTTTTAGAGGTATGTTGCAAACGTTTTATATGGATGTTGCAAAAGTAAATCGGTATGTTGCTTATGTTGCAATGGTTGTACATATATGTTACAAGAGTCGTTCCAATGTTTCACCTGTTTTTTCATACGTATGTTATAAGCGTGTTTATTTGGATGTTTCATATATTTTCACACATATGTTGAAAAGTGTTTATTTAGATGTTGCGTACTTTTGCAATGGTTTTCAAGTGTTTTAAAGTGTTTTTACAAGTGTTTCATATGCCTATTTTTGTATGTTGCAATTGCATCTGAGTTATTCAAAAGTAGATCGGGCATTGCCCATGGAATGCACATGGAAAGCGGGAGGGGGCACGAGCGGTCCCCCCGGCATGACCACGCGAGACGCACGCGGCAGGGAAGCAACGTCTGGCCAGCACGGGCCCATGCGTGGACGCACGAAAACGGACTGCAGCAGCGGGCGTTCGTCCGGACGTCCGGACGCTTGCTGTGCCGAAAGACAGCCCGTTACAGAGGGCACAGTTTCTTTGCAGGCGTGTTGGATGCGAGAATAAAAGATTGACTAATGAAAGGCTACGTCTGGATGTACATATTTAGGATGTAGAATCGAATTAAGTTCAGTATTAAATCAGTTTTGTTATTGAAATCAGTCATGATTCAAGCTACATTATGTTATTTGGATAATCATGTAGAATTGAATTAAGTTCAATATTAAATCAGTTTTGGTATTGAAATCAGTCATGATTCAAACTATGTTATTTGAATAACTATTGAATTGGCTTCAATCGCGCCACCACTGCTATCGCTTCCTCCGGCTCGCCCGAGCATGAGCGCAAACGTCTCCCGCTCATGCCCGCATATCGCCGGCCACACGCCCGCACCTACGTCACCCTTCAGTAGTTTCACAGACACCTGGGCTAGTGTCTCTTTCTTTTGTGTCTCGTACTAGTGTTTTGTTAGTCCTAATCCCCGTTTTGTACTTCAAATCTCCAATGATGCAATCTATAGTAAAGGCTAACATGAGTAGTCTGGCTCTGTAAATCTGCACTTATTTTGAGCTAGTAATTGGGTGCTTTTGACGCCATGAAAATGACAAGAACATTTGCAAGGTGAACATCGACTTGGAAGTCCTAATGTCACAAGCCATTATTCTGAAGGGAAGCTGAGCATCATTCTCGCTTGTAATTGTCGCCAAATGCATGATGTCAGGGAAAAAAATTTGAGGGCATCATGGAGAAAAGGAGCATTCAAATATCTATAATCTCAATATTAGAATTCAAGGTCCAAACAGGAGGGATTTTTGTTATCTATAATCTGGATTCTAAAATCGCTATTGAGAATCATGATTCCCTGAATCCAGTATAGATTCAAAGAGGACCTACATCTACTCGGTATCCAGATATCTGTTCTTTTTGAGCCTCTCATTTCGCATGCTCAGCTCACTCTATCTCATTTGAACTTTTTTTTTTTTTTTGAACTTTCAGTAAACTTTATTCATTCATCAAAATGGATATATCGTTTACAAGTAACTGTAGGATAGATACAGGGGGATCATCTACCCAAATATGATAGCTTTTCTCTAGTAAAACTTGCCTAGCTAACTCATGGGCAACTGAATTACAGCTTCGATTACAATGACTAATTGAAACTGCCATGAACTCCTTCCAGTAGTTCCAGTAGATGGCACATTCATCGTAGATTGCCACTGCAGCCATGGCCGAGAAACCTCCATCCTGCATTAAATCGTGTTGACTACCTCCATACAGTCAGATTGGAACTCCACTCGAGTACAACCAATTTGTTGGGCCAGGAGGAGTCCATCCCTCAATGCATATGCTTCTGCAGTGGCTGCGTCTATTGTATGTGGTATATAATTATGTGAAGCAGCAATGAATCCACCCGTGGAATCTCTAATAACCGCCCCCGAGCTCATCGATCCCTTTATGCCATCGTAGGCGGCATCCACATTAATCATCAGACATCCCTCCGAAGGTTTCTTCCGGCCTTGATTGATTATTGCTCCCTTCTTTGATGCAACCGCATAATTCGTTGTAATTGCTGCTATTGACAAGGCCGATCTTGATGGATTTTGGATATCTTCACCATGAGCACACTGGCGTCTTTGCCACCAAATATACCAACAACCGGTCAAGATGAGTTCAGCTCGACCAAGGTTGAGCTCCTTCACCTTACCACCATTTCTGATAATTTCCTGGATAAGAACAGAGCCCGATCTATCAACGATCATCATCCTCTGAATGTGTTCCTCAATGCCCGGCGAAGCCCAGACTTCCTTCGCACGGATGCAGGTAAATAAAGCGTGCATAATATCTTCCGCCTCCGTTTGGCACGTAGGGCAATTAACTATATTTGTGATATGCTTGTTTGCCAAAATCACATGACAGGGAATACAACCATACAACGCCCGTCATGCGAAAATTTTCACCTTGCTAGGAATAGACAGTTTCCTCCATCCTGAATCTGCCCCCGATCCTCCTACTGATACTGTAATTGGTCTGGACCCAAATTTCGATGACCATTGACAGTGATATGCAGATTTGACTGTGAACAATCTATTCCTGTTGAAATGCCACGCAACCAAATCCTCCCTGTTTCTGTAAGGCCTTGTTTAGATTGTAAGTTTTTTCACTCTCTCTCCATCACATCAAATCTTTGGACATATATATGGAGTATTAAATGTATTCCTGATTGAAATGCTAGTTAGGCCATGATTGAACACAAATACAAATGAAACCAAATCCAAATACTAATTTTTCAATCTGTAAATCGGGATTTGTAGAATCCTATGCACATCCACTGGCCAAAATAATGATCTGATAAGGGCTCCGTCCCACCTTCCATCAATAGGGCTAATAAGCTCATCCACCGTAGAGACTAGAATGTTTTCTCTTGGTGTTTGAACCTTCAAATTATGACTATCTGGAGTCCAATTATCCCTCCAAATATTTATTTATGTGCCATCATCAACACGCCAAATATAGCCACGTTTAAAACATTCAAGCCTGGCAAGCACACTTTGCCAAGTGAACGAACTTCCACTCTTCATCTTTGCCTGAAGAAGTTTCTCATCTGGGAAATATTTAGCTCTCAACACCCTTGCACATAAGGAGTCTGGATAATAGAGCAGACTCCGGACTTGTTTTGCAAGCATAGCCAGATTGAAACAATAGAAATCTTTGAACCCCATACCACCTCTATCTTTTGCAAGCATAGCTAGTTCCTAAAATTTTGCAAAATTTTTCAACATTTTCGTCACATCGAATCTTTGGACGCATGCATGAAGCATTAAATATAAATAAAAAATAAAACTAATTACACAGTTTAGACGAAATTCACGAGTCATAATCTTTAAAGCCTAATTAAACTATGATTGGACACTAATTTTCAAATAACAACGAAAATACTACCGTACTATTTAAAAAAAATCGCCAACTAATCAAGGCATGGTACCGGGTCCTGGCAGCTGGGCAGACATACAGCGTGGCAGGCGGCGATGGGTGCCGTGTGACACCGTGATGGTACGGTGGCCATCGACGGGCCAGCGGAGACGACGTCCACTGTTCTTGCAACTGCTGGCTGATGGCTATTTTCCTTGTTCGTGTTCTGCCCGGCGCCGGCGGCGGGATATCGTCTGTTTAATCGGAAGACAGAAAATGCGTTCTGCGATTTCGTCGATCACTATGGACTTTCGGTTGGCTGCTAGCTTGCAACTCGAGTACCGCTGTACTAGGTGTGTAAATAATTTGCTTTCAGATGGGTGGCAGGGTGTAGTGTGGCCACGTACTGTCTTTTGATGCAGAAATGTTGTGCTTGCTGATACAGAAAAACAATTAAGAACATAATTGTTCTATGGATGAATCAAACAAATCAACTACTATTTTTTTTCATTTAGTATTACCTACATCAATAACACATAGCAATTACACCTGATTAAGCAATGTAAGTATAGTTCAACTCTAGTGTAAATGAGAAATTAATTCATAGTCCATAAAAAAATAAATTTGCCAAGAAGAAGCAAGATGACAAGGAACAAACACATAATCAAAGAATCAAAACTACAAATCGAAAAAACTTGAATGACATTTCCAAAAACAGAACAAAACATGAATTAATACAGAAAAAATAAACTTCAAACAATCTTTACACCTTGCCAATTAGTGAGATCCAAGTAGTTGAACAGCTATACAAGAAATGACTAATGATTGAAAAACACAACTAGATCTAAAACTATATGAGGAACAAAACGGATACAAAGAAAAAATTCAAAGAATACCTAAAGGCAGGAAGACAACATTTCAAAACCTGCAAGGCTTCAAACCAAATGTAAAGGATACACTGTGTCAACAAAAAGAAGAGAGGATAATTGGGATGATTTAGAAGTGGAGGCGTACCTCACATTCTGAAAACTCACCGATGACATAGAAAGACCATCAACAACCACCCCCACCCCCACCCCCACCCCCACCCCCGTCTTAGCCTCTACTTGAACATCTCCACAAACACAAATAGCAACACAGGAAGAAGAAAAACGGCGACAACAACATTGAATCAGAACAATAGCAGCCAGATGTACAACATCTAATAAAAAAAACTGAATGAAATACTCACCAATGAAACCAAATCGACGCCGAAAACGACCGCGCCTCCGCCTCCGTCCACCTCCGCCTCGACCTACACCTCCACCTCCACATACCAGAAACACAAAAAAACACAAAAAGGCAAAATTTGATTAATTGAAGCCTAATGATCACCCAAGTAATCATACAAGACAAAACAAACGAAAAAATATAAAACAAAATTCTCAGGCCATCGCAAGAACTAAGAAAATTAACAAAATACAGAAAACCAAAAAAATTTATGGAATGAAAAAAACAAAAACTTTCTGAGGCCATTGGATGAACCCAAGATATCAAACAAATAAACAAAATAGAAAAAACAGAAATTTTTTATGGATTGTAAATACCCAAAACAATATGAGAACATTGCATGAAACAAACAAAACAAAAAAAAATATACAAAGTACAAAAAGCAAAAAATTTCTATGGAATGCAAAAAAACAAAATGATTTGATGGCACTGGATCAAACAAACAAATCAAAGTAAATACAATGCAATAAAACTATGAGACACACATGTGTCTAATAAACATTTCCAATTAGTATTAAATACATCCATAATACCTATCAAATACACCTGACTAAGGACTATAAGTATAGTTGAACTCTAGGGTAAATGGAAAAACTAATTCATAGTCTATATAATAATACATAGTTACTGTGCTAGTACTAGGCAGGTAATTGATAGGCAGTTCACGAACGAAAGAAGCAGCGACCATCCCAATGACCAAAGGGTCTAGCTACCAAACACCACATACCTAGCGCACATGTTCTCATTGAGTAAAATTTTAAAATAAACTGGACACCGTATAGGACATCACGATGGGGGAAAAATTAAATCGGACTGACCAGAATTTATGTGATGAATGTAAACAAATTACTCAGGTAAATGATAGCTTTTATGTTTTGGTTATCAACATGAGTAATTTTGGGCAACATGATGTTTAAAAGCCATACATGGATGGAGTTTAAATGACAATCATACACGGATATGATTGAGCAATGAACAAATTTTGAACCTTCCATACTTTGTACTTCAGAACTAAGAGAATAGTTGTTAGTTGGAGGTTGGAGTCCACCGAGTAGTTGCCACTTAAGCAGGAGTAGGTTGTTACGCTTATATGGATTAAACACCGCTAGTTTATAGATTAGGACACCTAGATGAATTAGAGTAGCTCTCAAGCATACGACTTAGAGCAGACCCTGACACAGAAACATGGTGCAGAGGTTCTTGTAGTTGTATGATAGTACTGTGCAGGTGTTTATGAAGACGAACACGTCATAGATAAGGAAAGGCGATGTTAGATATATGCTGTCTGTTTGCTTGATCGTATTTGGCTTATAAGCCATGTCTTATCAGCCAACGAATAGTATTTTTCTCTCATATTAAATCAGTCAACAATATTTTTAGCCATGGCTTATAAGTCAAACCAGCCCAAACAAATAGGGCAATGGGTTTAGGGTATTTCACCACCCGTGTATCCGATCCACACCTGTCTACTGGGTAGAAGATGGCGGCTCTGTTCTGCAGCACTATTTCAGCAGTATTTTCAAAGAAGCGAATATTATTTTCTCTCACAACAAATCAACTAGCCTGTTCGCTTGTTGCTTGTTGGTTTCAGTAGAGGCTTATCAGCCAGCCAACAGTGTTTTTCTCTCACAACAAACCAGCACCAGCCGGTCTTATCAACCCGAAACCAACCAGCGAACAGGCTGAACATAAGCATCAACAACAGCCAAATTTCAACGAAACGAACAAGGCCGACGAGGAATGAGGCCCACGAATATGCAGACTTGGAGATCAAGGCCCTATTTGCTTGAACTTATTAGCTCGACTTATCAGCTATGGTACAACGTTTTTCTCTCACAACAAAACAGCATCAGCCGGCTTATCAGCCACAAAAACCATCAGCCGCAAGTCATTACGAGGATATCCGGCGCCGTCATATCTAGGTGATAGGATAGAATCATTCTATTATGCTTTCCATAAAACAAACTAGGAAACCATTTGTTAGTCGATAGGATCTGTTGTGACCCTACCTCTCTAAACTATATAAGGAGGGGTAGGGGCATGTCGGTGTTTCGTACAAGCACCGGCAAGTAAATTTATAGTAATGCACGTTAGGCTCGGATGGTGCGCTAAAGGACACAAGATTTATACTGGTTCGGGCTGAATATCCCTACGTCCAGTTTGTTGCTGCTCGTGTTATTAGCACCGTGAATGGTTCGTAGTAGGGGTACAAACGATTGAGAGAGGGACATGTCCCAAGTCTCTAATGGAAGGGTCGAAAGGAAGCCGAGAGCTTGGTAGTAGCTTGACTATGTGTGTGTGTTGCGTTGTTTTCGGTCCGTCCCTCTAATGGGGAGCCCTGCCCTCCCTTTTATAGACCAAGGAGGGAGCAGTGGTTACAGATGGGAGAAAGAGGAAAACACCAAGAGTATAGAAGGTCCTTCGAAGGATTCGAGTCCTCCTTTTTCCCAGCGCCTGCCCTGTATAACATGGCAGACAGTGTCAGAAGTGTTGTGCTCGCTCATCGTCGTAGGCCATGCCCTGGCCTCTTGTAGCAAGTGGGTGCGTCCCATCCCGCCCCTACGGGCGGCGTGTCGGACAGGGTTGCTGAACCCCGACCCCGTAGGGAGCGGATGTCGCGGTGACTACTTGTTCTGCCATTGTAGAGGACGGCAGTCTCTCCTTGTAGCGTAGTGGTTGTCGTATGTCCGTATCGGGTTCTTCGCCTGGTGGGTTGAAGGCGGCGCCTACAACTTTGTAGAGGCGAAAAACGCGCTCTGCAATACTACTATTCGAGGCTCACATTACGCCTGGAAGGGTCTAAGCACTCGTCTTGTCATGTCCTGACGGTACTTTCCTGCAGGGGCGCAGGACATGGTCTTCTGGTGCCATGGTTGACCCGAACGTCTTATCTTACCCTGTGCCTATCATCATGAGGGAGCGAGGTGCGGTTTGTTAGGCGAGGCAAAGCCAATCCTTGGACATCGGGCGAGACGAGGTCCATCAGGCGAGACGGAACCTCGCCTTTGGGGGTCGGGCAAGACGAAGCCCAGCCCTCGGGGGTTGGGCGAGACGGAGCCTAGCCCTCGGGGGTTGGGTGAAGTGTAGTCTAGCCCTCAGCCCTCGGGGCGTGAGCCATCCCATCCCGTCCCGGGGGAGGGAGGCGCGGAGTCGAGCCCTTAGCGGCCGAGGAGTCGGAGAGTCTAGCCCTTGGGGGTCGGGCAAGGCGGAGTCTAGCCCTCGGAGGTCGGGCGAGGCGGAGTCTAGCCCTCAGCCCTCGGGCAAGGCGGAGCCGTTCCCCAGCCGTCGCCGGAGGGGGGAGGCCCGGCCTGGGCCAGGCGGAGTCTAGCCCTTAGCCCTCGAGGCGAGGTGGAGCCATCCCCCCGCCGTCGGGGAAGGCGGGCTATTCGTTTGGCCAGCGGGCCCTCTGGGTGATAGGCATCGGGTGGCGGAACCAAAACTCCGTCGTTCGGGCAAGAAGCATCCATGGTTTGGTGCTCTTGTCCGTTCGGGAGTTTTTAACGTTCGATGGTTATTTAGTTCCATCTCCTTGGGTACCCGGTATTAGGTTCCCGACGGTAGCCCGGTATGGAGAGAGGAGATGAGCCCCGGGTGGTTTGGGCGAGTAATCGCCGAGGGGTGTTTCGATTTTGTCGGAGTTAGTTCGCCAGAGGGTGCGTGCGAGCGCATCCGATGGGTGTAGCCCCCGAGCCTCCAGGTGATTCGGATAGAACCGCCTGGGGGGTTGTATCGGACCCTTCGCGGGTAAGGCTGAAGGACTTGGATTTTTCGTCAAATGGATATTTTTTCGAGGGGGTCGTGGTATCCCGTTCGTGGGGATCTCAATTAAGGCTGACCTAACTAGGGCTTAACCATGGATCGAGACCCCTAGTAATGCTTGTGCCCTTAATTTCGGATCATTCAAGGACCCGCCCTCAGCTGGGCTGGCCGCCGAGTCTTTTGGGCCCTAGGTGAGCCAAATAGAAAAAATCTTTGTGACCTGCCTTCCCCGGGTGGGAAGAGAGTCCGGATTCGCCTGGGGAAGGTGAATCGTCCACCGTGATTTTCGATGGGAAAGGATAGGGATCTGCGGCGTGTGTCATGACGTGACGTGTGGTGGCGGCGGCGTGGCGAGCCCGGAGATCGAGGCGGACGGTTGCCCTTCTCGCGCCCGTCGCCCCTATAAAACCACGGGGTTCGCCCCCAAGGTTTCGTATTTCGCCCCCTTGCCTTTGCGTCTGAGACATCCGCCACCAATCGCCCCAGCCTCCTACGCTCTCACCGCCACCGTCGACCGGCTTGCGTCCGTGTTGCAGCCGCCGTCAAGCTTGCGCCTGCCCTGTAGCCACCGTCGAGCTTATGCCCACCTTCTCCCCAATCGCTTTAATGGAGTTGTGGGGCAGATCTAGCATCACCTCTCGGCGTTTGGAGGGCCTCGTCCGCCGTGGCCTTCTTTGTCCATTGTCCGCCGTCCAGGAGTGGCTGATACCTAGTGACGAGGGTGAGCCAGCGGCGCCCGAAGGGTATGTCGTATCTTTCGCCATCTTTCATGAGCGGGGATTTGCAGTACCCGCGCATAGATTCCTTCGAGGGCTGCTGGATTACTATGAGGTGGAGCTGTAGCATCTTACTCCCAACGGGGTTCAACATATGGTGGAGCTGTAGCATCTTACTACGTTTGTTGTCCCATTTTGATATGTGGTGGTATTTCTTTACCGTCAGTTTGTCGAAGAGAAAGATTGGGGGGAAGGATGTGAGCGTGCCGATGGGATGTGCCAGTGTTCATCTACGCCATACCCGGTCGAGGGGTTACCGTTCATCGTCTGGCGACGTCTAACAAGGGATGGCACTTTCATGATGGTTTTATGTCGGGACGATGTGAGTACCACCCTATCGAGGTACCGGGCGCCTTATCGAAGAGGCTCAGGGTCATGGGCTGGGGCATCGATCAAAGACAAGAAGCACCTTTCCAACCTTCTTTCCGCCCTCCAAGCTCTAAAAGGCAGGCGTAAGGGGACGGGAATTATCGGTGCCTATCATGCGAGGAGGGTGGCGCCGCGATGATGCGACGCTTCCCTGCCGGATGATGCATGGGATATCGTTCGAGGGGCGGTGCTTGTTGTGGCGCTCCCCTTCTCGGAAGTGGCGCAGCGCATAAAGGAGGCGACGGAGCCAACGAAGGATTCCAAAGGCGACGTCCTCGATATTGTGTATCCGGTGCCCGGACATCCCCCCAATGCGGCCGGAACCTGGGTTCTTTGAATTCATAAGCCTTCTTCTTCCGTGCTCTTTCTTTTTTCTGAATCTTCATCTTTTTGATACTTACTTGCTTTTGCGATGTTGGGACCGGTAAGGGGCTAGTCTTCAAAGACATTCGGTTCCGCCGCCAAAGGACAAAGGCCGTGGCGGTGGCGAATCGCCTCATGGTGAGCGGAACAAGAAGGCAAAGGAGCAGATGAAGAAGGAGAGGCGGATGAAGCGAGGAAGCACGGGATCGGGGAGAGGGCGTGAGCGGTGATGATGGCGGCGGCGATGATGATGACGACGATGAGGTAGTCGTCAAACGTGGATTGGGGCATCCTGGAGGACGAGGAGGACGCGACAAGTGCCCGCCCATCCGTGCGGGGACCCTTCGTGTTCCATGCGGAGGAAGTGAAGTGATGGTCGGTGGAGGCGGAGAGTCCGCCGCCGCGCCTGGCGTGCGGCCGAGGATGGGTGGATGGGGAAGCGGGTCTGCTGCCGCCGCCGACCCCGAGGTGATGGTCGATAGAGAGGCGGTCTTTGGTGCCGCGCCCCATGAGATGATGGAGGGGAGCGGCTCTGGTGCCACGCCCCACAAGGTGATGGAGATGAGCCCCCTGCCTCAGAGCAGGGGGCATGCTCGAAACGGTCCCGCCCAGATGAGTTGAGGCAGGGATCTAGGGATCCATCCCCAAAACGCTTCCGTCGGCCAAGGGCGTCAGCGTAAGCTGCTGATTCCCCTGTTTTCATCCTTTTTCCATTTCTATTTTGACCTAATGGCTATTACCTTTGTGTAGGTTCTTGCGGACGGGTCACCCCCTGGGGCTGGCGCCCAAAAAGAGCCTCGCCATTCAGGTGGGACGGATGGCGCTGCCCGGCGTCGCCCCTATTTCGGGCAGGAGCGGTGCCGATGTTGAGGCTACGCTGGCCGATCTAACGGCGCCTATGGTGGCGCCCGCGCCCTCGGTGGTTTTCGAGCAGAGCCAGGCTCAGCCGGACGCCGCCACGGTGGTGCTTGAGGGCGCAGTGCAGTCCGTGCCACCAGGGGCCCAGGTGGATCCGCCCATGATGCTTGAAGCGGCCTAGGTGGAGGAGGGTCCGGTTGGAGGGTCCTCGAGCGTGGCGGTGGTGCCGCATAGGGTCAGGAGGGAGCCGCCCCCGGCCCCTTTGTTAGGAGGAAGCCGTTCCCCCGTGCGGGGGGAGTCGCCGCTCCAGTGGATGGCCGCCCAGGATCCAACGTCGGCTCTTTTCTCGCTCGATGATCATGCCGAGAGCATGGAGCGGGAGGGTCTTGACATTGGGATTTCGACCATGGTGGATGCCCTGGAGCAGGCCAGAGGAGCCCTGCATGAAATTGTTGTTCCTACTGCCCAGGTACTCGCTTGGTTTTCTTCTTTCTTCGCATGTTTTAGTGTTTTCGTATTTCTGATACCAGTCTTCTTCCTCTTCAGACTCTTGTTGCTCGTAGCCGGAATAAATCCCGATTCCTCCGCGAGTAGAAGGCGGAGTGGGATCACCTTTCTAAGGAGGCCCGACTGTGAGTAGATATGGCCGCACAGTTTGCTGTCGCCCAGGAACAGGAGGCCCAGGCACGTGAGGACGCGGAGGAGGCCCACGGGATGTTTGAGGATTTGTTGGCGAGGTCAAAGCTAGATGAGGAGGAGATCGCTAGGCTCCGAAAGGAGTGAGACGAGCTGCTGCAGAGGAATGCCGCGGCTAATGAGAAGGTTGGCGAGGTCTTGAAGGAGCTGGAGATGGAGCGGGACCTCAGGCGGAAGGCCGAGAGTAGGGCCACGACCCTTCAGTAGAGGGTGGACGAGGACGTCGAGGTGGTCCGTTCCCTCCGGGCAGATCTCGGTGACGCGGTGAGCCGAAGGTTGAGCGCCGAAAACGTCTCTGTCAAGCTAGAAAAGGAGCTTGGCCATGTACGAAGGACCCTTCAGACTGAGAGTGACGAGCACGATCGTCTACAAGCTATGGTCGGGGTGGTCCTTGATGCCCTGAAGGTGGTGGAGCCGGTGGAGACCAGCCCGCTTGCGGCTCGTGCCGCAGGTATCACGGCTTGGGTGGGCCAGCTTGAGGAGAGTGCTTTTCACACCGGGATCACCTAGGCCTTCACCGTCGCCCATGCTCATTACGAGAAGGAGATCAACCTGAAGGTGATGAGCGAAGGTTTTCCACCTACCTATGAGGATGATGAGCTGGAGGTGATTGAGAAGGTGGTGGCTCCCCTTATGAAAAACCTAGCGGATAATATGAAAGAAATGGTTCTCCCTTCGCGGGAGTTGTTAGTCGAATAATTTTAAGCACAACTTATATGTAATATGTGAACAAGTGTCGGTACTTTTTGAGTCTAGACGCAGTTTCGTGATTTTGCTTAGTAATTTTGTTTTGTTTGATTTTTTGCGATCTTACCAATCTGTTCCCCCGAATCTTGCCGTTGGTCTTGATGCGAGGAGATTGTTTCGAAAAAAGGAAGGGAGGTAGCCGTACCTTAACCAGCCCCCGAGTAAGGTCCGACCCCTTGCATTTGCTGGGGTCGAGTGTTACTAGAGACCGGAATGTTTGGATGGAATCCCATTCCGTGGTTTTTGTGACAGGGTCAGCGAAATCCTTGGATGTCATTGCAATATTCCCCGCCCTGTCTTCGAACAGAATTCCCCAAATGGTGACTCTATGGGCTCGACAAGGTAGGGCCTTCGAACCTATGTCCCTGTATTGAGCGGCTCGAGCCCCCGGGCCTTATCAGGGTATGATAGGGGTCGGCCGTAATTTGCGTGTTACCTCGTCCTCGATTTTCGTAATCGGAGGGGCTGAGTAACGATACTTGCCTCGATGGCTCGAGTACCGCACTCAATGAGCTCGCTAACGGGTACATTCGTGTGGAATCCGGGTCCATCATTTGCTGATGGGGTCGGAAGAGCCCTCTAGTGGCACTCCACAACTTCTTAACCCGCCTCCCGACAGATGCCCGAGCCGTTCGATAGGCTCAGGCGGCCCGATGGCCTCTCCTCGATGGAGATTCTATGGGTTTGGCTCGAGGTTAGAATCGAATGAGAAAAGGTTGAGATGTCCTTGTTCGTTTCTGAGCGAGGTCGGGCAAGGCCGCTGGGGCTCGTCTCAGTTATTTCTCCTTGGCTCTGTTCGGTACGAGGCGGCCTCGAGCCCTTCGTGGGCCGACCTTCGAACCTCAGCCTGCTATCACCTATATCGAATGAGGTGACGGCCGTTTCGTGACGTGACACAAAGCGTTGGGGTGCAATGTTTTGCATACGTAATGTTTGAATGCATAATTTAATCAAAATAAAGGTGGGGTCGGTAACGTTACCTTGGTAGCATGAGTGGCGGAAAAGCTCCTACCAAATGGGTTTGGGTCCTGATGTTTGTGACGAGGTTTGGAGTAACCTACATAAGAATCGCTATTCTTTGTTTTTTCATATCTTGGTGGCGGTCCGAGCCGTCCAATTGACTTGGGCCACTGATAGCTTCTCCTTTGTGGGAGATTCAGTAGGTGGGCCCCTCAGAACCCTTCTTGAGAAGGCGGATGTCGAGCCGGAGAGGCGGGCGTTGAGTATGATTTTTACGGTGAGTAAAAAACACCGTAGCTATCGAGGCGTAGGGTGCGCTAGTTAAATCTAGTTTTATTCAAAGTTTTATGCCTGTATTTCGTGCGCTGGTTTCAAGCGTATGGAGGGTCGGGTGAGGAGGATGTCTAGGTGGTAGACATCCTCGATGACCCGAGTGACGTTCGTGTCCCTACCGTTTGACGGGTTGGAAGCTTCGGTAATGAATTTTAAACGCGTAAAGTAAGAAGGCGGGGATGCTTATCTTTCTTTAGACATTCGTTCGTCGTTTGCTCCCCTTCACGAGAGGTCCTGTCGTCGGATCGTTACGTGGTCCTGCATGGGGGAGGCAAAAGGTCGTCTGCCCATGTGGGCGCCTTAATTACAGCGTCGGGGGCGGGTCGGTGGTGAGCCATACCAGAGCGATATCCTATTTGACGAGGGCCTGCCTCGTCGGCCGGGCGCATCCCGTTAGCTCGGCGCGTCCCCCTCGGGGTCTATCGGCATTGATTTTGCATTTAAGTAGGAGAAGGGAGAGAGTTTTTTGTCCCAACCCTTCGCCTTTCCTTAGCTGCAGCTCCTCTTCTTTAAATAGGGAGGGGGAGGGAAGTTCTCACCCCATCTCTTATTCTGCCTCTGAGCCCGCTATCTCTCCTTCCTTTCTGCCGGATACGTCCGTGCGTTGCGGCGGTTCCTGAGTGAGGAAGGGTAATGCCAGAGAGAGAGAGAAACTCACTGATCCGCTCGTGAATCCGGAGTGTGATGTTGAGCTAGAGGTCATCCGACATAGATGAGGTGGCGCGGGCCGCCTTTGCTGGGAAGAGCTCGCTGCCGCTGAAAGAGGAGTACTAGAGGGTGTCGGACATCGTCAGCCTCATCGTCATTCGTTGCGGCGTCCCCACGGCGGGAGGCGCCTCCCGTTCAAGCGCCGTTGTCAGCGTTGCAGTTGCTGATGATGGCGTAGTCCTCGGATGCCCCGATGGAGGGGCACCACGATTCTGCGGCGTGGAGCTCGACGTTGCAGTGACGGTGCCTCGAGTGCCCCCTCGAGGCGGGACGTCACCGATGGAGAGCGTGGCGCGGTGGCGCGATGAGATTAAAGACCCGTGCACATGTCCGGCGTTGCGATGGGAGCGTGGCATGGCGGCCAAGTAGACGGCTGGCCCATGCACATGCCCGGCGTGGGCTGATGGAGAGCGTGGTGCGCGGTGGCAATAGATGAAACGAACCGCCCGTGCACATGCCCGGCGTTGTTGATGGAGAGCGTGGCGCGGTGGCATAATAGTACTTGTAGTAAAGCTAAGCGAGAGACCTGGAATTGAATAATTTTGTGGGGAAGCCCCCGAGTAAACAGTCCTCTGAATTTATAAGTATGTTAGTCCTTTTTGTGATGAAATCACTTTGCAAGTGGTGAATTTGTGCAAAAGATGAAAAAAATTCATCTTTTTTTATTACGAGATGGCCCTTTAGCTTCTCTTTTGTAAAAAAGGTTTTTGTGCCCTCGACCCTTCCCATGGTTTAAGCCGTAAGAAACTAGGAGTGCGGGTGAAATAATTACGATCGTCTTTAGTGAGCAAAGAGGTCATGCACCTTTGGGCGTGGGTCTCCGTGAGTCCTACCGATTATAGTCGAATTTATTCCCGAAATCTTAGTCCTTATGACTTTTT
This sequence comes from Miscanthus lutarioriparius, assembly GCA_904845875.1. Lineage (NCBI taxonomy): Eukaryota > Viridiplantae > Streptophyta > Magnoliopsida > Poales > Poaceae > Miscanthus > Miscanthus lutarioriparius. Next base: position 31,334,665 of record CAJGYO010000005.1, read on the forward strand.
TACGAGAAGAATGGAAAACATAGAGAACGTTTGTAAATATAACACAGGAGGTTTTTGCAAGCGTACTACTTGTATTACTTATGTCAGCCCCCAGTGAGGGTCGACCCTCGCACTTCTTGTGGGTCGGAAGTCACTAAGGATCGAGGTTTTGTAATGACAAAAGCGATAAGGAATAGTATGCGCTTATTTAAGGGTAAAAAGCAGCGTAGGCGCTCAATGTTCGAGCGTTGTTGAAGACCTCGCCGTTGATGGTTTTCAACCTATAGGCGCTGGGTGAAGTACTCTCGCGATGACGTAGGGCCCCTCGATGCGTTGAGAGTTTGTGGCGGTCCTTGTTGCTCTACACAAGGTGGAGGACGAGGTCCACGACGTTGAAGGATCGACCCCATACCCATCGGCTGTGGTACCATCGCAACGCCTGCTGGTACTTAGCTGAACGGAGGAGGGCGATGTCACGGGCTTCATCTAGCTGGTCCATGGCGTCTTGGGGGATGCCTCGGCCCCCTATTCGTCGTATGCTCTGATTCTTGGTGCTCCATAGTCAAGGTCCATTAGGAGAATGACCTCGGAACCGTAGACCATGAAGAAGGGTGTGTAGCCAGTGGCTCGGCTAGGAGTTGTCCTTAGGCTCCAGAGTATGGCCGGAAGCTCAGTGAGCCAGCGCACGTCAAATTTGTTCAACCGGTTGAAAATTCTCGGCTTAAGGCCTTGCAGGAGCATGCCGTTTGCATGCTCGACCTGCCCGTTTGTCCGGGGGTGTGCGATGGCCGCCCAATCGATCTGGATGTGTTGTTCATCGCAGAATCGAATGAATTTCCTATCGATGAACTGCGTGCCGTTGTCTGTGATGATGGAGTTCGGTACTCCAAAGCGATGGATTATGTCGAGGAAGAATAGCACAGCTTGCTCGGATTTGATCGTGGATATTGGTCGAGCTTCAATCCATTTTGTAAACTTGTCTATGGTGACAAGTAGGTGGGTGAAGCCCCCGGGTGCCTTTTTGAGTGGCCCAACCAGGTCGAGCCCCTAGACCGCGAAGGGCCATGTGATGGGGATCATCTGGAGTACCTGGGCGGGAGGTGAGTTTGCCGAGCGTAGTACTAACACCCTTCGCAGGTGCGTACAATTTGCTCGGCATCGGCTACTGCGGTGGGCCAGTAGAAGCCTTGTCGGAATGCATTCCCAACCAAGGTTCTTGGTGCGGCATGATGACCGCAGATTCCACCGTGGATGTCGCCCAGCAGGAGTTTTCCCTGTTTGCCAGGGATACAGAGTTGCAGAATCTCGATATGACTCCATTTGTAGAGTTCGCCTTCTACAAGAACGAAGGACTTGGCGCGTCGTGCGAGCCGTCGGGCTTCCATTTTGTCTACTGGTAGTATGTCGTGGAGGAGGTAGTCGAGGTAAAGCGTTCTCCAGTCGTTGGGAGGGTCGGACTGTGCCGCTGGGTCCTCTTCAAGCGCCATGACCTCGGGGTCGGGCGGAGCAGTTGGCGGATCGGCCCCTAGGGTCGGACTAGATGGGCCATCGCCGGCTTGTTTTGACCCCGTGTAGCATACCGAGGGTTTGCGTTGATCGCTAGCGAAGCGCTGCCGGATCGGCTCTCGGCGGATCTTTGCTTTCGCAAGCGTGTTTACGCCGTTGAGGCGCCTTGGGATGTGATTGACCTCGAGGCCGTCGAATTTGTCCTCCAACCGTCGGACTTCTTGGTAGTATGCCTCCATCTTGGCGTTGTGGCAGCTTGACTCCTTCATGACCTGGTTGACGACCGGTGGGAGTCGCCTCGGCGTCGAGGCGTCGGATGCCTGACTCGATAGCGATTTGTAGGTCGTTGATGGTAACCCGTACTCTGCGATATATTGTTTGATGAGGGAAATGGAGGCGAACCATGTACCTCATGCGGACCCCGAGGGAGATCGAAGACTAGTCCCAGCGGCGCCCTTCTTCATCAACAATCTGTCGAAGTACATCGTCCAGTACTCTTGATTGGCGATTGTTGGTGGCATCTGGACCTCGGTCCACTCTGCGATGAAGTCAGCCAGCACCTGGGATTTGATCGCTGTTCGGGGGGCATAAGTAATGCCCTGATCCATTAGCTCGAGCGCCCACTTTGCGGTTCTTCATGTAGCATCCTGGCTGCGGACAATCTCGCCGAGGGGGAAAGACGTCACGACTGTCACAGGGTGTGACTCGAAGTAATGGCGTAGCTTTCTCTTGGTGACGAGGACGGCGTAGAGGAGTTTCTGGATTTGGGGGTAATGGGTTTTGGAGTTGGATAGCACCTCGTTGATAAAGTACACAGGCCGCTGTACCCTGAAGGCGTGCCCCTCTTCCTCTCGCTCTACTACTAAGGCGGAGCTGACCACTTGCGTGGTGGCCGATATATACAGCAGGAGGGATTCTCCATTGCTCGGAGGGACTAGGACCGGCGGTTTAGTTAGGAATTGTTTAACCATGTCAAGCGCCTCCTGAGCCTCGGCTATCCACTCAAAGTGGTCGGATTTCTTAAGGAGTCGATAAAGGGGAAGTCCTCGTTCACCAAGGCGAGAAATGAATCGGCTGAGGGCGGCAAGGCATCCTATGATTCGCTGAACCCCCTTTATGTTTTGGATTGGGCCCATTTTTGTGATGGCTGAGATTTTCTCCGGGTTGGCTTTGATGCCGCGTTCGGAGACAATAAAGCCGAGCAGCATGCCCTCGGGACCCCAAAAACACACTTTTCAGGATTGAGTTTGATGCTGTTTGCCCAGAGTTTCGCAAAAGGTTTGCTCAAGGTCGGTGACAAGGTGTTCGGCCCGCTTGGATTTAACTACGATGTCGTCGACGTAGGCCTCAACGGTCCGCCCGATGAGGTCCCCGAAGTAGTTGAGCATACAACGCTGGTAAGTTGCCCCAGTGTTCTTCAGACCGAACGGCATTGAAACATAGCAGAACGATCCAAAGAGGGTGATAAAAGACATCGTGAGCTGGTCGGACTCTTTCATCGTGATACGGTGGTAGCCAGTAGTATGCATCAAGGAAGCGAGAGGTTTCGCACCACGAGGTGGAATCAACTATTTGGTCAATGCGTGGTAAAGGAAGCGGGTCCTTTGGGCATGCCTTTTTGAGGCCGTGTAGTCGATACACATCCTCCATTTCCTGTTCTTCTTTCATACAAGAATGGGATTTGCTAGCCACTCTGGGTGGGATACTTCCCTGATGAACCCAGCGGCCAATAGTTTTGCTATCTCTTCGCCGATGGCCCTGTTTTTCTTCGTCGAGCGGGCGCAGGTAGCGCTTTTTACCGGCTTGGAGTGCGAGTGGATTTTTAAAGCATGCTCGGCGACCTCCCTCGGGATGCTGGCATATCCGAGGGTTTCACATAAAGATGTCTTTGTTATCGCGGAGGAAGTCGACAAGCGCGCTTTCCTATTCGGAAGAGAGCGAAGTACCAACACGCGTACCCTCTTAGCCTCGAGCTGCTTTGGGGTCCACGTGGACCTCCTTGGAGCCCTCTGCTTTGGTTGAAACGACCCGGTTGTTGTTTTGGCGTCGGGCATTTTTTTGGCAACCTCCTCCCACGAGGGTGGCGAGTTCTTTGGTGGCGGCGATTGCGGAGGCGTGATCGCGACATTCAACCGCTTTTCGTAAGCGGCTTTGGAAGGAGGTGTCGATGGTGATGACCCGTGGGCCCGGCATCTTTGACTTAAAGATGCGTATAGTTGGGGACGACCATGAACTTTGCGTAACACGGTCGTCCGAGGATGGCGTGAAAAGTCGGAGGAACCCCACTACGTCGAAGGTGAGGGTCTCGATCCCTGTAATTGGACCGATCCCGAAAGTGGCGAGGCGGATCCATCGCCCGATGGCATGGCCCGCCTACAGGTACAACGCCATGGAAAGGTGCTCGGATGGGATGGAAGTTCGTTCGATCGACGCCCATCTCATCGGCGTTTTGGCGTACATGATGTTGAGGCCGCGCCTCCGTCCATCGATACCTTTATGAGCATTTTTGGCCGATGATCGGGTCGACAACAAGCGGTACCTTCCGGGTGTGGGACGGCGCCCGGGTGGTCGGCTCGGTCGAAGGTTATGGCGGATTCTGACCATCGGAGGAAAGCGGCGTGGCGGTTTGGCCGTATAGACCTCATGGCGTGTGACCTTTTGGCGGCGTTTGGAGTCGTAGGCCGCTGATTCTCCGAAGATCATGAGGGTACCGTTTGGAGTCGGGAAGGTGTCGTCCTTCTCCTCAATGTCGTCTGTCTTGGGGGCAGGTTCCTTCCCCTGCTCTTCTTTGTTGAGGCCCCGGTCAAGTATTTTCGCATGAGGCCACATTCCTTATATAGATGTTTGGCCGGGAAAGTGTGGTTTGGGCATGGCCCCTCGAGCATTTTTTCAAAGTGGTTTGGAGTGCCTTCCGTGGGCTTCCGTCCACCTTTACGGTCGGCGATGGCCACGAGTGAGTTGTCGCACCGTTGCTTCTTGTTCTTTCTCTTGGCGGGACGGTCGGAGGTGCCTTCGTCGGCGGCCTCGTCCCGCCTTACCTTGCCGTCGGTGCGGTCAAAGACGGCTCCGATCGCCTCCTCTCCTAAGGCGTGGCTAGTGGCGATGTCTAGGAGTTCCTTGGTGGTCCGTAGGCCCCTACGTCCTAGCTTGTGGATGAGGGATTTGTAGGTTGTCCCAGATAGGAAGGCTCCTATCACGTCGACGTCGGCAACGTTAGGGAGGTCATTGCACTGCTGGGAGAAGCGCTGAATGTACCCGCGGAGTGTTTTATCGGCCTTCAGGCGGCAGTTCTTGAGGTCCCATGGGTTTCCAGGGCGTTTATACATGCCCTAGAAGTTACCCATAAAGATCTCCATGAGATCTGCCCAACTCTGAATGGCGTTGGACGGTAGGTACTCCAACCACGCTCGTGCTGAATTAGCCAAGAATAGCGGGAGATTGCGAATAATGAAATTGTCATCACTCACACCACCGGCTTGGCAGGCAAGCCGATAGTCTTCGAGCCAAAGCTCGGGGTTCAAGTCTCTAGAATATTTTAGGAAATTGGTGGGCGGTCGGTACCTCGGGGGGAACGCAGCGTTGAGGATGTGTCGGCCAAAGGCCCGAGGGCCTGGCAGGCTGGGACTCGGGCTCTGGTCCTCGCCACTATCGTAGCGTCCGCCGCGTCGTGGATGATAGCCGCGACTGGCTTCTTCTCTTTCGTCATCGTGAGTGCGCCTACGGGCGTCGATGGTGCTGCGCATGTCACGGCTATGGCCGAGACTTTGATGTACCGGGATAGCCGTGACATGTCTGTTGCCTGGCGGCGTCTGGTGAACGGACGCGTCCTTGGCGGGACGTACCGAGGGCGTGCGCTGGCTGGTGTCAGGTTCACATCATCGAGACAACGAGCTTTCCGCATGCTGCGCCGCCACACGCTCGAGCAACATGCGAATTTCTCGACGGCGCGGCGATCCTCGGACGTCGTGGCCTCCGGAAGGCCGTGCAGCAAGGCTGTTGCTGCGGCGATGTTCTGGCTTGCCCGAGCGAAGTGAGGGAGAGTCCCATCATCGGTGAGGATCCTCCGATGGACATCACGGGCCGAGGTGCGTGCGTGCCCACCGTCTCCGCGACGCTTGATCTCCTCCTCGATGTTTCGGTATTCCCGGACGAGCTGTTGCCCGGCGTCATTGATCTCCAGCTTTCGTGCTTTTAGCTGCTCCATCCTTATGTGAGATGGGGCTGCCGTCTTCGCCTTGATCCTGGCGTTGGGGTTGGCTGTTGGGGTTGTTTCTTCTTCGGAGACGCTTTGGACGTGTCCCTCGGGGGTTTGTGTCATGAAGCATTCCCGGAAAGGGTGACGGCTCCTCTTGCTAGAGTCGGAGTTGGAGGACGACTCTGGTTCCTCCACGAGGAGCCCGTAGAGTGTATCCAGATCGTGTTCGACTACCCCCACGAACTCGCTGTCCGTAGGCGGCTGAACCATGCGTAGTGACAGAAGGTGGCTGGCGGTCGCCGTGGCGTTGCGGATACCGAATGGAAGCGCTGTCGGGGCGCTTCGTACGGGGCCTTCCGGAAATAGGGTGATGCTGCGTGGGAGCTCCCTGGATAACTGGGGTCCAAGGGAGTCACCCTGCGGGCCCTCAAGCCTCAGATGGCTGCGGTTGATGGAAGGGAGAGGCTGTGCGGCCGTGTGGGTCAGCACCAGTTCTCCTCCTAGTGTGACGATGAAATCTAGGTCGCCGAAGCGCACATGTGCGCCTGGGGCCCAGCTGATTGCGTGGGTGGCCATCCGAGGCTTGGTTTGAAACGCACAAGCCCCCTACCTGGCGCGCCAACTGTCGGTGTTTCATACAAGCATCGGCAAGTAAATTTATAGTAATGCACGTTAGGCTCAGATGGTGCGCTAAAGGACACAAGATTTATACTGGTTCGGGCTGAATATCCCTACATCTAGTTTGTTGCTGCTCGTGTTATTAGCACCGTGAATGGTTCGTAGTAGGGGATACAAACGATCGAGAGAGGGACAGGTCCCAAGTCTCTGATGGAAGAGTCGAAAGGAAGCCGAGAGCTTGGTAGTAGCTTGACTATGTGTGTGTGTTGCGTTGTTTTCGGTCCGTCCCTCTAATGGGGAGCCCTGCCCTCCCTTTTACAGACCAAGGGGGGAGCAGGGGTTACAGATGGGAGAAAGAGGAAAACACCAAGGGTATAGAAGGTCCTTCGAAGGATTCGGGTCCTCCTTTTTCCCAGCGCCTACCCTGTATAACATGGCAGACAATGTCAGAAGTGTTGTGCTCGCTCATCGTCGTAGGCCATGCCCTGGCCTCTTGTAGCAAGTGGGTGCGTCCCATCCCGCCCCTACGGGCGGCGTGTCGGACAGGGTTGCTGAACCCCGACCCTGTAGGGAGCGGATGTCGCAGTGACTGCTTGTTCTGCCATTGTAGAGGACGGGAGTCTCTCCTTGGAGCGTAGTGGTTGTCGTATGTCCGTATCGGGTTATTCGCCTGGTGGGTTGAAGGCGGTGCCTACAACACTGTAGGGTGAAGAGTACGCGCCTGCAACACTATTCAGGCTCTATTACGCCTAGAAGGGTCTAAGCACCCGTCCTGTCATGTCCTGACGGTACTTTCCTGTAGGGGCGCAGGACATGGTCTTCTGGTGCTATGGTTGACCCGAACGTCTTATCTTACCCTATGCCTATCATCATGAGGGAGCGGGGTGCGGTTTGTTAGGCGAGGCAGAGCCAATCCTTGGACATCGGGCGGGACGAGGTCCATCAGGCGAGACGGAACCTAGCCTTTGGGGGTCGGGCAAGACGGAGTCCAACCCTCGGGGGTCGGGCGAGACGGAGCCTAGCCCTCGGGGGTCGGATGAAGTGGAGTCTAGCCCTCGGCCCTTGGGCGAGGCGGAGCCGTCCCCCAGCCATCGGAGGAGGCAGAGTCTAGCCCTCGCGGGCCTCGGGCGAGGCGGAGTCTAACCCTCAGCCCTCGGGCGAGGCGGAGCCGTTCCCCAGCCGTCGGGGGAGGCGGAGCCGACCGACGGGCCTTGGGAGAGGCGGAGTCTAGCCCTTAGCCCTCGGGCGAGGCGGAGCCGTCTCCCAGCCGTCGGGGAAGGCGGAGTCGGCCGACGGGCCTCTGGCTGATGGGCATCGGGTGAGGCGGAACCAAAACTCCCGTCGTTCGGGCAAGAAGCGCAACGGTGCTTTTGTCCGTTCGGAAGTTTTTAATGTTCAATGGTTATTTAGTTCCATCTCCTTGGGTACCCCGGTATTAGGTTCCCGACAGGACCCTTCGATCATGATCCAATCCTTTACATTCTCGCACATGTTAGAATCAGCACCCTCCTATAACTGAGCATACGAATACAGAGAGAGCTACTTCAAATTGGACGTAGGGTACCACGTGCCTAAAGTAGTATAATCACTATATCTTCAGCCTGTTCACTTGTTTGTTTCAGACAGGGCTTATTAGTCAGCCAACAGTGATTTTTCTCTCACAACAAATCAGCACCAGCCGGACTTATTAGCCCAGAAACTAACCAACGAATAGGTTGCTTGTGTGCTACCAATTTGATTTCTTTATTGCTAGAGTAAAATCTTTCGACAGGCGACGACCTTCTCGTTACTACAATGCTAGCAAAGGTTGACTTCTAACAGCTTGTTCGTTTGCTCGTATACGATTATGGATTATAAATTGAAATAATATTTTTTTCTTATACTAAACCAGATAAAATAATCCATGATCGTTTATAACCAAACGAACATGCTGCTAGTTTGTTGAGACTTGGCCAGCCTCACGAGAATGTTGGTTTACCATGAGACCCAGTAGTTTCATTTAATATCGCATTACGCAACCAGGCGTTTGTTAGTGTCCTCGATCAGAAGATGTGATAAGGGCATCCATGGTTTCGGTTTGCATTCGGTTTGAGGATGAACGTTCCGAGAAGTGGACTCCAGCTGCTAGCGTAATATTGCACGCTTGTAGCGAATGCCTCGCGAATGGTGCCCACGTGGCTAGCACACATTGAGCTCCACCAGTGCCTCCCCTGCTACCGTGTTGGTGTAGGTCAACCTCGAACTCGCCGATGCCCTCGCCCATGCCACCTGTAGCCTGCATCAGGTATGGAGAGGAGATGAGGCAAGGTGAGATATACAAGGAGTGGGGAGACGAAGTACATGAGGGCATGACGAGCTCGACGGGTGTTAAGGCATCGAGGCTAAGGAGGACAACGTGTGAGCCGAGGAAGGACGAATATGAAATGGAGATTAACACCGTAGAGGTGGGACAAGCTCACCCCTAGATTTTGAAGAGAAGGATATGCCCCGGGTTTATGAGAAATGCCTCCTAGGAGGATGATCTGTCCTTACAATCCCTAAACCAAATAACAATACAAATGGGATCATCCCTGTCCGATCTCACTTTATCCCCAAAATAAGCGTTATATAGACTCGGTTGTATGACCGTCAACAGAGATAAACCCAACATAGGTGCGTTGTACTTGTCGCGCACAGTGCTCCTCGGCTCCTCCTAAAAGTGTTGTTGCTCTCCGCTAAAAGCATGAAACAAAACAGTCTGCAACGAGCTAAGTAGCTAAGGACATGTTTAGTTACTCCAAAACTCCTGAAAAATACACTATATAAAAAAAAGATTCTCCGTCACATCAAATTTACGGTACATACATGAAGTACTAAATGTGGACAAAATCAAAAACTAATTGTACAGTTTAGTTGTACTTTACGAGACGAACATTTTGAATCTAATTAGTCAACGGTTGGATAGTTATTATTAAATACAAACGAAATGCTACAGTATCGCTGCAGGAATTTTGCCACTCCAATGTCGCTGCAGGAATTTTCGGCCTGTTCGGAAGGCCGTATCGTATCGTGGATTATTTATTATTGGCTAGTTTAGTGTGAGAGAAAAACACTATTTTTAACTAAAAATTTACAATCGTTTACGAGCAAGCGAACAAACCTTTTGCCACTCCAATGTCTGGGAACTAAACGTGGCCTAACTACGCTCATGATCCTGTGTGCTACGATTTTAAACGGCTCTAGCTCTTCGCTACGGTATGCCAAAATAGGTGAAGCAAAAAATAGCTCCTAGACTTCTAGTTCATTTTTATTATCTTGGTATCGGTTTAGTTCTCAAAATTTTACAAAAATTTTCAAAAATTTTCGTCACATCGAATCTTGAACGCGTGCATGAAACATTAAATATAAATAAAAAATAAAATTAATTATACAGTTTAAACAAAATTCACGAGATGAATCTTTTAAACCTAATTAAATTATGATTAGACACTAATTGACAAATAACAACGAAAATATTATATGTTATAGTAACCTTTAAAAAAAAGTTCACCAGCTAAACAAGGCCACGAGAGGATAGAAATAGAACGGCTTCTTCACTCAGCGCACACGGAGCCACGGAGGAGCCAGGAGCCACCCGAAAGCCTAGTACGACCACAAGAGTCCAATCAATACAGAGCGTGCTCGTTCAAGGCAAAAAGGCAGCACACGGCCACGCACGCAGGGCTGAGCAGGCATAACAGGGAACCAGTCGTCGTAAGCACACCTCTTCCCGGAGCTCTGCTCGCCGAGCTAGTACGCGCCGACGACGACGGGGTGTCACCGTCGCCGCTGCCTCGGCAGGCGCCGATGCCGACCCCGACGCCCCGCCGGACGCTCCGGTCGTCCAGGCACAGCCCGTAGTTGCCGCTCAGGTCGAGGTTCCCGCCGAGCCGGCGCAGGAACGCGCCGTCGAACGGCACGGCCCCGCCAAGCGCGTTGTTGCTCAGGTTCAGGTGGTACATCCTGCCCAACCGGCTGAGCGCCGCGGGGATCGGCCCCGTCAGGTTATTGTCCTGCAGCGAAAGCGTCGTCAGGCTCGCCAACTGGCCGAACGCCTCCGGTATCGGGCCCGAGTAGCCGGAGCCGGCCAGCCGGAGTTCTTGCAGGCGGGAGAGGCTGCCGAGCTCGGAAGGCAGCGGGACGCCGATTGGGTTGTTGTCCATGATCAGGTACTGCAGGTTTCGCAGCGCGGAGATGCCTGGAGGGAAATGGCCAGTCAGGCGATTGTTGCTGAGCGCCAAGAAGGTGAGCGAGGTCAGGTTGGCGACGGTGTCCGGGATGCCGCCGGTGAGGTTGTTGGAGCTGAGGTCGAGCTTCTGCAGCTGCCGCAGCTCGCCGATCCGGCTCGGGATGGCGCCAGACAGCGAGTTGTAGCTCAGGTCCAAACCGACCAAGCTCTTGAGCTGGCCAATCTGGGTCGGCACCGGCCCGGAGAGCGAGTTGTAGCTAAGGTCGAGGCGCACCAGCGAGGTGAGGTCCCCGATGCCCAGCGGGATCTCGCCGCGGACCAGGCCGTTCTGGGAGATGGTGAGCACCTGGAGGGCCCGGAGGCTGGCCAGCGCCGGCGGCATCGTGCCGGACAGCGCCGGGTTCGCCCTGATGCTAAGCTGCTGCAGGCCGGAGGCCGCCGAGAGGTTGGCGGGCGCCGGCAGCGTGAGCATCGTGGCGGCGGCCGGGTTGGTGAAGCAGTCGACGAAGAAGAGGGACTGGAGGTGTGGCAGGAAGAACACCTCGGGAGGGAAGGACGCCGTGTCCTTGCACGTCGGGTTGGGCTCCACGCCGAAGTCCAGCCGCGTGACGTGCATGCGCGCCGCCGCGGCGGCGCCCGCGTCGGCGGCCGGCTTGCACTCGAGCCCCTGCCACGGCGCGCCGCAGGGGTCGGGGCTCTCGACGCGCCAGTCCCGGTCGGAGGACACGGCCTCCATGACACGGAACAGCGTCTCCCTCTCTGCTGGATCCATTGCCGCCGCCGCCGCTGCCGCTGCGTCGGCGGCCACGGGGAGCAGGGACAGTAGCAGGGCAATGAACGCTGGCACCATGGTGTTCGCGCTCGCTCGCGCGTGCGGCTCTGGGGTCTGGGCCTTTGAGGACTGGGGAGTCTCGCCAGGAAGCCTTGCACTTGTGCAGCAATAAAACAGGGGGCTCGTGACTCGCGTGAACGACTCGATTGACGCGACGACGACAGAGAAAGCGCGCGAGGTGGTACAAGCAGAACAGGGGCACAGGGTCCCGTCCAGGCAAGGGCTCGCGTTGCGTTAGGGTCGCCGGTAATTCCACAAACGGAGGTCAGAGGCAGTCGAGGCCATGTTCGCTTTTCTTACTTTTTTTTTTAAGTTGAAACAGTGGTTTTCTCTCGAGATAAATCTGTCGGAACAGTATTTTGATCTAAGAGTGTTTAGTTGTTCCTCCTAAATTTTAGTCGCTGTCCCATCGGATATTTAGACACACGTCATAGAGTATTAAATATAGATTAATTATGAAATTAATTACATAGTTTGCGACTAATTTGTGAGACGAATCTTTTGAGCCTAATTAGTCCATGATTTGACAATGGTTTTGCTACAGTAACATTGCTAATGTCAGAATAATTAGGCTTAAAAAATCGTCTCGTAGAGTACGACAGATTATGTAATTTATTTTTTTATTATTATCCAAACATCACGTACAATATCTTCTCAACGTACCTTTCCAAACACTTTTTTTTTCGGCCAAGCGAACAGGCCATCTTGCCAATTGATAACTTGCCTCCGCTCTGGCTCTGTATGCAGTGCTAGTAGGGGCCATTCAAAAGAAACCGCACGCTAGTTTGACTGGTCAGGCACTCAGGCGCTATCTACGTTCCTGACATGAGTTATCTGCTAGGACCTGCTCCAACACTGTCACTGAGATCGCTGGATGGGTTAATAAGTGCAAAAGAGGGGGCCCGTTGCCTGAGCTCCATAATTTCACGACCGAAGGCCTTGTTTAGATAAGTTTTTTCACTCTTTCTCTATTACATTAAATATTTGGACACATGCATAAAGTATTAAATGTAGATAAAAAAATAACTAATTACACAGTTTGATTGTAAATTACGAGACAAATTTTTTGAGCCTAGTTAGGTCATGATTGGACAATAATGATCAAATATAAACGAAAATGTTACAGTGACAAATACTGATTCCTAACCTCAATCTAAACAAGGCCCAAGTGTAACCTGCAATGCCTGCATTGCAACATGTCACCTCTGCAACATGGCTCACTATCTCCTTCCTCCATTCAAAATGAATATAATTCTAGTTCTATACAAGTTAAACCATTTTAAATTTGATTTATACAAAATCAAAATATTACTAATATTATTATTGAAACGCTACTTACGGAACGTCCGTTCATTCGGACGGACCCTCCACTCGTCCCCGCCCATGTCGCCTGCTTGCTCTGCTCGCAGGACGGCACCCGCGCCGCCCATCCTCGCGCCCTCGCCGCCCGCCCACGCCTTGCTCCTAGACTCGCGCCTCCCATCGCGGCTGCGCTCCATTCGCCTGCTCTTGCCCCTGCCGAGGTCCGTGCCGCCGCCGAGCTCGACACTGGCGACCTCCGCGCCACTCTGCGACTTCGAGCTCCGTGCCGGCGTCCAACTCCGCATCGACGAGCCTCTATTCGTCCAAGCAGCAGTCACAATAATATGTTTCAAGTGTTTCAGAGGTATGTTGCAAGTGTTGTATATCCATGTTGCGAAAGTAGATCGGGATGCCGAACATGTTGTAATGGCTATACACGTATGTTTTAAATGTATGTTCCAAATGCTTCATCTGTTATAGACGAATGTTGCAAGTGTTTTGTCTGGATGTTACAAAAGTAGATCTGGATGTTGCATATACATGCATGTTGCAAGCATATGTTTCAAGTATTTTCAGGTGTTTTATACGTATGTTTGCAAGTGTTTCATCTGGATGTTGCATATGTTTTGCAATGGTTTTCAAATGTTTTTAGGCGTTTTTGCAAGTGTTTCAGACGCTTGTTTTAAGTGTTTCATTTATCATATTTTGTAGGGGAAATTGGCTGGCGGACACCCACAGTGGTGGTCGTTTGCTGGCGGACACCCAAAGTGGAGCTGTATGCTAGAAGACACTCTGGTTTGTTGTAATTATGCCAGAGGACGCCGCGGGCCGGTTTCCACCGGTTGAGGAGAGAGAAATTCAGTTTGGACATCCGGTGCCCCTGAGCCACGTTTGGGTCTGGTTGGACCAGCTAATAACCAACCCGAGCCTGGTCTGGTTAACCGGCCCGTCCCGCCTGTTAGGGTTTTAGCGGCCATCACTTTCCCCAATCCCACTCCCGCCGCCACCCACTCCACTCCGGTGCCCGCCGCGACGCCGTCCACTCCACTCCGGTGCCCGCCGCTGACACCTCTAGCCTCGGCCGTCATCCACCATGGGGGGCTGAGGATCTGCAGCACCCCCGCGACCTGAAGATGAAGTCCCCCAATAGGAAGAACACGTAGTGCACTAGTTGTCCGCCTAGGGTGCCTAATTTGAAATGGATTCCAAAAGGGTGAGATTTCTTGAACCCATACTCTTCCGATTTGTATAACTGCGGATGCGTTAGAAAGTTTGCGGTTTGAAATCGTTTAGTTTGGATGTAGTCTTTTTTTTGAATTAGGATGGATCCGACGTCCGCCTGTAGATTGACAATTAGAGTACCTGCCTATGTAGAGCAAAGACCAGATGGGCTCGATGATTATCATGTAACTGCTAACTTCATGCGTGTGGTGGACAAGGATATCTTCAATTGGATGGGTTTTATGATTGCTTTGCTGAGGACATAGTTCATGGTAAAGATCAAGCACTGGAGGTTATTTTCTTTGATAAAACCAAGGATGAGACAGTGCTTATAGATTCTGATTCTGCTCTGCTACATGCATTTGATGTGTATTGGGACAGTAGAAGGGTGCCACTGACTGTAGAGGTTGTTGACACTGGTCCTCGTTTATTACAGTCTCAAGTTTGTAATGCCAATGCATCTAGTGATACTCAGTCTGTTGTTAGCACAGAACAGAGTTAGGTCATTTGTTTGCCATTAGCTATGATTCTGCCTGATGAAAATCCAGTAGCTGTTCATACTGCTGAAGCTGTTCATAATCTAGAAGCTGTTGATAATTCAGAAGCTCTTGATAATCCAGAAGGTGATGATAATCCTAAGGTTCATGATAATCTTGAGGTTGATACCAATCCTAAGGTTGATGGCAATCCTGAGGTTGATGCTAATGCTGAGGTTGATGATAATCCTAAAGGTGATGATAACGTTGAGATTGATGATAATCCTGAAGGTGATGATAATGTTGAGGTTGATGATGACTGGGGAGAGTCTAATGAAGTTGAGTATGTAGGAGTAGATGATGAGAAAGAGAAGTACAAGGTTGTGCTCATTGATGATGCTGAGGACAGTGATTATTATCCTAACACTGACCCAGAAGATGATGACCCACTATGTGTGGATGATGAGAGGGGCTGTGAGGGTGTGGTGCATGTGACTGACATAGATAACCCTAAGATAGCTGTTGGTGTTACTTTTGAAGATGGTTTATGTTTTAAGAGGTGTATTAGACAATATGCTGTGCTTAATGAAGTTGAACTTGCAGTTCCTTATAGTGAGTCACGGTGGTATAGAGCACATTGTAAGGCTATTGGTTCATGAAGATGCTACACAAGGCAATTGGTTTCCCACCTGGTCTTGTTATTTCAACTGATGCAGGCAAAGGAATAGATAAGGCAGTTACCAAAGTCTTCACAAATGGTGTAAAGCATAGAGAATGCATGAGGCATCTTGTGAAGAATTTCTAGAAGAGATTTAGGGGTGAAGTGTTTGAAAAAAACTTGTGGCCTGCATCAAGGTGCTACAGGCAAACAACCCATGATAGACACCGGAATGAGATGCTTAAGACATGCCCAAAGGCAACAACCTGGCTGATGGACAATCACAAACAGCTATGGGCAAGGTCAAAGTTCAGCACAACAAGCAAATGTGACTATGTCACCAACAACATAGCTGAGACCTTCAACAGTTGGATCAGGGAAGAGAAGTCCTTACCTGTTCTAGATCTCATGGACAAGATAAGGCAATTGATCATAGAGAGGTTTTGCATAAGGAGGCAGCTGGCCTCAAAGTTGTCTGGTTTAAGGTTTTACCTCATGTCATGAAGGAACTGCACAACAAAAGTAGAAATCTAAAGTACACCATTCACAAGAGTGGCCCAATGGTTGGAGAAGTAGGAGTGAATAAGGACCTAGTCCCATGGAGGTTCATTATTGATCTAGAAAAGAAAGAATGCACTTGTAGAGGTTGGCAATTAACTAGTTTGCCTTGTGTGCATGCCATAGCTTACATTGGCACAAGAAGAGTAGAATTGAAGGACTTTGTGGACCCTTACTACTCTGTAGAAATGTTCAAAGCAGCTTATGCAGTTGTTGTGGCTCCTATGCCAGGCAAGGAAGAATGGGAAAAGGTGGACATTGGCTTCACTCTTCTTCCTCCTAAATGCAATAGAGCAGCAGGAAGGCCAAGGAAAAGAAGGCTGGTTGGTGCTGAGGAAGATGGGTCAAGCAGCAGGGGGAAGAGAAGGTGTAAAAGGTGTGGTGGATTTGGCCACCTCTAGAAAACCTGCAATGAAACTGTCCTAGACTCTGATGCATCACTACCTGCACCACCAAAGAAGAGGAAGACTTATAAGCCAAAAGTGGTTGAGATTATAGAGACCACAGATGACCCATCTAAGAAGAAGGGGAAGAGAAAGGCCTCCTCCAAGGGGAAACAACCCAAGAAGAAGAAGGCAACTCCTGCTTAGCCTACACCTCCTGAACAAGCTACACAGTACGTGATCCATCTCTTGCCTTTATTTCAGTTAGTTTACTACATCTTAACCACATGTTTCATCTTGTAGGGTTCCAAACTCCCCAGTCACTAGGACCCAGGCCAAACACCAAGCGGCAGATAGCCCAAGGCCCCTGACTAGGAGTCAGGCTTCCTCACAGCTACCAGGCAGTCCAAGCGCTTGCACTAGGAGCAAGAGGGCCCTGAAGGACTTGTAGGCACTGCAAGCAACACAGAAAGAGAAGAAAGATTATGTGCTTTTCTATGCTTTTGTGGCTTCTGTGGCTTCCGGAAGGGTATTGTAGTTGGTATTGTATTGAACTGCGTATTGTAGTGAACTGGGTATTGTAGTGAACTTGGTATTGTATTGCACTAAACTTGGTATTGTATTCTAGTCAACTTAGTATGGTTGCTGTGCCACCTACCTTTTAATGGTAATTTTGCTTGCTGTATTCAAGTTGGTAATGATGAAAATGTATTAAACTTAGCAACAAAGCTCAGAACTCCTACAAAGCACATGGCAACATTCACAAACATTACAAAGCAAAGTAAAGTTCATGCATTGTTCATCCACATGGCAACAAAGCAAAGTAAAGTTCATGCATTGTTCAGTCAGATAACTGCATTCCATTCATTTCACAAACATTACAAAGCAAAGTTCATGCATTGTTCTTCCACATGGCAACAAAGCACATGGCAACAAAGCTCAAAACTCCTACAAATACACTGGCCACATTCATCCACCTATTCACTCTCTGCTCTCCATCTATTCTACTCATAGCAGCCCTCTGACCAGAAACAACATTGGTCAGGTTCAATAGAGACTTCTCCAAAGCCTTCAAGCTTGACATCACTGCCGCAGCATCCACACCATCTCCTGCGCTCGGTGGCTTCCACATGAAGAAACCGCACTGGCTGTTGCCCTATTCACGCTGAAGAACGCAAGATTGGGATGAGCCCTAGATCAGGATTTCAAAAGGCCAAAATGGACCACAAAGAAATGAAATGAAAATAACTCACCCAGTCCCGATTCCTGCAAGTATAGAACTGCTTGTCTGGGTCGTTTTGGGTTCTCGACGTCCGCTCCACAACAGTCGCCGTCCTGTAGAAAGGGCACAGTGGCTGCGCCTCTCTCACTCCACGTGAACCTGTCGAGGACGAAGCGCCCGAGCCTGTCGCCATCTTGCACCGGCCTCTGCTTGCCCTTTCCTGTCGACGACGCCTGCTCGCCGCCGCCGCGCCCGCCCGCAGTCGCTGCCGCCACCGCCGCTTCCTTTGTCGTGGAGACGGGGGAGACTGAGATAGATAGAGACGAGCCGGTTAACCAGACCAGGCTCGGGTCGGTTATTAGCTGGTCCAACCAGACCAAAACATGGCTCAGGGGCACCGGATGTCCAAACTGATTCTCTCTCTCTCCTGAATTGGTGGAAATCAGCCCGCGGTGTCCTCTGGCATAATTACAACAAACCAGAGTGTCTTCTAGTATATAGCTCCACTTTGGGTATCCGCCAGCAAACGACCATCACTGTGGGTATCCGCCAGCCAATTTCCCCTATTTTGTATGTTGTAACTGTTGCATCTAGATGTTTCAAAAGTAGACCATGTGTGGTACATGGGATATGCGTGGGAAGCGACCAATAGCGTGGGTGGCGTCCGGGGCGGTGTAGGCCCATTGCTGGTGCGTTCCCTCACGAGCCTGACACTAAGCGCTCGTTCTCTTCCTATACGAGCAGCGTCCAGATTGCTAGCGCCCAAATAGAACATCGGGTGCTAGCAAGTCCATATTTATTAATACCAAAAATTCATTAGATTCGTCACGGAGGCACTATCTATGGGCTCGATAGGCCTATTTCCCTTTCGTTTACCAGCAGTTATAAAACATCGCTGCAGGAAGCAGTCTACATAGCATTAACGGAATATCAGAATTCATTAACAGATAGCTGAATAGAGTAGACTATCATATAAACAACCACCATTTCTCCTAAGACTTTGTTTGAATATAATCAGATTCTTATAAATTCACATATGTTAGAGTTGATTGGACCTTGAACTAAATTCCATTATAATCACCTAACACATGTGGATTGAGGTGAATTTGACGGTATCCCAACAGAACTCATCAATTTCCTCGCTGGTACCGAGAAGAACCACTTGGAACACACCTCCATGGGCAAAACAAATACTGTACACGACTACACGTAGAGCAAAGGGTAAGAGAAATCCGAACACTGATGAAAAAGACTCTCCAAATGGATGGCACACGACATGGGACCAGTGAGCAGTAAGGATTCAGGTGGGAACTGATGCCGGCATGCGGCTCGGAGTCTCACGCCGCGGCAGTGGCACGACGCGCACCCGAACGGCGGCACGAGCCATGTGCCCATGGTAAGACTGTCTCCGACGAGGAGACCCAGATTCATTTTTGTGTCCCGCATAGTTCTCTCTCCCCAGAAACATCCTCCAACAGCAGATCCATACACCCAACGCATTTTGCCTGCTCCCTAAACGCTAGACAAAAAAGCGTCCCCTCTCTCTCGCTACGCAAATCGCCGAGCTCATCAGTGCAGAAGCAGAGCTCGCCCGCGCCGTGGCCGAGGCGAAGCTCGCCCGCGCCGGTGTTGGAGGAGGAGCGCGCGGCAAGGCGGGGAGCAGGGCGTGGCCATCGGGGAGCGGGGATTCGGGGTCCTCCGCGCCGGGGCGGAGCTCACCCGCGACCAGACGAGGTGCATGGACGCGACGATGACGGCTCCGCAGCCGAGGCCGAAGAGGAGGCCGGAGACGACGACGAGGATGTCCTTGGCGCGGTCCTGGACGGACGAGGCAGCGACCTCCGACGGATTTAGGGCTTTTGCGTTTGCGGTCTGTTGGAGAGGATCACTTTTGGGTGGTGACTTTTTTTTTACTGTACAAGACCCAAATCGAGATATAGGTGTTATATTTGGGTCTTATGCTTGGAGTCATTCTAATAATAGACGAATCATGCAACTCCTCAAAGACCCCAATTCCCAAGTTCCCAAATCCCAACCAAGGTGTGGCCTGTGGCCTGTGGGTCGGGCCTACACATCCCAGCCGATGTGACAAAAGCTGTCTGACTCAGGCATTGGTGGTACCGAAGGCAATGGTGTTGGGTGCAGCAGCCAGCAAGTAGCAGACTGAGATGACCGATCAACACTGGATTCTCTACAAAAGCAAGCACCATGTGATGCTTGGCAGAACGATGGAGAGGTGCCTGCAACCGCGTCACCTCGCGACGCACCATGTCCCATCAAATGTCTTCAAACAAAGGAAGGAAACCACTGTTTAGGAGATTGTAGCGTTAGAGTACTACAGTGAACACAGCTTACCGGACAAGCACCAGCTGGTACAGGGCCAGCTTGGTTCTTTGCTCAGCTCTGTGTCGCCTCGCTGAGTCATGATACAGTACAGAGCGGGAAGCACCCACTGGTGAGTGGCAACCTGGCGTTGCTAAACGCAAGTGAGCCGAGTTGGGGCTCATTCGGGCTGGTAATGCAAAGCTACCAAGCATGTCCTGCTCCTGCATGCCCTCAACAAAGGATCTCAAAAAGGTTGTTTAGATTAAGCCCAGAAGCCGCTTTGAGAGCTCTATGAAACAGATCCTAATTAACAACTGCCTTAAACACTAAGTTAACAGCACAATTAGAAAACTCCTCAATGTACATGAAGGAAAGACAGTTTTGCATTTTCACAGTAGACAAGACTGGAACCTAGAGAAAGTTAGGACGGCCCAAATGTGAATCTATGATTACATTTCAGATGGGCAAAATATAGCAGCTACTACAAGAATAAAATTCGAGTAGTGGAGGCAGAGCTAAGTCAAAAGGAGAAATTAAGATCTCCAATTCACGAGCAGCTGCTGCGTTAGAAGAGCCAATATGGCACCAATGGAGATATTCAGTACATTGACAATATCGTTATTCAGCTGCATAGAACAATATTCACCATTAGTCTCAAGAGGGAAAAAAAATCCATGAAGTATACAAGCCTAAGCGTGGTACTGGTACACTAAGAAAAAGAAACAGTGAGGCTCAATATAAATGGTCTTCCTGCAACAAAATAAATTCATCCCAAAGAAAACCTCAAGTGATGTCACGGATTCAAGTTGATCATTGAGACCTAAGCTTCCAGGTAGCCGCCAAGAGATACCAAAAACAATATTGACAAATTCCAATGCACTAATGTATATATGATGCATCCTATAATTAGTTTACATGCCTAAAAACAGACGTCATGTGTGGTAGCAGCTAATTTATTCTCTAACTCTCAATAAGATGCAGGCATGCACCGATGTCACTAAACATACCAAAGCTATATAAATACTTAGCAAATAAAACGATATAATGTCCTTTGCATTATGCCAATATCAATATTGGGTTTATACCAAAATGATCTGGTTATATACTTGGTTGCATTAAGCCACATGCTGAGAATGTCCCTCAGCTCTTTATGCTGAAATTGATCTAGGAGGTCATGAAGTAAATAAGATGGTTGTCCATAGGGTAGCCGATGTATTTATGGAACGGACACACAAATGATGATGGCCCTATTAATACACCACTGGTGCTCCAACAATACTTCATGTAAGCCAATTTGGTGATGCAAAGTTACACACAACATGACAGTTAGCAGTTAGCACCCAAAAAAAAAACATGCCGAGTGAAGAAATGGATTAACTGGGAAAAGTTCAAACAAGCTTTGTAGATGAAGCATCAGAAATTAGTCAGGTAAAAGTGCAAACTCACCCATTCAAAACCTTCCTTGTCTTGTAAAGTCGCCCCAATATAGCTCTCAACATAATTTGCAATCTGAGAGGCAAGAACGCATACCGCAACTTGTGATACATCCACCTGCAGCATAACACATGATTCTTTCCTCAGTAATCATGTACTCCCTCCTTTCTTCTTGGTGTATTAGGAATTGAGAACGTCAATCTTCGCAAAATTCCGACAGGGCGTACCCAGTGCAGAGAGCTCCCGCTCTGTGCGGGGTCTAGGGAAGGGTGTCAGTGGCAAGCTTTACCCTTGCCTGTGCAATGCGAGGAGACCGTGACTCGAACCCGAGACCTTCCGGTCACAGGCGGTAAGACTCTACCGCTTGCACCAGGCCACAATTAGTCAAATTATATGCATGTCTACTATTTACAAAACTTACACCAAGAGATACATTTTTCAGGGATCTTGAATACAAAATCGATTTTGTGGCCATTGATGATTTTTTGTAAGATAAACTAATGGTCAAATATACTTCTCAAGAATTTTTCAAATCCTAATGTGCCCTACAAAAAGAGGAGGGACAACCAATTTTACAGCAGTGTAAGAAGTATAAAATTCACAGTCACTGTAGCTTCCATATAGAAATTGCAATTTCTAGATTGACTATCATACTATAGAAACACTGGTATACTAAAGACAAGATCGAGGACGCGTCTGATGGTGCTGAATTTCAAACAAAAAATATGTACCTGCCCAAGAAGATAACCAACACCTGCAAGAAACACAGCCGCTAGAATTCCAGAAATAGTACCCTCAATACTGATTGCACCTTCTGTACCTCTAGGAACAATCTTTAATGTTGTCACCAGGTAACTATTCTACAGAAGAACCAAGATTTGAGCATTCAGTATTGAGAACCTATTATAACTCCATATTGACTTGCATTCTACAAAAGAATGGAAGTCTACATGATGAAATCTTATGAAGGCTTCATAATGATGTGTTACGAAAACTAAACTTACGTTGTTCTTCCAAAAGCCTTCCCTATTTCACTTGAAACTGTATCACTTAGTTTAGTACAGAAACTAGCAACAAAGCCCAGTCTCCAGAGCTCAGAGGACGCTGTACCACCAGCATGATATATTGATAGTAGGGCACAAACACAACCGGCAGCGCTAGAACCAATAACACTTCCAGGTCCTCTTCTTCCACCTCTTTTCTCTGCTACTCCCAGAGCTTCCTTCTGTCTTATCCTCAACTTAGTAACCACTGTGCCCTGCATATCAAATGCTAAATAAACAACTTGGCTGATAGCCTAAAAGGATTAAAATGATAGATAACACATCAGAAAAGGAAAATTAGCTGGCTTTGTTGGCTACAGCAAGCAACCAAAATCATGAAATATGCTAGTATGGTGTGAAAAAAATCATAGACTGCACAGATGATCAAAAGAATAAAATGCATGAACAGGCCTCAAACTTGTCCGATAGTGTCACCGAAGTCCCTAAACTATTAAAATGTAGATCCGCCCTGAACGGCTAAACTTTTTAAATCTGTCGTTCAAAGGACCAAACCTCCCTAGTTGAAATGTACCTGCCTGTATTGGCATGCTGGCAGTGCACAAACGTGCAAGGTTCCTCTCTCTGTTCCTGTTCCCAATGCTGCTGACAATGTTGGAGCGTGCCGACAAATCAGAAAGCGGGGGGGATCAGGCCAATCACTAATCAACATGCGCATAATTATTGTTTCCATATGTAAAAAGGAGCCACATATCATGGGTGTTATATCTTGAAGAAAGTAGAATCGCATAATAGGACAGCAATAGAATAGACAGCCTATATATAGATAGAGTTGCATTTCCATATATTAATCTCCCACTACTCACTACATGAGTGCACTGGTGAGGAGGCACAAGGCAGGGAGCAGCATGAGCTGAAGCTAGGTACTCAGTTGCTAGTGTCGCATGCGCGGTGTGGCCATTATCCTACGAGAAGATGGACAATAGGCACACTGAAGAATAGTGAAGCTGATGCCTGTTATGCTTATTATTGGAGTGTGCTAGACACGTTATAATTAAGTGTACTGGTGCAAGCGTTTAAAGTCCACAGCAATAAAGTTTCATAATGCGCACCCAGTGCAGAGAGCTCCCGTTCTGTGCAGGGTCTAGGGAAGAGTGTTAGTGGCAAGCCTTACACTCGCCTGTGCAATGCGAGGAGACCGCGACTCAAACCGGGACCTTCCGGTCATAGGCGGTAAGACTCTACCGCTTAAAGTCCACAGCAATAAAGTTTCATAATGCAATCAGCATATAAGAAATATAGCAGTGTTGCAAAAAAAAAAAACACTCAACTGAAGCCAAAACAACTGGGAAAATAAATGAATGGGCAGAGCAGTGTGATTTGGACTTGAGAGTTCATGTAGCAAGTAGCATGCATATGTGGTATGTGCGCTGTGGGAGTGCAGGTATAGGCGTGCATGCAGCCATGCACAAGAGTTTGATCCTTCGGAAATTACTCCAAGGGCCGGGGGGGGTACAGCCCATGATGGCGCCAATGAGCAGCATGTGGCTCGTGCTGATCAGGTGGGTCTCTGGGATGTTGAGGTGTGGAAGCTGAAACTAGCGCCCCCAAGTCACCAAGGGTGGTACGAGCAGCCTGGGCATAGAAGTTGCCCCATGGCCCCAGCTGATTCAGCACACAGAGGGAGGGAGGGAGAGATAGATAGAGAGGGTCAAAGGTGGAGGGTGGTGTTGTGTACAACAAGGCTGAAGGATTGTTGCGCAGTGAGATGAGATGTATCAGAGCCATTGCACAGTGGAAGGCACACGGAGCACAGTATGTAGTACCAGGTCGAAGGATTGTTGCGCACACAAGTGGTTTCCAACTCTCAAGGAGGTATTGTTGATGGCAGCCATAGAAGCCACAAGGAGCTCAGTTAAACCCCAATTTGCCATCCAACTTATTCTCGATTAAGCTCCATCTTCAAATCTTCTCCAAAACTTAGGTGTACGTTCCACGCCACCCCACCGGTGAGACTTGCTTGCCGGACATCTCCAACCTCCCTGTCGCATGGGAAACAATAAAATGGTTGCCCTGGCCAATGATTCAGCAGCAGTCCATGGCTTGAGGGCAAGCAAGATGAAACAAAGGTAGGGCAGAGGAAGGTTGGGTTATGGGCTGATGAGAAGATACATAGGACGAGTTACCCATAGATCTGGCAGGCTGGAGGAGGAAGAGAAGCATAGTCAGCAACTCAGCATGGCCACATGTCAGTGTCACCTTGATGCCACATCAGTTGATACATTTGGATAAAGGAGATTTGGACACTGAGCGTTTTAAGAGTTGGCCTAGATGACACCGCGTGACAAGTTTAAGGACCACCGATGCACTTTAACTAATTATCAAATTATAATGAGGTTGCTAAGTATGAGAAATCAAGAGCAAATACATCCATATCCAAACAAAACTTGTTCACCTCAACCCAGAAAACCAAGAGGAAAAGCCTCCACTCCTCTGGCCTCTAATTGGGCACATCACAACTATATTATGTCATTAGCATTGCAAATAGTACAATAGAGCTACAATAGAACTATATTTTTTTAAGCAAACTGTACACACAGATTTCAGTACGCCCTCGTAGCTAGGTTCAATCTAGCACTTAGAAACTACAAACATGAACAGGACCCATCTGCGACAACTAATAAGCTGCTGTAGAATGACAGTAACATCGACCTCACTAGTCCATACCGGGTAATGAGAACCGATCGGATTGACTCACCACAACGAAATAGGCGACAACGAGGAGGAAACCCGGGGCCCCGAACGCGCGCCACGTCAGGGTGCCCAGGAGATAGGCGGCGGCGAAACCGGAGGCGGAGAGGCCCGAGAGGAGCACCGGCGATCCGGCGACAAAGACGGCGAGGTTGCTGGCTGCGGCGGACCGCCACGTCGGCGGCGACGTCAAGAAGGCGTCGGCGAGCGCGTCCCGAATGCCCGCCACGGCCCCCGCAGCAACATCCGGGAGCGCGCGAGGCGGGGACGGGGGGCGGTGGCGCGGAACCCTAGGCCCTCGACGGAACAGAGGGAGGGTTCTGGGCGCGGGGAGGTAGGAGAGGATACGAGGCGACGAGGAGAGGGGGGCGTGGAGCGGGAGTGGAAGTGAGCACGCCATTGGAGACTAGAGAAGGGTGATGAACTGTCAACTGATGCTTGTGATGTCTGAACTCGGGAAGCAGACAAGTAGGGGACTCTCCCCCCTTTCGTTTTTTTTAAGGAATTCCTTTTTTTAAGCCCCGTGAACCCTTCCCTTTTCGCCCCGTGAGCCCATTGCGATGCAAGCCCATCTTTGGTAGCCCGATTTAGCCCATGACTCCATGAGAACGCACGCGTTAAGCCACCCCTTAACCCTACCGCTGTGCCCGGAACACAGCCGCCGCCCGCCGCCTCCAACCAGCAAGGCAGCAACCATGGGGGATTTGTTGCTTCTTGCCGCCTCCAGCACAGCCGCGAACCGCCGCCGGCTCCTCGTCTCTCCTCCCGGTCTTCGGGCGTGCCTTGGTTCATTAGTCCATTTCCTTGTAGCCCCGAATCTACGTGTTTTGTTTTTTCTGCTGCCAAGTGATGCTGGGAGTATTGCGCAAGGGCTTTGAGCAATTCGTGGCTTTTGTTTGCCTGATGCGATGAGATCACAACAGATGTACTATCCCTTCTGATGGCAGCAGTTTTCGGCTCTGGATCTGCATACTTTTGCACTCTCTCTCTCTCTCTTCCAAAAGAGAGGAAACTTCATTTGTTTTGTGGGTTTGTGAGGTGTTGTGCAAGAAAGCATTTATTCACAACCCTTTTCATTGCCAAGTGATGCTGGGATTATTGCGCAAGGGCTATGAGCAGTTCATGGGCACTTGGTGGCCCAATCCGCGGTGATATGAATACATGACATCCCGTCTGATGGCAATTTAGTTATGATTAAGAAATCAACTACTCCTAGGTACATAACCGCTGTTCTAAGTACGCTTTGCCTGTTGGCTGTTGCTTGATTTTATGCTAGATAACATTAGCAGCTTCACAAATTAGCTTTTGCAATTTTGTTTTAAAATGTTATTCTCATGTCAGTAACATTCAAGCATAATGCCAAACTCTCTTAAGTATTCACAGCTTGTTCAGATAAGCAGATGGCGTCGGTAGCGTTTGGGAGATGGGCTGAATCCAAGAAGCTCATGAAGCTTTGGACTATTCTTTTTCTAGCAATCTATGTTTCTCGAGAAATTCATGAACTTCTGGACACAATCTGGATAACATAGTTAACATTCTTTTACAGGAGTTAGTATTGTACAGATAGTTAACATTCGTTTGGCAATGTTCGGTGATCTAACATGGAAACACACCATCACAACTGCTCTTTCTTGTTTTCTTCCCGTGGTAGAGGGTGCTAGAGTGACATCGTAGTAGCCCTTCCTTAAACCTTCTATGCAGAGTGCTCTTCTTTACACCAATAGCATTAGCTAGAGATCGTATAGTGCTCCTCCTATGCAAGGGGACACTAAGGATATCTGATAGGTCTATTTGTATCTTTTTGCGGCCACAATTTTTCCTCCTTGATCTAACATCCACAGGTCTTCCTTGTGCACGACACTGCTTCACTCTCCGCCAAACATTTCGTACTTGATATTTACTGACCTGGAACATTTGAGCTACTATATTCGTGGCATTCCTTTTTAATCTTCCACGATTACTTCTCTCAAGCAATGCTGCATATATTTCTTGCCTTTCAACTTCTGTCAAATTTCTAGACTGATGTGCAGTATTTTCATTTGCATGTTCATCTTCTTCAACATCGGAGTCCTCCAACTCCTCTTCGTCAAAGGTTATGTCCACAACATCAGTGTACACACCATAGTCATGCATATCCTCGATCGTGTCTTAAAAAAAAAACCCAGGTAAGGCAGCAATACAAAGATGTTGTTAAGACTCTTGGCAAAAAAAAAAAAATCCATGCTTACTGGATATGCAGCTATGGATGATAGGTTTCACTAAAAATTAATCTGGTTTGCAAAACATTGTGTGAAGTATTTGACAGCTATGTTTCGGAAGGAACGTAGAAATAAGCTAAACACAACAACTCAAGTCATTTAGGAAAACTCTCTGAACCTAGTTTAGTCAATGTACTCATTGAAAAATTAAGTAAAAAGGGTTGCTGATTTGAGGCTTACTGATCATTTGTTGCATCTCTTGTTGGTGATCTGAGGCTTCTAGTTTGAGGTCAAATGCACTGTAATCATGTGGACCATCAAAGTTGATATCTTCATCTTGTTGGTGATCTGAAGCCTCTAAGTTGAGTTCAAATACACCATAGTCATGTGGACCATCAAAGTTGATATCTCCATCTTGTTGGTGATTTGAAGCTTCTAAGTTGAGGTCAAATACATCATGTTCATGTGGACCATCAAAGTTGATATCTCCATGTTGATGGTCTTCCTCAACAGCAAGGACTGCAATAAGGTGGGACAAGGATAGGTAATTGAATGTTCAAACTTGTGTTTTCAAGTCATTTACTTGTTGTAACAATGTAATTAAGAGAAACATTACCTGCATCAGGTTCTTGTTGTCCCTCACAAGCAGCAACATTGAGATCTATGCCATGCACAGCTCTGTGTTCCCCTTCATCGAGATAGTGGGCTTGACCTTCTTGGAGTCGATGGACTTCAATTTCTTTGAGATGAACCTGATCTTCCTGAAGATGATGGATTTCATTTTCATCTCCCTGCTCATCAGGAGGTTCTTCATTCAGGTCAGGTAAGAGCTGTCCACTTGCTTCATCTGCTACTTTGTTTATATCTATGGCCATGGTTGAAGAGGGAATGGATTGTAGGCTGAGGAAGATGGAGTGGATTGCATGTCAGTTTGGAGCAAGTGGATGCCTCACGAGCATGTGAAGTCTTTTGTAGTGGGGCAATGGCGCGGAGTTAGGATTTGAATCTCCTGGCGCAACTGGCGCCCGAGATGTCCTGGAAGTTTCTGCACTGGTCTTTGATGACCCTTTGTTTATTGGCTTGTGTTTATTCTTGGCCACACATTTGTTGTGCAACTGTGCTGTGCTGCCACGTGCTCCTCTGATATGAAGTTTCTGGCCAGACTTGTGCTGGTCCAGGGCAACTGTGCTGAAGAGACTTTCGTTTGTATTTGGTGAAAAAATATCAATTATGATTTATTTGCTCCTCTGATATGAATCTACATTTTCTGGCAAGATTGAATTGAGAACTGTGCAAAAAATTTTGGTTTTTGGGGACATCTAAACGGGGTTTATTTTATTACCGTAAACCATTTACTGCGTGAACGGAAGTGATGGCATTCGCAAGAAAAAAAGAAGTGATGGCATGCCCTCAAATAGGGGTATTATGGTAATTTCGTAGCTATACTAAATGTGCTCCCTTAAACCTACACGTGCGCTTAGGGTCTATTTGATGCACTAGGCCTGTCTAGATCCTAGGCTAACCTAGGGGAGAGATAGGAGAGAGAATAGAAGACAGAGGTGACTTTTTTTGAAACGTTAATAATTAGTTGGGTGCTTTAGATAAACTTTAATCAATCCATTAGACCTCCTATTTGAATCCTCAAGAATTAAACTTTAGCAACTACTTCGTATGTTCCTTTTTATCTGTTACTATAAAATATGTATTAGAAAAAAAACTTCAACTAAATTTATAAAATATATTAGCAACATTTATATCTTTAAATTAATTTATTAAAAAAATATGTTCAACGATTTATCTAATCTAATAATACTAATTATATACTATAAATATTAATATTATTATAACAAAGGACGAAGAGAGTTGAGCCTTACTTTCTAAGGTTATGGAATAGGTACATGTGGTATGTCTGGGGTCTTTGCAATGTGTTCGAGTTTAGTCGAGGACGTGTTTATTTCTTATTGGAATCAGATAATTGAAAAAATCCCACCAAATGTTTAATATGAATGCTTTTTACCGCACCGGGCATCGGCTGTGTTTAGTTGTAAGAATTTGGATTTTGGGATTATTGTAGCACGTTCGTTTTTATTTGGTAAATATTGTTGAAACATGGACTAATTAGGTTCAAAACGTTCGTCTCGTAATTTTTCACCAAACTGTGCAATTAGTTTTTCTTTTCGTCTACATTTAATGCTCCATGCACAGGCCGCAAACATTCGATGTGACAGGTACTATAGCAAATTTTTAAAAGTTGAGATGGAATTAAACAAGGGCATAGTAGGAATAAACTACCGCTTGTGTTTTCGTGTCGCGGTTTGTAGGCTACGTTCAGCCAGTCACATAACCGCACCGTGTGCGTAGCACTGGGGTTCCAAATAAGCCCCGAATGAAACAAGTGGCTAAGTTTTTTAGTTACGGTAGACATATGCGTCGCATGCGCACTAGGGTTCCAAATAAGCCCTGAGTAAAACAATAAGTTTGTTTTAGTTAGAACTGACACATGCAAGTCGTGCACACAACATTGGGGTTCTAAATAAGCCCCAAATGAAACAAGTGGGTAAACTTATTTTAGTTACATCGGACACATACGGTTACAATGGACATATGTGTAAACTCCTTACGTCATATAATATTTGATGTTTTAGATTTGAACATGAGAATATTTGAAGTTTAAGATTTAGACACAGAAATTTATGAAAAGTGAAAAGATATTGTGCATAGAGAACAAGGAGATAGAAGGAAATAGAGATAGAGGTGTCTTAAGAAGAGAGAAAGGTGTATTAGAAAAAAAAGTGAAATACACCGTCCGCCCTTTAACTTGTCGTCCTGTACTAATCCGGTTCCACGAACTTGTAAACGCGGAAAATAGACCATGAACTTGTCAAGTTATTCACCGCAGGTCCATTTCCCATCCCCGCGCGGCCTCCAGGCGACGTGGCAGTGCCAGCGTGGCGAACGAAGCACGTGAGCCGTACGTTTCAATGGGCCTGCCACGCTTGCTTTGCCGGCGATCTGTGATCGGCTTGCTCCTTTTCACCGCCGACGCCGACCGTTTCGCCGCCCTCTCGCGTCTTGATCGCGCATGTTGCTTTGAGTGGCGTTCGCAAGCAGGAGCTGGAGTACCTGGAAGCTGCGTCCCCGCCGTTAAAGCGCGAAGCCACCGGCCGTCTCCCTCTTTCTCCTTCCTCTGCTCACCGCCGAGCTCCTCAGTTCGCCGACCAATTCATTGCCACCAAACCATCATCGTCTAATTCCTCTTGCTAGTCGAATCGCCTGCTCCTTGCGCACCCATCCGGACCCGCTCGCGCCGCCCTCGCTGCTAGAATTGGCCCGCGCACGCTGTTCCCGTAGCGGCGGCTCACCATAGCCACCGTGGACAGCTCCACCGTGGCCAGCCTCCTCCAGAACTCCTCTCGCCTCACCGTTGGTTGTTTTAGCTCCTCTTTGACGCCTCCATCTTGCTTGCCGCAGGCGTCTTCGCGCGCGCTCGCTCTCTGGCACCGCTCTCGCTGCTGCGCTCGCTTGCCGAGCCGCGCGCGCGCATGCGCGCCGCGCCGCCGAAGCCGCCGTGTCGCCACCACGGGTGCTTCGCCCGACGCAGGCGCCGCCGAAACTGCTTTGCCAGCGCGCTTCGCCGCGACGCCAGCTGGGTTGCGCCCGGCAGCTCCACCGTGCGCTCCTCCTGACCTGGCGCTTCGCCGCTGGGCGTTCGCGCGCTTCGCGTGCTGCTTGCCGCGTGCGCTTGCGAGCTCGCCGCCGCCAGTGCCGCGCGCCGCCGCTTCCGCATGCGCGCTGTGTCGCTCTCCGCAGCAACCGGCCTTCGCCGCTAAGCGGCCGCTCTTCTGCGCGTGGCGCTGCGCGTGCCGTCGCCCGCCGCCGCCGCCGCCGCCTTCGCCGCCGATGCCGCCACGCTCGTGCCCAGCGACAGAGGACGCCGGAGAAGGTGCTCGCCGGCGGCGAGGGAGAGGTGCTGGGGCATCTCCATGCCCTGACGCACCCATGGAAGGAAGAATCAAGGCCGTGAAGCGGTCCGTGGTCTGCCAAAGCCACGTCGCGACATGTGTTGCCGGCTTTGAAGACGAGCGGCTCGCTCGGCGACGAGCGATTCGAGCGACGGAGGAAGTCCTGGAAAGGGATCGACGCGTACTGCAGGTGACGGAGAGGGCGCTGACGTTCTTTTCTTGGGTCGCGAAGGGGTGGAGCGGTAGGACGCAGCGGTGGCAGAGCTTTTGCTTGCGGTCATGGTAGACGGTTGTGGTCATGGCGAGACCTAATGATGAAAAGGACAAACGGAGAGTCGATTAGCATGGAGGCATCAAAGAGGAGCTAAAACAACCAATGGTGAGGCGAGAGGAGTTCTAGAGGAGGTTGGCCACGGTGGAGCTGTCCACGATGGCTATGGCGAGCCGCCGCTGCAGGAACAGCGCGCGCGGGCCAATTCCGGCAGCGAGCGGGTCGGATGGGTGCGCAAGGAGCAGGCGATTCGACTAGCAAGAGGAATTAGACGATGATGGTTTGGTGGCGACGAATTGGCCGGCGAACTGAGGAGCTCGGCGGTGAGCAGAGGAAGGAGAAAGAGGGAGACAATCGGTGGCTTCGCGCTTTAACGGCGGGGACACGGCTTCCTGTGTACTCAGCTCACCGCTGCCATAACGCCACCGAAGCGACTACACAAACAAGACGGGCTTCGGCGCTAAAAGTCGGTCGGCCGTCGGCGGTGAGCAAGCTGATTGCGTACTGCCGGCAAGCGAGCGTGGCAGGCCCATTGAAACGTGCGGCTCACGTGTTTCGTCCGCCACGCTGGCACTGCCACGTCGCCTAGAGGCCGCGCCGGATGGGAAATGGACCTGTGGTGAATAACTTGACAAGTTCAGGGTTCTATTTTCAGCGTTTGCAAGTTTGTGGACCGGATTGGCACAGGCCGATAAGTTAAAGGATCGCCAGTGTATTTCACTAAAAAAAGTATATTAGTAAGTGAGATAGACTATTTTAGGCTATCTTGTGTCCAGTGCCCCAGACGTATTAGCCCAGTTTTGCACCCCTCGAGTAATAAATGAGCAAAACTTTAGTCCATCATATTTGCTCACTTTTTGCCCATATGTTTGGATCCCTATGCAAAAAAAAAGGACTAAAAGTGTGTAGAACTAAAGTTTTGCCGTAGAATCTACGAATTGAATGATGGCTGCCTCCACCGATGCGTACTTCTCGCGTCGTCTCTTGTGAGCTGTGGGCTGGTGGCAAACTTGCAATCAACAAAAAGCTCTGCTTGGCCATCTGATGATCTGGAAGGATTCGTTGCATGCGAGATGCCACGTTCTTCATCTTCGCGGCACGTGTCGGACGGCTGGCTCATGAGCCGCGAGCCCGACATGATAAAAACCACGCTCCTTCACTCAGGCCCCGTCACGCACCACGCAGTGTCTCGTGCGATCTGAAGTTAGTTGGGGACGAAGCAAAAATGTCCTCTAGTGATCAAAATCCAGCCGCCACACCCGCGTCGGGCGGCCCCGCCGAGCCGGCTCCGCCGGGCAGGCCAACAACGGTGTCCTCGCAGGTCCTCGACGTGGGCGCGCAGCTGGTGCAGGCGCTGAAGCCGGTGCGGCAGATGAAGCAGCACGCGTGCAGCTTCGCGCTGTACGCCTACGACTTGCACCGCCAGATGGAGGTCCACCACTTCGTCTCCCGGCTCAACCAGGACGTCCTCCAGTGCGCCGTCTACGACTCCGACAAGCCCTCGGCCCGCCTCATCGGTACGCGCCGACGCCGTCTCTTCTCCGCCGCGCCTGCACGCCGCGCCGTTACAAAGATTACAGTTGTGATGATGGCAGGCGTGGAGTACATCGTCTCGGACACCATCTTCGAGGGCCTGCCGCCCGACGAGCAGAGGCTGTGGCACTCGCACGCGTACGAGGTGAAGGCCGGGCTGTGGACCGACGTCGGCGTGCCGGAGTCCCTGCAGAGCTCGGAGATGGCGAGCCTCGCGAAGACGTACAGCAAGTTCTGGTGCACCTGGCAGGTGGACCGCGGCGACGCGCTGCCCCTCGGCGCGCCGGCGCTCATGGTGTCGCCGCATGCCGCCGAGCCCGGCCGCGCGCGCGGCGAGCTGGTGCGCGGCCGTGACGAGAGGTACAGGATCGACAGCTCGGCGGGGGGGCTCAAGGCGGCCAGGGTGGAGATGGACGAGCCGGAGTGGATCAACCCGAACGCCGACTATTGGCGGTTGCACCGCAAGGGGTTCGCGGTAGACGTCGTCCAGGCCGAGATGAAGCGCCACGCGCCCTTCCCGTGAGCTGAGCTGCCGGGTTTCGTTGTGACACGTTCGTGAGGAGTAAAAGATCGATGTTGTAGCCCGGGGCGTATTCTGAAAAAAAAAAAGAAGATCAGAAACCGGTTGTTTCTGGCCTGCCCAACAACCGGTTGTTGGGAAGCACCTTTTGGTACATCAAACAACCGGATTTCTCAACCTCACATCAAAATCTGATGGTCCAAATAAAATAACACAAATATTGTCGGTGTTTTCAGTTGCCACCAACAAATAAATTTCTAATATTACGCGTGTCTGGTCCGGATAGTGTGCTAAGAGGATACGAGGTTTATACTGATTCGGACAGAATGTCTCTACGTCCAGTTTATTCCTGCTGCTCGTGTTACTAGTACTGAAAGTTCGTAGTAGGGGTTACAAACGGGTGAGAGAGGGACATGTCCCAAGTCTCTGATGGAAAGGGTGAACAGTGCCGAGAGCTTGGTCGCTGCTCGGTTGTATGTTCGGGGCTCGATGGGTTGATCGGATTCGAGTCTCCTGTAGTGTGTTGTGATGAGTTCCGATCGATGCTATGTGTTGCGATTGTTAGTCCGATGCTTTGCAATCCCCCTAATGGGACGCCTACTTTCTCTTTTATAGGCCAAGAGAAAGCAGAAGTTACAGCGTTGAAAAAGAGGAGAATGAGAAGAAGTCGGAGTCCCCCAGGATCATCGGGTCCTTCCTTTCCTTCACGCGGGTCCCGCCGACCCTGTAGACGTTAACAGGGACAGCTCCACGTCGCGGTCCTGTCGTCATTGGCGCCATGCGCAAGCGTCGTCTTCGGTCGTGATGCCCCACTCCGTCCTGGTAGACGTCGTGGTGAACTGATGCGCCTGTCAGTGTTCGTACGATGGTTAGGCAGAACAGCACCCATACGCCCGACGCTGTTCCTGATGTGAATCCATGGCATGTCATGGCCATGGGTTATATCAGGGCATGCCGATCACCTCCCTGGTGTCAGAGCTTTGACCCAGGCCCATTCGCCTGGACCTAGAGTGGTTGGCGGCGGTTCGGGTCTCCGTCGGGCGAGATGGGGCCCCCGGCCTTGGGGTCAGGCGAGGCGGAGTTCCTCTCCAGAGGCCGGGCAAGGCGAAGCGCAAACCCAAGGCTCGGGCGAGGCGGAGCCTGCCCCAGAGGTCGGGCGAGGCGGAGTTCGCCCTCAGGGGTAGGACGAGGCGGAGCCTGGGGCCTCAGTGTCGGACGAGGCGAAGCCCGCCCCCAGAGGTTGATCGAGGCGGGGTCCGCCCTCGGGGTTGGACGAGGCGAAGCCCGCGGCCTTGGTGTCGGGCGAGGTGGAGCCCACCCCCTGAGGTCGGGCGAGGCGGAGTCCGCCCTTAGGGGTCGGGCGAGGCAGAGCCCACGGCCTCGGTGTCGGGCGAGGCGGAGCCCGCCCCCACAGGTCGGGGGAGGCGGAGCCACCCTCAGGGGTCGGTTGGAGCTGTAGTCGCGCTCTTGACTGCTCGGACGAATCAATGTTGATGGTTATTAGCTCCTCTTCGGGTACCCTAGTATTGGTACCCGACAGTAGCCCCCGAGCTTGCGGAGGAGTAGAATACTCCTCTAGAGGCTTTTCTGAACGGGAGGATTCTAAAGGCCTTGGCATTCTTTTGTCGCCCAAAGTGTGACCTGTGGACAGTGATTCCTTTTTCTCGAGCCCCCTCCCGTAGCAGGGCCTGGTCGAGGATCGGTTCATCTTTACAATTGTCTTCCCTCAAGCGTTTTTTCCGATAAAAACGGAGGGGCCGAGCTGTGCCATGATTTTCCTCTAAGGACGAATCATGGCATCCGGTGAACTATTTAATGGGTTAGTCTGAGTGGGGTCCTTGGCATCCCGTTCACGGGGATCCGGCTTGGGTTAGCTTGGCGACTAACCCCAGATTTTCAGCGGTCAATCCATATAGTTCTCAGGTCCGTTCGACCGGTCCCTAGGGCTAAGTACCTTTCTTCGAAGAAAAACCATGGATCGTAACCGGCCGAGACTCGATCGTGGGCCGGGATGCCCACGACGCTCATGTGCCCGGGTACTGGCCGCTAAAGGGCCCATCCCTTTCTACCCTCTCACCCTAGAGGTGCCTGGAGCTGTTGTCGAGCCCAGGCAGGCCATAGAGACGCTTTTAGATTCGTATTCTTCTTACTCGTGATGAATCGTGGCCCGTCCGGAGAGGCAAAACGTCTGGTGAGTTTTCTGAGGGAACGGATAGAGATTGTGGATGCACGTCCCGCGGCGGGATGTTGTGGCAGATCATAGCAAGCGCGGAGATCTAGGTAGGCAGTTGGTTTCCGCGCATCCGTCGCCCCTATAAACCCAAAGGGTTCGCCCCCGGGTTCCATACCTTGCATCTTTGCCTCCACCACCACGACCGTCGCCACCAGTCGCCTAGGGTTCCCCGTCTCCGCATCCCTACCATCGTCGAGCCCACATCCAGTCGTCTCCACCTCCAATGGATCTGTGGTGCCATTCTGACATCACCTTCCAGCGCATGGAGGGCCCTATCTATCGTGGTCTTCTTCACACGCGGACCTTGGTCGAGGAGTGGCTGCTGCCCAGCGAGGAGGATATGTCGTTGCCGCCCGATGGCTATGTGGTGTCGTTCGCCCACTTCCCTGAGCGTGGGTTCGCGACCCCCGCCCACAAATTTCTTCGGGGGCTGCTGCATTATTACAAGATCGAGCTACAGCATCTGAACCCGAACAGGATCCAGCACATGGCGGCGTTCGTCGCCCTATGCGAGGGGTTCCTGTGGATCAGCCCCCACTTCGATCTGTGGAGGAAATTCGTCGCTGTCACCCTCCAGAAGAAGAGGGAGAAAAGCGGCAGGCATGAGATGCATATGCCGATGGGGTGCGCCGACATCTAGCTCCGAAACAATTGGGTCGGCGAGTACCCGCCCATGCGGCTCTCGACGTCCAACAAGGGGTGGCACTCGTAGTGGTTCTACCTTAAGAACGCCGCCGCCGCCCCTCTGCTAGAGTTCACCGGGCGCCTAATCGAAGAGGCTCTAGAGTCATGGAGGAAGTGGGGTGTCCCGGAGAAGGACAAGAAGAAGATCCGGGACCACATCGCTGCTATCCACATCCTGAAGGAGAGCGGCTTGAAGGGTCGAGGCGTTTTCAGGGCCTACCACACAAAGAGGGTGGCACCATTGATGATGCGCGTGCTCCCGCTATACGCGATGGTGCCCGAGGCGTCATTTGATGGAACAATGCTTGCTGAGGGAGCACTCCCTCACTCCGAGGTCACGCAACGCATTAAGAAGGCGATGGAGCCTTCGCGGGATGACATGGGCGCCCCTTGATTTCATCTACCCGGTGCTGGGACATCCTCTGATGCAGCCAAAACCAGGCCATGTCGTCTTTGTAAGTTTCCCCTCCTCATACCTCCTCTTCAATTGATTTCTTAACCTCTTGATACTAACCTTAAGAGGGCGAGACCAGCCGAGGGACCTCATCTTCATGGATCACCCGGCTCCATTGCCGAGGGATTTATCCGTGAGGGCGGTGAACCACACCGAGGGCAAGCGGTTGAGGAAGGCAAAGGAGGACAAGAAGAGGAAGAGGTAGCGGAAGCTAAAGGCACGAGAACGGGGGGAGGACACCGACAACGATGACGGTGATGATGGTGGCAACGACAATGAGGTAGCCGATGATGTCGATTGGGACATCCTGGAAAACGAGGATGCGCTGATAGGTATCGGTTCGACCTTACAGGAGTCAGGACCCTTCCTGTTCCACGGAGGGAAAGGGCGCGTCCGGGGAGACGGTGGAGATAGGCCGTACTATCGGCCTGCCCTAGGAGCCAACAGGGGCGGGCTGCTCTACCGCCACCACCGAGGTGCTAGCGGAGGAGGGTGGTTTCGCTGTCGCGCCCCAGGATCCAAGGGGAGTGAGCCCCTCTGCCCAGGAGCAGGGGGCAGGCTCGAAACGGCCTCGCCCCGATGAGGTGGAGCAGAGGTCAGGGGGTTCACCGCCCAAACATATCTGTCGCCTAACGGCGCTGAGGTGAGTCATCAGCTCCTCTATTTTCCCTATTTTGGTCAGATTTCATCGTGACTTATGCTTTTCGTCTCTTGTAGCGTCGGAAGGCAGCATAATCCTTTGGTGCTGGCGTCGCACCCATTTCGGGTGGGGCGGTACTAGTGTGACTACATCGCTGGCTGGTCAGGCGCCACCCATGGTGGTGCCCATGCCCTCGGTAGGATGGGTGGACGCGGGGGCTCAAGGGACGCCTTCGGAGGTCACGGAACAACCGGCGATGGCGGTGATACTGCTACCGACGACGGGGCGGACGGGACTGCCGACCGTGCTCACGACACCGATCGTGGCATGCGCGACATAGCTAGTTAGGTCCCCTCCGACGTAGGCGGAGGTGGCGGTGGCTGTGACAGACGGGTCAGAGCTGAGCGCTATCGTGGCAGTGCCTGAGGAACCGGTGCGACCTGAGCCATCTGCGGCCTAGGTGACGGCGTCTGGCGTGGGCTGGATGGCGGGGGAAAAGGCCGAGTCCTCGGAGGTCGTGGTGTTGGGAGAGGAGTCAGCGTCCGTACCACTGACCCCTTCCATCATCGGAGGGAGTGTCCTGGTGGGGACATCACAGCAAGGAGGGTCGGCGGCGATCAGAGATGACGAGGAGCCATCCTGGTCCTAACGTTGGTGGGCAATGACTCGCCTACGCGAGGCAAGCCCCTGCTCCGGTGGGCGAGTCTGGAGGATCCGACATCGATGCTCTTCACACTCGACGACGCCGCAGAGAGCATGGGGCGGGAGAGCCTCGATGTGGGGATCACATCCGTGCTCGAAGCCCTGGACTACGCCCGAGGTGCCTTGCGTGATGTTGTTGTTCCCTCCGGCCGAGTATTTGCTTGACCCTGCTTCTCGCCCTTTTCTTTCTCTATATATTTTTTGTATTCTGACCATCGTCTCCTTTTAGTCCCTTATCGCTCGCAGCCGGGGGAAGTCTCAGTTCCTTCGTGAGCAGAAGGAAACCTAGGACCACCTCGTTGAGGAGGCGCGGCTACGTAGGGAGGTGACCCCTCAGCTTGTTGCCGCTCAGCAGAGGGTGGCCGAGCTGACTCCCCTTGCCGAGGAGGTGGACAACCGAGGCCCATCCGCATGCTGACGAGGCTGAGAGGGCGTTCAAGGCCCTATCGGTGGGATCACGGAGGGATGAGGAGGAGGCTGCCAAGGTAAGGAAGGAGATGGACGAGCTGCTCTAGAAGGATGCCGAGACCCACCAATAGATCCTCGACCTTCCGGCCGAGGTTGAGAAGGAAAGGGATCACGGCCCTGGAGAAGAGTGCGAGTCTAGATATCGCGGCAATTGCTTGGCTACGCAAGGAGCGGGATGAGCTACTCCATACCGCGGAGAGGCTCTACTCGGAGCATGGCGTGACTCACAAGGAGCGCGACCAGGCCCTCCGAGAGCATGACCAGGCCTGCTAAGAGCACGACGATGCTGAGCAGATGGTCGGCTCCCTCTAGGCCAAGCTCAGAAACATGATGGCCCAGAAGCTAGAGGCCGAGAGTGTTTTTGCCGGGCTAGCCATGGACCTTGCTGAGGCGAGGAGGAATCTTTAGGCGGAGAGCGACGAGCTTGGTATCTTGAGCGCCGCCCTCGGAGTGGTCTGCGATGACCTTGAGGAGGTGCGGTCAGAGGGGACCAGCTCGCTTGCGGTCCGTGCCGTCGAGATCACGGTTCGAGTGTGCCAGCTCGAGAGGAATGCCCTTCGCACCAGGGTTAATCAATCCTATGCGATTGCTCGTTCTCATTACGGGGACATCATCGACCTAGAGACGATGAGCCATGGCTTTGCACCTGGCTATGAAGCCCATGAGCTAGAGGAGATGGAGACGGCGGTGGCTCCCCTTTCGCAGGACCCGGCAGATAGAATAGAGAGCATAGTTCTCCCCCGAAGGGGTTAGTTAGCCAGATAGATCGGACAATTATTCATGTAACAAGCGGACAAGCTCCAACCCCTCTGTACTATCCGAGCAAACTTATCATTTTGTTTGGTTTGATCGAATTTGTTTTTTCTCCCTTTTTATGTGTGAAAAGGGGTTCATGTGTTCCAACCCTTCCATTTGTTAAGACCGTAGGGCCCCAGATGTAGGAGGGAAACTCTGATCACGCTGATAAGCAAGAGTGCCATAGCCACTGGGGCATAGGTTTCTTGTAGTCCGACCAGCCATGCTCAGTCATTTGTTTCCACAGACCTTGCCACTAGGTTTAATGTGCGGGAGAGGTTGGGCGAGGCGACTATTTCAGAAAGGGTTTATTTATACCCTTATCAGCACCCGAGTGAGATCCGAACCCTTACCCTTGCTGAGGTCGGGTGTCACTGAAGATCGAGGAGAGGATAGCAAAATTAGTAGGAGAAAACGTCTCTTATTTTAACACGTACCCCCTCCCTAGGTTTTGAGCCATCATTCCGTGATTGCGCGTTTGGTCTCCTTGCGAGTCCAAATTTCCTCGAGCCCCCATGTATAGCAAGGGTCCGGTCGAGGGTCGGCTCGTCTTTGTGATCGTCGCCCCGTCTGTGGTTTCCACAACCAAAGGGGTTGAGCTAACGTCACTTGTGTCTATGGCTCGAGTGACGCGCTCAGTGACCTCGCTAACCGGCATGTTTGAATGGAATCTGGGTCCATCATTTGTGATAGGGTCAGCAAAGCCCTCATGTGGCATTCCACTGCTCCTTAACCTGGCTCTCGACAGATGCCCGAGCCTTTCTAGAGGGCGACTCAGGTGGCCCGATGGCCTCCCCTCAATGGGGATTCTGTGGGCTCGACTCGAGGTTAGGATCGAATGAGAAGGTTGAGATGACCCTGTCTGCTTCTAAGCGGGTCAGGCAAAGGCCGCTGGGGCTCATCTGCGTTTTCTCCCCTGGCTCTGTTCGATGTGAGGCAGCCTCGGGCCCTTCGCGGGCTGGCCTGCGAACCCCGGTCAGTTGGATTCCCGATTTAGGGTCGGGTGGCTCGAGCCCCCCGAGCCCTGTGGGGCTCAGTAGGGGTCGGCCGTGTTTCATGCGTCACCCCATCCTTAGTTTCTGCAACCGGAGGGGCTAAGCTAATGACACTTGCCTCGATGGCTCGAGTGTTGCGCTCGGTGAGCTCGCTAACAGGCATGTTCGAGTGGAATCCGGGTCCATCATCCACTGATGGGGTCAACATAGCCCTCATGTGGCATTCCACTGCTCCTTAACCCACCTCTAGGTAGATGCCCGTGTCACTCCAGAGAGTGGCTCAGGTGGCCCACTGGCCTCCCCCTCGATGGGGATTCTATGGGCTTGATTCGAGGTTAGGATCAAACGAGAAAGGTCGAGATGTCCCTATCCGCTTCTGAGCGGGGTCGGGCAAGGCCGCTGGGGCTCATCTAAGTTTTTCTCCCCTGGCTCTGTTTGATGCAAGGTGGCCTCGAGCCCTTCGTGGGCCAACCTTCAAACCTCAGTCAGTCGCCGCTCATATCGAATGAGACGACTACCGCTTCGTGACGCAATGCGAAGCGTTGTGATGCAGCAATTGCATATGCAATGCTTGGATGTATGGGATGAATGTATGAATGAATGGATAAATGAATGTTTGAATGCATGCATGAGAATGGATGAATTAATGATCATGCAATGGAAAAGAAAAGTGGGGGTCAGTAAAGTTACCTCGATGGCTCGAGTGACGGGTTCGAGGAGCTCTTACCGGATATGTCTGTGTGGGGTCTAGGTATGACATTCATGACGGAGCTAGCGTAACCTGCATAGGGCATCCCACTTCTCCATACCCGTCTCTTGGCAGCGGCCCGAGCCATCCAACCGACCCGGGCGACCTCCCGGCCTCTCCTCGATGGAGATTCCACGGGTGGGCCCCTCCAAACCCTTCCCGAGAAGGCGGAGGCTAAAGCTCGGGGTACGGGGACAAAAACTCTGATCATGCTGGTGAGCAAAGACGCCATAGCCGTTAGGGCATAGGTTTCTCGTAGTCCAACCAGCTTTACTCAGTGCTTGTCTCCACACACCTTGCCTCTAGTTTTTTTAATGTGAGGAGGGGTTAGGCACAGAGAATGTCTGCCGAATAGACACTCTTGCCAGCCCCCGAGCGAGGCCCGACCTCACCGTCGCTGGGGTCGAAGGCTCGATAGCGAAATTAATAAGAGAAGACATGCGCAAATTAAGGTTAACCTGCTGGCACAGGACCTACCTTGATGGCACGAGTGACGGGTTCAGGGAGTTCTTAACAAATATGTTCGAGCAGAATCCGGGTCCGTTGTTTGTGACGGGGTCGGCATAGCCCACGTGGGGCATCCTGCTGCTCCGTACCTATCTCTTGGCAGCGGCCAAGCCGTGCGATCAACTTGTGTTACCTACTGGGATAGGATATACCTATAGAGATAGAGGATAAGAGCATCCCGCCCAAAAACTTAGTTAGGCAGATAAGCCAGGCGATGAACTCATAATAAATGGACAAGCTCTTAGATTTCATTATGGCCAAACAGTTTTTAGCCCTTCTCCCCCTTTCGTATAAAAAGGTTGGTGCGTTCCGACCCTTTCTGTCATTAAGGTCGTAAAGCTCGGGGTGCGGGTGAGCAAATTCTGATCACGCTGGTGAGCAAAGGCGCCGTAGCCACCGAGGCATAGGTCTCTCGTCAGTTTGACCAGTTATACTCAGAGCTTGTTTCTGCAACCCTAGCTCCTAGGTTTTGACGTGATAGGGCTTGGGCATAGAGAAAGTTGGCTAGGTGGACAAACTCTTAAACACGTACTGACTCTTTCCGTGGTTAAGGCCAAAAAGCTCGGGGTGCGGAAAAAAACTCTAATTACGCTGGTGAGCAAAGACGCCGTAGCTGCCAAGGTGTAGATTTCTCGCTGTCCGACCAGTTATACTCAGCGTTTGTTTCCACAAACTTTGCTTTTGGGTCTTAATCATGAGAAGGGGTCAGACGTAGAGACTGTCTACCGGATAGATATGGACTTATTAGCCCCCGAGTGAGGCCCGACCCCCCGCCGTTGCTGGGGTCGGGTGTCACTAAAGGTCAGGGAGTTTGGTAGCGAAACTGATAAGAGAAAGTGTATGTTTATTAAGGGTAAAAGTGACGTAGCTGCTCGATGTTCCAGGCATTGGCGAAGACCTTGCCGTCGATGGTTTTGAGCTTGTAGGCGCCTAGCCAGAGCACCTCTACGATGACGTATGGTCCCTCCCATGGCGGGGAGAGCTTATGGCGGTCCTTGCTGCTCTGGACGAGGCAGAGGACCAGGTCCCCAACATTGAAGTCCCGACCCCTCACTCGACGGCTGTGGTACCGGCGCAATGCTTGATGGTACTTGGCCGAGCGGAGGAGGGCGACGTTGCACGCTTCATCTAGCTAGGATCCTTCCTGTGCTCCCCCTTATTGGAGCTTCCGGACAAGAACCGCTTCAAGAGGATGCACTCTTTGTACAGGTGCTCAATGAGGAAAGCATGGTTCAAGCATGGCCCTTTGAGCAGCTCCTCGAAGTGGTTTGAGGTTCCCTCAGTGGGCTTCCGACCCTCCTTATGATCGGCGGTGGCCACGAGCGAGCCCCTGTATCGCTGCTTGTTCTTCCTCTTGTTGGGACGGTTGGAGGCGCCTTCGTCGGTGTCCTCGTCCCACTTTGCCTTGCCCTTGAGGGTGTGTTAGCCAAAGGCCTGAGGTCCCGGCAAGTCGGGGCTTGGGCATCGGTCCTCACTACTGTCATAGTATCCGCCATGACATGGGTGGTAGCCACAGCTTGCCCCCTCCCTCGCATCGCTGCAGGTACACCTACGGGCAATGAGGGGGTCGCATGCGTTGCGATGGAGGCCAAGACGCTCATGCACCAGAACCACGGTGCGCGACCCACCACCTTGCTAGGATTGATGGACTGATACATCCTCATCGAGTTGTTCTGAGGGTGCATCGTGCCTGTAGGCGTCGAGGGTATCACGTGCGTCGCGGTGGACACCGAGATGCTTATGCACCGGAACCACGGTGCGTGGCCTACACGGGAGCGCTGTCGGGGCGCTCTGGATGAGGTATTCTGGGGAGAGCGTCTCTCCTTTGGCAAGCTACGTCATGACATTGGTGAACGAGAAAGTGAGGCGGCACAGGTCCTCCCAGGACGGTCGGGGTCCCAGGAAGGCACCAGGCTGGCGCTCTAACCTCCCGTAGTCGAAGCCGAGGAGCTGGTTGCTCTCAGGGGCACGGGCCTCCGGTGCGTGCAGCTGTAGCTCCTTAAGCGCCTTGGCGCTCACGTCGAGGCCAGAGAAGTGGAGAGGTTGGCCGACGACGGGAGCCTAAACCAACCTTCCCTCCATTGTGATGAT
The DNA here is from genome assembly GCA_904845875.1 of Miscanthus lutarioriparius. NCBI lineage: Eukaryota > Viridiplantae > Streptophyta > Magnoliopsida > Poales > Poaceae > Miscanthus > Miscanthus lutarioriparius. The sequence continues at coordinate 31,378,134 of CAJGYO010000005.1, forward strand.
GAAGTCTAGGTCCTCGAAATGCACGTGCGCGCCCGATACCCAGCTAACGTTGTGACTAGCCATCCGAGGCCTGGTGTGGATGTCGAGACATGCAAAAGGCCCCTACCTGGCATGCCAACTGTCGGTGTTTTGAGTTGCCACCAACAAGTAAATTTCTAATATTACATGTCTGGCCCAGATGGTGTGCTAAGAGGACACGAGGTTTATACTGATTCGGGTAGAATGTCCCTATGTCCAGTTCATTGTAGCTGCTCGTGTTACTAGCACTGAAAGTTCATAGTAGGTGTTACAAATGGGCGAGAGAGGGATATGTCTCAAGTCTCTAATGGAAAGGGTGAACGGGTGCCGAGAGCTCGATCGCTGCTCGGTTGTATGTTAGGGGCTCGATGGGTTGATCGGATTCAAGTCTCATGTGGTGTGTTGTGATGAGTTCTGATCGATGCTATGTGTTGTGATTGTTGGTCCGATGCCTTGCGATCGCCCTAATGGGACGCCCTGCTTTCCCTTTTATGGGCCAAGGGAAAGCAGGGGTTACAGCTGAAAGGTCCTAATGGCTAGAGGGGGGGTGAATAGCCTAATAAAATTCTACAACAACACTTAACAAAATGTGTTAGATAATTTTGCGGCGAAGCGAGTGTTGTGCTAGCCTACTAAAATGCAAGCCACCTACCACAATTCTATTTCGAATAGTGTATGTCCACACTAGCTATGACACTTAGCTAAATTAGTGTGCTCTCAAAGACTAACTAAAGAGCAACACTAATCAAACAAACAAGCTCTCACAACTAGCTACACTAAAGAGCTTGATAACTAGTTTGCGGTAATGTAAGAGTGAGCAAGAGAGTTATACCGCCGTGTAGTGGTAGGAACCAATCAATCACAATAATGAATACCAATGTAGACCAATCACCTCGGAATCAAATGATGGACACAATGATTTTTACCGAGGTTCACTTGCTTGCCAGCAAGCTAGTCCTCGTTGTGGTGATTCACTCACTTGGAGGTTCACGCGCTGATTAGCATCACTCGCCAAACCCTCAATAGGGTGCCGCACAACTAACACAAGATGAGGATCACACAAGCCATAAGCAATTTACTAGAGTACCTTTTGGTGCTCCACCGGGGAAAGGTCAAGAACCCCTCACAATCACCACGATCGGAGTCGGAGACAATCACCTCCTCCACTCAACGATCCTTGCTGCTCCAAGCCATCTAGGTGGCAGCAACCACCAAGAGTAACAAGCGAAATCCATAGCGAAACACAATCACCAAGTGCCTCTAGATGCAATCACTCAAGCAATGCACTTGGATTCACTCCCAATCTCACTATGATGATGAATCAATGATCTAGATGAGTGGGAGGGCTTTGGCTAAGCTCACAAGTATGCTATGTCAATAGAAATGGCCAAGAAAGTGAGCTTGAGCCGGCCATGGGGCTTAAATAGAAGCCCCCACGAAATAGAGCCGTTGTACCCCTTCACTAGGCACAACGCGGGGTGACCGGACGCTCCGGTCCGATCGACCGGACGCTGGCCCTCAGCGTCCGGTCATGTGATTCACTCCACGTGTCCCCTGCTTCAAATGCTGTTCGTTAGATTTCAACGGTCGTCTACTGACCAGACGCGTCAGTTAGAAAGTGACCGGACGCTGGACTTCAGCGTCCGGTCATTTCCAGTAAGCTCCCTGAGGCGTATTTCTTCGACCGGACGCGTCCGGTCCACTTTGACCGGACACAGACCAGCGTCCGGTGCTCAACCCTAGCCACTGAGCCGTCTGACATCACGACCGGACGCAGCCTTTCAGCGCCCGGTCGCTGAGTGACCCAGCATCCAGTGCAATACCCTCGGCACTGCGCAGACCCGTCAGTTTGACCGGACACACGCAGCTAGGGTCCGGTGCTTTTAGACCCAGCGTCCGGTCAGAAGACCGAAGCCAGCGTCTTCGCGATCAACTCGTTTTCAGTTCTAACTTCTTCACCCTTGCTCCAATGTGCCAACCACAAGAATTTGCATCCGGCGCAATAGAAAATAGGCATTCCATTTTCCCGAAAGCGCCGAATCTCAACCCTGCAAACACCACCTCCTTTGTAAATGTGCCAACACCACCAAGTGTATCACCTTGTGCACAAGTGTTAGCATATTTTCACAAACATTTTCAAGGGGTTTAGCACTCCACTAAATCCTAAATGCATATGCAATGAGTTAGAGCATCTAGTGGCACTTTGATAACTGCATTTCGATACGAGTTTCACCCATCTTAATAGTACGGCTATCAATCCTAAATGTGATCACACTCTCTAAGTGTCCTGATCACCAAAACAAAATAGCTCTTACAAATTATACCTTTGCCTTGAGCCTTTTTGTTTTTCTCTTTCTTCTTTCCAAGTCGAAGCACTTGATCATCACCATGCCATCATCTTTATCATGCTATGATCTTCATTTGCTTCACCACTTGGAGTGTGCTACCTATCTCATGATCACTTGATAAACTAGGTTAGCACTTAGGGTTTCATCAATTCACCAAAACCAAACTAGAGCTTTCAACAGCGGGGAAAAGAGGAGAATGAGAAGGAGCCAGAGTCCCCTAGGATCGCCAGGTCCTTCCTTCCCTTCACGTGGGTCCCGCCAACCCTGTAAACGTCAACAAGGACGGCTCCATGTCACGGTTCTGTCCGTCACTGGCGCTATGCATAGGAGTCATCTCCTAGTCGTGACGCCCCACTTCGTCCTGGCGGACGTTGTGATGAACTGACGTGCCTATCAGTGTTAGTGTTCGTATGAGTGTTAGGCAGAACAACACCGGTACGCCCGACGCTGTTCTTGATGTGAATCCATGGCCCGTCACGGCCACGGGTTATATCGGCGCATGCCGGTCACCTACCTAGTGTCAGAGCTTTGACCCAGGCCCATTCACCTAGACCTGAAGTGGTTGGTGGTGGTATGGGTCTCCGTCGGGTGAGACGGGGCCCCCAGCCTTGGGGTCGGGCGAGGCAGAGTTCCTCCCTAGAGGCCGAGCGAGGCGAAGCGCAAATCCAAGGCTTGGGAGAGGTGGAGCCTATCCCTGAGGTCGGGTGAGGCGGAGTCCACCCTCAGGGGTCGGACGAGGCGAAGCCCAGGGCCTCGGTGTAGGGCGAGGCGGAGCCCGCCCCTAGAGGTCGGCTGAGTGTGTTTTAGGGTACCCAGCTGGGATACATTGGTTCATGAATCGCCATTTCTGTGAGACGGTACGACTTGGCTATGGTCTAGCATCGTAGTAATAACTGGAAGATGAAAGATGGTGAAATGGTTCTGATTGTTTAACCCTTGCTTGAAAGTAGAACATGTGCTTACCTAAAATGGTTAGCTAATGAAGTAATCATGACTGCTAATTAAACTTGATCTTAAGGACGTACTTCTAGTAATGCTTTTCGCAAGCAAAAAGAAAACAACAAACCTATATTGCCTATCATATCCTTGAGAGTCGGGAAACTATTCCCACTAGTCAGGTAAGTCTTGCCAGTACATTGTGTACTCAGGGTTTATTTTACCCATGTTGTAGGTGCAGCTTGAGGAGTAGCTCTTGTGTGGAGGATTCTTCTGGTGGGCATAGACGGATCCTTGTATTGTTTTCGCTAGATGTTTATTTTGATTCCGCTGTTTAATTATCATGCTCTAAACTCTGGTATTGTAATAAATAATTTTTAAGAACTCTTGTTGTATGAAATAGATTAAGTATTGTAAGCTCGTACTCATTATTGGATTCTAGATGTAAAAATATGGATTTTTTAGTTTTTCCTTGGGGTGTGTTCGACGGAACTGCCCGATGTAGCTCACTTTCAAGGTGCTTAGTGTCTAGTGGAAGACAAGCGCATCCAAAAGCATGTTATTTTGGACGGTTCTGCCACACATCGACTGCCTAACTGCAATCAAACGAGACTACTCACCAACAGTCAAATCTAAAACCTCAATGACATACGCAGAAAGAGCCATGTTTTCCATGATACCTGACATCTATAAAAACAAAAGCATAAACTAATTCAGATCTATAACTATAATACAATAAAACAATAAAATTACCAATTATTAACATAAAACAACTGACTAAAATTTACACTAGAAAATATTAAAAGAGAAGAATATATAACTAAACTAGACTAACAGTCATAATAGACACAAAAATTAACACTATAAAACAATAAACCGCTGAAGGAGTAATACCGGTCAAAATCAACACAGTGAGAGTAAATGCACAACCACCAACCAGTTACAGACAAAGAAAGTGGACCAAACAGGCCATATGGGACTAACAAAGCCTAGAAAAAAGCCCACAAAAGAAAAGAAAAAGTCCCTCTACAATGCCCAATCATTGTCACGTACAACCAGACAGTGAGGACCTAACAACAATCAGACTACTAAAAAAGCCCAACAAAGATCCCATAAAAATAAACTAACTCATCCTATAAGGCCCAATAACCAACAGTTACAATGAACATTTATCAGACACTCAAAGAAAACAAAAAAATTACATTACAACTATATTGAAATTACATCATCAACCACATGAGGAAGGAAAAAACAGTGAAATACTATACATCCAAATCATTATACTATCAACTAGATTATCATACTATCAACTAAAACATGACAAATAAAAATAAAAAAAATATTATAACATACTTTCTAGAAACTGTAGATGATATCCAACTGTAGAGTCTGAGTTCAAGGAAGAAAACTGTATGAAAGAAATAAAAATGTCAGAGCATAAATAAACCAATCTTAAGAAACAAAAAGATTGGTTTCAACACAGATGAAAGATCAAAACAATAAAGGGCTATTTCTTTATAGCTTCAAATTTTAGGCACAACAATAGGCTGCTTTCCAGTAGAATATATGCCAACTTCAAGTCGTTGTGGCTTATCACAGAAATAAAGCAACATACAGGTTCATGACAACAGAATTACTCCTGAGGAAGCATCTAAACAAGCCTATTGAAAGGGTAGTTGGCATCAACATGGTAAATGATAACAAAGATACCACTAACTGGAAAACTAACACTCCTTACCCAACCAAAATATTAATAAGAATAACAAAAAAATAAGATCTAAAAAACCATAGTGATCTAAGAAATACCTAAGAGCTCACTTCAAGAAAGATCAAAAAGCAAAACAAATGAGACTGGCATAAACCAAGGAAAAATCAAATAATGAAGAAAAGAGATAGAAATGAACACAATATATAGTTAACTAGACTAACAGATTCTTAAACAAACAGTTTTGAGATCCATACAAACACAGGCATCTAAAGATATAGAGACTAAAAGAAAAGAAAACTGACATGAAGGATACAGAAATGGGTCGTAGACGCACAAAGAAGAGAATGGCTGGAAAAGAGAAGAACACAACCCTAAGAGGAAACCTAGTGCTTTATAAAGAAACAAAGGGCACTATAGAAGGAAGATCCGAATGGTTGGCCAAATAAATGGGAAACAAGGACAAAATTCCAAAAGCTACGAGTAAATGGAGGACCATAGATCGAGAGAAAACCGGTGAGGGAGTACGACCAGTCATAAACCACACGATGAGAGTAAATGCACAACCACCAAGCAGTTACTGATAAGTAAATGGACCATACAGGCAAACATGACTCAAAAGCCCAAAACAAAAGCCTGAGAAAATGGGACTCAAAAAGCCCAAAACAAAGCCCACAAAGATGAGAACAACTCCTTTCGCAAGGCCCAATCAATGTCACGAACCACCAAAAATTTAGTAAAAGTCCAACTCAAGATATGCATATCTGGAAAGCCCAAAAGAGAGAACACTTTCACCAAGAAAAAACAAAAAGAAGGGGCAAAACGTAAAAACACAAACTTGCCAACCAAGAAGGTCAAAATGAATCTCATAACCAAAAGAAGGGCATACAAGTAAACCAAGGAGACTTACTTGAACCGCAAGACCATCCAGTCGACAAAGGGGACACAATAACAATCAAATGCAGATCTGAGTACAGGATTCAAAGAAAGCAAGAGCAATGGAACCTCCTGATCGATCCTGGGAGCAACCTTGGCATAAACAAGGAGATAAAACATAGGTAAGCACCAAACTACATCAACAACTACTAGAACTAATGGATCTGTAGGTAACTTAGAAGCACATAGCAAACAATTGCTGCTCCAATTCTAAAATAAGAAGCCAAAATCACATAGATTGGAATAATCTTACTGCATAGTACAAAAATTTTGTGTTCTTGAATCTTAAATTCATCCTAAATAAACTATGTAACTAATAATGATGACACAATCTTAATGTTAACACCAATTCAAAATTCCTTATCTAAATTACTCTATAGACTAGCAATTTATTAATATTTGTTCAATACAGGACGTTACAAACAAGGACAAATATACACCAACATCATTACAAGGAAATCAAATGCAGGTACCTTCTGAAACCTAAGGAAAAACTCACTAATTTATATTAATACTGCAAACATTTCATACATTCATATAAAAAATGAAAAATTACACTGGCACAATTTGGCTACCTTGCAAATCCATTTGGAGCAACAAGTTCAATGCCTCTAATGAACCAATGGCAGGACTGCTTGGGGCTCATGTACAACTTCCAGGTATGAAATTCAAAATAAGAAATACAGAAGTTACCAGCAGGATGTATAACACATCAGCTATTGAAAAACAGAGAGATGATGGAACATCAAGACAAAGAACAACTACAAAAGAAGCTACTCCTATTTCTGGGTCAAGCTCAAACATGAATGCATCAAGAATCACTCAAACCAGTGCACACATTTCTCAATTACACAGCACAAGCAAGGTAAGCAACAAAAAACTTCTCATACATTGACCATTTAGTACCATTAAAAAACCAACTAAAAATATGATACAATTATCACAGGAGAGCTTAACAGGACTACTCATGGAACAAATCAGGAACTCCCAAGAAGAAACATACTCGGTAAGCAAATTTACAATTCAAAATTCATTAACTTACACCACCTATGCAACTGTAAATTCAGTGTACTGATAATGTAATAATTTTCGTGCATGTTACAGTTTTCCCAAGAAATGTAGGGATCATACACAAGTATGTTATTGGATCCAGATATTTTCTAGGTACAAACAGAAACAAATTATAGATATGCAAAATTCAAATACAGCTACTGACAAACACCTTACTGTTGTTTATTTATCACAGAAACTATCTAATTTATTAATCAAAATAAATGCAGGGAACTCTACAATTGTAGGAACAAATATCAAACTATTACACAGGAGATGAATATGCCATATCTAATGCTCAAAAAGGAAAAGAGGTAAACATGAAAAAAATACATTAGTAACTTGCCTGATTGCTAACAATCTTTTTCTTTGGCAGATCATTGTTGAAAACATGAACAACATTCCTGAAACAAATACCAATTTCAATTACTCAACTTTAGATTTAGAGGTAACACTCTAAAAACGTGATCCCAAACTACATATACATTTACTACAACAACATTCGGTATGACAAATAAAATAATTAATTAGAACTATTATTCACAATTTTAGGATTACCAACTCAGGAACTGGGATGAAGAATACTTATCAGAGCAAGAAGAAGAACAATGGCAGAATGACATCTTCAAAAACATGCAACTTCAAGTAATACAAGAAGCTACAAGTGTTGTAGAAGATGTGTCAAGGACAACATCAGACCTGACAAGGACAAATTTGGACGACAAATAACAAGGACAAATTTGGAAACAGCAAATAATAAAGTAGTACCAAGAGAAGAGACAACTCGAAGGCAATAATGGATATCAAAGCAAGGAAGCCAAGAACTCAAAGAAAAAATATAGCTCAACACTTTTTCAACTTCATGGAAATAGATGAATTCATCTAGAAGCAAGAAAAGAAGTAAGATAACCAAAGTCACAATGAAGGCAATAATGATCAAAGCAAGAGACAACGGTTGACAAGGATATCAATACAAAGAGACAAACAAATGTGAAGTACAACCCCCATGTGTGTGGTTATGAAGAAGGTAGGTGGAATTCAAAGACTTAGAAAAATATATCTTTTTCATGGGACACAAATATTATACAAAAATGGAGCTGAATAAAGAAAAGCAGATTAGAGACCTTGAATGATAACAATAAGATCTTGACAATGACCAATGCTCAAGAAACATCATAGCATAAACTGAGTCTAGAATCAACACTACATTAATTGAAAAAAAAGAAAAAAAATATGATAAAACAAAAAAAAGTGACAAAGGTAAGCATAACAAAAAAGAAAAAAATATACAAGAATAAAGAGAAATAAAAAACTTAACACAAACCATAAAATTACTCAAAAAAGCACACACAAATACTTATTATCTAGAGAATTTGAAGCATAGTGGGCACACTTGGATATATAACACCATATTCAAAATGTGGGAACTTGATCTATCAAAATGACTTGACAAACATGTCCCACCAAAATTGGAATTCTAGAATCTAGATAGATGAGCAGAGAATCTAGAGGAAAACATAAAAAGATCATCAAAACATTTAATCAAAAAACACAAAGAAACATATAAAGAAATAATAAAGATGATCAAAACTTAAAACATACCATCTTTTTTCCCTAACATATAGGGATAAGGTAAGACCTCATGAAGAAAAGAAAGAATAGAATGAATCCAAGAACACAAATTTTTTTCCCTATCCTTAATATCAACAACAAAGACAAACCAATGATCATCATAGAAAGTTGAGAAATACAAGTTGCACAAGCAATATAAAAAATTACAATTGAAAATACTAAAATAAGAAAGCAAAAAAAGGATTGAAAAAGGACCATCAACCTTGGAAAACTTTACTTCAAAACCTACCAAGTCGTAAAATATTATTGAAGCGATGAAGTGGAAAATGAAGCACAAAGAGACCAAGAAGAAGAAATCAACAACAAATGAAAATTAAGGTAAATATCACACAAAAAACATATTAGTTACTAAAAGCTCTCATCATCAAAACATCACCATCAACTTCACCATGATCTTTGAGAAGATTGTCCTTCAAACTACAGCTACTACAACAAAGAAAAAAAATTTAGAACTAAAAAAGATGAAATTAACTAACACATAACATCAAACACTTACTGAAATGTTAGAAAAGAAGTAATGCCGCTTTGAAACATCTGGATGACCATCAGGATGGCAAAATAGATGATAGCAAAATGCAGCCACTACAAAATTATTTACTTTACCACCTGGCTTCATAGATTCTCCAAGGGACCAGTATGTACAATGAACACCTCCAAAATACAAAGCATCCTCACTACAAATAACAAAAAAGGTAAAAAAAGATTAGTTACATAAAAACTAAGAAATATACAGGAGCACTATCAATAACAAAAAACAAGCAATTACTTATTATCTTTGGGACTAGACATATTTCGAACAAAGCACAAAATTGCCTTGTAGAATCTAGATCAAAACATAAAAAGCAATTTTAGATTTTGAAACTTTAAATTTGTCTTGAAGAATATCAAATTCATCACCATAATATCGACTTGGAAAAACCATCCTTCTAGGACCATGAACATGAACTTTCCCACCAGTTGATGAATCCCTTGATTTGAAATCTAAAAAATTTAGAATGATGAAATTAACTAACACCACACCTTCTAGATCAATAGAAGAAACTAATGGAAACCCATGAGTTTTGTACAATGAACACCTCCAAAATTCACTACAAATAACAAAAAGGTAAAAAAGATTAGTTACACAAAACTAAGAAATATACAGGAGCACTATCAATAACAAAAAAACAAGCAATTACTTGCTGGGACTAGACTTCGACAAAGCACAGATTGTCTTGTAGTCTGCAATTTTAGATTTTGAAACTTTAAATTTGTCTTGAAGAATATCAAATTCATCACCATAATATCGACTTGGAAAAACCATCCTTCTAGGACCTGAACATGAACTTTCCAACTTATGAATTGATTTGAAAGATGACAGCCACAGATCTAGATTTAGTTTCAACTCTAACTTTATCAGAAAAGGACCTTGAACCGCTTTTGCAACTTAGAATTACAGATGAGGATCTTTAGTTTATCTAACTATCAGAAAAAAATTGAAAGACAAAAACAATATATAAAAAATTATAGACAAACAATTATAAATAATATATATAAAAATGACAAACTAAGAAAGAATGAAGGAAAACTAACATTTCCATTGACAGTAGATTTCTAAGAAATCTTCACAGAACTATGACTCAAAGGTAGCATTGGAGGCTTCTTAGAAAGCTTAGGTGTAATACGGGGAGTTTCTTCATCAGAAAACGGAAGAGTTTGCATAAATAGACGATCCTAAAAAATAAAATGAAATATCAACAATTCAACGAGAAAAATATAATACAAAAATTAAAAACAAATAAACCAAACCACATATAATTAGGACCTAACCTCATGTCTACTACTGAAAGAGCCATTCTAAGAATCTTGAGACACCTAAAAATTTAAAATGAGCAACAATAAGCTTACAACAAAAAGAAAAAAAGAAAAGAAAAAGAGAATGCTTTGCACAATATACCTTAGATGGAAACAATCTAGATGGATGACGATAAGGAGATGGAGATACAGAATCAGGGATAACAACATTCTCTTTATCAATAAGAATGACATCCTTATCCAAATCAGAAGAAATATGACAAGCACCAGAATGAGAAGCAACATTAGTTCTATCAATCCAAAGGGTTACGAACAGAAGCATGAACAAGCCTGACTTCACCACCCATATCAGGGGAATACATAGCTTTCAATCTCTGGCTTAAAACAACAGGACTTCCTAAAAAAAGATTTCAACATTAAAATAAGAAAACATACAATTGCAAAATAATGCAGACAACAAACATTGAATAAATAAAATACTGAACAAAAGGTATAAAATAATAAACAAGAAGGTCCTTACACTACTTATATAAGAAAGTGGTCTACCTAATACAACATATTATGACAACTAAAAGTGAATGGTAAACATATTCAGAATACAAGGATTACAAGCCTGAAAATTGAAGACAGGAAACACTAATAACAAGATACTTAACACTAGGCTTTACAGTCAAACTGTAAAAAAATGAATCAAGGATACTATATAAACCGATATCATTAAATACAAAAAACTTGAAAAATAGAAACTACCATTAATACAAAACAGGACACTTACTCTTTTTCACCTTCTCCTCCAAATCAACATCAATTGACTGATTATTACCAACATGTATACTTTGAGAGACTTTAGGAATAGAATCTACATGGAATTAAGATTCATAATTGAAAAAGAACCAAAAAAGAAAAATTATATAAACACAGAAAAAAGCAAGACCAACAGCAATCACCTTTCAGGCAAGGAACAATAATAGGATTACTTTTACCTTTATCTGGACTTGCGGCAACAGAGAAAGGATCATCATCTTCAACAGATGGATCAGTCTAAGCAATAGCTTCCATAACATCCACAATTAACTCCTTCGATCTCAAATCAATAGTACATACATGCCGCATCAGCTTTGCAAACATATCTTGGAAGTATTTGGACACATTACCAAGAGAAATGATATCCAAATTGAAAGACGAACCACAGTTAAAGGAATGCTTATCAACCAACTGAGATATCTTCAACTTCAAAGCTAAAGGTAACTTACAACCAGAAACAGATTCCATTTTCTCACAAAAAATAGAATCAAGGTCATCAGTAGAAATCACGGTCTTAAGATGACCACACTGTCCAAAAAAATTTATAAATTAAATAAATAACCAAATAAAGCATAAGTTAGAATTAATCACAACAAAATGAATGCAAAAAATAGAAATAACCTTGCAATAGCTTATTTTCTCAAACCCAAGCAAAGGTATGTAACCATACACACCAGGAGATTTGATGTCAAGATTAGCATAAAACTGAATCAAATCACCCTTCCACACAGATATTCGAGGAATAGAGCCTACAAGTTGCCTCTGCCCGAAATTGATATGATCCAGGTAAACAACTTTAAAAACAACAAATAAAAAAATTACATTACAACCAAGACCTATTACATAAAACAAATACAAAATAGGAAAATATTAAATCAAGTACTAAGATGAAAAAATATTAATGTTAACATATAAGACAACCTAAACAAGGCTAAAACTTTTAAACGATGCCACACAAACCCATTAGCTCTATTGCCTTTTTAAGTACCAACTATAATGCACAAAAACACAACAAATAACATCAACCCAATGTACTCCACAAACACCTGCAGTAAGATACTAAAAACATTGGGCAAAACTAAGAAACCAAAAGGCTTCACCATTCAAAAGCTAAGACCACAACAGTAGTTTCAATACAAATGGCTCACAGGAAACACCAGTTCCTAGAACAACCATATCCAAAGGTACTACATACTTGACTTACAACTAAAGAGACAAAAGAACAATATCTTGAAGAAAACAAACCACAAAACAAAACTCGCAAACAACCTAGAAATAAATGACTAGGCAACTCATAAATCCAAAAACTACCTCCACAGCATCAACTAATGCCTATAGTAGAAATAGACAAAATAAATACTCATAACAAAATATTACAGGAATCATATCTACAGTTACAAATGAAACTTAACGCAAGATAATACAAACAACCACCAAGACCTAAACAACGTTTGGCTTTATCATCTTTACCACCATTGAACGCCTTCACATGCTCAAGTAACCAATGTAGCACATAAGCACACCGTTGAAATCTTTAATGTGCTCAACATCTTCAAATATTCCAAAGTATTTTGGGCTCGGAACAGTGTTCGTATTGGGGCACAAGAAACTGCTCAAAGCAACTATCATGAAACAGATAAACACATCCTCATCTGACAAATCTTCCTTCTTGATCAATTTATCAGCAAAAAAAGACACTAACGGAATCTTAGACTTTCCAAACTTCGATAATACAAAATCCTTGTCAGCACTTGGATCAGAAGGGAAGGGTCTTGTACCAATAGGAAGATCCAGAACAAGATGAACAAACTCCTCAGTTAGTGAGATTACCTTTCCATCACGAACAATATCACCAGACTTGGAATCAACTAAATGTGCAACCCACTTAGCAAAACTATTTGGCACAAAGAATTTATCAAACAACAACAGGGAACCAAACCCATAGCTAGCAATAATAACCTTCTTCTCAAGGGACAAAGAGGAAATCATATTATAAAAGATGTGGTAGAAAACCTTGTGAATCCCTCCTTAGATTTCTTTACAGATTTCACCTTCTTAGACTAGAATTATATTCAAAAAATCAGAAAACATGCCATCCGCAAAGCTACAAAACACTAACGAAAATAACAAGAAGGATTACTAACCTTATGCCTCAATGTCATTTTCAACCTTCTCTTCATATTCCTAATCTTCTCATACTAAACAAACAACAAACTATTTTAGTAAATGAAAGCAGTAAAAAAGAAACCTACAGAGAAAAAGGGGGAAAAGAACAAATTCATACATCTTTCAAGCACTTCTCATACAAATGTCGATCAAAACTTGAATTGTCACTAGAAGAATCACCTTGCAATCACCGAAAAAAAATTAACTACAAAAACATTTACATATACATAAAATATAAAAAAATGAAACTGAATTACAACCAGAACACTCACATCTGAAACATCCAGAGTATCCGAAGCAAATTGATATGAATCATAATCCATATAAGGAAGTTGAGAAAATTGGACATCATCCAAATCATCATTTTTAGAATCATCAGAACTAGATATATCAACAACACCACTAAGTCATGTAGAATCATCAGAACTAATAGAACTAAAACTGATGCACCAAGCAATTATACTGAAACACACTAGTTACTAAACAAATATAATATTCATGCACATGTCAGAAGTATTTATACAGAGAGATAATACATAATAGCAATCATGGTGTATCCATCTAGAAAGTACAGGTCAAAAATATTTACTTAGAACTTGCAGTAATATGAAAGTCTAATTACATATTCATGCACATGACATACCATAAGAAATAATGATGAAAACTTCCATTCTAAAATACGGTTGGGATAAACAAATTATACTTCACAAGAGCAAAAACCGTATAAGACATAGACTTATGGTTATGGAGAGTCATGCATTTAAAAGGTCACCAGGTTCAACCACATGGGGGTAAAGGCATACTACAGAGTAAGCAGAACACAAAGAGCAGCTTCTAGCAGCTTCAGCTACAGTACCAGCTAGAGATGCTGCAGCCGCAACCGCTACAGCTTCTAGCAGAAAATGTAGACAACAACAGAACAAAGATATAAAAAACATACTACTTGCAAACCTAAGTCATTAAAACACTTGTTTATAGCTCTAAAATTGGTTAAGGAAAGGGCTTCATCCTAGTAAACAGTTGGTCCAGTATTCGTAAATCCGACTCATTTAATAGCACGCACTATTCCTCATCTGCTAAGTCATGTAGATAGGCATGCTAATTGAATAGTTGATGCATTTTACAAACTAAACAAGAAGATAAATTCAGAGATTAGGATCTGATAGCTCTATAACCAATCCATTTGCTAGATCAAAATATGATAATTAACAAAACTTAACACATGCTGCTGCACTACCCAAAAGAAAACAAATACAACAATATTGAGAAACTGAAACTCTAACAGTTAACTACTATAAAGTAACTGCAGTCAACTTTCCTACAAACTAAACCAAACTCTGACAAGAAACAACCTACTAAAACTTCAATCATTTAAATCCTAAAAATCTAAAGTGAACTGAGAATATAGAAAAGATTCAGAACTGCTATACTCAAGACAGAACAGGGGAAATGAGCACAGTTCAAATAGCACATAAAAAAAGATCAAAAAAAGAAAAAATTAAAGAATAAGTAGTAGAGAATATTCAAAAGAACACAAGTCAGCTATCTTTCATTGCATAAGGTTGATCACCTAAGCACAATTCATAAAACTCAAAAACAAAAACTTACACCAACAAAAAATACTAAAATTACTCTATGATTTGGAAAATAATTACATTGAGTCATAGGATGTAAAAATAGTAATATTAGCATATAAGTTAACCCTACACATGGCTGAAACTATGAAAGCGTGGCACCATACTCATTTGCTCTATTGTCTTGCCTAGTATACATACAAGTCTAAGTACCAACTATACGACAAACTACTATACAAGGATAACATCACCCAAATATACTCCAAAATAGATGTAGTAAGACACTGCAACATTGCTAAGACCATTCCCAAAAAATAAAAGAAAACAGCCATTCCCAACCCATAAATAAGCAAAAAACTATAGTCTAGGAAAGTAAAATATAAGCTACAAAACAGGTAATCTAGTCTTGAAATGAGATTGACCTTTCATCTTGAAATCACTGCATGAAACACAACACACCATCAACTAAACAGCCTTTGATAATGCATCTTCTAAAAGGCGACAACAATTAGTCAAGATGACAACTCACAGAAACATGTCAATGTAATTTTTCTAAAGCTAACACATGTCACAACTTCCAGTGCCCTAAACTCCACAATGTTTCAATTTTCCACAAAAATGGCCATGTCGTAACAAAAATAGCAGGGAATTCATTTCATAACCATAACCTATTAACATAATTTTCACAAATCTACATGCTCAAATCTCGTTGGGCATACCCAAATAAGCAGAAAAATACAACATAGAGGAGGCATCCATGGTCAACCAAAACAACAGTGAACAAAGAGAAAACAAATAAAAGCAGTTTTACTCAAATTAACCTAAACATGAACTTACCAAAACAAAATTGCTATCCATCAACCTCTATTGAACTTGAAAAAAAACTATTCTACTCAACATGAAGAGAAATACTATTCTATTGAACTTGAACATAACTAAACTGGAAATAGAATCTACTAAAATAACATCAACAATCTACCCATCAACACACATACATACATCATTAAGCAAAAAAAAAGTAGCGCCACACACTAGGCACAAGAGCTAGATAAAAAACATGACAAACTCGAGAAGAAAACATACCTTAACAGTCCCTATGAGTTGCCAGTAGCAGGGCCAGCCACCACCATCGGAAAACACCAAATCGAGTGGAGGAATATGAGAAGAAATGAGAACGGCCAAAACGCAAAACGACGAGAACGGACCCTAACAAACATAATCTACTAAAGCAGAACGAACATACCTTGGCAAACCCTAGGAACCGAGCATCATCACAACAAACGCAGCCACCGGTGCAGGAATACGAGAAGAAATGAAAACATCACAACAAAATCAGATAAGGAAAACGAACCCTATCAAACATCATCCAATAGAGCAGAAACAAAACAAAACTTACCAAACCCTAACAAACGCCAGACGCCGCACCAGTCGCCACCGTCGGAGGACACAGATTCGCATACACAAAGAGGAGAACAAATTAGAATGGAGAGAAGAAACAACTAGAAACAAAAAAATCGCCAATGGCGGAGAGCGCCGAGGCGTGCGGAGGAACGGCGAACAACAGAGAACGCCAACTCGCTGGAGAAGAACTTGATGTAATGGAGCATAAGGAGCGTACCTCGCCAAACCCTAGCAATCGCCAACGGTGGAGAGCGCCGAGTCGCCAAGAAGAAGACGAAGCGAAATGAGAAGGAAATGGGGAAAGGGGAAAACGACAGCGAGTAAATCGGCGCAACTCCCAAAAAATCAAACAGTGCGGCGCCGACAACTTGCCCCCACATGTCATCCTCACAAAAACCCACAGCGACGGCGATATCAAACACCAAAAGCAAACAACCAGATCGGACGGTCCAGAACATAAACGTGCAAGATCCAACGGCCAAAAAAAAAAACGGATGCTAGAGGAGGCCAAAACATCCGGTTGATAGATAGCAATTCTGGAAAAAAAAAAGCCTGTTTTTTTTTTTGCGATATCTTAAGAGATCTGAAAGGGGGAGAGTACGGAGCTGTAATATTGGAGATGCCACTTAATTGAAGTTTTATAATACATCTAACGTTCTGTGTGTATAATACTGGGATGAGGTGTTGCGTGGTGGCATTGTCAGCAGCGATGGTGCGGGCATCTGCCCCGGCGGCTATTTTGCTCGCCGTTCAGATTTGCAGGCGGCGGAGTACAGTGGATGAACACCGCGTTGCGGAGAAAGAATATGGCTGTGTCGGAGTTGAGATTAGATGAGTGGCAAGCTAGTGAACCTTTGTCTTAAGTACTTCCACGTGAATAGTTGCAAGCATGGACTGAGGTCCATCCAACTTTTTTTCCAGTTTATGAAATATTTCGCTTTTTCTTACTCATAACAGTTGACAAAGTAGCATTATTTGCTTTTATTTATCCATTGCCAGATACTTATCTTTCCATTTTTTTAACCAATGGCATTTAAGTGACATACAGCCTGTTCGGCTGGGGCTGAAACGATCGTATATGATCGTGGATTATTACTGCTGGCTGGTTTGGTGTGAGAGAAAAATACTGTTCTGGCTGGAAATTTACGATCGTTTACGACCAAGCGAGCAGGCCGTATAATGTTCAAGTTTTGAAGGGGAAAATGTTCTAAAAATTCCAGGCATGTCATAAAATTCAAACATCTTTTTCCTCTCACGGTTCATTTGATCTTTTTTCAACGCCCACGAACTTGACTTGTATAAAACCTTTGTGTGATTTACAATCACGTTCATAAAGATTCAAAACAACATATTGACTGGAGAGGAGAAAATAAAATCTTCCCAGGCAACTCGAATGGACGTAGAGATTGCGTGACGGGTCGCGCCGCTGCACGACGCGGTACAGTCTCGTTGAAGCTCCGAGGCCATGGCCTACTTCTTCCCCCCCCCTCCCCCACCTTGCCATGGCCACGATTGCCCCCGCCTTAACCCCACCCTGCTGTCTCATCCACCTTGCCTGCCGTCTATCCCATCCCCATCGTCGGAACGTCATGCCTTCCCCGAGCCCCTTCTAAGCCCGCCATAGATGGAGAAAAGGAGAGAGGTTGACTCCGCAAGGAGTCGCGCAGCAGCGATGAAGCACGACTAGTTGCGGAATAAACTTTGCGAACTCAAATGGTCCATTTTTTTATCGTTAAACTACCGCTAGAGTCTATTTTTTGCCATAATATGATCAAAAGGCAATGGAAGACCCTTCCTGCTACTTTTGTGATCAAGATGAATGTATGCAACACTTGCTCTTTTTCCTGTTGTAATGCTAACATGATTTGGGCTACCTTTGCCATGTGTTTGGGGGCCATTGACATCCCTTCTTTCCCAGCAATTGCTGGAAATGGTGTCAGAATGGATACCAGGTGGGGGGGGGGGATCTTTGGTGTAGGAATTGCGGCCATTTGGGCAAATATGGACGACTAGAAACAAAGTTTGCCAACCTGATTCAAGATGCTAGGAAGGACGGTGATGCTCATCAATAGCCGGCCATTTGAGAGCTGCGATGGTTTTTATGTGTTGTTAGACTATCTCCAACAGCTCATGAAAAGCGAGACGCAAACCCAAAATAGGTCGTGCATAGTGCTTTAGCTGTAAAAAACAGCGCTCAACAGAAGACGCAAACAGAGCACGTATTTTGGGTACGAGGCGAACCAGAACGCTTATTTACGTCGTCTCTCTCTAAGACGCAAACCTCCAGCGCCCGTAGTGGTGGGCCCGTAGGAGGCGTCGGGGTGGAGCAGCCGGCGCTACCAGGCGGGACCGCGGCGGGGCGTGGTCGGCTCGGCAAGGCGAGCTCGCCGTGGGAGCACCTCCGGAGCCACCGGCCTTGGCTGCCTTGCCGGATCTGGGACCGCTCCCCCGCCGCCGGTGATGAGCAACGCCGCGTGGGGGCGGAGGTGCTTGTCGGCGGTCGCCCAGCGCTCGCCGGATCTCGCAGGGAGGGAACATCGGAGGGAGGGAGGGAGGCCGCGTAGGGGAGGGAGCTCGCCGGCCGGGATCCGAGTCATGCTCGCAGCGTTTCTTCAGGGGAGGGAGGGCGGGAGGCTGCGCCGGGGAAGGCCCGCGAGCAGCCATGGGGCGAGGTCGCCGGGGCTCCCGCACGGTCGACCGAGGCAGCAGGAGCGTCGGCGCAGAGGCTTGGCGCGTTGGGGTCATGGGCTCGGTGGCGCGATACAGACGGTGGTCGAGGCAAGGACATTGACAAGCTCGCAGTCGGCAGGCGGGGCCGCAGGGCTCTGGGTCGTCGTCGGTGTTGAAGCGGGATCTGTTCGGCGCTCGGAGGCTCGGCTGCGTGGGGGCTCTCCTTTTTTGGGTCTGCTGTTGGAAACCAGAAGATTTGGTGTGCGTGACCTTTTTTCTGGCGAGACCAAAACGAACAAATGCATCTCGTATTTGGGTGAGGGCTGTTGGACACAGTCTTATGCTCAGCAGTCTGTTTGTCATTAGCGTGCTGGTCGTAGTTTAAAAGCATTGGCTTTTGGTAGCCTGTAGAAACTGGTGGCCTTTCTTTCTGTTTTGTCGTTGGCTTGTTCTGACCCGCTCTTTTGTCTGTCTTCTAACGTTGGTGGCTTGTTCTGGCAGATTTTTGCTTCCTGAGCTACCTAAAACCCTGCTGTATTTCCGTTACTTGTTAATAGAAATGGAAAATCCCCGGTTTGAAAAATTTACACATCATGCCGAGCAGGTTGACACGGGTCGGTCGCTCGGGCAGCCGAAAGCCCGAATACGCGGGACGCCCGCGGGGGCAAGGCCGCCTGCGCACCCGCCCGGTTGGGTCCCCTGGGTTCCCCGGCCCACCGCCCACCACCCACCACCGCGGCACCACAGCGCACGGTTCATGAGGCGGGGCAGTAAATTGAAAGCAGGCGACCCGGTGAACCCGGTGAACCCTGACGTCCAATCCGCCGCGCGCCGGGACCCACACCCCCTCCTCCCTAACTAGCTGCACCTCTGTCCCACTCCCACGGAATTTTTATATATTTACGATGTGTGAGTGGTATAAGAAATATCACGTCCCCCGCTCTCTCTTGACTCGCTTTTTGTTGTTTTTTTTTTCGCCGGCTCCTCTAGTCTTCTCCGCCCTTCCCTTCGCTCGCTCGTCTCATTTCTCAGCTCGAACTCCTCCCCCCCTCCTCCGAGTCTCAGAACCCCCCACCATCCCCATCTCTCGCCGGCGGAGCGCGCCTGCGCCCCGGGTGAGAGGAAGCCAGGATGGCCAAGCCCGCTGCCGCTGAGCCATTCTCCATACGGTAAGCGCGCGCGTCCTTCTCCGTCTTTCCCGGCTCCAGCTTCTGCTTCGTCTTCTGAACGTTTGGCATGGCTCTGTTCTGACGCGAGCGGGGGTGTCCCGAGTACGCGGCTGACCTGCTGGACTGAATGACGCAGGGGTTACGCCATGAGGATGCGGGCCGTCGACGCGGCCGAGTGCTACCCGTTCGTCGGCGGCGGCTGCAGCGAAGGGGAGGGGGAACCGCCGCCGCCGCGGTTCCCGCCGATGGACCCGAAGCCGCTGTCACGGTGGTGGCAGCACGAGCTCGCGGCGGGGCAGGCCCGGCTTTTGGCTGGCGCCAGGGGCGGAGAGGCTGCGGCAGCCGGCGGCCTCGGCGGTGCGCTGCGGAAGGGGACCAAGAGGAAGGGATCTCTCTCGAGTTCCACGGGCGAGAGGGCCAGGAAACGCCGGCATGCGCTTCAATTTAGGTCCTTTCTGACGAACAAGGTATGGCTTTGCTTCATGGGTGCATGTGCTTTAGCTTGGTGGGCTGGTAGGTTTTAGACTTTTAGGTTTAGGGTGAGCCACAAGCACATTGTACTGAACAATCAACAATGTGCAAGAATTCTGGTCCTGTAGACGTCAAAGTTGTATGCAATGTACTGCACAATGCCCAGATAGTGGCATAGTGCAACGCAGCGGGTTGAAAAATTGTGAATTTCCTGCTGTAGGATTTTGTTCTTGATCAATTAATTCTAGTGGAGGAGTGGTACCATCTTTAAACACTGAGCCTATTAACATCAAAGTTGTATGCAATGTATTGAACGATGCCCAGATAGTGGCATAGTGCAACGCAGCGGGTTGAAAATACAATATACCAAATCGTGCTCTAGAACTCTGATGAGTTGTAAGCCATAATTCAACTTTATCTAAACTAAACTACTCTCCACCAGCTAGGCATTTCCAGGAAGAAATCTTGTTCTCATTCTTTTGTGCTAGAGATAGTGTAACAAAATGTATTGGAGATGCATTCATGAACTGTTTTTGAACAATCTACAACCAAAATGCATAAATATTCATTTTCCCTCTATGAAGTTTCGCTCCTTATTTTCAGCTCGTAGTAAGTAATACATGTTCATTAACAGGAGAGAACTGCTAAGCCTCAGTCAACATCTCGTTTGCATGAACACAAGTTGCATATGGCATTGCAGAGAAAGCATAAAAGTTCTACTGTCCATACAAGTACAGAACTTGAACCAAGGAAGAAACTGGAAGAGGCACGTGATCGCATGCCAACTCATGAAAACAGCGTGAATAAGCGAAACAGAGAAAGAACGGACCCTTCTAGTGAAATGAATAGTGACCTCTTGGGGATAAAGGAAGTTTCCTCTGTAAATAAGCAAGTCATAGAAGTCAATGGTTCAACTAATAATCCTACAAATACTGGCTATGAAATGGTGAAAACTTCCACAGGGCCCAAAGACGATATCTTTGGAGATCTCCCTCTTCTCGAATTAGAAAGCTCCAAGATTATGTTTCGGACTGGTGTTCATGAACTTCCAACTGTTATAGAAGAATCATTTATAACAAATCAAACCGAAGCAGATTCTATACCAGAAGCTGTACCCTTGGAGCTGATAGCTGCATCTGACATCACTGCTCAGACGCCATCTCCTCTTGAAGACTTGGCAAAAAGTGAAGACACTGAGCCAGCATGCATCTCCCACAATGATGTGGCAGGGAGTCACCCTTCCACTGTTGGAATTGATGGTCTGCCAAATCATAAGAACACCAATATGATGAAACCAGGTCTTGGTGATATGCAGTTGAAATTGACTGACGTGTCTGCTTTAGGTTCTCATTCTGTTCTGAGGTCAAAATGTGGTTCTGGTAACCCTCTGCAGGGTTGTTTTGATGTGAACAAAAACTGCTCTCAGGAAATAAAAAAACATGGTACAAATTCTACTAGCAGTCCACCTGCCATGAGAACCAGAACTGAAGAAACTAAATATAAAGATGCACCAGTTAAGGGCAAGAAGAGTATTGAGATCACTGCAGTGGTTGCACTACCTGCGCCTGCCAACCAACTTTCATATCAAGCTAGCGTGTTGCCCTCTGCAGTATCACATACAGTTTTCAGCACAAGAGTTGATTCAAATGGCATGTCTTCATTCAGAAGTATGCCTGCCAAGGAATGCGTCCCAACTACCAGACCTGGTAACTTCAGAACTAATGTGTGCCATGGAAGTAGGAAACATGTGGATCCATGTGCGGCACTATCTACAGATAACCAGGGTAGCTCGCATTCAAAACTTCACCCAATTTGCAGTCCTGCTAACATTGGGATGGCTTTTATGAAGCTACCGGGCCTTGAAAGAATGGAGATCTCAAACTGCAATGTAAAGATAGGTGAAAACAGGTTTAATAATGCAGAGTCAATGAACGCAATAAGATATCAGAAACAACAGTTGTTGAGTGGCATGACCTATGTAATGCAAGGTCAGAAACAGATTGGTCTAAGCAGCTCTCAAGTTGGGAAACCAGCTCTGAATGGTTATGGGGGCCAAGGTGATCATCATCTGCAGCAACCCACGGTTCGTTTGATGGGTAAGACCGTCTCAGTTTGCTCACATAGCAAGGATCATAATGTATCGACCATGGATCAAGTGAGTCCTGACAATGTTGCCATTGAAACAAGCCGCCTATCCACAATCTCATGTCAGTTACCCCAAAAGAGATCATTCCCTTGTCAGGATTCTGTGACACCAAGAGTGCATCTAAACAATTCTTCAGATTTTTTGGCAAGGATTCCCAACAATAGCGTGCCAGGGCAAAATACAACTTTCAGTGGCCTCCATAACCAAAGGCCACAACCAATAAATAGTGCTCCAACAGTGAAAGATTGCGCTTGGAATTTTGGTAATCAGTTTGTTCGTCAAGCTGAATTCAATAAGGCAGCTGTAGTCTGCACCAACTCTCAGACCAGGCATCTAGAGCTCCATCAACCACCTCATTTGATAAGCATTCCTCAGAATCAACAGTCTCATTTGTGGACTCATGCAGCACAGATGAGTAGGAAATATCAGTGTTTTGTGGATCCAGCAGCGAACCAATCTTCTCCGGTTCCAAAATCGTTGCTAAATGCAAGCATGAAGGAAAAGTATCAGAAATCCAGTTTGTTGTCTTACGATGATCCTAGTTCTATGCCTATTCACCAACCCTACCAGATACCTGGCGCGGAGTCATCTTCTGCACCTGCCATATCCTTTTTTGAGTATGGTGCGAATAATTGTTTGTCCAGAAGCTCTTCTCCTGGACTGAGTCTTTCTCTTGCAACTGGTTTGGCTAACGAGTCTGTTTCAACAGGCAGAGCAGCTTGTGCGGGCAGTCTTACAAATGCAGATGGCAGGAAGGTTGCTAGCTTTGCCGAACCAATAAGCAATAGACCAGCTTATGCAGATAATGTTTCACAGCAACCTGCAAAGCCAATAAGCAACAGAACAGCTTATGTGACTGATAATGTTTCACAGCAACCTGCAAAGAGACAACTTGTTACAGATACACAGGATTTTATGTCTATGGGCCCAAACATTGTGAACCATTCACCTGGCTGGTCACTTAGTGATGCAGTTGATCCTCAGGTACTTGATTTTAGTAAAAGAATAGCAAGAGATGCTGTTCAAACGTCAAGAAATGAAAGCAACAATCCAAGGGCCAGTTCTGGTCCAGTTCCGCCTATTCAAACATGGTCTAGTCCTGGGTTGGTTGTAGGGGCTAATACCATGTCGAAGCCAGGTCAAAACCTGAATGATCATTCCAAACTGCTATACTCCACCAAATTTTCAGTTGATAGTGGTGTCAATTCAGTTGTATTATAGTGGAAAGCAAGAAAAATAATAATAAGGCATCCTCGTTGAAGACAGCTCTGGAGTTTTTCAGTATTCAAACAGTCAGGCACAGGTAACTTGTAAGAGCTCTACATTTCCGAACATGTTAGTTTAGCAATTGATAGATTGCTTTTTTCTTGTAATTTTTCCAGTCAAATGTGCAAGGTTATTTGATTGTTTGATTACATGTCATGCCATATCTGACAAAAGCTTGAGGACAGTTCAACTGTACAGATTGTAGCTACTTGAGTGTTTTGTGGGCATTCAATTTCTAAGACTAAGCAGTATTTGCTATGAACCCACTTGAATGGGCAGCAGTTCAATTTCACGGACGGTGTACTGTATTATTTATAAGCTTGAAAGTAAAGCATAAAATTTACTTTCAGTCAGCTTCTGTAAGCCATCATGCAAACTTTCGGATGCTGCACGTGATTTGCAATTATTAGTCACTGCTGTTACAAAGCTGCATGTTTCACCTTTTTGGCTCTTACATTTGAAAGATAGTCGAAGTGAACATTCAGGCCAGCAAGTTTTTCAGCCGTACTTTCGTCCTGTTCGCTTGGCTTATAAGCCGTACTTTTTCAGCCAACAGACAGTATTTTTCTCTCATAACAAATCAGCCAACGGTACTTTCAGTCATGGCTTATCAGCCAAGCGAACAGAGTATATTGCATCGTATATTTGAACACATGTATGGAGTATTAAATATAGACTAAAAAAATAACTAATTGCACAGATTACGACTACTTTGCGAGACGAATTATTTAAGCTTAATTAGTTCATGATTTGACAATGCGTGCTACAGTAACACATATGCTAATGATGGGTTAATTAGGCTTAATAAATTCGTCTCGCGGATTACCGAGGACTTGTGTAATTTATTTTATTATTACTATCTGAACACTCCCATGTAACACCCGATGTGACACTCCTAAACCTTAGCCCCTGGATTTAAACACCACCTCAGAATGAAATGGTCCTTTGCCAGATTCATCAGTCTTTGCCTTTATGGTAATCAGCTGCGGTGCAAATGATAGCTGCTGGCTCCTTGATTCCCACTAAAATACTTCTGCAGCTTCACTGTTGGGAGCCCTCTGATCCTACAACCTAGGAAAAAGGTTACTGGTGATGCACGCAGTTGCTTCAGACCTTTCCAACTGCAATGTTCTTACTTTCCTTGAACC
The DNA here is from genome assembly GCA_904845875.1 of Miscanthus lutarioriparius. NCBI lineage: Eukaryota > Viridiplantae > Streptophyta > Magnoliopsida > Poales > Poaceae > Miscanthus > Miscanthus lutarioriparius. The sequence continues at coordinate 31,403,368 of CAJGYO010000005.1, forward strand.
AAGGGTAAAGAAGACTTTGCATGGTATCAGCACGGATGCCTTTCGTCCTCTCCACCTTTAATCCCCACAATATCAAACAACCTTCACAGAAGTATAAATCCATCTGCGCATCCCTTGTCATCTACACTGTCGCAAAACGGGAAGGAGATCAAGAACGTCAGGCCAAGCTTCTCACAAGTGAGAATCTCAAAACGAGGAGATCAAGAAACCTTAGAGCAATCTGGTCGCAAGTTGCGACAACGGATCATGGGTGTTCTTGGTACCCTTGCTAGAAATCTGGACGCCCTTGTTGGGTAAGCTCTGCATGCCTGGAGTGTTTATGTTTCAATGCAAGTCCTGGCAACAATGGCTGTCGTTTTGGCCTTGTTCTGTTCTCTGATTCATATGAACTCTGACCATTTCCATAATTCTTTTCTGCACCGGACGCGGACAGGCCAGGGATCATGCTGCTTTATCCTCTGTAAGTAACAATCCACTCCTTCCGTTGAGACACAATCACCACAGTACCGTGTGCTGAATGCTAATAGAGTTTTTGTCGTCTTCTTCAAAATTAACAGCTACGCGTCCATGCGCGCCATAGAGAGCCCTTCTTCCCTGGACGATCAGCAATGGCTCACCTACTGGGTCCTGTACTCCCTGATCACCCTCTTTGAGCTCTCATGCTGGAAAGTGCTGCAGTGGTAAGTTTAACCATTCTTCCGGTGGCCACACGCTGAGCGCCTGAGCCACCAGGAATAAAGAATTCATCTTCAGCGCGCGGCGGTTCTTTTCTCTCTCAGGTTTCCCCTGTGGCCGTACATGAAGCTGCTCTTCTGCTGCTGGCTGGTGCTGCCCATCTTCAACGGCGCGGCCTACATCTACGAAGCGCACGTCCGGCGCTACTTCAAGATCAGCAACTACGTGAGCCCCAACTACAACGAGCGCCAGCGCCGGGTGCTGCAGATGATGAGCCTCGACGCGCGCAAGTCCGTCGAGCGCTTCATTGAGACGCACGGGCCCGACGCGCTCGACAAGATCATCCGAGCTGTGAGTTCTTTTTCTTCGTCTCAGCTGCCTAGGGTTCATTTTTCCAGAGAGTTTCGGTGATGATTTTGGAATCGCCTTGGTTCTTTTTTCTTTCTGACGGAGAAGCATCTGAAACTGGTGCAGGCTGAAGAAGAAGCCAAGAGGACCTAGCTTAGGCGTGCGGTGAACTGAAGGAATTCAATTCATAGTTTCAGAATTCAGATGGGGTGAAGGCGCAGCAATCTGAATTGTTTCGGGTGAAAACTGAAGCAGTCTGATGCCTGGCGTGGATTGCTGTATTTCTATCGGTTGCATTGTGTAATTATTTGTGCAGACATGGTATGCGTGTGTGTTTGATCATTATTACGTCGGGCTTGCCAACAGTTCAAGAAAAGATGCAATGGGCCCATGAGAGCATGGGCATGGTTTGAATGAAGAAGCTGCAAATACGTCTGTCCGAATGCAACCACACAACAAATTTATCTGTCTGATTAAATTACCAGAACATGTGATTGTTGTCTGTCTAATTTTGATCTGTTGCCGATTCAGGCACGCACGAGCGTTAATTAAAAACGAAAAAAAGTGAATCGATTATTTTTCTAAGTATCCGATGCAAATACACCAAAGTATGAGTTGCAAAAATTACAGATATACGAGCTAGTACAGGAAAGAATATTCGAGCCCCGTTTGCCTGCACCCTTTGCATTGGTGGGTACGGAGGACTATATTAGGGGACTGAACTGCTGTTATAATTTGGATGGATGAGATGAGATCAGATCAGATGGAGGCGAGCGTGCTGATGTCCATCGGGTAGACGTCGTTGGGCGACTCGGCGCGGTAGGACCGGCGTCCGACGATGATGTTGGCCGCCTCCGACGGGTGGAACGCGTCCCAGAAGATGTGCTGGTCCCTGTTGGCGCACGGCGCCTGGTACGGCAGGCACGTCACCTGCCCGTTGTTCCTGCCCACCCCGCAGCACCCGGCGTTGGTCACCGTGAACCCTGCATTTGTAAGCCATATTGCACGGTGATCGATATGATCGTCCGGTCCAATTTTCAGAGACCGTGTATTTACTAATTACCGTAGGAGGCAGCGTTGGCGAGGATGTCGTCGAAGATGTTGTAGGCGTTGATGAAGGTGAAGTGCGCGCCGGGGAGCGCGTTGAACTCGTCGACGAGGCCGACGAGGCGGCGGTTGAACATCTGGATGGCGCCGTCGATGCGGTCGACGCAGGTGACGCCGTCGGCGCTGTAGCGCGCCAGCTCGTTGGGGGCGCACCCGACCTGCCCCACGCCGATCATGACCACCTTGCGCGCGCCGTAGCTGTAGAGCGTCTGCAGGTAGCGGCGGTAGTCGGCGATGAGCGAGTCGGCGAACTGCTCGGGCGTGTACCGGCTGCCCGTGTTGTAGAAGGCCGGCATGAAGTAGTTGTTGAGGTAGTCGTTGCTGCCCATGCCGATGCTGAAGATGCACTGGCTCAGGTGGTCCGACGCCGTATCCTGGTCGCCCAGCATGCTCACCAGCGTCTGCACCGCCGTCTGGTAGTTCTGCACCTGCCCCGCGAACGGGATCCGACCGCCCTGCAGAGAATGCGTGCGCAATACACTAGCTAGTTAGTGGCTGTTGCCTGCTTGTTGGGTTTTCTCTTTTCTCACGCAGTGGCGGATTCGCTAGCACTAGCATACATACCAGCTGCTGGCCGGTCTCGGCGCGGATGCCGGCGGCGGCGGAGGCGAAGTTGGCGCCGCCGAGGAGCTGGTCCCCGCTCGTTGCGGCGAACGGCGGGATGAAGTTGTCGAAACCCAGAAGTTGAGCTGTGCAATTTGCAAAGGAGTTAAGCACATAACAACTCATCCCAAAAAGGAAAAACATATGGACGCTAAATAATGCACGCATGGGTGTCTGTGCTTCAGGAGGTCTGGCACGAGTGACTCGTGCAAGGTTTTATACTAGTAGCAAACATAATTGAACGTAGGCTCTTCGCTACAGCCTACAGCCGCGTATCTCTATCCACCCCGAGTGTACGTATTAAATTCCAGGTAACAGTCATCGACCGAGCACCTTCTTTCACGCTGCTACAGTACATTTGTCAAGTTGCCAAGTTTTTGGATGACCGAGGAGCGATCAGGTAGTGTGGACTGCACTGGACTAGCTCGTCGGCTCTTCGCCTCTTCCTTCTTCAACAACTACAGCTACGAAAGTCCCATCCGTCTTACTAATAAGCCTCTCCCCAATTTATTGTTTGGATTTGGAAGCCGCCCTCAGGCAGTCAGGCAGCATGTCAGGTCACATGTTATCACCCAGACATGTATGATGTATGTACGTGCATGACGACCATAGAACATCGATCACGTCACCAGCTACTATAGAGCTAGTATGGACAAACGATAGACAGCAACAGCTGCCTGCCTGCTGTGCTAGACTGCTCGACCGACGACCTGAGCGTGTGACCACACCGCCGACCAAGGCGGTCGTGTAGCTAGCAGCTTACCGATGACATCAACGGTGGTGAGTCCGTTGGTGAAGCGCCCCGACGGCCCGCCGGCGAAGTCGATGCCGTAGGGCGGGTAGTTGGCGCGCGCCAGCGACACGATGTAGTTGTTGTTGCCGTTGTCCACCAGCGAGTCGCCGAAGATGAAGTAGCACGGCACCTGCGGGTCGCACCGCGCCACCGCCAGCGCCCAGCTCACCACCGCCACCAGGCACAGCAGACGCCTCGTCGGCCTCACCTCCATGGCGCGCGCGGAGCCAATGCTATAGCTAGAGGGAGAGCGTGCTGGCCGACTTGTCGGTAGCTCACTAGCTCTTGCTAGGTGCTCGGGAAAAGGAGATATCGATCGGTGGACCAATGCCCGGCGGCCAAGCAACTGCTCCGTCGTCCCTGAACGACACGCGAGTCACGCAGCAGTTTATATAGGCAGGCAGCAGGGCGAGCCGAGAACGGCGGCGCGTTTCAGTGAAGGGATGGAGGAGTGCACACTCGCCTGCATGTGGCAAGGTCGCGCAGCGCGGTGTCCAGTGTGGGCCGGGCGCTCCATCGATCAACGCCCACGGAAGCTCTGGGAGCCGCCGCGCATTCAATCGCGGCAACGTGGCCATGTCGTTCCGCGGTTCCGCTACTACTATCCTCCATGCCCCAGCTGCTCCGAAGGACCCGATTACTGACGGTGACGGAACTGTGAACTTTAGCGCGTGTTTAGGTCCAGGAATTTGAAATTTAGGGTTACTGTAGCACGTTCGTTTTTATTTGTCAATTAGTGTTCAAACATAGACTAATTATGCTCAAAACTATCCAATTTCCAAATATGCCCCATGTATGCAGTAAACATTCGAAGAACATTGTAGCACTTTTTGGGATTTTGGGGTGGAAGGGCTTGTTTAGATGACGTTGTTATTTGACAAATAGTGTCCAATCATAGTTTAATTAGGCTTAAAAGAACTAAACTGTAATTAGTTTTATTTTTTATTTATATTTAATGCTTGATGCATGCGTCCAAAGATTCAATGTGACGGGGAATGTGAAAAAATTTACAAATTTTTTTGCAAACTAAACTAGACCTAAACAAGGGCTTACAACTATTGTCCTGTTCTACTTCTGCAGCAGCAGCCAGCGGTGCCACGTACGGACCTCGTCACTTCATTGAACTCCCCATGCCAGGCCACGCCCAATGCAAGGCTGATCCTGTTGAATTAGAACTTAGCATAAACAAGATCATATCCTAGGTCTTGTTTAGATTACAAGTTTTTTCACTCTCTCTCCGTCACATCAAATCTTTGGACATATGCATGGAGTATTAAATGTAGATAAAAAATAACTAATTACATAGTTTAATTGTAAATTACGAGACGAATCTTTTAAGCCTAGTTAGACCATGATTGGACAATAATTGTCAAATACAAACGAAAGTGCTACAGTGCCAAATACTGATTCATAGCCGCAATCTAAACAAGGCCTTAGCCTAAACATGATCACTAACTTATCTTAATGCGGAAACTAATCTTAGATACTAACCAGAGCCTGTGGACGTCATCTATGTCGCGATGAAGGTCGTAGATATAGCAAATGATTTGAGTTCACCGCCTGAGGACTTGAATGTCCTCTGTTGGTGAAGAACGTGAGGAGCCAGGTAGCGGTGGCCTTCTGAACGCCGCCGAGATGTATCTGGACGAGATGGACGTGGGAGATGACCTTTCTAGACCCTCCAACACCTAATTGACCGGTTGTGTGATTTATTTCACGTGGTTGGAGCCGTCAGGGGTGTCTCCTCTTATTTATAGATGCGTTGTGGGTCAAGAGCTAAACCCTAGAATATCTAAGGGTTGCCGTTGATCACAGTAGTTCTTATTTAGTTGAAAATAAATGACAATGGTGGATCAAAAGCTTAGTGCTTAATTAATCTTGTAATTAAGTTTAGAATTAGCCGTACCGATTACATTTCAACAGATCCCAGTGAAAAGCATGTATATCTTGCTATCACTGCGCTGCGTGGTGCGTGCGCGCATTCGTGATGATGGTAGCAAGAGGACTGGGGTTCGCACGCAGCGTGCTGTGGGGAGCGGAGTTGCAACAGTTACTCCTAGAGCTGGTGCGTGGTGTCATACTGTCGGCTGTGGGGTGCATGGATCCTTCCCCTGCCGTGCAGCGGCGACAGTACCTCAACACTCCACTTACTGTACTTCAACAGTGCTTACCGTGCCGTTTCTTTCGGCCTTCCTTTGGAAAAGATACAAAAGGCTTTCTACCGACAGAAAGCACTGCATCTCGGCATGTACTTACCATGCAGTGCTTCGAGAGAGGCACGGCAAGGCATTTCCGATCCATTAATGGCGGTAGGAAGGATGAGAGAGCTCCAGTTCCTTCAAGTCGAAACGCCGACGGTACGGTACAGACGTACAGTGCAGGTGCAGCAGCCCCCCGAAATCATTTTCCTGTAGTGCTCGACGCATGCAGCCTCCCCTGCCTGATCCAGTGTCAGTGAGCTGGCCGGCATTCCGCGCCGCCCCAGAGCGAGGCAGCGAGCTACAGGCAGGCGCGCATGACGCGCGCGGGCGGGAGGAACCTACCGCGGCGGCGCTTTATACTTCCCCCAACCGCGGGGGCCGCCTGCGGCGCGCACGTCCCTGACCTAGTGCCCTCGCTGCCTCACCACCCCTCTTGCTCTGCACGCACGCTTTCTACACTAAGCCCTGGTTCCTCCGTCAAAACTTTACGCCATATTCTATCAAATATTTAGATACATATATATACAGTATAGAAAGCCCTGGTTCCTCCGTCAAAACTTTACACACTATTCCATCAAATATTTAGACATATATATACAGTATTAAATATAGACGGATTAATTAGGCTTAATAAATTTATCTCGTAGTTTACTGACGGATTCTATAATTTATTTTTTTTATTAGTATCCGAACACCCTATGCGACACCCATATAACATCCGATTTAATACCCAAAACTTCCGATGTGATACCTAAAACTTTACACACTGATCTAAACACCGCCTAACAGCAGATGCAAACATGGTGACTGGCCATTTCGGTGATCCAAGGACGTGTGTAATGGTAATGGACTAATGGTCAGTCGTGTCGTGAACAAGGGCTGCGAATTCGCAAGAGTGCACATGTGGGCCTGGGCCTAGGTGCAGCGGATGTGATTCGGTTTGGGCCACGGAATTATGACCGTGTCAGCCCAGGCTCCGGCTGACCGTGACCGGCTCCAAAGTGATTCGGTTTGGGGACATAAATATCAGGGATAATTATCCGATGGACACCCAAAGTAACGGTCCTTTGCTGATGGACACCTACTTTAGAGTATTTTACCAGAAGACACTCTTATTCGATGAAATTGGCCATTTCGGTGATCCAAGGACGTGTGTTGATGGTAGAGAGTCGGTGAAATGACATTCTTGAACTGTCACTTTCTTCTTCCCCTCTCGCAAGGGCCTACAAGATGGAAGGAGACCCCTGAGGCTACAATGATATGATATCCCCATCGCCTCCACTTTTCGCTTTCCTCTCTCTCTCTCCGACTTGCCCCGGCTTTGGGCCGCTCGAATTATGACCGTGACTCACTCCAGACCCGGCTGACCGGCCCCCACCCCATTCCTCCACGCCGCCTCCGCCTAGCGCCCCCGGCGAGGGTCCAGGCCTCTGCCGATGGTCCCTGCCAGACTCGACAATCTCGGCGACGTCTCGGTCTCCTAGCATTGATTTCTCATGGACGAATACGAGCACAATCGATGTATCGCGCTACATATCGGCGCGGGTCCTTAAAACCCTCCGGACACCAGGACCAATACCGATAGATATATACTGCTACGACAAGCTTTTATTGCGTTCAAGGCCAAGCCGTTGCCGCTCGACAACATCTTCGACTTCGTTCAAGGATCCTACGCCCGCTTTTCTTCAAAACTAAAACAAAAAGCCGATCTACGTACGGATTGGGCGGCGGCGACGACCCATGTGGGGCTCGTGCATTTTGTGTGGCGCTCTCGTGGTGTCCCGACAGGGGAAGTATCCAGTGAACAGCGGAATTGACATTGACCGACCCGCGACGGTGGCCTGGGGAGCCCGCAAAAGCCTACGATGCTCTTCGAGCTCGCTACAAGTGTGCCTCGAGAACCGCCACCAGCGCCATGGCGCTAGCCGCGCGCCGCCCGGACTTCGCCACAAGACGGAAGTATCGTCGTCGGGAGGCGGAGAGGTGGCGGGGCGGGAAGAAAGAAAAAAAAAGAAAGGAGAGAGGAAAAGAAAGTGGTAGGGGCAAGAATGTCATTTCAAATCCCTCCTCAATAAAAAATACTAATATTTATAATTTACAAAATAAGTGTCTTAGCGCAAAATGTTCTAAAGTAGGTATTTTCAGGAAAATCACTTTGGATGTTGGGACAATTATCCCTAAATATTAATACTATTTAATTTAAATTTGGTCAAATTTGTACCAATTTGACCGGCACGGATCTCATAATTGCATTCTTACCTGGAGGGAGTACATCGTAAAACTTGCGACTTTATTGCTGATTTTTCTCTAAAAACGGAACATAAAAGGCTGACGATACTGTTCGTGCGTCAGAGAGTAACTCTTCCATCGGTTTTCTCGGCCGCCAACATGATTAGATCCTAATAATTCAGCCCATACAGCATCTACAAATCTTGCTCCATGAGTACTTCGCAGCCTAGCTGTAGCTTGAGTCAAATTCAATTTATGTACAACGAAAAAACCATTTTTTTTTTTTGGCTTCAACAAGAAGCAGATCTAGAGGAACCAAGTCCGTCAATAAATGCATCGAGCTGGTGACCACATTAGCCTCAAATGTAGGTAAAAAGATCTATGAAGTCGACCAGCCCAGCTCCAGCCTATGGGAAAATGACATACGGCCAGAGTACCCTCAATTTGTTTTTAACGCCGAAACATGCTACATTAATGTATAGGCGCTTGAAACATGTAACATGGGTTTGGTGCTGACTTCCCCGTTTGTATTGAACGAGTATTGGTCAAACATTCAAACCCCAGTCCCCAGCAATTGGAGAACACAGGGCTTAGCCAGAAGACATTTCATCATGAGCACAGCACATTTGTATCAACAACTACATCGGCTCTTTGCCGTACTCCATTTAGTTCAGCACCGATGCATCTTACTTACATTTACCGCCTTACAAAAAGAATGTCCACACAAGTAGTTTGAAACATTAAGATTCAATCTAAAGTAGTTTCAGATATACAACATGCATTCATGAAACATATGAGCCAAACTTCATGATTTTGCTAGTAACGTGTAATGCGCAAAGCAACCGCTGTCGTTCGAAGCCATCTCACCAAACAAGGAACCAGATTACCTACCCCAGATAAGCGGGTATCAGACGTGCTCTTAGTATTAGGGCAGGAGGAAGTTCTAGAATAAGATGATGATGAGTGGTGCACTAAAAAGGACCAATAACCAATTGTTGCCTAATCAAATGTCAGTAAATTTATGGTAATGATGCTTCATTATGGCCTAATCTAGACTTGCTAAGTTTGGAGTGGACATAAGCCCATAACTGTACAAGCGAACACTCAAGTTTCGGGTAGGTACATTACCAGCACATACCCGCGCAAATGATGTAGACAGGTATTCAACCAACAATATACAGGTCAAAATATTTCAAAGCTGAATACCTATGACTATGCTGTTTGATCAAAGTAAACTTAAGTGATTCCAGAATTCACATCGTGCAACTAAAGCCTGGTTTAGTTTCCAAAATTTTTTTGCCTCCTACGGTAAAAGAGCAGATATAGCGGGTAAATCAGAAACGTGCTAATAGCATTAGGGCAAAAGGAGACGAAGTTCTAGAATAAGTCCATGAAAAGATAAGTGGTGCAACTAACATGTGCTAATAACCAATTAATTAGTATCATTAGATCGTCTCAATGTCAGATGGGTTATGGTAATTTATTTTTTATTAGTATCCAAAAAACTCTCCCAACATCCTTCCAACACATCCAATGTGACATCCAAAAATTTTCACCAAACCAACTAAACACTCTAAGATTGGCTGGTAGGTGACACAGGTTGCAGGACCTCGTGCAGCTATAGTTGTGAGGTTTTATCACCAGAGGACAGAGGTACGAGGGGCAGATGGAACCGAGGCAACTTGACAAGCACAAATAAATATTAGCCCACTAACATCACTGACTTGCTAGGGAAGTGACATGATGGCCTTGTTTAGATTCCAAGTTTTTTCACTCTCTCTCAATCACATCAAATCTTTGGACACATATATGAAGTATTAAATGTAGATAAAAAAATAACTAATTATACAGTTTGATTGTAAATTACGAGATGAATCTTTTAAGCCTAGTTAGACCATGATTGGACAATAATTGTCAAATACAAACGAAAGTGCTACAGTGTCAAATACTGATTACTAGCAGCTATCTAAACAAGGCCTATATGGTACTACCCTACAAGTGCACCAAAAGCAACATTTATGTAATGGGGAGTGGTTGATAAATGTTAAGTACCCTTGAAGGTAAGACCTAAGGCGTTTTTCAAGTTTACATGGGAACCAACCAGTATTTTTGGGTATCCAGGTGATGGATTCTACATAAAGCTGATCTAATGAAATGAAGAGGAATATTTGCCATGCAGTTTTTCTCTGCCAGCAGTTGATATAATATGCATGCAGATCTCACAAACTTTGGATTCAAAATACAATAGATTTATTTTCATAAGTTTGAATATCAATAAATGTTGTGTAACTTTAATCCTATCTTTAAAATAAAACTTGTCGAATATCATAAGATATATTAACTTACAGGCAGTATCACCAAGCAGAGGAGTTTTGATGTTTTGGGAGTGGGTCCAATGAGACAGTTGGATCTGATACGTTCATGAACATTGCAGCACACAGCCAAAATTCTGAATTTTCTTTTTCTATTCTCCATGCTTTGGTTAGTGTGCTGTGAATTGTGATTACTCATGGCGCTGGATCATAAAATAATATAACATCATTCGCAAAAATAAAAATATTCTTCTTCAAGACTGAAATTATAACATCCTGTAACAAAGTTTTACAATTATAATTGGTTTGAGAAGACCTTTTTCTTCTGGCGGAACATTTCATAAAGGAGAATGTCTGAGCTTCTCATGGCTATGTAATTCAATTGGTGCTATTTATACAAAATAATTTTTATCTCTTTCTCCGAATCACTTTGATAAGTAACTGGAATTTCTATTACCATCATGGACTAATTTAATCAATGTTGATAAGTCGTAATTTTTACTTAGCATGAATCTTCAGTTGAGAGCTTGACGGTATAATTTCAGATCAGCCGGTGGCGAGCCATCTGATAATTTAGGCACTAACTGAACCACCCACTGCAGAAGGTTCCCCATCCGCTTATCACATACTATTAGGTCCCAATATACCCAATGCCAGATAGCTGCCTGGTACTAACTAATGTGAATTTGTTCTATGGTACAGAAAAGTTAAGCATGCATAAATCGGACAGGCAGTTATAGGACATTGTGGGCAGCATGGGTGGTTCATCTTTTTGATATATTAAATTCTTGGCAACAGAACCATCCCTTTCTAGATGGAAAGTATGAGCTCCTATTACCAAACAAAAGGGCATATCCTAAGCTCTTTCATTCAAAATCAACAATGAAAATAGCTGCGGCCTTTGTTTGAATACCTAACTGACTGGAGAATAACTACATCTTATATTATCTCTATACAATGTTTGCATAGGACAATTTCATGCCCAACATTTCCCACTAAATCAATAAAATAGTATGTGCATTGAGAAAAAAAGGGCCAAAGTTATTGGTAGCGCCATGATAACAAATGGATTCAGATTAGCAATTATGCACAGCTCAGAATTCAATGCCCATTAGTAGCGGACACAACAGTGACATCACAAGGATTTAGTTTATGTACAAGTACGGGTCAAGATCCAGACTTCTAAAGTAAACTAGATTACACAAGCATATGCGTGAGTTCCTGAAAAGATCAGAAAAGGCAACTTAAAGTCACCAAACCTCAGAGCTCACTATGCGGCGTAAAAGTCCTTGAAACACCAGCGAAGAGATCTTTGGCAATGACAAGCAAACCCTGTAAGTCCTTAGCTCCCACTTCCAGGCAATCCTTCAGCAATTCCCCTTCCTCCACTTCCCACTTAACATCCATGACCACATCTCTCAATGGCCCCTAAACCGCAACAAATGTCACTAATCGACAGAGCAATGTGTGAATCAGAGGCACCACGAGTGAATAGGTCAGTTACCTCTTCGGAGAAGGCGAGGAGAAGGCCGTTCAGGAGCTGCGCGGCGGCGTCGCGGATGTCGCCGTAGTGGCGGCGCATCCACTGCGCAGCGTCAGTTGCGGAACGTAGGCGCGAGGCCTCCGCGGCAGCGGCGATGAGACGAGAGGCGGCGGCCGCGCAGGAGAGGCCGCATCCGGTGGCCGATGAGAAGGCGTAGTGGCGGAGGTAGTCCCAGCCGAGTCCCCACGCGCCACGGGACGACAGCAGGGAAGCGATTCGCCGGGCGCGTGCGGCCGCCGCGGCGTCCCCACGGGCGGCACGTGTGGCGGCGACGCGGGAGAGGAGCGAATGGGAGAGGGAGACGAGGGTGGCTGCCTGGCGCAGCGGGACGCGGAGCGCCGAAGCGCGTGGGATTGGAGTGGAGAAGATTAGGAGGACGAGGACGAAGAGAGGGAGATGGGGTCGCGGTGCTCGCCGGCGGCGACAGGCTCCAGCTAGGGTCATCGGAGGAGGCCGGTGGAGAGAAGTGGGGATGGAATTTTGGGATTTGATTTGATTCTGAAGTCCAACTTAGAACGGCCTCTGATTCGATGGGTTTTATCGGCCCAGATACTTTTGGGCTCATTTGACATGCCTTGGAACGGCGTGGATCGGGGCCCAAACCCCACCATCCGTCTTTCCCCTGGCAAAGTGCAGATCGCAGAAAAGAGCGTTGGTCAAATTTTCTTTAATTTAACTAGATTTATAGGCTCTTCTAAAAAACCAGATTTATAGGCAATATTTAAAACATTTGTACTCAAAATAGATTTATTTTAAAAATACATTCAGTGATTCATCTATATTAATTATGTATCATAAATATTAATATTTTCTTATATATATTTAATTAAAGTTAAAATTGTTCGATTTCTCAAAAAATGAGAATGACACTCTTTGTAAGATGGAGGGAGTAATTTATTACTTTAAATGGAATGGATAATATATAAACATCACTGGGTAGCACTGGCAGCACACATTCACAGTTCCACACCTGACAAGAGGAATTGACTGTATCTGAAATTGGGCTTGATGTATGCCTCAAAGCTGCATAAAATTACTACTGCTACATGTAGGATTTGTAGACAATACTTACAACATTTGTATATAAAAACTAGTGGAAATGCACGTGCGACACACACGTGTCTATATCGTGTTTTCTCATGCATTGCGGTGACATAATTTTTGTATTAGCGGTGACACATTTATGTGATATAAAAATCATCTTAACCATTTATTACTTGTTTTTCAAGCAAATTCTACAAATCCTTCACTGAAGCAATCTCAAGTAGGCTTTCTATGTTGTAGCCTTTATTTCAGATAACCATTAATTTGTTTTTGTTACTAAACAATGTTAAACAGTTCGGGTAGCCTAAACTGATGTAAAACATTGCCTCCATTTGACATGAGTTAAAAGGAGGTTTCAAACGAATTCCTTAGTTTCACCCACCTTCAGACCATGGTAAATCAACCAGTAGAAATCAGGTAAAAGTAACACATCGAATACAATAGAAATAGAAAACAATTAAAAAAGGGAAATCGATATATATATATATATATATATATATATATATATATATATATAGAGAGAGAGAGAGAGAGAGAGAGAGAGAGAGAGCTACTATCCTGTAGCCGGGGCTACAAAATAACTTATTATGTAGCCACTTTGAGTTACGATAATTACTATGTTAATTTACGAGATTATAATAACTCCTTACTAAGTGGTTTACTATAACGTTATGGTAAATATCCCCATGTGTTATAGTAACCCAACTATAGTAAATATGTATTGACATTATCGTAAATTAGTATATAAAATTATCGTAAATGAAGGTGACTACAGAATAACTTATTTTGTAGCTGGCTACTGAAATTAGAAATAAAATCACCATGGTTAAGGGGCTTGCAGTATTCTTTTTGGAATCTAAACGAAGATTGATCCTTCTACATGGTCGAGGGAAAATCCATATCCCCCCTTTCTTTATGTAGTTTTTTTACTATACCCGTTGACGTAGCATTATAGACCGTATTGTTACTCTTGCTACCATCAGGATAGATCTGTCCCCTTCCTTGGTTTCCCCTACATATATGGGATATTTTAAGAAATAAACGTTTTTTTTATAGCGGGGGGGGGGATGGGAAAGACAATTTCACTATATTTCTTACCAGCTTTTTCTTGCATAAGAATTGAAGGACACGTGGACGCCTAAGAGGGGGGGGGGTGAATTAGGCAACTTAAAAACTAACTCTAAACTATGGCCTCTTTTTCTACTTCTAGCAAAACCTATGCAAAAGATAATCTATCTAGATGTGCAACTACGGTTTTGCTAGTGTGTTGCTATCTCTACCGCAAATGATAATAATATGATCAATGTAAATGCGGAAGCTTAAAGAGCAAGGTAGAGATATGCAAACTCCCGTCGACGACTCCGGTATTTTTACCGAGGTATCGAGAAGCGCGCAAGCTTCCCCCTAGTCCTCGTTGGAGCCCTCGCAAGGAATCCTACATAAGGGCCAAGCTCCCGGTCGGGTAACTCCGTGGATAGCCTCGGGCCTTCCCCACGCGCAAGTGGGTCTCCGATGTGCCTTCCGGCAAGCCTCTCCCGGATGCTCCCCGCCGTCTTCACTATCAAGCTTACCAAACGCGCATGGCCTTGTTCCCTCCAGACTGCGGTGGCGGCCACACCACAAACGCGGTTGGTGTGATCTCGCAAGACTTCAAGCCCCTCCGATGTACAACACTTGTGCTCACAAGCACGGGGTGGCAAGAGGTATGCAAACCTCACTTAAACACTAGGCAAACACCTAGAGCAAGCGCATAAGCGATGGTCTAATCAACCTAAGCACTTCGCAAAGCACTTATGCTAATCACCTAATAAAACACTAAGCACTATGCATGTGGAGATCACTCAAATGGTGTATCAACACTCTTGATATGTTTCCTCAGCTCCACACTCCTCAAATGGCGGTTGGGGTTGTATTTATAAGCCCTCATCGAAAAAGTAGCCGTTGGGGTCGAACTCCGCATTTACGCCATCGGCCGGACTGATTTGAATCGTCTCCCGACGGACGCGTCCCCGTCGTCCGACTCGCTAGAAGCCGCGAACTACATCGACGGGACGCCGCCAATGTCCGGTCGCTTCGCCACCGGACGCGTCCGTCATAGATTCAGCAGCGCTGGAACCTCTTCAGACTTTCGATCGGACGCTGCGTTCTGCGTTCGGTCGGTTTCCGCCAGCGTCCGGTCCTTGCGTCCGGTCGCTTTGTCTGCCGAGCCACCGGTCCAGCGGTCGGTCAAGCGCTTCAGGCGTCCGGTCCAGCGTCCGATCGCCTCTATGAGCTCGTTTTTTGCGATCTCTTGCGCACGGCTTGGTTCCTATCTTCATGCTTGGACTTTGCTTGACATCTTGGGTCTTTTCTTGTGCTTCTAAGGTCTTGCTTGAGGTGTTGATCATCGGATCATCACGTCGCCTTCGTCCAAGTCACGTCTTGCACCCTATTGGACTACAAAACAAACACTTGCAAATTCATTAGTCCAATTTGGTTGTGTTGGTCATCAAACACCAAAATCCAAAGTAAATGGGTCAAGGGTCCATTTTCCTTACAATCTCCCCCTTTTTGGTGATTGATGACAACACGACCAAAGCAAGCAAATGATAAAAAAATTTAAATTTAAAAATTATTTACTTGCTAGGATGCAATGCAAAGGGCAAGGTTATATGATACTAATTGATAGATACCAATTAAAACTTTACTCAAAAGCATGTCTTGCCCTTGCAAATGTCCCCATGTGATATTATGGATTAGAGCCTATCTTTTTTTTTAAAAAAAAATTCCCATTACATAGACTAATCCATAATTCACTTTCCTCCCTTTCTCGGACCATTACCACTTGTAGACATCAACTTGATGCTTGCCTTTGGTCCTTCAAATTCTCCCCCTTTGGCATCAAACACTAAAAAAGGAAGACATTAGTAGCACAAGGGAGGGTCAAATTTCATGATCCTTTGTGTATAGAGTGAAATGGATCACAAAATTTGACTCTCGCATTATATAGACTAAGCTCCCCCTAAATATATGCATACATATGGTAGAAAGCAAAGCATATGCATAATTAGCAAATTGTTGCACGAGAGAGTTTAATCTATATAATGCATGGAGAAAGCATATAAATATGAAATGAAATCAACATAATGATGCCAACTGAAGAACGATGCTTCTCTTCGGGGACTCCATTTTCCTTGCAATGAGACCACTACACACATGATAAACTTGAAAAAGGTGTTAGTCTCAAAGCGTCCATCTTATAGATGATCCTCCCCCTAAATTTGTGCATGGAGACATGGAATACTTGTAGTACTCATGCACAATTGATTTTGGAGTCAAAATACCACTTGAAAGATGATATTTGGGAGAAAATTATCTACAATTTGGACTTTGGCACATATTAGATAAACAATAGTAAGACAGGCTATGTGCCATGCTCCTAAGCAATTTTAAACCATGTAGGTTTGCTCCAAGGGTTACAAATGAGACCGAGCAAGCCTACCATATGAAATACCTAGTGTATGCATGACAAAAGATATAAGCATGCAAATGCAACCCTAGGCATGAAAAGTAACTAGATGCTTAAAGATATCAATTGTAGGAAAAACTAATTGCAAGATGTACCAATTTAAAAGCAATAACATCTAGTTACCTAACATGGGAAGGGGAATTTGGGTCCATAGTATTCACTAACCCACTTGGCAATGATTTTGTCCATCATGATGCACCCCATGAAATGCACCCATACTTTGCCAAGTCTCCAAATTCCCCGTGGTCTGACGGACTTCTTACTTCCCTTTCGGGATCCAAACCTTCTTGGTGCTCTTCATGTTGGAAATGATTTCCTTTGGCACCCAAAAGCGTTTGACCCCTTTGTTTGCTTGCTTGTTCACCTTGATGGCCACCACCTTGTCATTTTTCTTCTTCTTCAAGAGATAAGGTGTGGAGGCCTTCTTGTCCACCTTGTTGGTGTAGGTGTTGGAGAGCTTGCTTGTTTGCTTTTTCTCCTTCTTCTTTGCTCCTCCCCCTTTCTTCACCTTGCACTCATAGGACTTGTGGCCTTCTTTGTGGCACACATAGCAAACCACGATTTGTCCTTCATCAAGCTTCTTCACTCCCTTGACGGTGTTATCTTGATGAAGTTGGGTTTGCTTCACGCCTTGCCTTTCATTTGAGTCAAGTCCTTGGTGAGGCGAGCTACTTCTTGCTTGAGTTGCTCATTCTCTTTTGCAACCTCTTGTGTGCATGTATCTACAATCACTTTCTTAACACAAACTTGGTTGCACAAAGGTGAGTCTAAACATAAATCATTGCAAGAGAGGTAGATGCATCCTTTTTAATTATGTCATTTCTTTTAGATGCCTTGGTGGGGGTATTTTTACGGCCTTAAGATTAGCAACTTGATTTGTTAGCTCATCACAATGTTTGCACATGATTTCCATTTTAGCAAGCAAACTTTGATAATCATTTTGTGAGCTAGCTAACTTTTCTTTTAATTTTTCATTTTTCTTTTCAAGTTGCTTATCATTAATTGTGCATGCACTTGTAGTTGCACTAGCCTCAAGTTGCTCAATTTTAGTAGATAGTTCAACATTGAGATTTGCAAAGTTTTCATATTGTTCAAGCAAATTCTTGTATGCTTCTTGTGAACTACCTAGCTCTTCTTTTAAAGTTTTGAGCTTCTTTTGTTGACTAGTGCAAACTTTAGCATATTTAAGATTTTGTTGCACAATTGTATTGTAAGAAGGCAAGTCATCATCACTATCACTCTCACTAGAGGATGAGCTTTTGTTACCTCGTGCCATAAGGCACACAGAGAAGAGCTTGATGATGAGTGCTTATGACCTCGCTTTTGTGATGGTTTTCTTCTTCACTTGAAGAATCATCCCATGACCTTATTGTTGTGAGGGCTTTGTTTTTGCACGCCTTCTTCTTTGTCTTGGGTGTGGGCTTGTTTGGACAAACTTCCACAAAATGCCCCATCTCGCCGCATCCAAGTAGCATCCTCTCTTTCTTTGCTCATTTCTTTGATTGGTGAAAATGAGATCTTGAATTTGGATGGGCACACCCTTGACATTGAGCCTTTGGATCATCTTCTCCACCTTGTTGATTAATTTGATTGATTCTTCATCAAGGTCGGAGGTGGAGGAGGAAGATTGATCATCATCACTTGATTCTTGTTCATCATCATCATCATCCTCATCTTCTTCTTCTTCACTTGAGGAGCTTGAGCTTGAGCTTGACTCAACTTTCTTGCCCTTCATCTTTTTCTTTTCGCTACAAGCGAGAGCTTTGCCTTTGCTTGATGAAGATGCTTCTCCTTGACCCATCTTACGTGACATTTCAAATGCCACTAGCTTGCCAATGACAATGCCCGGGGTCATGGTGCTCAAGTTCTCCATGTTGTGAAGGATGGTGATGATGCTTGCATATTTCTTTTTTGTGGTAGAACGGAGATGATCTTCCTCACGATGTCCGCATCATCTAGCTTTAATAATCCTATTGAATGGAGCTCATTGATAATTAGATTCAATCGAGAATACATATCACGAACAAGCTCATCATCATTCATAGCAAAGGAATCATAATTTTGCTTAGCTAGACAATGTTTTTGCTCACGGACATTACTTGTACCGTCATGGAGCTCTTGAAGTTTTAACCAAATTTCATGTGCCGTAGATTTAAGGTGAACACTTGGTTAAACACATCCATGCTAAATGATTCAAACAAGCAATTCTTAGCTCTAGCATTAAAATGCATTTTTTTTCATCACTCTTTGTGGGTTTTTCGGGATTCTTGATGGGTTTCATCCCGTCACGAGTGACTCTCCATACACCCAAATCAACCGCCTCAAGGTGGCAAGCCATTCTAGCTTTATAGTATGGGAAGTTAGAGCCGTCAAATTGTGAAGGCCTAGCGGTATCCATCCCAACCACTCTACAAGCGTCGGCTCAGCGGCGGTTAAGCCAAAGGTCCAAATATGAGCCAACCGGCTCGATACCAATTGAAGGACACGTGGGACGCCTAAGAGGGGGGGGTGAATTAGGCAACTTAAAAAACTAACTCTAAACTATGGCCTCTTTTTCTACTTCTAGCAAAACCTATGCAAAAGATAATCTATCTAGATGTGCAACTACGGTTTTGCTAGTGTGTTGCTATCTCTACCGCAAATGATAATAATATGATCAATGTAAATGCGGAAGCTTAAAGAGCAAGGTAGAGATATGCAAACTCCCGTCGACGACTCCGGTATTTTTACCGAGGGTATCGAGAAGCGCAAGCTTCCCCCTAGTCCTCGTTGGAGCCCCTCGCAAGGAATCCCTCGCAAGGGCCAAGCTCCCGGTCGGGTAACTCCGTGGATAGCCTCGGGCCTTCCCCACGCGCAAGTGGGTCTCCGATGTGCCTTCCGGCAAGCCTCTCCGGATGCTCCCCGCCGTCTTTACTATCAAGCTTTGGCCAAACGCCATGGGCCTTGTTCCCTCCCAGACACGGTGGCGGCCACACCACAAACGCGGTTGGTGTGATCTCGCAAGACTTCAAGCCCCTCCGATGTACAACACTTGTGCTCACAAGCACGGGGTGGCAAGAGGTATGCAAACCTCACTTAAACACTAGGCAAACACCTAGAGCAAGCGCATAAGCGATGGTCTAATCAACCTAAGCACTTCGCAAAGCACTTATGCTAATCACCTAATAAAACACTAAGCACTATGCATGTGGAGATCACTCAAATGGTGTATCAACACTCTTGATATGTTTCCTCAGCTCCACACTCCTCAAATGGCCGGTTGGGGGTTGTATTTATAAGCCCTCATCGAGAAAGTAGCCGTTGGGGTCGAACTCCCGCATTTACACTCGCCATCGACCGGACGCTGAATAAATCCGACCGACGCGTCCGCCCGTCGTCCCGACCGTTGTAGCCGCGAACTACCGATCGGACGCTGCCCGCGTCCGGTCGCCCGCCACCGGACGCGTCCGGTCGCAGCTTCCCGCGCCTGGAACCTCTCAGTACTCGATCGGACGCTGCGTTCTGCGTCCGGTCGGTTGCCGCCAGCGTCCGGTCCTTGCGTCCGGTCGCCTGTCTGCCGAGCCACCGGTCCAGCGTCCGGTCGCGCTTCCAGCGTCCGGTCCAGCGTCCGGTCGCCTCTGCGAGCTCGTTTCTTTGCGATCTTGCGCACGGCTTGGTTCCTATCTTCATGCTTGGACTTTGCTTGACATCTTGGGTCTTTTCTTGTGCTTCTAAGGTCTTGCTTGAGGTGTTGATCATCGGATCATCACGTCGCCTTCATCCAAGTCACGTCTTGCACCCTATTGGACTACAAAACAAACACTTGCAAATTCATTAGTCCAATTTGGTTGTGTTGGTCATCAAACACCAAAATCCAAAGTAAATGGGTCAAGGGTCCATTTTCCTTACAAGAATGAATAAATATCGGTTCCTCCTAGTTCCTATCACTTAACTGCCACCTTAATAAATTTGCAAAAAAAAAAATGAGGGCAATGCATTAACATAAGATAGGTGGAAGGGGCATATGTTGGCATTTCTATTTCAGTTGTGGATCGCCTTTTGAATGAAATATCAATTGTTTGTAGTCAATGTCATCTTTTTCTACCTCCTCCTTCTCCTAACTGTCAACTGAAACAATTTCACACTTCAAACCAGAAATATCGTGACCCATGAGTTTTCAAAGGCATGAAGTTATACCAGCCAACTTTCACTTGCATCAATGGCACAACTCAGCAGAGCATGAGTTTTGAAATGCCTTGCTCTTACTGGATGTATAACCAGAATGCACTTCCCAGCAATTGCTCTTACTGGATGTATAATCAAAGTGCACTTCCCACTTTTACAGTCTGCAATGTGCAAAAACAGCAACAGGCATGGACACAAAAATTCAGGCACTTGTACTCTTTAAATGTCAATAAATAGTTTAAATCCTAAACTAAAAATGGGTAAACAAGATCATATGTGTAGGAAAGGGAAAAAAAAGTAACAAATTATCAGTAGAACAGAGGCAGATAGAGCATGATAATGTTTTTCTTTTGTACATGGTAAACTTCTTAACGCTGTGCTGCCACCTGAATTTGCAAATCTCTGTTATAAAGTTGAAAATAAAGCTACATGTGATGCACAAGATAACAGGAAAAAAATGATGGATCTGAAACCATCGCTCACCCTAGATGCGAGCTGTCGCATCCTCTGATCCTGTTACAACGTGACCAAAAATAATTAGCCATAATCAGCGTTAGTTCATTTACCTTCTCAAGCATAGAGCACTGATATTAGCTAAGCTTATAATGCTAAAGACTCTAAAGCAGAACTGTACGCATCCATTCTACAAAATGATACACCTAATAGCCTGAATAAAGTGAACAAACAAGCAGTGAAGCCCTCAGATCACACCATAGGAACCTACACGGGAGAAGAACTACCTATTTTATTCTGAGGTAAAGTTAGTCTCATTTACACAAAACTTTCAGAGGCATCCACAAAAACCACAAATCAACACCAGAGCGCACACTAGGAAAAAATAACCAGACAAGTAAATAAGCACAGAAGACAAACATGTTTGTTCCCAATAGAACGATAAAAAAAGGAAGTAGAAATCTCCTGTAGCTGAGGTCACCAATGCCATATCACAGACACAGCACATCTATAACCACGAAAACCAATTCTGGGTCACAATCAAAAGACGGAGAAGCTTGTAGCTCGATCTAACGTGTAACAGAGGTACATAGCCGCCTGCCTGCCTGCCCACGCCAAGATGCTGGCTTGCCTGGCGGTGGCACCAGGTCGCCGCTCGGCCAGTGCGGCTGCGGTCAGGCACAGGTGGGCGCCGAGCAGCGAGAGGGCGGCTGGCAGCGCCGCCTGGCGATGCGGGTTGAAGTGGCTGGGAAGGTGTAGAGCCGCTAGGAATTGGTCTGGGATCGCAACCTTGGAGGAGATGGGATCGCTGCATTGGAAAAGTGAGAAGGAAAGATTTCTGTGTTGGCTGATTCAGGGCTTAACGATGGAAAGAGAGAGGCTTGGGTCGGGACTCGAGAGGGGCAACGTGGGTATAGTAGAACTATTTGGTGAAAAAAAAACACGACGAGGGAGGAGACGTCCGCCCCTCAGAACGGCAGGAACGCGCGTAAGACGAAAGATTACTGGTGGCCCACCATCAAATTAATATCTGCCATTAGATCTAATGACAAGAAATCATCCAATGGTTCTAACAGGAGGTGGGTATGAAATTTTAGGTGACATGTATTTTTTAATTCCTTCGCTCTTTTATAATATAGATATATATAAGTGTATTTTAATAATATATTTAGTGATTCATCTAACTATATTAATTATGCATCATAAATATTAATATTTTCTTATATATACTTAATTAGAGTTAAAATTGTTTGACTTATGGAAGACGAGAAGGACACTAGAATGGGATGGATAATATATAAACATAACTGGGTAGCACTGGCAGCACACATTCACAGTTCCACACCTTACAAGAGGAATTGACTGTATCTGAAATTGGTCTTGTGTATGCCTCAAAGCTGCATAAAATTACTACTGCTACATGTAGGAAGTGTACACCACTGCTTTACAACTGTACACTTTGCATCGTAAATTTGTGATCATCTTTGTCAATGGAACTGCTAGCGCTCGGACGTCCGATCCTGGGCGCTAGCGTCCGGACGCTCGCGCTGCTGCCTCTGCACGTGCGCCCGCCCGCAACCAATCCGCTCCCACACGCATGCATGCGAGCCCGCTTCCATCGAGATGACCCCACGCACACCTGACATGCCCCCACCTCGCGCCACCGCCTCATCCCCATCTCCATCCTCATCCCCATCCCCATCCCCATCCGTTTGCCTCATCCCCGCAGGAGCACCCTCACCCCGTCGTGCCCCGACCACGGCTCCGCTCCCCAACGCGCTCCTGTCCCCCCTTCCCCAACGCACCTGTTTCCCCCACCGCGCCACTGTCCCAAAAGATCATGAAACACTTCTACTGCAACTTTGTAAAAACATATGAAAAAACTATGTAGTGTAACATCGGGTTGTAAATACTACAACATCGAAAAAATATGTAGTGCAACAATGAAAAACATGCACAACAAACATCAAAAAATATCTATTGCAACAACGAAAAATATGTACTGCAACATCGAAAAAATATGTAGTGCAACATTGAAAAACATGCGCTGCAACATCGAAAAAAATCTACTGCAACAACGAAAAATATCTACTGCAACAACGAAAAAATGTGTAGTGCAACATTGAAAAACATATACTGCAACATCGAAAAACATATACTGCAACATCGAAAAAATGTATACTGCAACATCAAAAAATTATGCTGCAACATTCGAAAAAATGTACTGCAACATCTCAAGCAGTAGTACCGCAACATCGCAAAAACATCTGTTAAAACATCCAAAAAAAACCATTGCAACACGGCGAGATCGACCCGAGCTTGCCGGAACCCTAGCCACCGCCGCATCCCTTAGATCCAGAGGAGGAGGAGGAGGAGGAGGAGAAGCATGGCTCAGATCCAGATCCCTCCGCGACCTACCTCGTCGGAGCCACCGCCGTCGTCCTCGTCTCCGGTGGGGGTGCGGGAGCCGGGTCGCAGGGAGTGTGGGGGTGCATGGAGGTCACGGAGGGCGAGGGCGGAGGAGGGAGGGGCACGGAGGAGGAGGGAGGAGTAGCAGCTGAGCGCGCGCTTGTGGCTGTGTGTCCCGTCCCGAGGACGGCCCGAGAGCAGGCGGAAAGCGGTTGGAGAGCGAGTGCGGGGGAGCAGGCATTCGGCATGCAGTGATGCTTGTGGATATCACAAGTACTCCATCTAGACTAGCACGAGGAATCGGCCCGAGTCAAAACATGATATCTACTGCTACTGATGACGAGAGGCCCAAACGGTAGTGGCGCTTTGTATTCGGAAGCATCTCATCATCACCACTGCACACGAAACTACTAAAGCAATGGGCACCCTTGTTTATATTCAAGTCATAAACCGTTCGCATCCCTCTCTGATAAGCCAAATCTGCTCGTTTGGCTAAGATTTTATTCGGAAGCATCTCATCATTACCACTGCACACGAAAGCAATGGGTACCAGTGTTCGCGTTGAAGACGATTTATAAGACGAATAGGGCACGCACGAAGACGACGGCCCAGTCGGGTCGGTTTCTCGTTTCCATCGTCAAACCATGGCGCGAAATCTATATATAATCATCGTGCGTGCTCGATGCAGGACAAAGGGTGATAGCTACGCGTCGATGTGAATGTTGAGATTACACAGCGTGACAGGCAACTTGCTAGAACTCGAGTTGAGGATGCAGTGGAGGCGTCCTTTTCCTACGTTTTTATTTGCTTTGTGACTCCAAGTTACCTTTCAAACAGGGCATATTCCGCTGTCGATGGAACTTATGGTCCATGACCATGAGTTAATGCTAATGCATGGGAAGATTTGCCTCGGAAACCTTTGCCTGAAAAATGAAAGAAGAGCGTGTTCTGAACATTTACATGGCCTGAACTACGACACAGTACAAGCTAGCCTGTTCGCTCGATCATAAACAATTGTGGATTATAAGTCAGAATAATATTTTTTTCTCGCACCAAACCAGTCAGAAGTAATAATATTATCGTAGGATAGCCGACGAAAGGTTGACAGTACATATGTGCAAGATTCCCAAGTTCGCTGCAACTTGAAGCTGCAAGCAAAGATTCTCCGTATCTCGAGGAAAAGATTCGTGTACACGGTTACAGTTCCAAGTGCAGAGAGGGGGGCCGGGAGTGAGGGACAACTGACAAGCTACGGAAAAAATCTAGCGAAGTTATAATAATGGATTAAAAAAAAGATAAGCTGATGCCATCATCTCAGAGGGCCAGACATTCGGACTCGCGGCAGCCCATGTCCGCCTCTCTCTCGGCTCCCCTATCCATCGCCTCCAAGGCCAGGCAGCACCTCTGATTGTATATAAAAACAGCTCCCGAGCCGCCAATTTGCGCATCGGCACGCGAGGCGTTCAGAGAAGAAGATGAGAGGAGCATCGGCTTTGCCGAGCCTTCTCCTCGTCCTCACCCTCTCTTCCTTTTGCAATGTCTCTGCCTCCACAGAGCAAGATCAGGTCATCTTCATTCAGTTCACTCCGCCGTGTTTCTTCTTTCCTGCTCATTCCTCCAAATTTTCGATGGATTATGCTGGCAAAGCCAGACTGTAGGTTTTATCTAGTGCCTGTTGTGCACAGCAAGTGGAGAAGAAGAGCCATGGAGAGTAGACTACATGGATGGATTATGCTGGTAAATAAAGCTTTTATTGCGTGCTATTATGAGCAGGTCTACATAGTGTACCTGGGAGAGCACGCCGGAGCGAAGGCGGAGGAAGCAATCCTGGAGGATCATCACACGCTGCTACTCTACGTCAAGAGCAGGTAACTAACTACAGTGCAGCCAGCAGCAGCGAGATACATGGCATGCGCTACTTCTGTTCTCTCCGTTTCAGTCATCGTGATGCTCGCAGACGCGGACAAAGATGAACTTCATATAACCAATCACTCACGCATGCTCTATGAAATGGTTGAACCAGTGAGGAAGAGGCACGGGCGTCGCTGCTGTACAGCTACAAGCACACGCTCAATGGCTTCGCGGCTATCCTCTCCCGGGAAGAGGGCACGAAACTATCTGGTACATGTGTACAGAAAACAGTGTGGAGGAGGAGATTTTGCATTATATTATAGGAGTACATGTTTTCGTATATATTTTCTTGTCTAGTACAGGTTGCGCAAAAAAAAATCTTGTCTAGTACAGTTCTTGATTTGTAAGCTTATTTTTGGCTGATCCGTGACTTTTGCGCACACTGACGCCCTGCAGAGAGGAGCGAGGTGGTGTCTGCCTTCCGGAGCGAGGGGAGGTGGGCGCCGCATACCACGAGGTCTTGGCAGTTTCTGGGCTTCGAGGAAGGGCTCATCAATCCTCCCGACGGCAGGGAATGGCTGCCGTCCCTCGACAAATCCAGCGAGGACATCATCGTCGGCATCCTCGACTCCGGTGAGATTGAGCGCGCTCCATCATCCACGCATCGCCTTCGTCGTTTCAATCATGTCTTGATTTGCTTGCTTGCTTGCACTGGCCGCAGGGATTTGGCCGGAGTCGAGGAGCTTCAGCGACCAAGGGCTCGGGGCGGTGCCGGCGCGGTGGAAAGGGACGTGCCAAGGCGGAGATTCCTTCAGCTCCTCGTCCTGTAACAGGTCAGCAATCGCGCACTCCTTTGTTGATAACGTATATAAACGAACTATCGGCCGGCAGCGACCCAAAGTCCGTATAAAAGATCCACAATGGGGCTGAAATGCCGATGCTGAAACCCTCTTTTTCGTCTCAGCCTCGATGCTTACCCATTGCAGAAATATATTCAAGCATCGAAAATTAAAGCATCCGAGAAAAAATCGTAAGCCTATTCGTTAGTTGGTTTCTGGACTGATAGGTCCGGACTGGTGCTGGTTTTTCAGCATCGACTATATGTTGTGGTGCTATCACTACACGCTCTTGTGTCGGGACCGTGGCGCAGCAGACTGCAGACGTCCAAACAAACCAGTCCCGGGAGCTCGCGCGGGCCAATCATAGAGGAGGAGAGCCAGGCTCTTGGCGTTTTCTAACGAATCTTGACGCCTCCTTCGTGCCGTGTAGCCATTGTTTGCAGCCTTGCACCATGCATGCACGGAAACAGACAAACGGTGGCAATTATCGAGACGTGACCTTCGCATGCGTACAAACTCTCTCAACCTGCCCATCAGATATTTTTCTCTGAAGAAGATGATGCAGATCGAGGCCCTGTTTAGTTTATCCAAAATACCAACTTTAACATTATAAAAAAAAAGAAGATGCTGCAGATCGAAAAACTAATTGCACAGTTTACCCCAACCCCGTGATATCATTCTCGAGATACAGATGGGAAATACCACACTTGGTGACCAACTAAAAGATACCCCGTGATATGTCGAGATGGGTACCAACACAACAAAGATCCCGGGTTGTCAGAGGTTCCTTCCTCGATTATCTCGTTTTTTTACCTTTTTGATGTGACCAGCCTTGTCGCTCCTGCATGCAAACCGAGTTGGTGCCCCCGTACGCCGTACCCGTGATGCATGTTGGTCCATCCAAAAGATCGTGACAGTGTCACCAGTGCCCTCTGACTGTAACTGAGATTCCAGTCAACGCTATACCCACCACGATCTCTCTCACTTTTCTGCCTGACAAAAAGGTTTTGACTGGAGTCAATTGGAGCACGCAGGAAGATAATAGGTGCGCGATACTACCTCAAGGCCTACGAGGCGCACTACAACGGGCTCAACACCACGTACGCCTTCCGCTCCCCGCGCGACCACGACGGGCACGGCACCCACACGGCGTCCACCGTGGGCGGCCGCACCGTGCCGGGCGTGTCCGCGCTGGGCGGGTTCGCGAACGGGACGGCCTCGGGCGGGGCGCCGCTGGCGCGCCTGGCCGTCTACAAGGTGTGCTGGCCCATCCCGGGGCCCAACCCCAACATCGAGAACACCTGCTTCGAGGCCGACATGCTGGCCGCCATGGACGACGCGGTCGGCGACGGCGTCGACGTCATGAGCGTCTCCATCGGATCCTCGGGGGCCCCGCAGCGGTTCGCGGACGACGGCATCGCGCTGGGGGCGCTGCACGCCGCCAAGCGCGGCGTCGTGGTCTCGTGCAGCGGCGGGAACTCCGGGCCCAAGCCGGCCACCGTGTCCAACCTCGCGCCGTGGATGCTCACGGTGGCCGCCAGCAGCATCGACCGCGCCTTCCACTCCCCGATCAAGCTTGGCAATGGTGTGATGGTCATGGTGAGCACTGCAAACGAATTGGCATGCATCAGTTGCAATTGGAGAGACATGTGACTTAATTTGTTTTTGATTCTCTCGAGACAGGGTCAAACTGTAACACCATACCAGCTGCCCCGCGACAAGCCCTATCCTTTGGTTTATGCAGCAGACGCAGTTGTTCCTGGGACTCCTGCTAATGTCTCCAAGTAAGCAATCAACCGCACTAACCTCTCTTATAGTAACGATGATGAATAGTGCTAAGTGCTTTAGCATGGTTCCACGACGCAGCCAATGCCTGCCCAACTCCCTGTCGAGCGACAAGGTGCGAGGCAAGATCGTCGTGTGCTTTAGGGGCGCTGGGCTGCGAGTGGAAAAGGGCCTGGAGGTGAAGCGCGCGGGCGGCGCCGCCATTCTGCTCGGCAACCCAGCGGCCTCCGGCTCCGAGGTCCCCGTCGACGCGCACGTCCTCCCGGGTACCGCGGTCGCCGCGGCCGATGCCAACACCATCCTCAGCTACATCAACTCCAGCTCCAGCCCGACTGCTGTGCTGGACCCCTCGAGGACCGTCGTGAACGTCCGGCCGTCGCCGGTGATGGCGCAGTTCTCGTCGCGTGGGCCCAACGTCCTGGAGCCCAGCATTCTCAAGGTACGTAACGTGCAGCGTCTTAGATACAGTAATAATAACTGGTGTAAACAGATATGACACGCCAAACTTTGCCCCAGAGCAGAAGTAAGTAGTACGCGCTAACTTTGCCGTTTGCCCTCGACGCAGCCGGACATTACGGCGCCGGGGCTGAACATCCTGGCGGCGTGGAGCGAGGCGTCGTCACCGACGAAACTCGACGGCGACCACCGCGTGGTCCAGTACAACATCATGTCGGGGACGTCCATGTCGTGCCCGCACGTCTCCGCCGCCGCCGTCCTCGTCAAGGCCGCGCACCCCGACTGGAGCTCCGCCGCAATCCGATCGGCCATCATGACCACTGGTAAACGTCGTCTCACGCCATCAAAGGCAGCCGCCCTGCCGCATCTCTCTGAGGTTTCTGAACAGAACACTGAACCGAGCGAGCTCGTGCTGATGCTGTGTGTTCCATAATTCCAGCCACGACCAACAACGCGGAAGGCGGCCCACTAATGAACGGGGACGGCTCGGTCGCGGGGCCCATGGACTACGGCTCGGGCCACATCCGGCCCAAGCACGCGCTGGACCCGGGCCTCGTGTACGACGCGTCGTACCAGGACTACCTGCTCTTCGCGTGCGCCAGCGCCGGCTCCCAGCTCGACCCCTCGGTGCCGTGCCCGGCGCGCCCGCCGCCGCCCTACCAGCTGAACCACCCCTCCGTGGCCGTGCACGGCCTCAACGGCTCGGTGACGGTGCACCGGACGGTCACCAACGTCGGCCCCGGCGAGGCACGGTACACCGTCGCCGTGGTCGAGCCCGCGGGCGTCTCCGTCAAGGTCTCGCCGAAACGGCTCAGCTTTGCGCGGGCCGGCGAGAAGAAGGCGTTCAGGATAAGGTTGGAGGCGAAGGGGAGAAGTAGCGGCGGACGCGTAGTGAGAGGGCAGTTCGTGGCGGGCTCGTATGCGTGGAGCGATGGCGCCCATGTCGTGAGGAGCCCCGTTGTTGTTCTTGTCGCGTGATCATCATTTGGTAGCTAGTAGTAGTGGCTCGCGCCGACAGAAAATTGAAGGATAGCTATAGCCATACCATGTTTCATATGAAACCTTGACTACGCGACAAGATTTCAATCAAGGAGAAAAACGAACAAGAACAAACTAAACTTTCCAGGCTTGCGTGATGTTCAGTACGTTGTCATATGTGCCTGAATTCCTGATTGAACTATATATAAACAGAAGCCCTATTTTACTTGGAACGTGTAGCACTGCTTCTGAAAGTTATCACAAATTTCTGGCGCATCTTGTGACGTTATAAACCCCTACTTAGCTTGATGATGTTATAAACAATCTCCAACTGCTTCGTATCCTTATCCAAATTAACCGTTCCATCTCCGGTCTCGAGGGCATCATCAATGGAGGATAATACTCTTAGTTGTTCAAGTACAAATAAAGTGATCCATCTAGGCTAGAAAATGTTGAGACTACTATTCACTACACGTGGTTTGCAAAGAAACTTTTTCCTTTTATCGTACCTCGTCTTTATTTCCTCTATCTTTTCTTTTTTTAGTATGTACCATCTCCTCTTTCCCAAGCATATGTAGTTTCTGCAGACCACTGCGACAAATGTAGAGCACCTATTTTTTTTATCCGATCCTACGAGTAAAAAAAAAGATGCGTTGGGGAGTGCGCCTGTGGCGTGCACCAGTACGTACTCCACCACCATTGGCTGTGGCTGCCTGGCTGTGCGTGTGCCTGCTCGATGCTCCAATGCGCGATCTCGGCCTGTCCCTTGTCCAAACCGCTGGGCGTTACAGGTGTATGACCCGCATCTGTGGCGCACGCCAACACGGCACTTTTTGTGCGTTGATTGAAACGCTGCCACACCACAGAGAAAGCTACTGGCACGGGACTCGTGGCTAGAGTCCAGAATCGATGGATATTCTGTCCAGTTCGTCTGTACGGACCACCGGTAGATTGTCCGTTTCGGAGAAGTAAGCTCTGAAAATTCAGCGGCTGCTAAGTGTAGGAGTACTCTAGTTGTAATTTAGTTCGGCAGTGACGGCACTGCACGCTTGATGCACGATCGCGCTTGCGTCACCTGGCAAATGGTTTCGCAACAGGTTTATCTGAAACTGCAGTAATAACCAGCGTCATCGTCAAAACTGACTGCGTTTTGACCCTACTGCTAGCCGCATATATGGGCAACCACTGGTTGTCTAGGGTCTTTCTGAAAAAAGATGCAGAGTGAACAACCTGTGATCTGTTGCCACGGTCTGAATTCTGAAACTGAATAATCCTGAAAGCGTCATCAGGCTTGTAAAAGGTAACGATGCAACACGAAATGTACAGTAGGCCTGATCTAATTGATCATGCATCCGACACGTATTTCGTACGTCCAATAACCATGCATGGACTTTTCCGGTGGATAAGCTAACTTGCGGTACAGTACCTTGCAGTTCGGATAGGCCTCTTAGGCTCTTATTCCTCAAGTCAAGCAAAAGCAATGCCTGCCCTACCCTTCTGCTTTTGCTTTTCAGCCTGGGAAACCGACGTGCTCATCATTTCCCTTGAGTTACCGGCTGATACACGTTAAGCTCGTTATCGTTACACACACAGCCAGATGTCAAAGGCGCACGGGCACAAACGGCTCCTGTCCTAATCGATACGCTCACTACAAAAGTTGCGTGTTTGGTATGCTAGGGTTGGCATTGTAGCCGCGCGCGTGCAACCTAGCGAGCTGAGTAGCTGACCCTAATCAACGGCAGCTGCCGATCTGGTTAATCTGCCGATCAGAATTTTGTCCTTTTCTCTCAATTTGTCCGTGCGTGATTCTTTGAAGCCTTGCAGACGCTCGCCAGTTTGAATCCAACTTATTGATCAGAGATGATGCATATATGCAATGAGGTTACCAGAAGCCAACTGTTGACTTGATCGATCGGTGGCAAACCAAACAGACATGTGCGAACAACATGGCACTGTTACGTTAGTGTTGATCTCATCCGACTCGGCCCAACAGTCGAGTCGGGCCTTGATCCAGTGCCCTAATCGGGGGCATCCAACCAAACCAAGGTTGGTGGGCCCCGTCGGGCAGCACTATTTAGAGGGAGGTGGGGGCCAGGGCGCAGACATGAGGTCCACCATGATCCCCACTTACAGCTCTAACCCTACCGATCAAGGGAGTGCTGAAGCGGCGGGAATTGCCACCACCGGACCGTGGCACCTCTCATCGCCGTCGGTCGCCGTCACTGCACCGCGCCTGCACTGCTACGACACCGGCGGGCTACGTCGCTGCGGCTCCATGGCCGCAACTGCCCTAGGACGAGGTACAGGAGCATGTTTCCCTGTCTAAGTTATGCATTTACCCACTGATCTGCACCTAGAGGTTCTAGAATTACTATCAATGGTATCAGAGCCAGGTTATCCTAGTGTATAGATCGTAGATCGGGGTAGAAAAGTGAAATGGAATTAGAACCGCAACCATAACTCTAGGGAAGAAGACCGCCGTCACGTGGGAAGAAGACCGCACCGTGGGCGAGTGGGGTAAGAGACAGAAAGAAGTAGATGAACGAATCAAAACAAAGTTTTATTTTCTAGAAACGACGACGGCTCACCGGATTTGGACCGACGGCCACCGGTAGCAAAACCGAAACCCCAACCCTAGAAAGAGGGGAAGTTAGAAAGTAGAAGGGGGTGGGGAAACTGACCTTTCTCCATCTCCGTCACCGGATTCGCTCCGGGAAGATCGCCGGCTAGGTAACCCTAGATCGGCCGGCCTTCGGGCTCGCGCTGGGTCCCCGGGTCTTCGAGGTCGCACCGCCGGTGAAAGGATCACCCACAGCGCCGCTCGACGACGGCGCGCTCACCCTCGGGTGAACGCGCTCGCCGACGAACGGGGCTGCGGGGGAGCCGAAGAGGACCGACGGCGGCACTGCTGCGCTGCTCCTTCTCTCTTTCGACTGCGGCGCTGAGGAGGAGAGAGAAAGGGAACGGGGAAATGAAACTAGGGTTTCAGGTGAGACGACCGCGGCGGCGTTTTTGATCTCGCGTAAATGATGGCTGGCCGTCCGATCGCGATGAACGGCCAGCGTAGCTCGGGCTTCTTTCAGCCTAGGCGGGGTTGGAGATTTCTGGCCCAGGCCAAGGTTGCGGCCTGGGTACGGGGGGGGGGGCACGCTCGCTGTTAAGCAGGCCGCTGGGCCGCTCGCGCGGACACGCATTTTTCATGGGTCGCGGACTATTTCACAAGGCTGGGCCAAATGAACAGTGAACTTCGAGTTTTTGTTTTATTATTTTAAGAGGCAAATTTTGATGAATTTTGTCATGTTTTGAATCTCTGTCAAAATTTGAACCAACGGGATAATTTTTTCAGAGAGTAGATGAGTAAAGTAAATTGCTTCTGAAAAGTAGATAAAGAATTTTTTCATGTTTCCGCTGCAAAGTTTAATGTTGATTGTCTTCTAATTAAATTCGAACCAACGGGAGAATTTGATTTGAAGAGCAGTTATATTTAGTAAATTATGATTATGATTATCATCTAATTAAATTAGAAGCAACGGGAAAATTTAATTAGAGGAGTAGTCCGTTTTGTTTATGTAAGATTATGGTATTGTCATTTTCTGACCAAAGTTGATGATGACAATATTATAATGAATTTAAGTTTGAGGTTTAAATCTCTGATAAATTTCACACCAACATGGTCAATTTTTCAGAGAGTAGATAAGGACCAAGAAATGCTCCTGACTAATAGAATGCATTTTATTGGCATGTTTCCGCTGCGATGAAGTATTGATTATCTTCCAATTAAATTCGAACCAATGGGAGAATTTAATTTTGAAGAGTAGTTATATGGATTTCAAGTTAATTTATGAGTTTTATGCATTAGTTCTATTTTCTGCCCAATCTGTGATGTAGAATTGATGCAGAAGCATATTGTATGTTTTATTTTTTAATCCACGAGATCACTCGGCTGCATGCCAACGGACTGCAATGCTGGGGTATGTGAATGGAAAGGCTTGAGTCAAGCCAGTTCAGGACAATTTATGTTAGTTTACTAATTTTCTGATTAAATTGGAACCAACATGAAGATTTAATTGAAAAATAAAGTATAAGTGAATGTTTTAGTCGTCATGACTAAGTTTTTGTATAGATGTATCCCGCATGGGGAGAAGTTTTGACATAGTAATTATACTAGTCCATCCTGCATGGCGAGAGATGTTTTGTGATGACTCATATGTTTTTGTATCCCATATAACGAGAATAGTTTGGGTAGCTCTTATGCTATCCTAGTATTGACCATGACACAATAGAAATGCATCGTCATGGTCAATACTAACCAAAGGATAAGAAAAAGATGCAAGCAAGACTTGCAAAAGTACTGCTAATGAAAGACCTCGTTGAGTCCTTAAAGTGAATTAAGAAAAGTGTACTCCTAAATGGATCAAGATATAATTATGTTCTCATGACATAATCATGTGAATGAAGTAAGTTATATATGTCTCCTCGTTCACAGGTTTTCTAAATAGTTATCAAAATTATGACAGTAAAGTTCATGCCATATTTCGAGGGGGAGAATATTCAGATCAATTAAGAAAAATACTCTTCATTAAGAGTAAGATAAAGATCAATTAAGAAAGATACTCTTCATTAAAAGCGAGATAGAGACCGTTGAAGGAGTACAACGGTTACAATAATAGAAATAGCTAAATTCCTGGACCTTTTAAAGTTGCAACAGGAAGATAGCGTAGTCAGCCTCAAAGATGTTAACAGATTAAACCCAAAATAAGATATTTGACGAAACACAATTTTTAGAAAAGATGAGAAGATCTAGAGGAGCATGGTATGTAGAGACCTAAGACTTGAATAGAAGAGGGACCGCGTGCCCACTCTAGTGACTCAGAAGCAACAAGTTTCTCAATACCTGTTGATGTTGTATGATTAATACAACACATGTTGGCTCTTCGAAGAAGATGACTAATGTAAACAAGGATCTTGTAATACAAGAGCCTATAGAATCAATTGCCTCTTGGCAATGAAGATCAACAACAGCCCCATATGAAAGTGCCAGTAGCTAAGGTCCTAGAATGTCTTAAAGAATTAGTAAACCGGTTTTTCCAATGACTATGAAGTCTTTGTTAGTAAAGAAATTCAAATAGAGGGTGATCCCACCTCATTTGAAGAAGTCATGAGAAGCGCTTACTCTTTTAAATGGCAAGAAGCTATGGAAGTTGAAATGAATTCGATGAATACCAACGATTTTGGGACTTAGAAGTAATTCCTAATAGATCCAAAATAGTAGGATGTTAATGGATCTACAAGACAAAATGTGACTCCAAAGGAATGTAGACAGATATAAAGTTGAAATGAATTCGATGAATACCAACGATGTTTGGGACTTAGATAAAATTTCTAATGGAGCCAAAACAGTAGGCTGTAAATAGGTCTACAAGATAAAATGTGACTCCAAAGGAAATGTAGAAAGATATAAAGCATGACTTGTAGCAAAAGGCTTTCCGCAATGAGGATGAATAGATTACGATGATAGTTTTCTCTCCAGTTTTATACAAGGTTTCTTTTAGAATCATAATGGTGTTAATGGCACATTATGATTAAGAGTTACATCGGATGGATGTAAAGACGACACTCCTCAACGGGGATTTATATGAAAACGTTTACATGGCATAACCCAAAAGGTTTTGTCGTGGAAGAAAAAGAATGTATGGGATGCCACCTGTAGAAATCCATTTATGGATTAAAAGTAAGTCTCTAGACGTATTTGAAGTTGATGAAACAATGAGAAAGTTTGGGTTTTAAAGAAAAAAAGAAGGACAATAGCGTTTATGCAAAGTTCAAGAATGGACAATTTATTTTCCACATCCTGTGAATAGATGACATTCTACTCACTAGTAGTGATGTTAATCTGTCACTGGAGAAGAAGTTTTATTCTTAAGTTTCAATGTGAATGATCTTGGTGAAGCGTCATTGGTTCTAGTAATCGAAATTCCCCAAGATAGAAGAAAATGAGGTATTAGGACTATCGCAAAGGCATACTTAGAAAAGATTCTAAAGAAATAAAGTATGCATGCGAGTAAACCTACGTCTGCTCCTATAGTCAAGGATAATAGATTTGGGAACTTTAAGTGCTCCAAGAACCGATATGAGATCGATCAAATGAACATGGTTCGATATGCTTCATCTGTTGGAAGCTTGATGAGTGTACAAGTACGAGTAAGTACTTACCCTGACGTAGTTTACGTATCTGGGATATTTTTTATAGAAGTCCAGTCAAGATATAGATCCCTGGAATAGAGTTGAGAATGTCTTGCATTTTAGCAAAGTATCATAGGCCTCATGCTGGGTAAGAAAGAATAAATATTCTCAAATAGTTGAGGGTACAAAAGTTAAGTCTTAACGAGATGTGTAGAGAAATCCACAGCAGCTGCTAACACTCGCAGTTGGAGTATTATTGTGGAAAAGCTCCAAAGAAACAGTTGTGGTGTCATCAGTGATGCATACCATAGTATAGCTTGACATGAGGCTTAGGGAACATGCAAAAGAGGTTGTGGGAATTTGTACCCAGATTTAAAAATAGTAGACAACAGCAATAATCATTTAAAGTAAGTTAACTCCTAAGACAACATGTCAAGTGTGCTGCCAAACACATTGACACTTACTTATCTCCTACAACTAAAAAGAACAAAAGTAAGACTATTTTTTGTGCGACTTTTTTGGGGGTCGCTCCTCCCTGCCGTTTCGCGCGACATCCGCCCCTCCCCTGCAATCCACGCCTCCCGTTCACGCGCGAAAGCCGCAATCACCGCCCCCTACGACCCGCTGGATCCCACGGGCCACCGCGGCGCGTGCATCCCCATCCCCGCACCCCGCACCACTGTCGCCCTCGCTCCTACACCCGCCGCCCGTGACCCCGCCAGAGCACCGTGACACCTCGCCCACCGGCCGCCGCAACGCCGCCGCCGAGTCACCTCCGCCCGCATCACTCGCAGCTCCCGGCGGCGCACCACCGCAGCAGCATCGGTGCCGTGCGGGTGCCGATGCGCGCGAGCCCTCCAGCGCAACAGATCTAGGTACTGCCATCTCTGCATCCTCAGGTCGCCCGTAGGCCCAAGCACCGCACCCCAGACGCTGGCGCGCGCGACCCCTCCGGTGCGAGCAGATCCACATACTACCATGTCTCCCTTCCTTGCGCCTCCATGTCCGCGTCCTTAGGTCGACCTGACCCACTTCCCCGCCATCACAGCATGCCAAGGGATGATGCCCACCCTCATCTGCGTACCTGCTGCTCTAGGGGTTTGTTGTTGCCCCGATTTGTGAGCCAATCATGGAATTTGCAGCATGTGCGCACTGCAGAGGTAAGATTTCTGCATGAACTATCATGTTCAGTGTGAGGCAATCATGGAATTTGCAGCATGTGCGCACTGCAGAGATAAGATTTCATGCATTATTAGTATATCAATATAAAAACGAGCCTTGCTTTTTGTTACTATAAGCTGGGGTACTAATATTTACGTATTTCTCCAGTATACAATTATGTGATTTTTTGTGCGCGGATGCAGTGTAGATTTCTCCAATTGCTTAGGTTCTTAATTGGGTATTGCTGCAAAATTTTGTCATTGTGCTTGTCTTGCTGCAGTCTCTGTTTTTCTGGAACGTGAAGATCTTAAGTCAATCTCCATTTTCCCTTTAATAAACGCGAAGACCAGGGAGGTAGCGGCACGGATCAATGTGGGAGGTGCCGGTCCCAGGAGGCTGGGGCGGCAGTGTGGGCCGGAGAAGCGATGGTGGGGCCGGTAGTGTTGGTCGGAGTGGCGCGGGCCTAGGAAGCGGTGGCGTGGGAGGATGAGGCCACGACGGTGGTGGCTGCCTTCGTTGTCCACTACCACATGCTCGTCGCCATCATCCTGTCATCGAACTGTAGGTGCCCATGAACGTGACACGGGTCCGATTCAGCTTCGCTGCAACTGCACGAGTAAGCCGGCTCTTCTTCCCTTGCAATCAATATATGTATGCATGCTCATTTTGTCCCATGTTGCATGATTCACTTACTCAAGTTCCTCATAGTGCAGTTCATATAAGCCACATGGACAGTGGTTGTAAATGCCCCCACTTGCTAATTTGGATATGGCAGGAAACTTGGGAACCAAATTATATTGTTGATTAATCTCGGTTTCATCCCTAATGTCTGTTGGTCGGTTTTGAGATAATTAGCCATGCACATTGTTTCATACAGGACATCAGTTTCAGAAGCTAACCAGTATAATGCTTCCCTTGGTTTTTGCGGCCTACAAATGCAATGTATGACCTTTCCGATTCACTTGCTTATGCTATATTCACCCTATCCTATACCCTTGCGGACAATTGATTCTAGAACTTTAATGTGGTCTTAGTTTGTTCCTATTTTAAATATTGCCATTATTTATTCATGGTCAATTGGACCTTTATATTCTTGTTAACAATCATTTATGTTTTAATGTTATTTTAGTTTCTTCCTACTCCATGTGTTGACTTTATTTATGTATGACCCCATTTAATCTACTGCCATTTCAGATCTGTTGTCCCTTGTGTGGAAGAAATTGGAAAGAACTATGAATCTACACCTCCCCTGGTAAGATCTTCAAAGCATTATCGGCTTATTCTCGCCATTCATCATGAAATGATCAAGATGCCCAAGAGGGGGGGTGAATTGGGCTAATTCTAATTTTCTTTACAATAATTAAACCCTACGGTTAGCCCAACTTCACCCCTTGTGCCTAGAAAGTGTTTCTAATGTTCTACCGCACAAAAAGTCTTGCAACCTAAGTTCCAATCCTACTCTAGCATGGCAATTCTATGAATGTAAAGATAAGAATTGAATTGCTCAAAGTAAATGCTCAAAGTAAAGAGAGAAGGAGGAACGCGGCGATGTTTTTCCAAGGTATCAGAGAGTCGCCACTCCCCACTAGTCCTCGTTGGACCACCCGCGCAAGGGTGTAGCTCCCCCTTGATCCGCGCAAGGATCAAGTGCTCTCTACGGGTTGATTCTTTGACACTCCGTTGCGGTGAATCACCCACAACCGCTCACAACTTGAGTTGGGTCATCCACAAGCTCCGTCGGATGATCACCAAGCTCCCAATCACCACCAAGCCATCTAGGTGATGGCGATCACCAAGAGTAACAAGCACGAAATCTCACTTGACCACGACAAGCCTAATGAGATGGGTGGATGCACACTTTGCTACTCTTGCTTTCACTAATGAGGGCTCTCTCTTGGATTCACAAATCTCAATCACTTCACTAGGACCTTACTCTTCTTGGCACTCTCAAGGGTGTTTCTCAGCTGTTGGAATGAGCAAAAGTATCCCCTCACACGAATGGAGGAAGTATTTATACACCCGTGTTCAAAACGAACCGTTATGTGCCTCTGCGGGTTGACCGGACGCTCCGGTCAAGTTGACCGGATGCTCCGATTAGTTCTCCCCGAAACCCATTGTTTAAGTTGTGACCGGACACGTCCGGTCACGATTTTCTCTCTCTGGAACCTTACTGGAGTCGACCGGATATAGGCACCCAGCATTCGGTCACTCACCTCTCAGCGTCCGGTCGCACCAGATGTTTTCACCTTGATCAAATGAACTGACCGGACTCTGTGCCAGCATCCGGTCACACCGGAACCAGCGTTCGATCAGTATTTGACCCTCCATTCACTTCCAACTCACAATCATATGTGAATGAAGTTTGCTCCAATTGATCTAAGGGCTATTTAGGAGCTACCTAGTGCTAGATTTGACAAGTGTGCATCACACCTAACCCCCGAGACTCACCTAGGTCAAGCTACCCGTCCATACCCCCCTTAATAGTACGGCCAAAAGAAAAACAAAGTCCTAAACTACTTTAAGTGTCTCTTCAACACCAAACGACACTTAGAACTAGTCCATCCTTAACCTTCTCGTCCATCCTTTGAAAACCAAAACGATTTCCATCGTAGGGGCATGACAACCATGTTTGCCCAATCAATCTCCATTACCATGACCTAACTTAATTGCCTCTGCAAAACACACGTTAGTCATAGTAATCATGTATTGTCATTAATCACCGAAACCCAACTAGGGGCCTAGATGCTTTTGATCTCCCCTTTTTGGTGATTGATGACAATACAACCCCGAGTATGTAAAAGAGATGAGGTTTTTAACATGCTTGATTCATATAAGCTTTTGACAATAAGAACAAAAGAGTTAGGCAAGCTTATATGACCCAAGCCAACATGATGTACTTAAAAGATATGAAATAAGCATGAGTACAAGTAATAAAGCTTATTTGCATCGAAGTAAAACGTGGAAGCAAAACAAATGAGCATAACACAAGTGATATGACATATAAATAATTCCAAGTAGAGAGCACACATGTCACATATCACATAAATATCACGATTACGTAGATATCACTATCAAATAAATATAGTTCGATGCATGAAAGTAAACACATGAATGCATAATAGTGTATCACACATAAAAAACCAAATATGGTAGATAAACTCTCCCTAAATAAATCGCTCCCCCTAAGTTTAACATACTCGATCCCTCTCCCCCTTTGGCGTCAAACACCAAAACCTAAGGGTCGGTCGGTGGGGCTGCAGTGGATGAGTCGGGCGCTGAGGTGCGAGGAGCGAGCTGGAACTGTGTGCCATCATCATCTGATCCTGAGCTCTGAGCAGTCTGGCCCTCTGTAACTAGAAGCGACGCTAAAGCGGTCTGGGTCGGATCAGGAATTGGTGCGGCCTGAGTCTATGCAGGTATGACTGTAGCAGGCGACTCTGATGAAGCAACTAAAGAAGGGAGCATCTCTGTAGTCCCGGTAATAGGTGCAACTGTGGAAGGACCTGGGACATGTAGATATGGCAGAGTAGGCTGCCCTGTCAACTCACTGAAGGTAGCACCAAGGCTCCTAGAGACTGTAGTATCTGGCACAAGCAGCGAGGAAGGCTGAGCCGGTGTGAAGCCCGTCTAAAAAGGTGTGAACTGCGGGGCTAGCACTGGCGAAGCAAACCACTAGGACACCTGCTCTGTAGGTGAAGCAAACTGAGTAGCAGTCTATCCCTGACTCTGAAGCCCACTGGGCTGTACAACTAGAGTCTGTGAAGTGGTGGCAGGCTAACCAAGCTGAGGTGTATGCTGTGGTGGTGGAGCTCCAATCGCAGAGACGACATGCTGCATAAATCCGAGTAACTGCTACTGCATGAGGAGCTGCTGCTGATGCATGGCCTGCTGCTGCTGCTGGATCATCTGCTGTTGTCACTGAAACTCATCCTGTCTAGCCTAAAACTGTGCAAACATAGTAGCGGTCTCCTGGCCCTGGCGAGCCTGATCCTACCTCATCCGCTCAAGTATAGCAAGTAGAGCGGGATCTGTCTGTGGTGCAGGTGGAGCTGAACTAGAGCTACCAACCTCATGATCATGTCGTCGTAGAGGCATCTGAGGAATGTCCTGGTAGTCATCATCAGTACTGTCACTGGGGTCGCTCTCAACCATTCCCTCCTACTGAGCATCAAGCTGCTCCTCCTCTATAGCTGCTATGCCCCTGATGGTCTCATCCTGCTAGGCTACAGTCTCTGGCACCTCTGGACGATGGCGCGGCTGGCTAGGTGTCCTTACTGCACTGTGGCAGACAATCTGAGTCATGTTGTATACAGGGAACTCTATAGTAGCACCACTATACTCTGTCAGCATCTCAGGTGGCCTCACAGTAACTGCCCTGTGAATCAGAAAAGTAATCCAGTGGGCAATGGGCAACTGTCGGTGACCTCTGAACCCCTCTGCAATAGTATCCTCCATCTTAGATAGTAATAGATCCCAAATATCAAATACAGTCTGCTGCATCAGAGAGTTCAAAAGCCACAACTGAATGCGAGTCAATTCCTCATGATATCCCATCCTCGGAAGCAGTGTCCTCCTCATGATAGCATCAAGCACTCTAGCTGTAGGAGTGAGGTCACTAGGTGTCCTGCTCGACCCCTTGCCAAATGGCTCTATGAAGCAATGGCGGACCAAATCTATAGGAGGCACCAACAGGCCATAAGGGCGTCTGGGAGGCGCTATCTATCCATAGCAAACCTCATGTAGCCGATCTGGCTGCTCCTGAAGCCTGAGAATCTCCCTGACCCTGAAACTCATCAGCCTGTAATCTCTGTCTCTGAATGCAAAGTGTATAAATCTGTGCTACGGGTCAATCCAAAGTGTAGCATAGAACTCATGGACCCAAGATGGAACATATAAGCTTGTCCGTCCGAGTAAGTCTGTCAGCCCTGGCAAGTAAGATAGGTAAGGACGAATATGCTCTCCAGCTGCTGCTACAATGGACTCAATGTTGCACACCCTCTGAGACCTGAATGCTGCCCCACTGTTAAGATATGCAATATAAAAATCTTCCTGTAGTGGTGTGTAGAAGCCCTCTGATGCACGCTCATCCCGCCTCGGCGGAAACCACTCCTCGAACTGAATGAACCTGAGCTGCTACACATGCTTGGCTGTGGCGGCCCTCAAATCCAGATGAGTCACTGGAGGCGGACCCTGTGGTCTAGGAGGCGGACAAGAACCCCTCCGCTGTGTCTCTGCCCTCGGTGTCACCTGGGTATAGGTATGACTAGAGCGGCGAAGCTATGGTGCCGGCTCTGTCTCCTCTGCCTGCTCTCCCTCCTGAGTCTGCTCTGCTGGCTGTGGCTCCTGCTGTGACTCCCCCTGAGACTGGCTCTCATCTATAGCGACACGCCGTCCTCCAACCATGGCTGTCCCAGTTGAACCACCATGACACCGCTCAACCTCCTGGACAGCGACCCTCTGAGCTGGAGAAAGCTGATCTACAATCTGTACTCCACTCCTAGCACCTCCTACCTCTACACGCTCTGCGGTGGCTACAACTGCGGCTACTCTTGTTGTGTCAGCATCTGGATACTTGCGCTTCTTCATTGCAAGCTTCTTCGTCGCCTTGCCTTTTGCCACAGAAGGCAGGCGAGGCAGGGGCCTCGGATCCTCATCACCGGGACCACCTCCGACATTCTTGACATGAGCCATCTGATAAAACTAAAAAGAACAACTGCACTGACAAGAATCAACTGCCAACTGTCACTTCTGAGGCTTGGCCTCAATCTGTACTCGTGAACTTGGCCCCAAGTTGACTGACAACTGCCAATGAGACCTCAGAAACACCAACTCGCTGCATGTTAGAACATATCAGATATGAATAATTACAATATATCTAGATATACGAAACCCTAAGAAGCAAGCATTAGATACGAAATTAGAAACGAGGGCTTGCTACCTGACGAACCGGCGAACCCAAGAACAAGGAACGGACCACGGAGAACCACCAGGTCGGCACTGAAGCTAGGGTTAGGGTTGCGAAGTGCGGCGAGGAATCGACCGTGGAGAGGCGATGTGGGCACTCGTGCGTGAAGCAATGCGGCAGGGGAGGCACTAGCGCGAGCTAGGGCACGGGCATGGCGGTGGCGCTAGAGCATGGCGCGGGCGTGGACGG
This sequence comes from Miscanthus lutarioriparius, assembly GCA_904845875.1. Classification (NCBI taxonomy): domain Eukaryota; kingdom Viridiplantae; phylum Streptophyta; class Magnoliopsida; order Poales; family Poaceae; genus Miscanthus; species Miscanthus lutarioriparius. Next base: position 31,446,164 of record CAJGYO010000005.1, read on the forward strand.
CGCAGGCGCAGCGGTGCTGCACGGTGGCACGTGGGCGGCGTTGGTGCAGGAAGGCGATGCTGGCGCTAGAAGTCGGGCACGAGTGCGGGGCGAGGTCATGGCGGCGCAGGCATGAGAGTAGGGCGGTGGGGCGAGCTGTGGACTCGGCGACTAGGACGCAGCGGTGATGTCGGCGTGGTGCGGGATGCGGGATAGGTCACGGCGCGTATGGCGGTTATATGGTGGTCCACCCGTGATAGAAAAGGAAACGGAGAAAAGAATCCAGAAACCGCACGCTTCCTATTGACCGGACGCTCCGGTGGCAGCGACCGAACGCTGCCACCCAGAGTCCAGTTGACTCCAGATAGGTCCAAAACCCCTCGAGTCGTGACCGGATGCGTCCGATCACAATTGACCGGACGTAGCTAGAGTCCGGTCCAACCTGTCTCCATCGTCTTCGCTCGACCGGATGCAGGAACGCCATCTGACCGGACGCTGAACAGCAGAGTCCGATCACTCCATCGCAGCATCGGTTCACCACCTGTGAATTGATCGGACGCTGGACTTCAGAGTCTGGTGCAGCGTCCGATCACTCTTTTCCAGCAAATCTTTAAAGTTCCTTCGCACTATCTGTTGCCAATCAAGTTTCAACTTTAATAAGACCCAAATAAACACCAATTGGGACTGATGTGAGTGACCTCTCTCAAACCCTTAAATTTTTCAAAACATTTTGCCTTAGGCTATAATTCTTTTTAAGAAAATAGGCAATAAGAGGGCAATTGAAGAGAAACGACAAAGCAACATTCATGCACATGCAATGCTTGAAAGTAATTCTAGTTGCTTGTCAAGTTTGATCCAAGGTTAAGCTTCTTCACTCGCTTTTTGGCGGTTATCTTAACCATGTTAGACAAGCTCTAAGTGCATTACCACAAAGTAAACATGTTGTATATTACAATGCAATGCAAGAGACAACACAAGCTCATTTTCTAGTGAAGTTGCTAAAATCAAGCACATTGAGCTCATTCCGCAATCGACAAAAAGTCGCCTAGTGAAGATATCCGCCAATTGATCCTCAGTCCTTACACCTTCTAATGATATATCATTATTTGCAACATGATCTCTAAGAAAGTGATGGCGGATATCTATGTGCTTGGTGCAAGAGTGTTGAACCGGATTATTTGCATGTTTTACCGCACTTTCATTGTCGCACAAAAGAGGTACTTTTTCTAGAACTACACCATAATCTAGCAAAGTTTGTTTCATATAAAGATTTTGTGCACAACAAGCACCCGCGGCAATGTATTCCGCTTCGACGGTGGACAAAGCCACACTATTTTGTTTCTTGGAGGACCAAGACACAAGTGATCTACCAAGTAAATGGCACCCTCTGAATGTGTTTTTTCTATCAACTTTGCAATCGGCATAATCCGAATTGGAATAGCCAACTAATTTAAATATAGCACCTTTGGGATACCAAAGGCCAATGCTTGGTATGTGCTTAAGATACCTAAGGATTCTTTTAACGGCAATCAAATGAGTTTCCTTAGGATTAGCTTGAAATCTAGCACACATACACACACTAAACATGATGTCGGGCCTAGATGCGGTTAAATATAACAAGCTACCAATCATAGAGCGGTAGAGAGTTTGATCAACCATGTTACCTCCCTCATCTAGGTCAAGATGTCCATTAGTTGGCATTGGTGTCTTCATTGGCTTACATTCATCCATCTTGAATCTCTTGAGAAGACCATTTGTATATTTCTCTTAAGAGATGAAAATCCCTTCTCTTATTTGCTTGACTTGAAAACCAAGAAAGAATGTAAGCTCTCCAATCATTGACATCTCGAACTCTTTCGACATCAATTCACCAAACTCTTTGCAAGAATCTTCATTTGATGATCCAAAGATGATATCATCAACATACACTTGACAAATGAAGATATGTCAATCAAGCTTCTTGGTGAATAGTGTGGTGTCAACCTTCCCAATTGTGAAGCCCTTCTCAATGAGGAAATCCCGAAGGCACTCATACCAAGCTCTTGGGGCTTGCTTAAGCCCATATAGCGTCTTGGACAACCTATAAACATGATTTGAATATCTAGGGTCTTCAAACCCAGGAGGTTGATCAACATAGACTAGTTCATTAATAAAGCCATTTAGAATGCAATTTTCACATCCATTTGATATAATTTCATTTCATGATGTGATGCATATGTAAGGAGGATACGGATGGCTTCTAGTCTTACAACCGGTGCAAAGGTCTCTCCAAAATCCAAACCCTCAACTTGAGAGAACCCCTTTGTAGCTAGTCTTGCCTTATTCCTCACAACAACGCCTTGATCATCTTGCTTATTGCGGAACACCCACTTTGTTCCAATGACTCTTGCACCTTGTGGTCGCTCTTCAAGAGTTCACACTTCATTGTGGGTGAAGTTATTCAACTCTTCATGAATGGCGTTTATCTAATCTGGATCTTGAAGATCTTATTCTACCTTAGTAGGCTCAAAGCAAAAGACAAAAGAGTGATGTTCAATAAACGAAGCAAGCTTTTGAGAGCGAGTCATTACTCCCTTTGATGGACTCCCTATGATGAGATCTTGTGGATGAGCTTGTAGTAGAGGTGTATTTCTTCTATCAACCACTTGAGGGCGAGGTTGTGGAGCATCAACATCATGTGCTTGTGTCACCATTTGCTCATGGGAGATATGAGTGTCTTCATTTTCTACTCTCCCATCTTTATCACCATCTTGTGGCACATTTGATGAAGAAGGTGGATTGATCACTTAAATTCCATATTATATGTTTCTTCAACCAAGCCGGTGGCATGATTAAATACTCTATATGCTTTGGACTTTGATGAGTAACCAACAAGAAAACCAATATCACAACATCTTTGAAACTTCCCTAGGTGTTGCCGCTTCTTGTAGATGTAGCATTTGTAACCAAACACCCTAAAGAAGGAGACGTTCGGCTTCTTTCCATTGAGCAACTCATAAGGTGTCTTGTCAAGAAACTTTTGAAGGAATAGGCGGTTGGATGCATAGCATGTGGTGTTGATAGCTTTTGCCCATAGAGCTTCGAGAGTTTTGTACTCATCAAGCATTGTTCTTGCTAGTGTGATCAATGTCCGGTTCTTTCTCTCAACTACACCATTTTGTTGAGGAGTATATGTTGCGGAGACCTCATGCTTGATCCCAACTTCATCACAATAGGCTTGTCAAATTCTTTCTCATTGTCACTTCTAATCTTGTTGAGCTTTACTTCAAACTTATTTTGTGCTCTCTTGGTAAACTTCTTGAAGCATGATGCAACTTCGGATTTGTCATGAAGGAAGAATACCCATGTATATCTTGAATAGTCATCAACAATCACAAGATAATAAAGATTTCCTACCAAACTCTTGTATGTTGTTGGTCCAAATAAGTCCATGTGAAGGAGTTCTAGCACTCTTGTGGTTGACATGAAAGCTTTTGTTGCATGAGTATTTGCAACTTGCTTGCCGGCTTGACATGCACTACAAAGCTTGTCCTTCTCAAACTTTACATCCTTCAACCCTCTCACCAAATCATTCTTCATTAGCTTCTTGAGTGAGCTCATCCCAACATGAGCAAGTCTTATATGCCATAGCCACCCAAGTGTTGTTTTGGTGACTAGGCATGTTTTCAAGTTAGCATCTTCAGAGGTGAAATCCACTAGATATAAGTTGTTATATCTAAATCCTTTGAATATCACTTGATCATCATCCTTCTTAGATACAACAACTTCCTTCTCGGTAAACAAGCATTGGAAGCCAAGATCACACAATTGTCCAACGGATAGCAAGTTGAAACTCAATGAAGCAACATATAGAACATTTGAGATTGAATGATCATTTGATATTGCCACTTTGCCCAATCTTTAACCTTGCCCTTTGAATTATCTCCAAATGTGATTCTTTCTTGTCCATATACTTCTTCATCTAGTGAGGTGAACATACGAGGATCACCGGTCATATGTTGTGTGCAACCACTATCAATTACTCAATGACTTCCATCGGTCTTGTAGTTCACCTACACACAAGAGATCAAGCTTTAGGAACCCAAACTTGTTGAGGGCCCTTCACCTTCTCAACAAGTGACTTTGCTATCCAAATTTTCTTAGGCCTATTCTTGTTGGGAGGTCCTAAGAACATGACTTTCATCTTTCCACTAGAATCATTCCTAAGCATGTAATGAGCATTGAAAGCAAAAGGTCTAGCATGCTTGGGCAAGGGTTGTGGTGATGGAGTTTGGCACTCATGGGTAAAGTGGTCTTCTTGTCCACACTCAAAACACTTCTTTGGATTTAGCTTTTGTTGTTGTTGTTGAGCTTGAGCCTTCTTCTCTTTATTTGCCATGTATCCAATGCCACTTCTATCCATCTTCATGACGGTGTTCATTACTAGCTCACTTTGAAGATGCTTGCCTCTTGTGAACTTGCTCAATCTAATCTTGAGATGTTCTTTCTCCAACTTGAGCTTCTTGTTCTCTTCCTTGAGTGCATCATTATTTTTCTCTTCCTTGAGCTTCTTGTTCTCTTCTTTGAGCTTCTCATTCTCAAGAATCAAATCACCATCATGATCAAGAGTTTCTAGCACAATAGTGTTGTGGTTTTTTATCTCTTCAAGATCTTTCTTGAGCTATTCATTATCATTCTTGAGCTTGACATACTCATCATAATTATCGGTCTCAACCACTTGCTTGCCCTTGCTACAAGAACTTTGCTCAATGCTCTCAATGATCAAATCATCACATGATGTAGCTATATCAATCTTAACAATATCGTTAGTAGCATCATGTGGCTCATTGGATAAAAATTCTTGAGCAATAACAAAATTATCATGATTAATCTTAAGATTGGTATATTCATCTTTTAGCATATTATGGCTAGTGATGAGCTCTTTGTGTATCCTCTCAAGTTTATCATGTTTATCTTTAAGCTCCTTCTTAGAAGATTTGAGCTCCTTGAGTTTGATGACATAGCATCATTTGCTTCTCTAAGCTCAACACTAGCCTTTTCTGCTATATCACATTTAGCTAAAAGAGAATCATTCTTAGCTTCTAGCTTGTCATTCTTAGCTCTAGTCTTTCTAATGATCTTAGTATATTGATTTAGCAATTTACCAAGATCATCATATGAAGGTATTTCATATTCATCATCATCAGTATCACTATCATCATTATTAGCATGATCATCACCACTACTATCATCATCATTTGATACCTTGCGTTCACCTTTGGCCAGAAGGCATAGGTGTGTAGAGGATGATAGAGGTGGTGTCGGTGAAGATGATGAAGAGTCAATCACAATGGCGGCCACCTTCTCATTATCACTATCATCATCGGATGAGCAACTAGATGAATCAAGAGAGAATTTCTTATTTGACACCAGACAAATGACTCGTTCCTTTCTTGGCCCTCAAAAAATTTCCGTTCCCTATTTGACATCGAGTTCAACTTTCATTCCTTATACGACACTCCGTCGGATTTGCCATCCGTGAACCGTTACCTGACATGTGGGCCCCACCACCGTTCTCCCCTTCTCGGTCGGGGAGTGGCCCCGCGACGGCGGAGCTTGGACGGGGCGCATCCGCGCGTGGAGGTGGCGGCGCAGGCGTGCTCGTGTAGCTAGGGGCGCATCCCGTCGCGTGGCCATGAGCACTAACTGACCGAACGTCCATGTCCTCCGATGAGCGGCTTCATGACGATGAGCTGCTCGTTGATAAATTGCTCGGCAAAAAAGGGCCAGATTGCCATGGGGGCTGCAACGGCCTCCAGAGTGGATCCCCATCCACAGTGCATCATGAAGCCGCTAATGGCTGGATGGGCCAGGATGGCCACCTGGGGCACCCACCCACGCACCACCAGGCACTTGCTGCCCGCGACGCCGTCTGCGTCGGTGTTCTCGCGCAGCCAATCCTTGACATCATCGGGCAGGGAGTCGACATCCTTGATGAGCCAGAGCACTGGCAAGGGCATGAGACAAGAGCCATGTCGAGCTGCATGAGCTGAGCGGGCGGCATGCGCCCGGCACTGCCGAAGCTCACGTACACCACGGACTTGGCCTCCTTGGCATCCAGCCACGCCATGCATCGCCTCGCGTCACTCAACATGGACTGAGGGTCGAGACTCGGTGAGCGGCACAGCGAGATGGACCCGACGGCGAAGACCTTTTTTCCCGTTGCCTCCGCGAGAAGCACCACCGAGCCGCTCTCCAGCTCGTCGAAGGTGTTCACCACGATGCCGTCCGCGGCCACGTCGAAATCTCGAATCCCCTCGCAGCGCCTTCCCACCGACGGAAGAGACCGGCATGAAATGTGGCGGAGCGCCACGCGACGACCTCGGCTAGAAAGGCGCGCAGCCGCCGGACGTCGAACAGCTCGCGTCGTCCCACGTGGATGCCCCTCGCGCGGCCTGTGCTTGTACAGTACTCGATGCAGAGAAAAGCGAAGGCGCCGAAGCCGTGGAAGACGTAGTAGGGCACGCCGAGTTCACGCGCCAGTCCTAGCACCCATGTCTGGCACATCCCGGAGATGATGTAGCTCGGACGGCGGTGTGGCGCCTCGCCGAGGTAGTACCGCGCCACTGCCTCGCCGAACGCTCTGTTGGCCACAAAGTAGTGAGGCACCTCGTCCTGAGACCGGAGCATGTCCATCCTCTCGTAGCCCTCGGGCAGGCGGGCGTCGGCCGAGAAGGGGAGAAGGGGAGAAGGGTGGTGGGGCCCACATGTCAGTTAACGGTTCACGGATGGCAAACCCGACGGAGTGTCGTATAAGGAACGAAAGTTGAACTCGGTGTCAAATAGGGAACGGAAATTTTTTGAGGGCCACGAAAGGAACGAGTCATTTGTCTGGTGTCAAATAAGGAATTTTCTCATGAATCAATGTCTGTGAGTCAATCACTGATGATGTATGCCTTCCCATTCTTCTTCTTCTTATGGAAGTCCTTCTTGCCATCTTTCTTCTTGTATGGCTTATTCTTCTTCTTCTCATCTTCATCTTCATTGCTAGAATCATCTTTCTTACCCTTGTACTTGTTCTTAAACTTATCTTTCTTGGGCTTGATGCATTGGTGTGCTAGATGACCAAGTTCTCCACAATTGTAGCAATCCATCTCCGAGATTGGCTTCCTTCTAGAGCTAGTGAAGAACTTCTTTTTCTTGCCATCAAACTTGATGTCACTCTTGTTGAGCTTCTTTAGCATCTTGGTGGTTCTTCTCACCATGAGAGCAAGACTTGCATCATCAACTTCATCATTACTTGAGCTCTCATACTCAATTCTTGCTTTGCCCTTCTCTTGGCTAGCTTTGAATGCTAAGTCTTTTTCTTTCTTCTTGATAGAGGATGAGCCATCTTGAGGTGTGATGTGCATGTACATCTCATGAGCATTGATCTTTCCCAAAATTTGCGTTGGTGTAGCGGTGGAAAGATCACCTTGATGAAACACGGTCACAATATGCCCATATTTATCAATGGGGAGGACACTCAAGATTTTTCTAACAACATCGGATGGTTGCATTTGAGTGAGTCCAAGCCCATTGACTTCCTCTACAAGAACATTCAAGCGTGAGTACATTTTATTAGCACTCTCTTTATGAAGCATCTCAAATGAATTTAGCTTTTTCATAACAAGATGATATCGTTCCTCACGTTCGCTCTTAGTTCCCTCATGGAGCGCACAAATATCCGACCATAGTGCATGGGCGTCTTTGTGGTTCCTCACCCGGTTGAACACATCTTTGCAAAGGCCTCTAAATATGGTGTTTCTAGCCTTTGCATTCCATTTCTCGTAGTTCACTTCATTGCCTTGAAGGTGCGTGGGATCTCAAGGTTTTGGGAATCCTTGTGAGGCGGCTCTAAGTATTCCAACATCTAGAGCTTCTAAATACGCCTCTATGCGGATTTTCCAATAAGGAAAATCATCCCCCTCAAAGATAGGAGGACGTCCATCCCCGTGAGACATCTTTCTCTAGGCGGTTAAGCCTAAATACGTGAGCACGAGGCTCCGATACCAATTGAAAGGATCAAGATGCCCAAGAGGGGGGGTGAATTGGGTTAATTCTAAATTTCTTTGCAATAATTAAACCCTACGGTTAGCCCAACTTCACCCCTTGTGCCTAGAAAGTGTTTCTAATGTTCTACCGCGTAAAAACTCTTGCAACCTAAGTTCCAATCCTACTCTAGCATGGCAATTCTATGAATGTAAAGACAAGAATTGAATTACTCAAAGTAAATGCTCAAAGTAAACAGAGGAGGAACATGGCGATGTTTTGCCGAGGTATCGGAAAGTCGCCACTCCCCATTAGTCCTCGTTGGAGCACCCGCGCAAGGGTGTAGCTCCCCCTTGATCCGCGCAAGGATCAAGTGCTCTCTACGGGTTGATTCTTTGATACTCCATCGCTGTGAATCACCCACAACCGCTCATAACTTGAGTTGGGTCATCTACAAGCTCCACAGGATAATCACCAAGCTCTCAATCACCACCAAGCCGTCTAGCTGATGGCGATCACCAAGAGTAATAAGCACGAACTCTCACTTGACCACGACAAGTCTAATGAGAAGGGTGGATGCACACTTTGCTACTCTTGCTTTCACTAATGAGGGCTCTCTCTTGGATTCTCAAATCTCAATCACCTCACTAGGACCTTGCTCTTCTTGCCACTCTCAAGGGTGTTTCTCAGCTGTTGGAATGAGCAAAAGGACCCCTCACATGAATGGAGGAAGTATTTATACACCCGTGTTCAAAACGAACCATTATATACCTCTGCGGGGTGACCGGACGCTCCAGTCAAGTTGATCGGATGCTCCGGTCAGTTCTCAACGAAACCCAGTGTTTAAGTTGTGACCGGACGCGTCCGGTCACAATTTTCCCTCTCTAGAACCCTACTGAAGTCGACCAGACGCAGGCACCCAGCGTTCGGTCACTCACCTCTCAGCGTCCGGTCGCACCAGACGTTTTCACCTTGATCAAATGAACTGACCGGACTCTGTGCCAGCGTCCGATCACACCGAAACCAGCATTCGGTCAGTATTTAACCCTCCATTTACTTCCAACTCGCAATCATATGTGAATGAAGTTTGCTCCAATTGATCTAAGGGCTATTTAGGAGCTACCTAGTTCTAGATTTGACAAGTGTGCACCACACCTAACCCACGAGACTCATCTAGGTTAAGCTACTTGTCCATACCCCCCTTAATAGTACGGCCAAAGGAAAAACAAAGTCCTAAACTACTCTAAGTGTCTCTTCAACACCAAACGACACTTAGAACTAGTCCATCCTTAACCTTGTCGTCCATCCTTTGAAAACTGAAATGATTTCCATCGTGGGGCATGACAACCATGTTTGCCTAATCAATCTCCATTACCATGACCTAACTTAATTGCCTCGACAAAACACACGTTAGTCTTAGTAATCACGTATTGTCATTAATCACCGAAACCCAACTAGGGGCCTAGATGCTTTCACATCAAAATACATGTATTTTCACCAACCGATGCATAGTTACTTTATGACATAGCCATGAATCCCCGTCTATTCCTGTTTTCTTCCTAAAAGTTACTTTTGATTTTTAGGATTAGATAGGGTATCTACATGGTGGTGTAAGCTTATTTATTAATTTGGATGTATGTCCCCGGCCGTTTTGTTAAATTTGACATAGGCTTAGGCTAATCATATATTTTTTAATTTATCACCAGTTTTGAATGCATTCCAAACAAAACAGTTGATGTCCATGATCTTCTCTAATAAACAACTACTCTTGCATTTAATGGTCGAGAGGCAACCAACAAGGCCATTTCAACTAAAACAAGTTTTACCCTATATGTAGTAGTTGTTTTCCCTTTCTTAGAGGATCTTGCATTTAAACATGGGATATTTTTTGCCCATAAAAGATGGTAAGTGTTCTCTATGTTGCTGATTTCTGTTTTTTATTTGGTCTTTCAGTCTTTGTTTGGCCAGCAGTGTTCCTGTGATTGATGGCCATGGAAATGCTGCAGTACAAGCACGGCTCCAATTCCATATTGTAGAGATTCTGCGGTTCTCATGAATAAAAACTATTTGTTGTTGCTAGATCTCTAAAATAAAGCTTTTGGTCTATAATTTTCAGTTGCATGGATATGATAAAAAATGGAAATAGGAGGAGACTCGAGGGTGTTGCTGCTCTCTACCTGCTGCCACACTGTTGTTGCTGCTCTCTGCTTGCCAACACAACCAAGGTGAGTTTGGGAAATGTGGAATGGTGTTTCCAGGTTTTCATTTTATCATCTTTAAAGTATATTTTCTCATGTAAAATTGTCACTTTTAGTTGCTGCTTTAATTTATTGTTTCATCAGAACTTATGTAAAAAATGAAATGTTGTTTCGATGGTCAGCATGAAACTTGAAGTTGGCTGTGTCAAGGGACAACGAAATCTGTTGGCTAGAGGGGTACAGAGTGGCTGACATCATCTTAATCTTTCAAAAAACTATAGATTAGTTTTCTCAAGAAGAGTTTTAGATGTTAAAAATATTTGGTTGTATTATATTAGTTGAGTTTTAGATGTTAAAAAACATTGGTTGTATTATATTTGGTTTCATCCATGAATTCTTTAGTGGAATAAAAAATTTGCGATAAGTCAAGTATGAAATTTTTGTTTCTCATGTATGTGGCTTTGTGAATTGCATAGATTGATAAATGGAAGTCAAAGTCTGATGCAGCAGTGGTGACAATGAGGCCGCCAGCAGAAGGTCACATCTGAGACCTCATGCCTACCCCAAGAGATCCATGATGTCAATGACACATTGCTTGCCTTGCCTGTAAATGCAAAAGTTCCTTTCCCCCACTCATACTAGTGTTGAAAATTGAAGCAGCCGATGCAGGATGCAAGTCGCAGCTCGGTGCAGCACGACGAGCGTCTTCGATGTGTGCACAGGCGGCAAAGATATCGGTGGAGTCCGAGACGAGCGCCAAGATCCTGGAGAGGAGGGGCTGCGTCATTGCCAACCTCAAGTGCACCGATGCCCAAGTTGCTGCTTTAGTTCTCTACTCCTCTTGCTTGGTGTGATAGGAATGCTGCAGTTCAGTCTTCAGTGCTAAACTTCTAATGGGCTTTGACTTGCTTATGATGCTTGGCACGTAGAGCATACGGGACTGATGTGGAAGACGATCCTAGAGTTGCAGCCCAACAAAGGAGGTGTTCTCCTGTCTCACAAGGTGAGGCTGCTGTCTTTCGCCCTCTCTCTTGGTTGCCTGCTGCCGTGGCATTAGGGTTAGTAATTCAGACTTCTATGCATGTGATTTTGCATTGCTTTTTGGATAGTTCATTGCTATTTGTAGGAGTACATGACATTTTTGGCATACAGATCAGGGTGCTTACTATTTGGATAGATGTGTGAATGTCTACTTGATGAAATTGATGGGAAATTATCAGAGCACCAAGGGAGCTTGAACTGCATCTTAGAATTACTTGAGTGATGTGAAGGTCCTAAATTCATTAGGTGTGCTTATTTATTTCATAACTATCTATATTGATTTATTAGAGTTTAGATCTGATGCCATGACTCTTGCCAACAGAAGAATAATTGTAATTGGCTGTTGTGAGAGTTTCGAGAAAGTTGAGATTTTTTTCTTGATCATCGTGTTCTTTAGCTTCCACTACTTTAGCTCAAGAAAAAATGATCCACCTTCTAACCACTTCTGGATGAATGCATGGTCTGATTTAGTCTGTTTAGATGTCATCAACCAGACATGGGGACAAATGCTTGGTAAGATTGATCTTTGCATTTTATTATTTGTATGTACAGGCAATGGATTCTCTCTATGCCTTATATGTACAATAAGAGATTCCTGTTTTGTACCATGTTAAAGCAGGCTTAGGTTTGAACCTATGTGATACTTTGCAGATCTTGTCAATGTGTTTGAGGTCTTCTTTCCAAAACTTCTGTTATATCCTAATCCTTCTGATCCATTAAATGCAGATGCAGCTTCGTTGATAATGTGTAATCGCCCTTCTTTGTGTGCATCAAACTTACAGAAAAAACATTGGCTCCAGTTTGCAATCTGGGTTAAAGCGTATGGCATGGTTACATGTACATTAGCAAATCATATGCTTTGATTCTTGTAATTTTGTTGCTGGATCATGTACTTTGATCCCTGTAATTTTGTTGCTGAACCATGTGCTTCAATCCCTGTAACTTTGTTGTTGAACCATTCTTTGATCAGCACGTTACTCTGAAAAAGAAGGAAGCCAACATGCGATTCATGTGTGGGGACAGTGAAACAGGGGTTGGTTAGCATGCGAGATATAGGTTAATTAATTGTTTACTGGATGGGATGGGCTAGGAAAATAAATTCATTTGATTTGAGGTTGGGTGGAAATGAGGTGGGTTCTATCTTGTTCATTTTATTTTTTTTACAAATTGAATCGTGTTTTGTATTTTGTCGTAGCGTTAGCACGGCCATCGTGGGGGTGCTGCGGAGTCGTTGGTGATGTGTAGCACTGGTGCCGTGGGTGCTGATGACGATGATCACGAGAAGGAGGACATCGACGAGGAGCGAATCGAGATTGGGCAGCCCATGGACGTGCCACACGTCTCGCACATCACCTACGTGTGTTTTGTTAGTGTTTTATCGGCATACCATCAATAGTTGAAGATGAAGGAAAGGGAGTCACCATCAATGTGGTCTGGGCTCTGTGAACTATTCAACCTGGCCAAAGAGGCGTCGAAACTGCTGATCATCTGGTGTCCAATGAGAAGGTCCTACCTTGGATGAGGGGCAGTACGTTTAGGGTCCGCTCGTAACTGAAAGAGGCTGGCGGTAGTTTTTATAGAAGTCATAGCTCCTCAACCAAGTGCACCCAAAAATAGGGCTGATGGTGCTGTGAAATTTAAACACGCTAAAAGCTACTTTTGGTTATACAATATATAAGACATCAATCTTAATAAATCTGATTTTTTGTTTTATTTTTTTATATAAATTTTCACTTCTTATTTTACAGAATATGTTTGCGTGGAATAGATCTAAAGCAACACATATTTATACGATGAGTATAACATACTTTGTTTTAAGGTTTTGTGAGAGATTTTTCAAGACACGTAGTAGTACCCATGTGACAGGCACTAATATTTATATATTTACTCGAACCTATGTATAGGATGACATGGAGTTCGTGGATATATTGGCGCACGAAAGAAACAGATATCAGATATTTTTTCCTGCCAATATAAAATATTATCGTAGCCGCATCACGGAAAGGTCTATACAATAAAGTTTGTGAGCATGCGACGCCGCGCTCTCCGTAACTGTGTTAATTTTATGAACTTTGCTTCTTGGATTAAATGTCACTTTAATGTCTGTATTTAATTTCACAGTATTGTTATCTTATCGTGCGATCCGTGTGTTTTTAGTATAAAAGTTTAGTTATCCCGTAGCAACGCACGGGCACGCTACCTAGTATGTTGTAAAGGAGAAAATCCAGAATTATTTTGAAAGTATTGAGCATATGAGTACCGAGTAAGTACTTACGGATCCGCTTACCAAAGGCTAACCACCCAGTGCGTTCAGAGAACGCACAGTCGATATTGGTTTTGGAAAAGCCTATGATTTTTGGATACTAAGGCCATAGTTGAGTATCTGTTTTAAAACAGAGAAGTGCATTGTAGCTGTTAAATCTAATGGCAACTGACCATGACAATGAAGCACGCTCTATGCATTGATCTGTGATGGAATGGAAAAAAGATAAAGAAAGTTGAGTTCAAGTATGATGTGAGATCAAGAGGAAGATTGTTAGTGTTAATCTCATCCGACTCGGCCCAACGATCAAGTCGGGCCCTGATCTAGTGCCCTAATTAGGGGCATCCAACCAAACCAAGGTTGGTGGACCCCCGTCGCGCATCACTATTTATAGGGCGGTGGAGGCCAGGGCGTAGACATGAGGTCCACCATAATCCCCACTTACGGCTCTAACCCTACCGATCAAGGGAGTGCTGAAGCGGCGAGAAGTGCCACCACCGGACCGCAGCACCTCTCATCGTTGTCGGTCGCCGTCACTGCACCGTGCCTGCACTGCTACGACACCGGCGGCTACGTCGCTGCGGCGCTATGGCCACGACTACCCTAGGACGAGGTACAGGAGTAAGTTTCCCTGTCTAAATTATGCATTTACCCACTGATCTATATCTAGAGGTTATAGAATTACTATGATGTTAGTCTTGGCGCAACGCGTGCAATGCAAAGTTGCAAACCCTTATCTTTCTCCGGACGTCAGTGTCGTTCTCAAGGCAAGACGTCAGTGTCATATGTTCAGTACGTTGTCATATGTGCCTGAATTCCTGATTGAACTATATATAAACAGAAGCCCTATTTTACTTGGAACGTGTAGCACTGCTTCTGAAAGTTATCACAAATTTCTGGCGCATCTTGTGACGTTATAAACCACTAAGCTTGATGATGTTATAAACAATCTCCGACTGCTTCGTATCCTTATCCAAACCGTTCCATCTCCTGTCTTGAGGGCATCACCATTGCATGATAACATTCTCAGTGGTTATAGTACAAATAAAGTGATCTATGTAGATTAAAAAATATTAAGATTACTATTTACACAATGTAAACAATCACTATTTATGGTTTGCAAAGAAATTTTTTTTTTCATCGTACCTCGCCTTTATTTCCTCTTTCTCTTCTTTTTTTTTAGTATGGATCATCTTCTCTCTCCTAAGCATATGTAGCTTCTGTAGGTCACTATAACGAGTGTAGAGCACCTATTTTTTTATCCGATGGCTACTGGTAAAAAAAAAGATGCGGTGGGGAATGCGCCTGTGCGTGCACCAGTACGTACTCCACCACCATTGGCTGTGGCTGCCTGGCTGTGCGTGTGCCTGCTCGATGCTCCAATGCGCGATCTCGGCCTGTCCCTTGTCCAAACCGCTGGGCGTTACAGGTGTATGACCCGCATCCGTGGCGCACGCCAACACGGCACTTTTTGTGCGTTGATTGACCCGCACCGTGGTACAGTACCTTGCAGTTCGGATAGGCCTCTTAGGCTCTTATTGCTCAAGTCAAGCAAAAGCAATGGGCGCGTTCGGCTGGTCTGAAAATTTCAGATCAGCCGGCTGCTCCGGCTGCTTCTCCTCACATGCTACAGTGCATCTTTCAGCCGCTACAGTATTTGTCTCTCACCCAATCAGCCGCTACAGTGTTTTGGCTTCTTTTTTCAGACAAGCGAACGGGCCATTGGCTGCCCTGCCCTTCTGCTTTTACTTTTCAGCCTAGGAAACCGACGTGCTCATCATTCCGCTTGAGTTACCGGCTGATACACGTTAAGCTCGTTATCGTTACACACACAGCCAGATGTCAAAGGCGCACGGGCACAAACGGCTCCTGTCCTAATCGATACGTCCACTACAAAAGTTGCGTGTTTGGTATGCTAGGGTTGGCATTGTAGCCGCGCGCGTGCAACCTAGCGAGCTGAGTAGCTGACCCTAATCAACGGTAACTGCCGATCTGGTTAATCTGCCGATCAGAATTTTGTCCTTTTCTCTCAATTTGTCCGTGCGTGATTCTTTGAAGCCTTGCAGACGCTCGCCAGTTTGAGTCCAACTTATTGATCAGAGATGATGCATATATGCAATGAGGTTACCAGAAGCCGACTGGTGACTTGATCGATCGGTGGCAAACCAAATAGACGTGTGCGAACAACATGGCACTGTTAGTCTTGGCGCGACGCGTGCAATGCAAAGTTGCAAACCCTTGTCTTTCTCCGGACGTCAGTGTCGTTCGCAAGGCAAGACGTCAGTGTCATTCGGAAACGTGCGCGTACACACGTGGGAGAGCAACACGAGCATATTCTCCGTCATGAGTCATGACCAAACTGACGACCAGGAACAGGAAGCGACCCCATCCGCTTTCTTGGCGCCAGGGACAGAACAAAGAACACGAACAGGTGTCAGGGATGACAGCATAGCATACGATGTCCAAAAGGCAAAAGCACATCGGAAAAGCAGCACGAGTTGGCACGCGAAGATCGCCAAACTTGCGCCGCCGCACAACACAACCGAACGCGCCTGAGAACTGAACCGCAAGGGAAGGGAAGGAAAAGGAACACGTTGGAATATGGCTTTGCCCTCGATGCCTGCCTCCCCCACGGCACCGGCGCGCCGGCCGGACAGCCCCCGCGCGCGCAGGCGCATCGCAGCCGCCGATCGGTCGACCTCAACCGCCGAATTATTCGTTTCCGTTTCGTACGTCAAGGCCCATCATCGCCGCATCGCATACTTATCTGTCACACAAAGCGGCGCAGCGCCACACGGAACCTGGCTACCGACCCCGGTCGCTAGCTATAGGTGGACGGACGGACACCTAGCCAGCCAGCCAGCAAGCAAGCAAGCAGGCAGGCCTAGGCCTAGGTGGCCGCCGGGCGAAGTCGTCCGTCCCAGCTCGGGCGCCTCGCCGCGCCCTATATATCTCGCCCCACGCCGAGCGGCAGACGGAGAGAGGTTTGGGCAAAAACCATTAGAGCACCATCACATTTCCTTCCGCACTACTCTAGTTGCAAGCTAAGTCGCTGAGAAAAACATGTCGCAGAACGCGGCGGCGTGGGCGCAGCAGGCCGAGCGGGAGCGCCGGCCGTTCACGGACCCCATCGAGATCCCGGCCACCTCGGGGGCGCGGCGGGAGACGAACAACCGGGAGGATCAGGGAGACGACGGCGAGGCGGCGGCGCCCCCGCACGTGCTGCTGGCGCGGCGCAGGGAAGCGTCCTCGGTGTGCTCCGGGCAGGGCCGCACGCTCAAGGGCCGGGACCTGCGCCGCGTGCGCGACTCCGTCCTGCGGATGACCGGCTTCATCGAGAGCTAGCCAATAGCCTCAGCCAGCGGCACGCGTCGTCGGCCCTGGCTCTGGCTGTCCTGTCCACCTCGCTGATTAGCTTAGAATTAATAATAATGCAGCGACCAGCAAGCAAGCAAGCGCCCATCCATCCCCCGATCCAAACGGTTGAATATGCTATCACACTGTTCGAGTCAGTCCATGATTGGTTGATTTCCTTTTGTGAGATGAGATTGAGGTTACAAAGAATTGATTGATGGCAAGGCGTTTTGTATTCCTTTTGTGAATTCATACGAAATGTGAGGTGGAGTTCATTCAGTCTTATGTGTGTGTGCAGTGTGTTGATGTAGACCAGCCATGTGCATCAGTGCATTCGCCCATGCATCTGGTTCAAACAAGCTAGAATTGGATTTACGCGTTGCTGCTGATTCAGCGGTCCTGGCTCCTGACCTGCCTCTATTGGGTTCTTGACTCGCTCAAACAACAGTAATATAGACCGCAACAGATGCAGTAACTTGCTGGCAATCGCCAACCGATATGATGATTATATTATATGATCGACACAGGGAAAATGACTGGAACGATTAGTGCCCTGTTCGTTTGGCTGATAAGCCATGTCTGAAAGTACCGTTGGCTGATTTGTTGTGAGAGAAAAATATTGTTCATTGGCTAAAAAAGTACGGCTTATAAACCAAGCGAACAGGACATAGACATACATGAATACCTCCACTAGCTAGTACTAATACGTTCTTATCCTCTCCTTAAAAACATCCCGAGCAAGTCAAGGTCAAGCAGCAAGAAGATGCTGCACGCCGAGCTGCAGGAGGAAGAGGAAGAGTTTCAAGAAGCGGACATCCTATGGCCAGATGCAGCAGATTTCCAGGAGTCGCCCCGGTTGTATTTCTCTCAAATCGGCATGGACGGCATCGACGATAGCGAGCATCAGGCGCCGTTGAAGCTGCAAGTCCGACAGAAAGCTTCTTCCCCCATCGACATCCCCGGCCAGAAGAAGGTCGTCGGTGCCACTGCTGCGAGAGGCACCGGAGCACAACCGGCCGGATCGAGCAAGTTTAGCGCGAGCCACGCCGGCGACGTCGGTGCCGGTAGCACCGTCATCGGCAGCCATGTCCTCATGCCGCCGCATGTCATCGTCGATCGGAGGGCCAAGAGGGACAAGGCGTTGATGATGATGCTCATCGTGCCCAGCGGGAGGGCCAGGGCGAGGAAGATGCGCGAGTAGTGCTACGGAATTTGTGGGAAATGCTCGATCTCCCGTTTCAATTCACTCGGAGAACGAGTAGTGTTGAGTTCATAGGTTTTTGCTGGTGTGTGAATTAACGTGACAGAAAGTGAAAGAAAGACGAGCTAGCTTTTTTTTTTTTTGAAATATCCGAGCTAGATCTTGGAATAATATGCATGGATAGAATGGCCACGTTTATTTTGGCCCCGTTCGGCTTACCCTATATCCGGCTTGTTCGGCTTCTTTTTTCAGCCGGAACAGTGTTTTTCTCTCACAACATTTCAGTCAGAACAGTGCTTTTCAGCCAGTTTTAGCTAAAATTCAGCAAGCCAATGTGTGATAGGGCGATAAAGGTTGTCGTGTAGTAAGGAAAGGACGGTGGATGCCAGTGTGTGATACGGCGATAGTAAAATGCAGTGCAATGCAGAGTTAGGTTCAGTTGTTCGGAATTCAGATGAACTTACGTTTGCTCATCTCGTGTGAAGAAACAAGGAGCTGGCGAATATCTTTCCAGTTTCCACCCAGTTCAACTTTGAAGACGTTTATATTAGTGCATCGTTGGCTTCACTCGAATGGAAAGAGATGTCTCTAAAGTATAGGCTAGTAATTTGTCCTTGAAGAAGGAACCTATATATCTTCAGAAAGAATCGAAATTTTCAAGTTATAAACCTTCTGATGATAACATTTACACCTATGAGGTGACTCACACCTCAACATACCTATCCCGTACATATATATATAACATTATCTTCTTCTCCCAAGTTGATACGCAGAAATTTACCTCTGCAAGTAACCCTTGTCCAGGTGTACACTAGCACAGGTGTCTACACGAGACTGTTGGAACTGGGAATCCTCCCAATTGGCTAGTCCCCGCCGCCCTATCAGGAGGTCAGGACGTGAGCACGCTGGTTTGGGTTCCTTGCCCACAATGGCACAGATGTGAAAACTATCTACATGTACACTTAATAAAAAGTACTAGTAAAGTACAGTACTAGTATTTCTTAAGATTTCAGGTTCTGCGCCACGCCTCCACCTGTTGATTCTCCCAGCCTCATGTTTGTTGCTATGCTAAACTAGCGAAATAATCATTGACCGACTTACCAGAAGCGTCCATTGTTTCGTCTACTAGCTAGAAAACGCAACAACCAACGGGCTTACGTTGCACGTCGACAGATAGGACACATCAGAGTATCAGCATCAGCATCAGCAGCATACAATCGAGATGTGGATGTCCTTTGTTTTTTCTAGCTATGTGGTTTCAGCAATTTATTTATATTTCTTTATTAGTTCTACTAGTCACTGGGCAACCGAAGCAACTGACACGGTCATGTTCTAAATCTCCAGCGGAGAGTGTTCACTTTGCAAGAAAGGTTTTCTTTTTGAAAGAACCCTTCATCAGTAAAGAAAGTTATGTGGGCGTGAGGCGTGAGCCCCCATCCATCCCATCGCCACCTGCTCGCTCTCCCAGCCAGCCAGCCAAGTGTCGTACGCCTTCTCCTTCCAATCATCGCGAGAACGCAAGATGGGCCCGTCGTTTTTCCCGGAGAACGCGTCGCGCTTCCATACGTGGGCAGATCATGCCGATCGCCAGGTGTCGCTTGATAACGAGTAAACTACTCTACATCATCTTCTTCTTCTTTTTCAAAAACAATAAATAAATCATATATTCCGTCCGTTCGTACGCTAGCTGCATGCAGATGCAGGTTTCGGTTTTCAGCATTTTGCTGGTTCAAATTCAAACACGCGTCTAGCCGGTGCGTACGTGGACCATTATCATCCCGTAATTGCTTAGGCCCCACTCTACTACTCCGCACGGAGATGACGATGACGCCACTACATTCGCAGACCCCTGCCCCAAGTCTTACTATCTTTTTTTAACGAAATTCCCAAAACTAATTGGGATCACACAGCACATTATAGTATACGTATATAAGAGAAAATAGTATACTAGTATACAGATTCCGTGATAACAAGAAATGTGAGGGAAAAAAATAAACGCTATGTTCTTAAAGCTTATAAGTATATTTTTTAACCAACGAATATATTTTTCTCTCATAACAAACTAGTACAATAGCATTCTATGATATATCGCAAGGCACGGGAAAAAAAAAAAAAAGGTAAGCTGAGATCAGCACATACGCACCCCAGATTCCGTATGCTTCCAGCTGAAGACCAACGGCTAACTAAAATTCGATTGGGTGATTCGTTTTTTTTTCTCATAATGAAAAATCGTTGGTTTGTGTGAGACCAACTTATGTTCGATTACCGAATTTACCAACAAGCTACAACGCAAACCAACGGCTGTGTGTGCGGCTGCGGCGCGATAGCAGCAACGCATCGACACCGCGGATTACGATAGAACTACCTGGAAGTATGCCAACGTGTAGGATTGGTGCATCTGATCTGAGTTGCAGAGCTGCTGAGGAGGTTGGAGCCATCTTCAGCCAAATGTAATTTGATGTTAATCTTTATACCGCCAAACAAACGCTACCACTATCTTGTCCAGCGAGAAAAATAATGAATTCCCCACACCTAAAGTGACTGGTTTTTTTAAATACTTTTGTTAAACACACAGGTCCGTTGGTCTGACGCGTCACCTCTTCTTTTGTGCAGCCGGTTCGTTCATCAAAGAATTCATTGACCCCGCCCGGCCCGTGAGTCTTCTGTGTCTGATCTAATATCTGATTCAAACCTGGCAGAATTTACTGCGATTTTTTCCGTATTTTTTTTTAAAAAAATCTCTGTCTCCCACAGCGCTCACGACGCGGCTGCTGCCGCACGTGGGAAGCTTCGCGCAGCCGGGAATGAACACGCTGCGCCTATATATACGCGCCCCTCCCGCTCCGGTTCGCCGCACGAGAAACCTTTTTGCGCACCGCAACAAGCCAAGCGAATTCATTCCCAGAGCCCCAAGCATCCATTCCAACAACTTCCAGAGCGACCCCTGAACCGCGCAGCGGGAGCTCACCAGACGACGCAATGGCGAGCGCCGCCGAGGAGCTGTGCGAGTCCGAGGTGCTGTGGCCGGAGGCGCCCCACGACGACGGCGACGCGACGCCAGCAGCTCGTGGTCCGCAGCTTGCGGTCCAGGACGCCGGCTGCGCGGGGCGTCCCTGAGAGGCTGACGATCCATCCGGGCTCGCGGCCGGTGGACATTCCCAGGGCCGCGGCGAGCTCGGCGGCCCGACGCCGAGACCACGAGGACGAGGACGGTGGATGGAGCGGCAGCGGCACGATGGTGCCGCCGCACGTGCTGGTCTCGCGGAGGCGGTTGGAGGGGCCGGCGGCGGCGTTCGCGCTGCGGTCGGGTCCCGGCCGCGCGCGCGAGCTCAGCCACCTGCGCAACTCCGTGCTGCGCATGACCGGCTTCATCGAAGGATGACAAGGCTGACCCGTCCTCTGTTTTGCGCACATGCAACATTCAAGCAGGACTAGTCGTCTCCATTCGCCGCTTGTCTTTGTAGTCGTCGGCGTTGCCTATTTTGTTCGTTTGTTTTCCTGGTGGTCCATGATCATGATCACATTGCGTCTTCATTTGTAAAGAGAGAGCTCTGAATTCGCTACTTGTTTGTTTCCTTTCCTCCATGGGAACTTTCCATTGCCTACTGTCACGGGATTAAAGTACTTTTTGGTGGAAAACATGTGTTCTTCGATCAAACAGATCCAGTCTGAATGTCTGATGGGTTGAACTCGAGGAAAACGTGCAAATTAGCATCCTGGTTCTGAATGTAATTCAACTCCTTTCCATGAGGCGTGTGTAGAACTTTCCATTGCTTACTGTCACAGGTTTTAAACCAGACTGGTTCAGCTGCGCTCTAATTCAACTTATTTCGTATACACATTTCTCACCAAAGACTTGCTTGGCTACACTTCCATCTGCACCATTTCGCATTTGATTGGAAGCCTCCTATCCTGACCAATACGGAATGACGTAGATTGGAGTGCAACCAAAAACCCTTAATGAGAAATGTGTTAGTCGACCAAAGAGGTCTAAACTGATCACTTTAACACGAGCAAAACGTGCAATCTAAGCCGGCTAACAATTGTGGATCCTGCACTCCTGCTACAGCGCGGGCTTCTAGCATGCATTTCTAAGTTGTTTCCGTGAAATCATAAGTGAACGTGTCTACGAGTAATTCAAATGATCAAACAGTAGTACTCTGAACAGTCAAATAATAATTAAATTGAATCCTACTCTGGCAGTATCGTCAGGGTGGAATGCACATCATTAGATCGCCCGATCAGATACTAGCGAGAAAAGTAACATCTGTCCAAAGAAAACTGAAAAAAAAATGCTTCATTTTTCGATCATTTTGTATTCATAAACCTCAAAAGTAAAGCAAAATACATTATTCCTTGGTGCCGAACTGCAGAAGCCGCGCTACGAGTACAAAAACAAATATTTCATACACCAAAAAGTGCATACAGGAGTCGGCAGCCTGTGCTACGGTTACTCCTGTTGTTTTGGTCGGCTGATAAAATTTCAGCGGCCCCGGAGCTGGATGAAACAGAAGAGAAGGAAAAAGCCGATGTGAAACTCAAGCAGTGAAATAAGACTACCACTTGTGGAGGTCACAGTGTTCTCAACGCCTTGATCCAATCAACCTCAAGCCTA
The DNA here is from genome assembly GCA_904845875.1 of Miscanthus lutarioriparius. NCBI lineage: Eukaryota > Viridiplantae > Streptophyta > Magnoliopsida > Poales > Poaceae > Miscanthus > Miscanthus lutarioriparius. The sequence goes on from CAJGYO010000005.1 coordinate 31,468,825, forward strand.
AAATCACCAGGCCCAGTCTTGGCACCAGGAACACCGCCTTCTGCGTTTACAGAGAGAGACATCCCCACAATTCGAGCAGGGTTCATTTCCAACTTTGCCTCGATCACACTTCCTCTCCATGTGGGTAAATATCGATCAATAGGGATCTGTATGGAATGGGAACAGGTTCTTCATCATAAAAAGAATGCATATTTCGAATTTTGAATGATAGCAAATGATAATTTACCTTCAGGACTTGCCATCTGTCCTGGGGTATGTACACAAAAGCCTGCCATGAGTTGTCTTCTTGTTGTCCGGGTGAATTCACCCAATTCTCTGTGTATATCTGTAGTTAAAATTTCAGATTCTGCAGAACGATACTGAATGGGCATCAAATATTCAAAAGTAACTCTTATGTGGGAAAACATACGGTAGATATGTAGCATCTTCCATCTCCTTTGATCTTCATTGCTATTGTATCATATGCATCAAGGTCAATGAAACCATCAAACTGAAACAGCAGAAAGGATTTTTTTTTAATCAACACTTCACAGAATAACTTCTGCTGACATTCAGTTAGCATTACTTAATAAGCATCTATATTCCTTATTTTGTAGAGTTATATAAGGTAGTCTTAAGCATTATTTACTGAATCCTAAGACACTTGATATGACTTCACTGACCTCCAGAGAACAAAAGAGTTTGATCTAAAGCCCTAGGATGTTCAACCCTCTTAAGCCTAGATAGGGTATGCTTAGTATTTGCAGTGGCATTTCAAAGAACTTCTATTTTGTTATATTTGGTTAGTACTCCCCCCGTTCCAAATTCTAAGTCGTTCGGGCTTTTTGCTACGTATCTAGGAAAAATGTATATCTAGGTATGCAACAAAAGTTATGTACCTTGAAAAACCAAAACGACTTACAATTTGAAATGGAGGGAGTATTTGACAACCACTTTTCAAGAGCTATCACAGAAATATTTTACCATCATTGGTGGCAACATTTGTGTATATAAGGATAGCACAACATTGCTAAAATGGGATAAGCATTTACGTAAGTAATAACCAAGTTAGTACCCCAGTGTCGCCCTAAAACAGAAAAATGTACCTTCTTTGATCGCATCCCGCAGAATCCATAGCGCCTGATCCTCCATGTTGACTCTTCGGACATATCCAAAGAAAGATTACCAGAAAACACACCTTCAAGAATACACATGTTACCTTACAAACCAGTCTAAGTAAATCATAAGTAAAAAAAATTGCATGTTTCAATTCAATTACTAAAGTATCCACTGATAATTTGGACTCGAGAAAACCACTAAAACAATTCAAGGTTAATGAGGTTTATTATACTAAACGAAAGAAGCTACAGATACATCATTTGTTTTCTCTTGTACCAGAAAGCACTCAATTCAAACTGAACATCAAATGATTGGCACAAGCTGGAAAAGTTAAGAATGTAGAACAATTATTACCAGTTAATGGAGTATCTCCAGCTGAAGCGCCATCAGTTATTTCCAAGGATGCAGAAGACAAACCTGGATAACAACTTTGTCCAATTATATTCTATCATAGATGTAAACAAGAAGCTAGGTATATGCAGCAAAGCTGAAAAATGTCCTTAAAAATATAAGAAATTACTACACATGTAAGGTATTATCTGTTGTAGGGAAATATGGTCTATCGAATTCACAAGTCCACTCATATTATTCTAAGGCACAACTGTATGAGTGCACAACAAACTAAAGTGTTAAATGCTTTTCCTGTTCCTGCAGAAAAGGTTCACCCGTGTAATATATACCGTCTCTTCGTCAGCTATCTGATCCACTGGTTTCGAAACTAGCAGCAGCAGAAGATAATACAGTAGTGCACCAGTTTACGCAGTCAAGTATCCTGTGGTGATAAACACAAGGGGTGGTTGACTCCCATTTGGATCACTATCTGGAAAGCAAGCTATAATAGTGTTATATATAAACCCTACATATAATTCATGCTTATGGCAGAGAAAGGAGAAAATGCAGGCAGCAAAGGGAGAACCGATGAATCAATGGAGTATGTTCTCCTATATCTCCATGTATTATACTAGTTTGTAATATGTTTCCTTTAAAACGATTTTGCATTAGGAAGACTCAGGGGTAGGATGATTCTAGAAGTAATATACTGGGGACTACCAGGACAAGATTGAACTGCAATACATTTTTCCACTGTGAACCATCAGAAACTCAAAAGAGCATCTTATTAACATATTCTGAGAACAAAACCACAGGAGCATTTTCAACACAAAGTATCTCCCAGCCAATCAGTCACAAAGCACAAGGACAAATTATACTATAGTATCAGATGATTCAGATCAGTATTTAGAGAAACTGCAGCAATTAGTAACTTTTATAAAAGTATATAATTCGAAAGTGAGGCAGTACCTCCATACTCTGAATCTGAGTACAAATGCCACCTTTTCAGCTCATCTTTTGAGTTGAAATTGAAGATACATCTTTCACTTGGCGGAATTAGATCATCTGAACTCCATATAAGAGCTGACAATTAAGCATATAGAACAAAGAATTAATAAAGACCAAGATAGTTAAGGAGGTTATGTATTTTCCAGAAGAGTTTATTCTGCACACTTAAAAGCAGAATTTCCATAAGTTCCTTGTTTACAGATTAGCAAAACATGCTATTCCTACAGGGGCACCATGAATTCCACACACCACACATCTATTTCAGATCTGCAATGCATGAGTAGCAGCCTAGCAGGTAGTCAGCTACTAAGACGTCTCAAGCCTACTACTGGTACATATGGAATCAAACTGGCATTAATATCTAGCTGACAATCTGATATGCTTGCAAATTTCATATCATGTATAATACTCATCATATTACAAAGTATCACTAGGAAAATTCTTATTCTACACCCTGGCTACGCTGTACTCAATGCTCGCGAGACAGGGAGAGATCCATGACCTTGACTACACCTTATATGGTTATCATTTAACAGCTCAACAGCACCAAGATTATGCACGGCGCATCTACGGGCACCATTACAAGTCCTGAAGGTAATGGACCAGACTTTGATAGCGGGCACAGCAAAAAGGTCTGACTTGTGGGAAGAACCTACCTCTCTTTGTGGCGTTAAAGGAAGCCTGCCACAGAGCTCGCAGCCTCGACATGGAGGTAATGGAGGCCAACTCTGTATACATGACACGCAGCAAATGAGACATGAGTGGCAACAAATTGCGCATGTTGAAGAGAAACCAAAGGAATCTAATTCTTAGAATTACACGGCCAAAACAAACCAAGGCTTCCTTACCAGCAAATAGAATAAATCAATCGACGCGCGGATGGAACTCCACTTTCAGAACCAGTAGAGGGGAGACAGGGCTTTGGTGGATTTCAGGAAGAATTTGAGTAGGCGACTAAATACTAGTATCGCCTCCGTTGCTTAAGGCCTATCTCCCCCAACGAGATCCCCTCTCTGCCCGCTGGCCTCTGCCTCCAAGGGCGCCGCCGCCGGACAAGCTCTCGACCAGCTAGCCCCCGACGACTCCCTTCGACTGCGTCGATGACGAACTGAATCGAGAAAGAGAGAGAGAGAGAGGCGTCGTCGGATTGAGTGAGGCCTTGTTCCGTTGGGCCGGAAACGGCCGGAGTCGGGGCTGGGGCTGGCCCAAACCCCGTGGATCAACCCGTCCTGTAACAGCGTTTTGGTTAGGAAAAAGTCTACTTAGGCCCCCACCTTTCATACATGGTCTACTTCACCTCCAAACTATGAAACCGTCTGTTTTACCCCTTGAACTTTCCAAAACCGTCTATTTTGTTTTTTGACAGCGGTTTTGCCTGTTGGGTTTATTAAGAATGTGGTGGTTTGCTACCGTGTCTTAGGTGGGTTTGAATTTTCTTTTTTTTATTTATTTTCGGTGAATTTTTGAAAAATCATAGTAAATCATAGAAAAATCATAAAATAAAAAATCTAATTTTATTAGACTCCACATGAGTAGATCTACACAGTGAATATATAATACAGTATGCTTTAGTACAAATTTTTTTTGTAGCTTTAGATTAATTGGAAAATCCAATTTTTTCTGTAATTAATTAGACGGTTTTGGAAAGTTCAGGAGGTAAAACAGACGGTTTCATAGTTATGGGATGAAGTAGACCAAGTATGAAAGGTGGGGGAGTTAAGTAGACGTTTTCCTTTTTGGTTATGAGCCATATGGAACCCGGACTGCTGGATAGGCTACGGTGGTGGTGCAACTGTGCAAGATGTTTTGTTTGGTTGCCTATATCTACTTGGGTACCGTTTAGTTCTACTTTATTTTGTAAAAATTTTCGAGATTTTCCGTCACATCGAATCTTTGGACGCATGTATGAAGCATTAAATATAAATAAAAAATAAAACTAATTACACAGTTTAGACGAAATTCACGAGACGAATCTTTTAAGCCTAATTAGATTATGATTTGACACTAATTGTCAAATAACAACAAAAGTGCTACGGTATCATTTCGTCAAAAAATTTGCAAACTAAACAACCCCTTGTATAGTCTTGCTGAAAGGAGATAGTATTTGGTTATCTGCATCAAATCGTACAGTGTAGAATAAAAATAGATAAACAAGTAACCTTATAGTATTTAACTTGTGTACACTCTAATAGTCTCTACTTTGCTTGTAATATCTTAAGAAAATTGCGTTGCACTGTGCAAGCCAGAACCGCAAATGAAATCTGTATCTGACGAGCTAGGCTGTGGGGTGCTTTTTGCATATGAAGAGCCAGGTCTAGACTTCCGTGCAGGTAACCAAACGCGATGAGGTTGCATATCCACTCTCCAGAGTCTGATTCTGGTATATGCAGACAAATAAACAGGTTATAAAGGATTTCATACCACAAAGGAAGACTTGTTAGTTGAAGCCCTGCGCGGATTTGATCCTGGCCCAACCTAGTCTTTCCTCGCCACCCTGGCCCGGGATCCAACCCCTACGGCCGACCTCATGGAACCAACCCTAGGTGACGAGGCACAAGATGCCGCTCCGAAAACGCGAGACCAGTCTTGACAACGGCGGCACCTTAGAGCATTGTTTTCCATCCTGAAGATGTTGTCATGACACTTCATAACATCCTTTCCATTAATCTGCAGGTGAAAACCTTGCCTCAAATTTTGAGGCGGGCTACACAATGACTCTCGTTGTTGTTTTTTTCCCTTGAGGCGTCGCCTTAGAGGTTCATTTTTTCACACGACGTCAAATGGCGTTTGTATGCAACCCCAACCTCTTGGGCGGTTGAGCTTCAAATTTGTGCGAGATATATTGTGTTCTGTCTTTACTCGAGAAGTCAGTCGCTTACGGGAGGCCATGATGTTGGAATTCTGCACCAAGTTTGGGTGGCGAAGTCAGATTAGGACAAGGGCTTGAGTCTCATTCATTTATTTTGTGTCTTAAGTTTGTATTATTGTATGGTGGAGTGTGGTCTAAATACCATGATTCTGTTCTAAATTGTATACTCATTTATTTGCGAACGTTGGAGGTGGGAATGTTATATTCCCTTGTTCTAGTGTCACACTGACTTTTACTAGAATATGAACATGTCGATTGTGTGTGGAGCCTGAAGGCCAGGAGAGACTGCAGGCAACACCTACTTCCCTCTCCCCGGTAAATCCGTGATCCAGAAGACCTGAACCAAATTACTGTACTTCTCCTCCCAACTCGATGCTCTGCTGTTGCCCCGTTTACTGCCATTCGACCACACCACATCCTTGTAAGAAACTGTCTGATGCGTTCAAGTGGGCGAGCCACAGCTGCCGCAGCTCCGGGAACGCGACCTCCAGCCATGGCTTCCGTGGCCCACTGAAGTGCAGAACGGCGGAGAACCGCACAAGGTCGGGGTGCGGCACGCGCCAACCGAGGCACGGCAGATTCCACAGCGGCTCGATCGCCTGAACGCGCCCGTCGAACGCGATCAGGGCCGGCGGCAGCGAGGCCATCTGCCACAGCCTGAAGCCCGACTCCCGGTTCTGCACATGACGCAACGAGGTGTCAGAGCCGCCGGCAGCGAGGCCATCTGCCACGAACTGATTGCTCCTGGCAACTGCCATGGCATGATAAATGCTGCATTTTCAGTAAAAAGGACAATGAACTTGCCTTTTGTAGCCAGAACTGGTATGTCTCGGTAACGTTTGTTCGTCGCCACGCGTCGAGGTCGACGATGTTGACGCCCCACGACCACGCGCATTGCGAGCTATGTAGGCCGGACACGCCAGGATCCGAGAAATTCAGGTGGTCGCCAAAGGTCTTGTCGACGCAGACGCCGCTGCCTTCGTGAGCGCCGACCGCGCCGATGATGTTCCCGTCGAGGTCCTGCTCCCACAGCCCGGCCAAGTCCTTGCGTACCACGACGTCGTCGTCCAGAAGCATCACCCTACCAAGCTCAGGGAAGAACTGCTCGAGCAAACAAGCCAGCAGAGACCAATGTTAGCACAGAGGCGCACATCTTCGTTCCATCAAAGGATGACCATGCATCTATGATCTATCCGTCCATTTTAATTACCTCCGGGAGATGGATCTTGAGATAGTTGAGGAGCGAGAACGTGCTCGGTTTGGATGCTTCGAGCCGTCTGTGCTCCATCTCCACCGATCCATCACGCTGGTGATACTCCAGCGAGCTCCTTTGCACCTCCTCGACCGTCCTCATGACGGAGGCGACGACGACGGCGTCGCGCCAGTCGAACTGGTGGAGGCCCCTGACCTCGACGACCGCGGGCGACACCGGGTGCAGCGCGAACCACGAGTGCATGGGCACGTAGCTCTTCTTGTCCGTGACCACGTGGAACACCAGCCTGGCAGGGTCGGCGGTGCTCCGCGCGGCGGAGGCCACCGCGACGGCGGCCGCAAGCACGTTGTCGGTCACGAGCGCGACGTGGAGGCACGACGCGTCGGTCAGGCGCGGGGCGTGCTCCGGCGGCGGCACCGGGGAGCGCGCCGCGGAGTTCGCCGCGAACTCCTCGGCGAGCCGCAGGGTGAGGCAGTGCACGCTCTTGGGGATGCCCAGCGATGCCAGGTGCCGGTTGAACACAGCCCGGATCCTTGATGACTTTACCCTCCGATCCATCTTCAGCAGCTGGGGAAAAGTATTTGTTTCCAAGAGTTAAACAAGGTGTAATAAAGTTTTTATAAATCACAGCGGGCAAGAAGACCATACGGTCACAGGCTGGCATGTCTCAACAATTGCCGGTTCGTGTATTTGACAATTCGGTAATCATGGTCATGCATGGTAAGTAATGTACGCCGGTACACGTATGCCATAAGTTTCAGTCTAGCTGACTAGAGAATGCGCAAAAAGGCAGACCATGCATAATGCAGGTTTTCGCCGTGGAAAGCTGAAAGCACTTCCTTGAGCTAAGATGGCATAACATGCAAGCATGATGCCAGGCTATCAAAGCTGAGTGAAGATTGGTAAAGGCCATAACGGAGAATGCATGCGCGGAACGGAACATGAACTGATAAGGTTGTTATATACCGCGTACCATGGCCATCATCTTGATCGCCACGGCTTCCATGTCAATCCGCCGGTCGTAGGACGCCAGCATGGTGGCCATCTCCGCCATGAGCGCGTCCAGGGAGTCCGGCGCCGCTTCCACCACCACAGGGTCCAGCAGGGTGGCTTCGTCCCTGTGACGCCTCCATTCCTTCATAAACTCCTGGCCATTCCACAGGTACAGACGTACAGTAGTACACGTGAGATCCCATCCGTGTACCACGCAGTACACGGCCAGTACAGATATATAATCAAAGAAATTTCTTTGGATGAAGAAAAAATTGATAGGCCAAGTAGTATTATGGACTACAACTAGCAGCTTGTGTACATGGAAACAAACGTTATTCGGCACGATCTAGACTGCCAGAAAGAAAAATCAAAAGGGGATGCATGGTTCCATGGATGGCTCACGGACCACAAAACCACGACCGCTTGCAAGATCCACCGTCCACGTAGCTCCAAACGCAAGGCCCCCATCATCCAAGCTGGATCGCACAGCGCGTCCTAGCTAGAGAGAAGGGGAATCCTAGCGAGTAGCGAGCAAGTCACAGGGCTCAGGGCTGCCTGCCTTCGGTTTCCGTAGCGGTTGGCAACACTCAAGACACAACGCCCGATCCAAAGCCACCAACTCGTAGGGTCCGCGCAGAATAATGCGATGCGGCAGAGCAGGTGCAGGTCACACGAATTAGTCCCGATCCGATCCGCATGAATCGCGCCCGGACCTCGTCAAATTAGGCAATTTTTTTTTTGTGTGCATAAACTTGACTAAGAAGTGGTACTAGGACTAGTTCTTGACTATTTTTACATGCCTAATTAGCTTTCCAAACGGAAAGAACAGTGCGCGTTTAGCTTCTTGTGAGTTGTGAGGCCTACTTTTGCATTGTATAGTCTACGGCTGAATCCAGGTAGACTTTGGGGCTTTGGGCTGCATGCAAATGGATTGGTTCAATAGCAGCACAGTCTCACTCGGTCAGTGCGTCGCCAACCGCCAAGACTGCTGCAACTGCGCCCGGACCAGACACCGGACCGAACGGCCGACACGGCCTACCTGTCAGCAGGACGGCGCGGGCGACCACGTGGTCGCCATCGCCGCGACGTGTTGGCCGCCCGGCCCTGACATTCCCATTCCCGTGAATGGCTAGGCGCTCCCTGCCAACGAGCCGAGCCGAACCAGATGAAAACCGCGTGAGCGCGCACAGCCCGCGTGCGGGCGTGCGGCGTCGCCCATCTGCTTTTGCCCTCCCCCCGCCGCGGCGCAGCGCAGCGCAGGACGTAAGAAAATGGTCAAGAAACCGGCGCCTAACGCAAATTTGGTGCTGCGCCAGCCTAACCTAACGCAAATTTGGTGCTGCGCCAGCCTAACCTAACGCAAATTTGGTGCTGCGCCAGCCTAACCTAAGCCTAACGCAAGGAGGCGGCAATGTCGGACTCACACTCACCTCCGTCGCGTCGCCGCCGTCGCCGTAGAGCCAGCGCCCCAGCCCCGCCCGCCAGTCCAGGCACCCTGGAGCCATGACGAGAGTGAGAGAGTCCCATGGCAGGACTACGCAGTACGCACCGTCAAGAAAACGGCACGTACGCTGTACAAGTACAGCAGTTACTGTGTGTGTGAATGAAAGCGAGAGACGACCGCCACTTACCGGTCGTGGAAGGGCAGAGGGAGGCGCCGGCCTCGATGGCGAGGAGCGCGGCGCGGAAGAGGAGCAGCCCGGCAAGGAGCCCCGTGACGGAAGCCGAGCGGCACCCACGCCGCGCCGCTTGCTGTGTCTGCGGCTGTGGCTGCGCCGTCTTGGGCTTCGTCGCGTCGTCGGCGCCCGCGGTCGCCGTCGCCGTGATGTACACCCTCATTGCCGGCGTTGACACGGCTCGCTCGCTCTACGCGAGGCTGCCTTGGGCGGACTGGACGTCGTCGCCGCCGCCGCTCATCAACCTACTGAGCTGAGCTATCGACCGAGAACCCGAGCTCCCGCTCAAGTAACGACGCGCTCGCCGAGCGCAGGTCAGGATGGAGGGTGTGCGGCCCCGGCACCGTGCAGCGTGGTAGGGCAGGGCTCGCAGCAAAGCAAGCTTTCGTTAAGCTGCCGCGGCGCGCGGGTGCGGAGTGGGAACGCGGGGCAGGGGAGAAGGAAAACAGGGCGGTGCGGGTTCGCGCGCGGGGCGGGGAGTCATAAGGAAAGGACCAGCTCCGAGTTGTAGGCCTTGTTTAGATGCCAATAATTTGGTAAATTGGCACGGTAGCAGTTTTCGTTGTTATTTGATAATTAGTGTTCAATCATAGTCTAATTAGTGTTCAATCATCTCGTGGATTTCGTCTAAATTATGTAATTAGTTTTATTTTTTATTTATATTTAATGCTTCATATATGCATCAAAGATTCGATATGATGGAAAATATTGAAAAATTTTGCAAAATTTTTTGCAACTAAACTGAACCTGAGCACAAGTTGGGAGTGGGCACTGGGGGATCAAGGTGGCAAAACAAGAGAGTGGACGCGCGAGGCGAAGGGAAGGCCGCCGGCCCGCGCTGTTGCTGTTTGCGAATCTGGAATTCTGCTGAGCAGGGGCCCGGGGCGAATGGGCGATGGGTTTTGCCGGATTTGACCCCCCCGGAAAGCGACCTTGACTGCGCGAGAGCTGGGAGCTGAGTAGACCACCGACAGAAACCCAGAGAGGGGTGATAAGCCCTTCTAATTTGCTATGAGAAAAATTATTATTTATCAACTGAAAAAGTACTTGTAAAAGGACGACGGACGGGGCGGGCCTCCCCAAGTTGACGACGACGCTGCCTCGTGGGATAGACGCGTCGCCATCGCCGTCCCGCCCGTCGCATGGCTTATCCGGAGGTGCAGTGCCACGTCTTGCTCTCCCGCGTCTGGCTGCACGTACGAAATCGCCATGTGACATTGCGACGACGGTGGCTGTCTGGACTGAGGCGGCCTGCTCCCGTGCCCCGGTTCGCTTGTTTGAACGCTACGCTAGCTAATACTAAGCTACACGCATTGCCAGCATGGAGGTGGTGGCCACTGGCCAATCGGAGTTAATGATACCGGCAGGGCAAGAGACAGTGACTGAATGAGCAGAGTTATCAGTTATTAGGCCATGTTTGATTCCTTTAGCCCGCGGACTAAAGTTTAGTCCCAGTCTGGATCATGTTTGATTCCAGAAACTAAAGGTCATTAATATAGTTGTATAAAGATAATATTACTTCTGTTGAGATGAAGATATTACAGCTACTGGCCGCGCTACTGGCCGAGCAGAACCCATTCACCCCAAAACATCACAATTGCTCATACATTCACAACAATACTCATACATTCAAAAAATTATCCATACACTTAAAAACCATCACATCTATGATCTACTAAACAAACCATGAGCTATCCAATCATGGAACTGATTCATGGTTTGATCTTCGTCCCCGTGTCGTGTATTAGCAACATTTGCTTCAGAAGATGATGGCTTGGTGAATGGAACATAGTTTTCATCATGATCAACCAAATCAAAGTCCGCATCCCCAAAAAACTATCTCGAATGAAATTATAAAGTGCCATGCATGCAAGAATTATTTGACTTTCCTTTGGCATCGGATAACTTGGTAGATCTATAACTTGGTAGATCTAACAAAATCCTCCACTTAATCTTCAAACCTCCAAAAGACCGCTCGATGACATTACGAAGTGAAGAATGTGTATAATTAAAATGCTCTTTTTTACCTCTTGGCATTGGGCCTTGTCGATACTCCGGGAGATGATACTTTGTACCCTTGTACGGTGCAAGATAACCTGGTCAGTTTGGGTACCCCGAGTCAACAAGATAGAACTTGCCTACACATTCAGTATTTTTTAATGTAAGACATGCAAAGTATTGAAAAAATGAGAGAAGAAGACAGAATAGAACACGTCAATACCTTGAGGTGGACGTGAAAACTTGTCTCCGTATTTCTCAATTGCATCTTTGAACACTCTCATATCATGAACTGAGCCAGGTCATCCCGCCACGACAAAAGTAAATCTCATATCGAAGTCACATATGGCCATCAAATTCTGACTTGTATATCCATGTCGTCCCGTATGTTGGACTACCTTGCTAGTTGGTACCACAACAGGGACATGTGTCCCATCAATTGCTCCAATGCAATTGTCAAAGAATGAAGAAAAACGAGAAGATTGCAACCTAGGATGCACATTCTTAAATTCAGGGTCTACTGGCCTAATGATATCAGCTGCAAGCTTGCTCACACTATGCAGTACTTTTTCAAACTTCCTACATACTGTCTCCAATGACCTAGTAAAACGATCTTCAGCTTGTCTAACAGCCCTAAAGCCTCCATAGATGACATCCTCTTTGTGGACTTCAAACCATATGACACAACTAGCAAACTGTGAAGCTTGTCAAACACACACCTACTCATCCTAAACATGTTGAAGCAAGAACTCTTATTTGCTAGTGTTTTCATGACCCATTCATACCCACTTTCTATTGGTACCCTGTACTTAGATTTGTTCAGTCGAAGTGGTACATACCGATCATGGCACTAGCAAGAATAGCAATTCTTCTCCTTTTCTTCTGGCACTTCAAGATATAGTCTACTACTTCTTGATCATCATCGGACCCCTGTTACAACATGAACAAAAATTATATCAGTACAACCATGACAATGTAATCAGCACCAGCAATATGAAAATTCAAGTTCAACAGCATGACAATGAGTTCAACAGCAGCAGGAAAATGTAAATGTAACCATCAACAACAAAATTTGAAATGCAACAAACAGTCAACCACAATGCAACATAAGTTCAAGCTCCAGTTCAACACACATGCAACCAGCATGCCAAAATGAGTTCAAGTTCCACACACAAAAGATGTTGCAGATAAACTAAGTTACAATAACAAATCAGCTGGTGTCATTGCAGCATCTCTTAAACCACGTCAACCTGTATTCATTCTTTTTGAACTGGCAAAATACTTGTCAATTGTATTCAGAACAGAACAGTTTAGTAGCCATGTAGTATTCCTCCGAGTTATAGTCCGCACCACACTCCACAGCCAAATCTAGACATCTTGCTATATCCTTTTTCTTCTCCTCCTTCTGTTGGCTCTTCTTGTCTGCCATTTGAGCTATTGTTTCTTCTTCCTTTTTTTGGTAATTTCTAACTCTTTAAGCAGCCCCTGAAACATCTTCAACATTGGACTTTTGCTTTTCTTGGGTGGACTTGTGGCTGTGCTTGTACTGCTGCTTGTCCTCTTGTGGGTGTTAGAACTCATTGGGCTGTTCACAAAGCCTTCTCCATCTGCATCTTCACCTTCCTCATCAGCACATTCTTCAGGATCAATACTCTCTTGTTCAGGGATGCAAGAGGTGGATCCATCAACTGTCACCCCATGGAACATTTCACCTAGTTGGTCAACGTAAGTAGGTACGCCATGCATGAACTTCTTACATTCTGGTTTTTTCTGAAACACACAAAGAATGAGACAAAACAAGTAAGGAACAAATCAGCAGTCATGAAGACATAACCACAGGAACAAATATGTAATGGCAATGATCCAAGAGAAATTACCTCTGTCTCTTTTTCCAGAAGGCAAGCGGTGCTATGATTGTTCCATCAGGTTGTCGCCCTAAAGCAGTATGATTGTTAAGCATTACCCATAAATTATATAGGGCCTTGCATTTGGGTCATTCTGTTCTTCAGTTGTTTGGTTGAATGATTGAGGCTAGTCTTCATGAAAATTTGCTGATGCGTCTCCTTGTAACCTCTACCGGACATTGTCCCATTCAAGCAATTCCCTGCCCTTATTTGTTCAACAGCTACATCACAGAATATGTGTGTGTTTTGTAACACCCCTGGTGTTACGAGCTTGTTTAGCATCATGATTTAGGCCTAAGTAAAAATTTCCAAAAATGAGTTTATCGGATTTTTGATGTAAAACGTACTCGACGTGATAAGCGAATCCCGTGTGACTTAGTTTCGCGGACTCAAATAAATGTCCAAGTTAAATTACATAGTGCTTAAATATTTTGTCTCGGTAGGTTAGTGCGAAGCATGAACTTTTATGTGAAATAATTATTGGTGGAGGTTAATCGGGTTGCCTCGCCGGCCACGTTGTGCTAGTCCGCGTTGTCACTGCGTTAATGAAAGTTGGCCGAACCCCCGACGCGTCTGTTGTCTGCGCCACTGTCTTTCTCTATCTCACTGCCAGTTCAGTCGCTTCATCCCTGCAGCACCATCACGTCCTCTGCTCGTCCTTGCCTGGCCCCTCTCTGTTGTCTGCCTCTGCTTGGACGCCTAGGTGGCCATGCCGTGTTGGTGCCTGTGTTGTGTGGTCTTTTTCACAGTCGTGTCGTGCTAGTGATGAGGCCAAGCCATGCCAGACCTGTCCCTCTCTCCTTCCTTTTCTACTGCCGTGGAGGAGACGCTCCAGCTCCGGTCTGCCTCCGCTGTCTGCCTTCATGTTCGGCCAGGTTGAGTCGTCTCGTCACGGTACTTCACGACATGTGTTCTTTAAGCCGTATCGCGCGAATGTCAGGCCACCAACTATGGCCTTGGCCTTGTCCTTCGCCATCTCACTGCATCCGGAAGCAGCACCCTTTTCTTCCTTCCCGCAACAGCCAGTGGCGCTGTCCGCTCGGTCCACGCGCCTCCCATCGCAGTGGCCACGCCCGTGTGCTCGCAGCGCCGCTGCTCTCCTCCCTCTCACCGAGCACGCGCGTGGCTCCTTCCCCGCCACCGCGTCCCTGCTATCATGCCAGCAATGCCGTTTTCTCCCTCGCCCTCACTCTGCTTGGCCGCGCCCGTAGCTGCTCAACCATCACCCCTTTTCCCACGCGAGAGCACGCGCCGCCCCTTCCCTCCCCGCGCTGGACCACGGCCATGCCTCTCTCAAGCGCCGCCGCCCCTTCCCCCGGTCCGCTCCGCGCCGTTGCCCTCCCATGCGTCCGTGCCCGCCTCGGTCCACGTTGGACCATCGCCTTGGCGCTGCCCTCCCCTGCATCAAGCACCCCAACGCGTCCTCCATTGTCTCCACCTCGCCTCGCATCCCGTGGCTTCCACCCGGTGCCGAGGAGGCTGCCGGAGCGCTGCCGCCCGCCACGGTCATCGCGCACGGGGCTGGGCCATCACCGGCGGCGCTTGGCCGAGCCTCCACCGCCTTCCCCTGCCTAAGTCGTGCTCACCTTCGCTGTGCCGTTGCCGCCGTCCATCCGGTCAGAGCTGCCGGTTTGCCGCCTTTCGTGGTTCGTGCAGGCAAGTTGCCGTGGGCCAGCTCGGCTCTTGCCGCGGCCAGCCCAAGGCCGTGTGGGTCCGTGTGCGGCTCACCGGCGGGTGGTCCGCCGCCGCCGTGCCTTTCCCCGGCCCCGTCATGCAGTTCCCGCCGCCGGCCGGTGCTCCCCGTCGTCCCTCTATTTTTGAGGATGAAGCGAGGGTATAAATCTAAGCAAATATTTTATATAGGGTCTTTATTGCGAAATACATGACTCGAATGAATAGTCCTGTTGGATCTAGCGTTAAATAGAGAAAAGCGTAGGGTCGTTTTTGCAAGAATCGCCGGCTGGTTGGGCTGCCTTGTGCCTGGGCCGTTCGCCCGCGTTGCGCCGCCGCCTACGCCGCTTGGGCCAACCTGTTGCCCGCTGTGCGCTGGGCCGCGCGCCCCAGTGGGCCGCTTGCGCGGTTATCGTCGTTGCCGGGCCGCTGGTCGCGCGCCTCTTTGGCCGCCGCGCCCTTACCGCGCCGCTGGGCCACGCCTGGTTAGCAGGCCGCGCGTACGGCTGCTGGCCCAGTTGTTGCAGCCGGCCCTCTTTCATTTTTGAGGTATTTTCTAATTGAATGCTGAAGTAGATTTGTAAAATCAATATAAGATGGTATAGGAGTCCAAAAATTATGAAACCAATTTTGTTAGTCTCCTAAAATCATGATCTATCCATTAGTATAATTGGTTCATCTAGTTTTAAAATGTTTCCATGGTTGCTCTAATTATTTTAAAATGTTCAATATTGCTAAAATGTAAACTTGTAGGAATTTTCGTGATAAATTAGTGATAGTATTGACTTCGAGAATTTTACAGTAAATTACTAATGTTGTTAGCTGCTCACTGTAATTTTTGTAGCCCCGGAATAATTAGTTTTCTAGATAGATAATGATGTCCTATTTCGAATAATAATTAAATCGATAGAATGAAATAAAGAAACAACTTGGGTTTATGTAACTAAAATAATTGTTGGAAAATAGCGTCTTATTCGACAACATGGATATGTAGCATAAGTACGGTCGTCGTTAGAACTAGCTCGTTAACTTGAGAGACGTAAATCATATTTTACAAGTCATGGTTGCAGTTGATTAATTACGTCTTTGCATTGCATACCATATAGGTACGATGATGGATCAACGGATCTAGTGAAGGATGATTGAGAATCTGAAGATGATGCAATGGGCTTTCTATTCAGTTGATGGTGAATGATCTGAAGATGCAGATACTAACTTTTTAATATATATTTTACCCAGGCAAGCCCCGATGCATAACCCCTACTTTTCTGCAGTTTAAATTATATTTGTGCATTAAGTTTTAAGGAGTTGAATGAAACCCACAAGCTAGATAGCATTGCATATCCTTGGAGTCCTTTCCTTTCTCCTATCGGGTAAGTCTTGCTGAGTACAATTGAGTACTCAGGGTTTTATTCCCCCTATTGCAGGTGACAGGTGAATGTTAGAGCTAACTCGTGTGTGTGGATTCCTCCTGGTGGGCTGAGAGAGGATTTTCTTTACGCTGCGATCATAGTTTTTATTTATAACTCTCACTAAATGTTTTATAAAGGAAAGTTTTAGAATCTGTTGTCATAGTTCACATATCAATGTTTCACTATGCCATGAATAAATAATTATTTCCGCTGTAATTCTGATCACCTGTTTATATTCCGCTGTTACATTAAATTGTTCATAACTCTGATAATATGATTACATTCCGCTGTTATAATAATAAATATTATACTTTGATGTACATGTAAAGTGATATATAAGAAATGATTAAGAATGATGTAAGCTTTATTCTCTCATTTGTGATCCTGCTGTAAAAATGTGGATTTTCGAGTTCTCCCCTGGGGTGTGTCCGACGAAATCGAGTAATTTAGTGTTCTCCCTTGAGTGCTTAGTGTCTAACGAAAGACGAGCGCTTCTGGGAGGCATTAGATTAGGTGGTTCTGCCACATATGGTATCAGAGCATAAATAAGGAAATAAAACTTCGAAAACCTTTTCTAAGCTAAAATTTGACAACATATTTTTGCAAAAAGTTAGGACGTTTGTGTGCGAAGTTATATAAGTAGCCCTATTACTATGCTTATGTATCCAGGATAGATGGCACTCTGTTGACTTAGGTAGGCTTAATCAAGTTTTCTGCAGGTACACTAACCCCGAGCATAGTCCGATAGTATCGACTAGTTACAGGGAGAGAACGATGTGCCAAAAATCAGAGAACGGTTGTCCTATATGTTGGCAACAGTGGAAGGACATATAGGACGTGCATTCATGCATATCCTGGTTGTGCATTGTAGTGTCATATTGCTTGTAGATACGCCATCCATAGGTGTCACGCGTATCATATTGTGCACGACTGACTCGTTCCTGTTCCAGAGTTAGGTCTGCACTGTGGCTTCGTGCTTCACGTTCGCCCGTGGTTCACGCCTGTCATGACCCACGTCTCCCCGTACCCCTTTTCTGCGCTCTTGTCAGACCCTTGCCCTGCAGTCGTACCAGTCAGTAATGGCATCGCACGTCGCTCGCCTCGAACGCACGGAATTTAGTCGATTCGTCGTAGTGATCCCACGCGGGAACCCTGGTGGACCGCGCTAGGACCACTGAACGCTCTGCCTTTATAAGCAGAGCCTGACTTAGCCCTTGGTACCAACACTCGACGCACTTTAGCTTGCTTAGCTTTTCCTTTAAGCTAGATTTTCGCTCAGCCTTCCTCACAACCACCACCAGAAAATGGCAGGAGCCTGGGTTAGTAGTTACTGCTTGAACGTTGAGGGTTTTCCCAGAATCCTGCATGCCACCCTACAAAAGCTCGAAGTCAAGGATCGTTCCGAGTATGAGGGCCGTGAGTACGAGAAACATGGCATTGATCGGTGTGAGGTTACCATCTACATCGGGAAGAGTGAAGAGTTCTCTGACCTCACTAAAGCCTAGAGTGTAACCGCAACCGGGTTTAGCTTCATCAACACCTACTAGGTTGTGGCCCACAAAGCTTTGTGGTATCTCTGCCAGATCTATGAAGAGCCCATTGCCCGTACCCCCATGAGGTTCTTTCCATCCTTGGACAAGAATCGGCGGGCATGGAAGGCTCGCATGGAGGCCTTGCAAGGGCAGGATGCGCAAGAAGATAGTCCTACCATGGTGCACTTGACCACGTACCTGCTTGCTCTGGATGAGCAGTATGATCGGCAAGCCTTGAAACTGAGGAGCTGCCTCCGTCGAGCCGAGGAAGCCGAGATCTTCACCCGGATGCTCCAAGTGCAACTCGCCGAAGCGTATGCCAGTGCTGCAGCTGCTGAGAGCTGGGAGACCGCCTTGTTGGAAGCTTTGAAGGAGGCTAAAGATCGGCATGTCCATCAGCTGGGTGAGGCCTATCTGTTCATGAGGGCCAAGCGGAGGACGCTGGTTGATAAAAGGCAGGATGCCCCGATCTTGGAGGAGATCCCTATCCACTAGCCTGAAAGAAGGAGAACTGATGATGCAGAACCGCCAACACCTCCACCTTCAGAAATGTTAGAAGCAGAACCCTTGGTTCCTCTCACTCAGCCATTGCCACGAGAAGATGTAGATCCGTAGCTAGGGCGGTGGAAGAAGCCATCGCGCCTAGTAATGAAGATGCGTGGCTAGAGTAGCTTAGTTGCCTTGGAATGTTGTACCCGTAGTAGTAGTGTTGTTCCTCACTGTCCTCCGGTATTGTACTCTTGCGGTTGTTTTTTGTCTGTAGTTGTTGGGATCGTCCGTCGTAGGGAAGGTTAATGTTGTGTCATGAATGGGAGCCTGAATGCCTGTACATTGTACCTGTATAAGACCGTTGGAACATGCATTTTATTTATTTCGTTGTGTTTATTGCGTTCATCTACCTTAAGTTCGTTAGATGTGTTTAAGAGTTTTCATAGGCGATATTAAGCGTGTTACAAGAGAAGTTGCCATTCAGATACCAGTAGACCAGCCGTGATTGGATAACATAGGGCACTATATTGACTAATTGTGGATGTCCCAGTAGAACACTTGAATCCCTTTAAAACAAATCCCCCGTTGGATTTGAATTCATTGTCCCTTGTTGTGAAGGGAACCTTTGTTATTTGAATTTTTCCTTGCAATACTCCTCTTATTCTGTGGTCTATGTCTCCAGTGCCTTCATGGCGTGTAAGTTGGTAATAGTTGCCTGGTTAATAGCTTATGGTGCCACGACGAAACCGAGGGCTCTCTGTGGAACAGCTGCCACATGGTGACGCTGCTCGGCACGAGCTGGTATCGACGTTGTTGATCAAGTACCTTTACCAAGTTACACCGCCATACCGCTTTTGATTCAAAATATTTTCTTGGAATTGTTCAGGTGTTCAAACGAGAAATCCACAATGGGTTGATGAAATAGTGTTCTCTCAAAGTAAGCAAAAGGAGGTGGTTTTGGAGGAAGAAAGTATGTCATGGTCTCAGTCTACATGAAAGACGGATGTGGTTGAGTAAAGGAAAGAAAAAGAAGAGTAGTAAGAGAAGTTATTCTTGGATAGTCGGGAGTAATTGTAAAAGCCTGAGTGGATGTCATGTCACAAGCCCTGTGTTTAGTTGACCGCGCTACGCATGCTGGGTCGTTTCGCTGTGTGCCTTGCAAATGCTGTTTGTACCGGTGAAAGGTCCTAATGGCTAGAGGGGGGGGTGAAAATCCTAATAAAATTTCTACAACAACACTTAACAAAATGGTTAGACAATTATGAGGCGAAGCAAGGGTTGCGCTAGCCTACTTAAAAAGCAAGACACCTACCACAATTCTAGTTTAGATAGAATCTATCCACACAATAGCTATGACACTACTCTATGTTAGTGTGCTCTCAAAGTCTAACTAAAGAGCCACACCAACCAAGCAAGCAAGCTCTCACAACTAGCTACACTAAAGAGCTTGACAACTAGTTTGCGGTAATGTAAAGAGAGTGATCAAGAAGGTTATATCGCCGTGTAGATAAAGGAACCAATCAATCACAAGAGTGAATAACAATGAAGACCAATCACCTCGGAATCAAAGGATGAACACAATGATTTTTACCGAGGTTCACTTGCTTGCCGGCAAGCTACTCCTCGTTGTGGCGATTCACTCACTTGGAGGTTCACGCGCTAATTGGCATCACACGCTAATCCCTCAATAGGGTGCCGCACAACCAACACAAGATGAGGATCACACAAGCCACGAGCAATCCACTGGAGTACCTTTTGGTGCTCCGCTAGAGAAAGGTCAAGAACCCCTCACAATCACCACGATCGGAGCTGAAGACAATCACCAACCTCCGCTCAACGATCCTCGCTGCTCCAAGCCATCTAGGTGGCAGCAACCACCAAGAGTAACAAGCGAATCCCGCAGCGAAACACGAACACCAAGTGACTCTAGATGCAAACACACAAGCAATGCACTTGGATTCTCTCTCAATCTCACAAAGATGTTTAATCTATGATGGAAATGAGTGGGAGGGCTTTGGCTAAGCTCACAAGGTTGCTCTGTCAATGCAAATGGCCAAGAAAGTGAGCTTGAGCTGGCCATGGGGCTTAAATAGAAGGCCCCACGAAATAGCCGTTTTACCCCTTCACTGGGCTCAACGCGGGGTGACCGGACACGCCGGTCGTTTTGACCGGACGCGGGACCCTAGCGTCCGGTCCTCAGATCTCTGCCACGTGTCCCCTGCTTCAAACACTGATCGCCAGATTCCAACAGTCATCTCCTGACCGGACACTGCGCACAAACTGACCGGACGCTCAGCCACTAGCGTCCGGTCGTTTCCAGTAAGGTTTCAGAAATGAATTTCTACGACCGGACGCTTTCGATCATGATTGACCGGACTCGTCTAGCGTTCGGTCACATGGTGACTCTTCTGTGCGCCCCACGTCAGCGTACGTCAGCAATGACCGGACTCACCCTTCCAGCGTCCGGTCACAATTAGTGCCAGCGTCCGGTTTAAGACCGAAACTCACACCCTCTGCTGCCACTGACCGGATGCGCCGGTCCAACCGGGACCAGCATCCGGTCACTTATAGAGACCTCCATCTTTTCTGTCTAAGGCACCGGTGGCACCGTCGGACTGTCCGCACTATACGGGCGAGCACTCCGCCGGTGAAGTTTCTTACCCTTGCACCTAAACTTCACCACCCTTGATCAAATGTGCCAACCACTAAGTGTATCATCTTGTGCATATGTGTTAGCATATTTTCACAAACATTTTCAAGGGTGTTAGCACTCCAGTAAATCCTAAATGCATATGTAATGAGTTAGAGCATCTAGTGGCACTTTGATAACCGCATTTCGATACGAGTTTCACCCCTCTTAATAGTACGGCTATCGATCCTAAATGTGCTCACACTCACTAAGTGTTTTGATCACCAAAACAAAATAGCTCCTACAATTTATACCTTTGCCTTGAGCCTTTTGTTTTTCTCTTTCTTCTTTCCAAGTCCGAGCACTTGATCATCACCATGGCATTACCATCATCATGTTATGATCTTCATTTGCTTCACCACTTGGAGTGTGCTACCTATATCATGATCACTTGATAAACTAGGTTAGCACTTAGGGTTTCATTAATTCACCAAAACCGAACTAGAGCTTTCAACCGGGTCCTTAGCTCTCCGTTCTCGTGTGGTCATGGCATCGTGCCGCACTCGCCGTCTTTGTGCACTGTGCGTTTTTATTTTCCCAGCATCCGGTCGGCTCTCAACTCTCACGCCTTGTCCCTGTACCGAACCCCCCTTCCCCTTTCTCCTTTCTCTTGGAAACATGGTCGCCCGCACGCCTGCCTCGTCGAGCGGACTCTCCTATCCTCTCCTTTATCTTTTGCCCGCTCACGCAGGAAGCACATCATGTCTGACCTTATCTCCACAGCATGACCCGTCTGTGTACCCTATCCATGTCGCCTCCACTTCCAGAGTGCTGCGCTCTACCTCCGTTCGCCACTATAAGATCCCCTTGGTCCTTGCTTTTCTTCTTCTTCATCCCATTCCCTCGCATTCGAAGAAGAGCTACGAAATCCAGTCGACATTGTGAAGCTAGGTTCGTCAGTCTGAGGTGATGGTGTAATCTGAGGAGAAGAAAGGATCTGGTCCGTCGAAGAAGTTCAAGTTCCCTTTGGGGTAGTCAATCGTAGGGTTCACGATGTTTTACTTCTCAGTCGACTGTTTCTGGATCTGTTGGTGCTACGCCATGTTTTGGATAATCATTATCTTGTTGTTTCTCCATTGCCCCCATCAATCTCGACTTCTGGATTAAGTCTCGGTTGTACCAGGTTGCTCTTAACCATGTATCCCTAGATCCCCGTGTGGTTTAGTATTCAAAGTCGTGCAATCTTTTATGTAATCCCTGATCTACGAAATGGAATTGCGTTTCCCCTCTTCTGGTTCTTGCTTCAAATCTCGGGATGAGATTATTTTTAAGGGGGGTTGGTTGTAACACCCCAGGTGTTACGAGCTTGTTTAGCACCGTGATTTAGGCCTAAGTAAAAATTTCCGAAAACAAGTTTATCGGATTTTTGATGTAAAACGTACTCGACGTGATAAGCGAATCCCGTGTGACTTAGTTTCGTGGACTCAAATAAATGTCCAAGTTAAATTACATAGTGCTTAAATATTTTGTCTCGGTAGGTTAGTGTGAAGCATGAACTTTTGTGTGAAATAATTATTGGTGGAGGTTAATCGGGTTGCCTCGCCGACCACGTTGTGCCAGTCCGCGTTGTCACTGCGTTAATGAAAGTTGGTCGAACCCCCGACGCGTCTGTTGTCTGCGCCACTGTCTTTCTCTGTCTCACTGCCAGTTCGGTCGCTTCATCCCTGCAGCACCATCACGTCCTCTGCTCGTCCTTGCCTGGCCCCTCTCTGCTGTCTGCCTTTGCTTGGACGCCCGGGTGGCCATGCCGTGTCGGTGCCTATTCTATGCGGTCTTTTTTGCAGCCGTGTCGCGCTAGTGATGAGGCCAAGCTGTGCCAGACCTATCCCTCTCTCCTTCCTTTTCTACTGACATGGAGGAGACGCTCCATCTCCTGTCTGCCTCCGTTGTCTGCCTTCGCGTCCGACCAGGTTGAGTCGTCTCGTCACGATACTTCACGACATGTGTTCTTTTAGCAGCATCACGCGAACATTAGGCCACCAACTATGGCCTTGGCCTTGTCCTTCCCCGTCTCACTGCATCTAGAAGCAGCGCCCTTTCCTTCCTTCCCGCAGCAGCCAGTGGCGCTGTCCGCCCGGTCCGCGCGCCTCCCATCGCAGTGGCCACGCCCGTGTGCTCACATCACCGCCGCTCTCCTCCCTCTTACACCGAGCAGCAGCGCTGCTCCTTCCCCCCACCGTCCCCCTCTCGTGCTGCTAACAGCATTGTTTTCTCCTCGCCCTCACTCTACTTATTGCGCTGCCCACTGCTTTCAAATCACCCCTTTCCCCTCATGAGAACCGCGCCGCTTTTTCCCTCCCTGCTACTGGACAATGGCCATGCCTCTCTCAAGCGCTGCCGCCCCTTCCCCCAGTCCGCTCCGGGCCGTTGCCCACCCGTGCGTCCGTGCCCGCCTCGGTCCGCGCTGGACCGTCGCCTTGGCGCTGCCCTCCCCTGCATCGAGCACCCCAACGCGTCCTCCATTGTCTCCACCTCGCCTCGCGTCCCGTGGCTTCCACCCGATGCCGAGGAGGCTGCCGGAGCGCTGCCGCCTGCCGCGGTCGTCACGTGCATGGCTGGGTCATCACCGGCGGCGCTCGGCCGAGCCTCCACCGCCTTCCCCTGCCTGAGTCGTGCTCACCTTCATCGTGCCGTTGCCGCCGTCCGTCCGGTCGGAGCCGCCGCTGCCGGTTTGCCACCTTCCGCGGTTCACGCGGGCAGGTTGCCGTGGCCCATCTTGGCTCTTGCTGCCGCCAGCCCGAGGCCGCGTGGGTCCCCGTGTGGCTCGCCGGTGGGTGGTCCGCCACCGCAGTGCCTTTCCCCGGCCCCGTCACGCCGTTCCCGCCGCCGGCCGGTGCTCCCCATCGTCCCTCTGTTTTTGAGGATGAAGTGAGGGTATAAATCCAAACAAATATTTTATACAGGGTCTTTATTGTGAAATACGTGACTCGAATGAATAGTGATGTTGGATCTAGCATTAAATAGAGAAAAAGCGTAGGGTCGTTTTTGCAAGAATCGCCGACTGGTTGGGCTGCCTTGTGCCTGGGCCGTTCGCCCGCATTGGGCCGCCGCCTGCGCCGCTTGGGCCAGCCGGTTGCCGCGCTGTGCGCTGGGCCGCATGCCCTAGTGGGCCGCTCGCGCGGTTATCGCGCGGACATATGTATGAAGTATTAAATATAAACTAAAAAATAACTAATTACACAGATTACGACTACTTTGCGAGACGAATCTTTTAAGCTTAATTAGTCCATGATTTGATAATAAAGTGGTACAATACACATGTACTAATGACGGATTAATTTGGCTTAATAAATTCGTCTCGCGGTTTACTGACGGATTCTGTAATTTGTTTTTTATTAGTATCCGAACACCCAATGCAACACCCCATGTGACACCCGACGTGACACCCTAAAATTTTACACCCTGAAACTAAATAAGGCCTGATGCAGGTTTGCGAGTTTGGTCCGCTTTCCAACGTGTGGGAAACAACGCTGGCTAGTTTCATGGCCATGAAACACCAATTCTCTCTCTTCCTCGATACATGCAAAACAGTAAAATTTACTGACATGCCACTTCATTTAATGTCTATGAAACTTCCATGACATCTCCATTGAGACTGGCCTTAAATGCATCATATCTCCTCGCCTCAAGTTTTACTGCTACTCCTGGTTGTCACTCCAACCTGAATTCAGTTCGGACGTGTGATATTCATTGGTTTTTAAATTTGAATTGAATTACAAAAGGATTTTCATTAAGACGATAACAGAGTTACAAGGATGGGAAGCTCGCAAGTGCAGGTTGATACTTGATTAATCATGTTTCAGGTCTTATTTGGCCAGAAGTTCCGAGTTGTAACGTTCACTTCAGCCTGGATACCGATATTTTACCGGGGACCCATCCCGTGCATACCCATGTCGCGGCAATCTGCAGTAGCGTGGCGCACGCTTTTACGGATCCCCACCAGCGAGGCACCTGACTGATCTCACTAAGATAACGGTGACGTCGTGGCGACCTGGGGACGTCATCGGCGCTCAGGGCAATCGAGTATGGACAAACAAACAAACAGACGGGAGGGCAATCGTGTCTAATAAACTGGGGTTGATTGCTTGAACGGTGTTAGTAAAAACTTTTCCTAGCAGAGTTTGTTCTCCGATCCTGCCTAACAGCAGTGATCACGAGTGAGTATAGCTCCATCTAATCGACGTTTACGCTCACTAGTCACACTACTGTACTGTACATAGGTTGGCTCTGTGTTCCTGTCAGCATGGTAAGCAGGAAGCCAAGAAGGCAGGGTACGTACGTGCTCGCTGAACACTGCATTCAATTGGTCTACCTAATCGCGAGATTCATTGGCATGGCGACCAAACGGGCAAACAGATCAACTCCGGCCCATTCAGGCGTCCTTTTTTTTACCGGAGATTCCGGTAATGTCTGCCTGGGGAAGCTTACACGAAGGGCGACGCAGTCCCCTAAATTCATTCTGTGGTTTAAGGAAGGGGTTTATAATTTTATATAAGGAGAAGTGGAGAACTAACCTGATCAGCTGGCGTATTGTTGAATTGTTCCTTTCAGCACTAAATTTGGTGTCTGCTTTGCTTAGTGGTGTCTTGTCTCAGAGCACTCTGCATTATCTACCTGCTCCACAACCTGGTTCAATTATCCATCCATGACAGATAAAAGAGGGAGGTGACAGTGCATGGAAGACAACAGAAGAAATCCTTTTGACGTGCGAGTGCAATTCGATCTGTCGTAACATGGTGAGAATGCACTCCCATTTCAACCTGGTTCAATTATCCATCCATGACAGATAAAAGAGGAAGGTGACAGTGCATGGAAGACAACAGAAGAAATCCTTTTGACGTGCTAGTGCAATTCGATCTGTCGTAACATGGTGAGAATGCACTCCCATTTCACAGTGGCATGATTTGTGGACATGTATACCTTGGTCTTTGTTGCGGAGCATGCCTCACAAAATAAAAAGAAGAAACCTATTTTTGGCCATTGAATTTTTGCTGAGTTCGATGGCTCCCTATCGTTGATAAGCCAGGTTAAAAAGTACAATTTGATCTCCTGACTTCTCATGTCTGAATTCTGAAGACAGGATAGCTGCATGTCAGGAGTCAACACTCAACAGCGGAACTTTTTCTGTAAAAGCTGATGGGAACGCATGCAGGCAATGGATCTGCAACAAGGAATGACATTATCGTGCACCCATTTTGCCATTTTAGCATTCGACAGCAAAATTCTACGGAATGTCAAACGTGAAGTGGCACATGCCTGGAGCAGCTTTCACGCATCAAAGCTGTGGCTAGCTTTTGTTGATGTGAGGCGAGTTAAATCGCCGCGTACCCCTAATCTGCATTGCACGATCATCTGCAGTGACGAAGATGTTTACGTAATTGGTCAATTCCTCGGGAAGCTGCATGTCCTAAGGCCTTCCCACTTTTAAAAGTAGCCTCTACGTCCATGTACGATCGAATATAAAAAGTAAGCGCTCTAAAATTGTTAAAATGACTTGCAAAAGCTATATATGTTTAGGAAAAAAGAAGATGGTCCATGTTAAAAAAGAAGAGGGGGAGAAAATGAAAGTGAGGCATGATGAAAGGAAAAAGTTTCTGTGAAAACTACAAGTAATAATAGTTTGCATTGTGTAAACAGTAATATCAATATTTCCTAGTTTATATGGACCACTTTATTTATACTAAGACCACTAAAAGTGTTAAGCCTCGATTGCTCGTGCCAAAGTGTTTTAAGGGGTTAGTGGATGGCCAACGAGAACCTTTTTCGTTTTCGTCTCTGGATGTGCTAGACAAGAAGACAAAGGCGCAGAGCTCTCCATGGAACAGGGGAAAAAGTGTGGCATTGTATGGTCCGTGAATCTTGGGGCCTGTTTGGTTCCTACTCTACTCTGGAACCAAACTGCCTGGGCGAAGAGGTTCCTGGAACCTGCCTGTGATTCGTTTGGTTGAAGGACTGAGATGGTGCCAGCCCAGGCAACGCTGTCCAGGCACAGGCGAGCAAAAGAGGTCGCCTGGCTGGGAGCGACACTGCCTGAAGCATTTAACTGTGATTAATTATTTCCTATATGGTCCTCAAAAGCATAACGTTGATGCATTTGCTTCTCCGTATTAATTTACACTTTGACATTATCATAGTTAATTTCATTAACAGTAACAGTAACTGTAGAACTGACCTTTCTTATAGCTCACTGAATTTAAATTGGTAAAGCATAATATTAACCTTTATAAAATAGTTTTTCTAAATTGTTAATTTTAATCATATGTAAAGTAAGAAAAATGCACTCATCTATTTTATTTTATTACCATATGTTTATTCGTGTGTCTAGTTAAGGTATTACTGATTAAGAAAATAAATTGATTGCTTCTTCATTAGACAAGAAAACATTCATTATTTATTTGTTAGCTTTTTGGATGGCTTCCAACCAAACCTTTTTCAACTTTCGTCTCTGGATGTGCTAGACAGGAAAATTTTTCAAATTTCTAGGCACCTCTCAGGCAACACTTTTTACTAGGCAAGTCATTCAGGCTTCCAACCAAACAAGCCCTTGGTCCGTGACATGTTATTTCAGGGTTTCACACTTTCACCCAAGAAATTTGAGGTAGAGAGCATGGCTGATTGATACTCCATGCATTGAAGTAGTTTCATATTTTTAACACCAACAATCGCGTAATTTTTTTCATGAACGATGGCTCATGGCGCTGATTTTTTTCCTTTTTCTTCTTTTTTTTTTAGGAAAATTCATGGCGTTGATCATTGACTCCAGTAGTAACTTTTGGAGATGCATGCGAAAAGAGCAAAAGGAAATGGAATGGGAGAATAGTTCAGAGACGCACGGTGAAGTGGTGTGAGGCCCAAGCCCAACGGGCTGAATATTGTGGAATCCACCCCAACCTGGAAATAATTGGGCTTGGGCCATTAGGCCTAACTAGACATAAGGTTCCGAAGGCCTGTAAAGACTCTCACGGCCTGGTAGCGTTGGGGGAACGCGGCCCAAATAGCTGCCAATGCCATCATGGGTTGCAATTTGGCTGCTAATTTCTTGGGCTGGCTTAATTGGAGGGTTGCTCTGAGTCAGAGAAATAATATCGGATCACGAAAATTTCATTGGTCCTGGCTCCTTGCAAAGGTGTTCATTGGGCTGGCTTAATTGGAGCGTTGGGGCAGTATACTGGTTTAGGGGTCGATTACATCCGAAAATTAAGGGACAGGTGGAACCGTGGAACTGGAAGATTAAAAGAAGCCTGCATACTCTCATTCTGCAGACAAATCGAAAGATCGCAACTTAGCAACAGATCCTACTCCCATCAACTTTTACTCCCATCAACATATCCTAATACAAGATAGAGCCAAAGAGGTACTACTGATAACTTCAACCCCACCATCAAACACGTACGTGCAGATCCTAACCAACCCCTCCATGCTCGCGAGTCGAGACAATAGCTGCACTGCAGTTTGCATGCCTACGGACAGGAGTACATGACATATGGCGCGGCCGCCGCCTAGTTGTGCCTGACGTGTCCTTTGTTTGCTTTCTTGAAGAGCTGCGCCTGTACCGCGGCGGCGCCGTCATCGCCAGAGCTGAGCGCGGCGCCGAACGCGTCCTTGACCTCCTGCGTCGTGAAGGGGAACCTGTTGTTCACCATGGAGTTGAGCAGCGACGCCGTGCCCTCGCGGAAGAGCGCGCCCACGCCGTCCTGGCGCGTGTTCGCCAGCTCCTCCGGCACGGTCAGGTCGTGCCCGAACGGCACCGCCGCGCTCGGGCCGAACCGCGGGCACCAGAAGCCGAACAGGCCCCACACCACGCCCGGGTGCATTATCCAGTAGCTGCAAATTAAGCCAGAAAATACGAGCGACACATAACGTTAATTAGTGTGCCAGCAGTATTGCGCACGAAGGTTTTGGTGGCTACGTACGTGCATGGGCCCGTGAAGGGCGGTGTGTTGGGGTGGTAGGGCGTCGGGGTAGTCGTGTTGGCGTCAGCGGAGCTAACGGCGGCGATAAGCTGATAGGCGGTAACACTGGAGTTGGCGTGTACCCGCCGCCGCCAGGAGTGGTCGGGGAGGTGTCAGAGGACGGCGAGGGGGGCCGTAGTAGCTGCCGCCACCGCCAAGCGTCGTGGGTGAAGTGTCACTGGATTGCGAGGGAGGACCGTAGTAGCTGCCACCGTTGCCGGGAGTGGTCGATGAAGTGTCACTGGACGGCGGGGGAGGGCCGTAGTAGCCGCCGCCGCCAGGAGTAGTCGGCGAAGTGTCACCGGAAGGCGACGGAGGTCCGTAGTACACTACTACTGTAATGATTTTACGCAGCGGGCGAAATCGGTTTTCCGCGGCGGGCAAAGCTGTCCGCCGTGGTTCAAAGGCCACGGAAAATCATGGCTTTACCGCAGCGGGCCAACTTGCCCGCCACGGTTAATCGATTAACCGTGGCGGGCAGGTTAGGATGCCCGCCGCGGTTAATGGTTTGGAAAAAACAAAAAAAAACCCTAGCGAGCCCAATTGAGCCCATCGCCAGCCCAATCGAGCCATTGGCCGCCAGTGCATCGGATCTGCTGCAGACGCGCTTCATTGTCGTCGTCATCATTGTGTGTGGATCTCGCCGCCTCCGCCGCCTCCTCGTGCCGATGGAGCTCGCAGACCGCTTCATGGTCGTTGTCCTCGTGCGTATGGATCTCACCGGCCTCGCCTCCTCGCGCTCGGCCAGAGCTCATGGACCCGCTGGACCGGCCGCCGTGGTGGCGGGATATCTGCTGCACCGGATCTGGGCGGCCCAAGGGAAGCGCGGCGGCGCCCCTGGACCGAACTTGCATGCATATGGGGGAGAGAGTGAGGGAGTGGAAGAGAGGGAGATGAGGAGCGAGGGCAACCTACCTGAGTTGGGGGAGGCGCGACGCAGAGGATGGGGAATTTTGCCCGCCGCGCCGCCGCTCTGGTGGAGCCGGATCTGGTGGAGGCGCCACCGGGAGAGCCGCCGTCTGCTTCGTGAGGGAGGGGAGGGGAGGGGAGCGGGGGAGGTGCCATCGGTGGAGGGAGAGGTGGAGGCCCGCCGCCGCCGTCTGGAGAGTGGAGGGAGAGGGAGGAGCGCGCGCCCGAGCGAAGAGAGTGGAGTGAGTGGAGGGAGAGAGGGCGTCCAGGGGAGATGACCGGTGGGTGAGTGGAGGATAGCAGAGTGGGAGGAGAGGAGATGACCTCAAGTGCGCTTTATATACTAGCCTAGTAGGAAAACATATATGGGCTTCACTGGGCTCTGAGTAAATCCGAATTTATCGTGGCGGGCGTCTTAGGATGCCCGCCACGGTAAATGATTTACCGCGGCGGGCAAAAGTGCCCACCGCGATAAATAAAAAATGTCCGCCATGGTAAATCATGGGATTTACCGTGGCGGGAAAAAATTGAGCCCGCCACGGAGGGCTCCAGGACCCGTCGCGGTTAATCAATCCTGTAGTAGTGGTAGCCGCCACAAGGCGTCGATGGCGTGCTAGGAGAGGTGTCAGAAGACGACGAAGGGGGGCCGTAGTGATAGTGATTTTGGGAACCTCTAGACGCAGATCAATGGGTAAATTGGTTAACTTAGATAGGAGACCTGGCGATGTACCTCATCTCGAGTCTCCAGTCACAGCCATGGTGCCGGCGACGAAGTAGCAGCAGTGCAGACCCGATCTGGTGGCAGCGGCGAAGACGATGGCGCTTCCCGTCGCTTACAACGCGCCCTTCTAGATCAGACTAGGGTTAGGACATGTTGGGACGCTGGCAGTTGTGGTGAACCTCGTGTCTCGAGCCCCAGCCCTCACCTCCTATTTATAGTGCTGCGCGACGGGGGCCATCAGCCACTTAGAAAAGTTGAGCGCCCCCGATCAGGGCGCGGATCAAGGGCCCAATCCGGCCATTGGGCCAAATTGGTGGAGATCAACTTAACATTCTCTCCCATTGATCTCATCTTATAACTTAACATTTACTTACTTTATATTTTTCCCATTCCATCACAGATCAGTCCATAGAGCATGCCTCATCGTCACGGTCAGTTGCCACTAGATTAAACAGCTACTATAATGCACCTCTCTGTTTTGAAACAGATTGTCAACTATGCCCTTAGTATCCAGAAATTATAGGCTTTCCCGTAAACCCATATCGACTGTGTGTTTCTGAACGCACTGGGTGGTTAGCCTTTGGTAAGTGGATCCGCAAGTACTTTTTCGATACTTATATGCTCAATGCTTTCAAAATGATTCTAAACTTTTTCCTTTACAACATATAACTAAGTGTCAATGTGTTGGGCAACACACTTGACCTGTTGTCTTAGGAGTTAACTTACTTTAAATGGTTATTGCTATTATCTACCATTGTTAAATCCGGGTACAAATTTCTTTGACCACCTTTTGCCTGTTTCTAAAGCCTCATGACAAGCTATACTATGGTATGCATCATTGATGACAACACAACTATTTCTTTGGAGCTTTTCTACAATATTACTCCAACTGCGAGTGTTAGCAACTACTGTGGATTTTACTACACATCTCGCCAAGGTTTAACATTTGTACCCACAACTATTTGAGAGTACTAATTCTTTCTTACTTAGCATGAGGCCTATGATACTTTGCAAAATTACAAGACATTCTTAACTCTATTCTAGTGATCTATATCTAGACTTGACTTCTGCCAAAATATCCATGTTCATTTGATTGATCTCATATCGGTTCCTGGAACACTTAAAGTTCCCAAATCTATTACCCTTGACTATAGGAGCAGGCGTAGGTTTACTCGCATGCATACTTTATTTCTTTAGAATCTTTTCTAGGTATGCCTTTGTGATAGTCCTAATACCCCTTTTCTTCTATCTAGGTGAATTTTGATTCCTAGAACCAATGACGCTTCACCAAAATCGTTCACATTGAAACTTGAGGACAAAACTTCTTCTTCTCCAATGATAGATTAACATCACTACTAGTGAGTAGAATGTCATCTATTCACATGATGTGGAAAATGAATTTTTCATTCTTGAACTTCGTATAAACGCTATTGGCCTTCTCTTTTTTTTTAAAACCCAAACTTTCTTATCGTTTCATCTTCAAATACTACTGTCTAGAGACTTGTTTTAACCCATAAATAGATTTCTATAGGCGGTATCCCATATATTTTTTTTCTTTCACGACAAAACCTTTGGGATGTGCCATGTAAACATTTTCATACAAATCCCCGTTGAGGAATGCCGTCTTTACATCCATCTGATGTAACTCTAAATCATAATATGCCAATAACACCATTATGATTTTAAAAGAATCCTTGCATGAGACTGGAGAGAAAACTCTCATCGTAATCTTTTCATTCTCTTTGTGTAAAGCATTTTGTTTAAAGTCGTGTTTTATTTCTTTTTACATTCCCTTTGGAGTCACGTTTTGAGTTGTAGACCCTTTTACAGCATACTATTTTGGCTCCATTAGAAATTTCTTCTAAGTACCAAACATCGTTGGTATTCATCAAATTCCTTTCAACTTCCATAGCTTTTTGCTATTTAAACGAGTAAACGCTTCTCATGGCTTCTTCAAATGAGGTGGGATCATACTCCATTTAAATTTCTTTACTAACATAGACTTCATAGTCATCAGAAAAATTGGTTTACTAATTCTTTGAGACATTCTAGGGCCTCAACTACTGGCACTTTCACATGGGGCTGTTGTTGCTCTTCATTGCCAGGAGGCAATTGATTCTACAGGCTCCTGTATTACAAGATCCTTATTTACATTATTCATTTTCTTCGAAGAGCTAACAACAGGTGTTATATTAGTCATACAACATCAACAGGTATTGAGAAACTTGTTGCTCCTGAGTCACTGCAGTGGTCACATAGTGTGGCAAAACCGCCTAATCTAATGCCTCCCAGGAGTACTTGTTTTTCATTAGACACCAAGTACCAAAGAAAGGACACTAAACTACGTAGTTCCATCGAGCACACCCCAAGGAGAACTCGAAAATCCATATTTTTTCCATCAGGATCATAAATGAGAGAATAAAGCTTACAACATTCTTAAGCCATTTCTTACATCACTTTATTTTAGTAGCAGAATATTACCTCAATTTATTATAACAGCGAAATATCACAATGTTATCAGAGTTATAGA
Organism: Miscanthus lutarioriparius; assembly: GCA_904845875.1. Classification (NCBI taxonomy): domain Eukaryota; kingdom Viridiplantae; phylum Streptophyta; class Magnoliopsida; order Poales; family Poaceae; genus Miscanthus; species Miscanthus lutarioriparius. Next base: position 31,501,819 of record CAJGYO010000005.1, read on the forward strand.
GAAAGCCGAATTAATTTAACGACATGGTGAAGCATTAACATAGTGGACATTTTTATACAAGAGATGCTAGGAGATTTTACATCTTTTCTTTTTAAAACCTTTGGTGAGGATTATAAATAAACACTACGATCGTAGCGTGAAAGGAATCCTCTCTGAGCCCACCAGGAGGTTCTCACACACAAGAGTCAGCTCTATGTATCCTCCGATCACCTGCAACAGGGGGAATAAAACTCTAAGTACTCGATTGTACTTAGCAAGACTTATCCGATAGGAGAAAAATAAAAGACTTCAAGAATATGCAAGGCTTATTTGGCTTGTGGGTTATTGCATCTGGGGAAGCATTATTAAACGTGTGTCCTTATATTCAATTTTATTAGCAGTCATCATTAGTTCATTAACTAACCATTCTATGTAAGCACCTAGGCTACTTTCAAGCAGATGGTAAGCAATCAGAACATTTTTACCATCTTTCATAGTTCCAGTTCCTACTATGGTGCTAGACCATAGCCAAGTCGTACCTTCTCACAGAAAATAGTGATTCGCGAAATAATGTATCACAGCTGGATACCCCAAAATACACGTCCTGTTTGTACCCTCGGCACAAACAAGACCATCCCATTCCACTCCTGTTACAAGGTCCAGGTCCTCATTCAAACTTGGACTCCAAGCCCCCACACTTGAGACCTAGTCTTAGTATGGTGTTTAGACCTCCACCTTTCCCCGCCTCCAATCAGTCGGTCCAGAAAGAGCCGGAACCCATGATAAGAGCATCATGGGCCTTCCTGCTCCTATAAGTAAGTATGAGCTTAGGATAATAAGTCTGTGACCTGACTACCATCCACAGCAATGAACGGTCCTCAATCGACACAGGCGGAACAAGTGTCATCCGAGCCTCGCTCGAATGCCTAACCAAGTCTAGATCCAAAGTACCATTCTGTTCGGTCTCCAATTATCATTCATATATATTCCATCTGATAGTAATATAATAACACAATAATATCTTTCCTATCTCTCGCGAGTGACAGACAATCACTCGACTTCTATCGGATCCTATAGCATAGCAAGCTACATGATCCTAACTATAGGACTAGTAGGATATATATATATATATATATGTAAGTGGGTTTTATTCAACTCCTCAGAACTTAATGCACAAGCATCAAATAAAGTACAGAATAATAGGGGATATGCACTGGGGCTTGTTTGGGTAAGATATAACCAAAAGTTAGCATTCCATCATGGTGACATAATCATCAAGGCACCATCTTTTCCGCTACTTCAGTTGACTCCCTGATCCATCATTGTTCCCTATTATGATATACGTGGATGCAACGCAGAGACGCAATTAATCAACGATAACCGTAACTCTTAAATATATGATTATGCTCCACAAGCTAATGAGCTAGCTTTAATGACTAACGTACTGGTTTACGTATCCACATCGTCAAGTAAGGCTTCGCCTTCAGAAAAATGTTTTAGTTCTAAAATCTCAAGGTGTTTCAGCATTTTATTGATTAAACATATATTTTCGAACTAGGTCTCATTTATCTACCTTAGCAAACTAATTATTATGGAGCAACAAAATTATAGTGAACACCTAATAATGTGAGGAATTTGTTTTAAAAATTTCAGAGCCAACACTATCACCAATTTATCATAAAAATTTCTACAAGTTTATATCATATAATATTAAGCATTTCAAATTAATTAGATAACTCTAAAAAATATTGGAAAACTATGTAAACAAAATATACTAGCAGATAGATCATGAATTTAGAAAACTAACAAAATTGGTTTCACAATTTTTGTTAATTACACAATTTTATATTGAATTTATAAGTTTACCTTGGAAACTAAATTAGAAAATACTTAGAAAAGAAAAAGGGCCGGTGGCAACCATTTGGCCTAGCAGCCGAGCCAGGTCCAACGCGGGATGCGGGTGCATGCAATAGGCCCACCCAGTGGCCCAGCGCGGAGTGTGGCCCACGCGCGAGACGGCCCATGGCGAGGAGCCCGCGCAGGCACTTAAGTAAATGAGCCCTCAGACTTTTCCCGAACCACAACTAGGTTCTAATACTATTTCTTCCTTTTTTTGACGAATTCACTTAACCCCCTGAATTTTTCCAAATTTCCCCACACGCACCCCTAGTCATCCCGTGCACAGTGGCGCGGAGAGCGACGGCAATGGGCGTCCACGTCGGCCACCAGAGGCTTGCGTGGACCCACCTAGCAGGACGGTCGCCATCTATGACTAAACACACTATGATGAGCGATGGTTAGGGACTCATAGACGCACTGGCGCGAGCTACAGCGGTGAGCGGCTATCCACGGTGGCGGCGCGACTGTTTCGGCGAGCCTACGCCCTCACGGCAAGGTAGAGATGGTGGATAAGCATCCATAGCTCACCGTGGTGTACGCCCTACTAACGGTTGAAGCTGGGAAGCGCTGTGGCAGTCTAGCCACGTGCGACCGAGCGGGGCGGCGACGCTCTACGAAGGACACCAGCGTGTCACCCCACCGATGATGAGTAACCTGGGCAAAATAGCATGAGCACCGAATGGAGGAAGTCAAGGCGAGCTCAGGGTTACGAGCAATTGAACTGCTATCACTCCTACATGCCTTACCTCCCAACCCACCGATTCGACGGCGCCCATGACCGGCGACGAGCACAAGGCCAAATTACCGGTCGGCAGGGCACGACCGAGCTTGAGGGGAAGGATATGGCTAGCCTACTTCCTAAGCTACCCGTTAGAGCGAGGAATTGAATGACGAAGCCGCTGGCGCTAGGCAAATTGGAGGGCAAAAAAGTTGTGGTCAAGCCATGGAGAAGCACACGAGTGAGCACGAGCAGATTAACATGGGCGGCTTCGATCGATAGCTGCAACACGAGCACATGCGCACAGGTGGCAAGACAGTGGAGGGATTGGCACGCCGCGCTTGAAGTGGAGCGGCCGAACCCAAGCCGGTCGCACTAGCGTTGGCTCATGAGGGCAAGTGAGGCAGGAAGGCATCCCATCGCCACTGTGACCGGGCCATCGACCAGACATGGCGGCAGCGGCATACACCAAGGGCACGACGTGGTAAGTGATACGAGGGGTGAGACGGATGCCACGTCGACCGAGCGATGCAGCCACAACCACGACGTGGCCCAACGGCCAGTCGTGCGAGCGCGGCGCACGACAGCAGAGGGACTAGCTGCAGCCAGCTGGGACTGGCCCACGCCAGGCCGTAGGCGCTACGCGACATCACCCGGGCACACGAGCTGGCGAGCAGTAGCAGCCCGGCCATGACCTGAGCCTAGCGCTAGCAGCGCCCATGTGCGCGGTGACCGGGAACTCGAGCCGGGAGGTAGCAACTGGTGATGTGCACGCATTTTAAAGCGACGCAAAAAGCTGCTAACGATCACGATCGAGGTTCAACTAATTCCCCTAACCTAAAGTCGATACGAACATCCAACTGACGAAGCAAACCTCACGTCCAGAGAGCGACCAGAGAGGGAGATAGGGAGGTGCCAACATGAGTTTGTCACACTGAACGTCGGTTTATGAACCGAGCACCAAATCATGGTTCATAGCGCGTTCTAAGGAGGTTTGGGCAATTTTAGAGCGGACAACGTGACATCCAACACAATTTCGACCTATGCCATCCTCAAGCACTCACTTTGGTGCAATCAACAATATCAAAGTGTTTCAATATTTTTGTTAGAAATTAAATGTTAAAAAAGCATTATCTTACTACTTTTTCATACTTAGAAAAGTTAAGGATTCAATTCAAACTAATAGCCATTAACACTTTTGTTATAATTTTTAAAAGGCCTAAACCCTATTAACTGCTACCAACAAGTATTTCATGCGATAGTCCATACCTTATACTAACCGATAGGAGCAAAATATTTAAGCATCATTTAACTATTTTGCTCAATATAATTCTCTAAAAATGATATTTTACACAATAGTTCAAGTGTTTGCCGACTTAACGAAAAGAGCTTATCTTAACGTCAAATTTGATTTTTGAGCTCCCAAAACACTAGTTAACAACATCTATTTTTCAAAAGTTAAAGTTGCATTTTCATCTACTGAACTTGTACTTCAATTTTTATTTAAGTACTAAATACAAGTTATGTTTGATCCTTGTTCATAGAAATTGTTTTTCGACTCACGTGCGTTATAAAATTTTAAAATCCGAAAACTTGTTAAGCTAATCCTTCTCGGACCTAAATCTTGGTGCTAAGCAAACTCATAACACCAGGGGTGTTACACATAGTCCCTCTTCTCTTCAAGTCTTAGGTCCCTACATAGCTCTACATACCATGCTTCCCTAGATCTTTCTATCTTTTTTAAAGATGATGTATCTTCAAATATCTTATTTTGGGTTTAATCTGTTAAAACATCATATGGCGCTTTAAGCACCACCTTAACATCTTTGAGACCGACTATGCTATCTTCCTGTAGGAACTTTAAAAGGTCCAGGAATTTAGCTAGTTCTCTGCTTAGGGGTATCATTGTTGTGACCGTTGTACTCCTCCGGTCGTCGCATTCATCTTAATTAATCTTTATCTCACTCTTTATGAAGAGTATCTTTCTTAATTGATCTTTATCTCACTCTTAATGAAGAGTATTTTTCTTAATTGATTTTAATATTCTCCCCTCGAAATATGGCGTGAACTTTACTGCCATAATTTTGAGAACTATTCAGAAAACTTATGAATGGGAAGACACTTGTAACTTACTTCATTCACATGATTATGTCATATAAACAAAGTTATTTCTTGATCCGTTTAGGAGTACACTTTCTTTATTTCACTTCAAGAACTCAATGAGGTCTTCATTAGCAGTACTTTTGTAAGTCACGCTTGCATCTTTTTCGTATCCTTTGGTTAATATTGACCATGACGATGCATTTCTATTGTACCATGGTCAATACTAGGACAACATAAGAGCTACCCAAACTTCTCTCGCTATGCGGGATACAAAACATGTGAATCATCATAAAACTTCTCCCGCCATGTAGGATTAACTAACATAAGTACTACGCCAAAATTTCTCCCCATGCGGGATAAATCTATACACAATTTACTGTAACGAAAACATTCACTTATTTCTTTATTTTTCAATTAAATCTTTTCATTAGTTCCAATTTAATCAGAAAATTAGTAAACTAACAACCAAAAAATAGTCCTAAACTGGCTTGACTCAAGCCTTTTCATTCACATACCCCAGCATTGCAGCCCGTTAGCATGCAGCCGAGTGATCTCGGTTAAAAAATAAAAGTTATAAGATGCTTCTGCATTAATTCTACATCACCATTGGGCAGAAAATAGAATTAATGCATAAAACTCATAAATTAACTTGAAATACATATAACTACTCTTTAAAATTAAATTCTCCCATTGGTTCAAATTTAATTAGAAGATAATCAACATCATTGCAGCGAAAACTTGATAATAAAGTACATTCTTCTAGTTCAGGAGCATTTCCTAGTATTTATCTACTCTCTAAAAAATTGACCATGTTGGTGTAAAATTTATCAGAGATTTAAACCTCAAACTTGAACTCATTATAATATTATCATCATCAACGTTGGTTAGAAAATAACAATACCATAATCTGACTTAAACAAAATGGACTACTCCTCTACTTTAAAATTTCTCGTTGGTTCTAATTTAATTAGAGGATAAATATAATCATAATTTAGTAAATATAACTGTTCTTCAAATTAAATTTTCCCGTTGGTTCGAATTTAATTCGAAGATAATCAAAATTAAACTTTACAGCAGAAACATGAAAAAATTCTTTATCTACTTTTCAGAAGCATTTTACTTTACTCATCTACTCTCTGAAAAATTATCCCGTTGGTTCAAATTTTGACAAAGATTCAAAACTTGACAAAATTCATCAAAACTGCTTCTGAAAATAATAAAAACAGAAAACTATTTACCCTGTTCATTTTGGCCCAACCGAGAAAATTTGGCCCGCGGCCCATCTCACCAGCGTGCGCGCACTTCTTGCCCAGCGGCCTGCTTTACCCGGCGCGCGCGTTCGCTCCCCCGCGCCCAGGCCACAACTTGGGCCTAGGCCGAGAATCTGCTGCCCCGCCTGGGCCAAATCTGGCCCGTCCTCCGTCAGCCATTGGATCTGATCCGACGGTCGTCCACGCGTCTCGCCCGAACAAAAATCTCATCGTGGCCGCTCTCGTGGAAACCCTAGGTCCATTCATCATGCTCCCTCCCTCTCCTCTCCTCAGTGCCGAGACGGAGAGTGGCGACTACGGCGGTCGCCCGTGGCGGCCGGAGGAAGAGGTGGCGGCGCTGCTACGGGGCCCCTCGTCGACGCGCTCGCTTGCCCGAGGATGAGCGCGTCGCCATCGAGCGGCCTTGTGGCGACGCCCTTTACCCCCGAGCCTGTGGAGCTCCCCAAAACCCTAACTTCACTTTCTCCTCCCCCTTTCTTTTCACTCTCACGGACGGTGTCCGAAGACGACGGTAATGGCGGCCGCGCAAGGCAATAGGAGGAGGAGAGTGTGGCTCCGACGCAGGCCCCCTCGCTAGAGCGCGTGCTCCCTAGTGGGCGAGCGCGCCACCGTCGAGCGGTCCTTTGATGGTGCCCTAGCCGGTGCTCACGCGTGCGGCGCTTCCTTCCCGCGTGCCGGCGAGGCGCGCGACGGGTCCTTCTTCCCACGTGCGACGGTGTCGGCAGTGGTGGAGTAGCCCTGGTGAGTTCCTTCCCTTTCTGTCCTTTCCCTTCTAGGGTTAGGGTTAGGTTAGACTGTTTCTCCTCGCGCCTGTGGCGGCTCGGGGTGACTTCCCGCGCGACGTCGAGGTGACGGCCGGCGGTGGTGACGGTGGGGAAAGAACCCAGGTAGGTCCCTTCCTCCTCTATGTTCTATGATCTAGGGTTAGGGTTTGGGAAACTTGAAATATTTCATCTACTTCTATTTTTTTCACTTTTCTACCCCGATCTAGATCTACACACTAGAAACCTGGCTCTGATACCATTGATAGTGATTTCTGGAACCTCTAGGCACAAATTAGTGGGTAAATTGCTTAACTTAGATAGGAGAGCTGGTGATGTACCTCATCTCGAGTCTCCAGTCACAACCATGGCATCGGCGATGAAGTAGCAGCAGTGCAGACCCGGTCTGGTGGCGGCAGTGAAGGCGATGGCGCTTCCTATCGCTTACAGCGCGCCCTTCTAGATCGAACTAGGGTTAGGACATGGTGGGGCGCTGGCAGTTGCGGTGAACCTCGTGTCTTGAGCCCCAGCCTCCACCTCCTATTTATATTATTGCACGACGGGGGCCCATTAGCCACTTAGAAAAGCTGAGCGCCCCCGATTAGGGCGCGGATCAAGGGATCAATCCGGCCGTTGGGCCAAATTAGTGGAGATCAACCTAATACGTAGTACCCACCACCACCCGACGTGGTTTGGGAGGTTTCACTGGACGATGAAGGGGGAGCACTGTACCCTCCACCACTTCCGCCGGGTGTGGTCGGGGAGGTTTCAGAGGACGGCGATGAGGGGGGGCATAGTACCCACCACCACCTCTAGGCATCGATGGGGAGGTATCACTGGACGGCGAAGGGGGAGCACTGTACCCTCCACCACCACCACCGGGCGTGGTCGGGGAGGTGTTAGAGGACGGCGAGGGTGGTCCATAGTACCCACCACCACCTCTAGGCGTCGATGGAGAGGTGTCACTAGACGGCGAAGGGGGCCCATGGTACCCACCACCACCTCCAGGCATTCAAAAGAGAGGTATCACTAGACGGCAAAGGCTGAGCATTATATCCGCCATCGCCACCCGTCGGGCGTGGTTGGGGAGGTGCCAGAGGACGGCGAAGGAGGACCGTAGTACCCACCGCCACCACCACCGGGCGTAGTCGGGGAGGTGTCATTGGACGGTGATGGGGGAGCATTGTACCCGCCACCACCACCTAGAGTTGTCGGTGCGGTCGGGGAAGTGCCGATGTTTGGTGAAGGCGGGTAGTACCCGCCACCACCACTTGGCGTGGTCGGCGAGGTGTCGATGGAGTCCCGTGTGAGCCTGCAAGGAACAAACAGAACACACACAACAGGGCAGGTTTTACATGCGTGTCAGTTGGAAATCCTGTTAGGTAAAACCAAAGAAACTGGAACTCGTCGGCCTCGAATCGGGAGAATGATGCGGGTCGGCGGGGTCCTTCCGGCCGCTGAAAGGCTCGCCCTCGCCGAGACGGCGCACTGCATTCTTCGGGATGCCAAAAGGCTCGCCCTCATCGATAACGCGCGTTGCCGCGGCGTACGCCAGCAGCACACGAGCACAAGAGCCGGCCTAGCCATCTCCGCAACTCCTTGCAAGGAGGCAATGAGCTATCTTTTGTAGCTGCTAAAGCTTGCTGGAGCTTTCCTGGTAGTGAGTCCTGACTTGCTACAGGTCTGCTCCTATATAACAGCTCGCGCCTTTTCGTTCGCATATAAAATCTGCATCATGCACAGGGCAAAGGATGGTGCACCTGTTGCAGCCAAATAAATGCATTGAAAGACTGACACTCCGAGAGGGAAAAGAGAACACCGTGCAGTTCACTGAAATGGAAAGGGGTCGTAACGCCACGCCTTGATGGGCCTACACCGTCAGGGGCAAATCCAACCGGGGGGGGGGGGGGGCTCGAGCCCCCCTACCATACCGGAGCAGCCGAACCCCTGTAGCCCCATGAATTTTTAGGCAAAGTTCTATAGTGTAGGTGGGGCTGAGACTTAAGATCGATCAGCAGTCGGAGGTATGTGTTGTTCAGCCTGATGAGGACATGATACCCATGCATATGACCATGTTTTGCATATGGTATGGAGGGGTAGAAGGCCAGCAAGTGTGTCCAAGTCAAGAAGGAGGTCCGAGGCTAATTCGGTTTGAGTCCCCGAGGTGGAGGCCCAAAGCAACTCAAATTCGAGTCTGCCTCAGCCTGCAGGACAAGTCTGCCTTAAATTGGTCACCCAAGACGCATCCGGACTCCGTTTTCGACGATCCACATATGGTTGGAAAGCTAATTTGATAAGAAAGCCAATCAAGTGGTCTCACGTCAAAAACCCTTCAGAATCAACGGGAATCATCGAAACAAGTCAGCGTCCAGAATCTGTCAGGGTGCTGCGACACCGTTTTTTGGTCCGTTAGACCGTGTATCGTGTTTGGGCGCGTCCGGGGGGGCGACTCCCAAGACTCTATAATTAGCAGCTGTCGCTCTCCTTAGGGTTTGGGTTTTGTTTAGTTCTTGATTTTTTTGTGAAACAGACATCGTTTTGCTGTAACTATGCCGCCAAGGCTGCTTGGCTGTGAACCAGGGTCCCAGTTCTTGATCTTGTTTGCCTGTGGTGATTAGTCCTTTCGAATAAAGATTTAAACTCCTTCTTGTTTTCATAAGCCTCATATCTATTTGCAATTTTAGATTGCGTTCCTCCTGTTCTTGCTTGTGTTCTCGATTCGCTTGCAGGAAAGTCTTCTCGGCAAGGTCAATGGCGTTCACGTGGTTGATAACCAATGGAGCTATGGTGTAACGGTTGTGGGGGTCCGAATAGTTGGTTCAAAGCCTAGATCGTGAACATCGAGTCTTCACCAATCGACGCTATCATACCTTTCGAAAGATCAGCCCTTGTCTACACCACAGCCCCCTATAAATTTTTTCCTACATGCGCCGCTGTGCACCGTCGTAACATCATTTCACTACCGTGACCCAGTTCAGAGTTGCTCGCACCGACGCGCCACGAACGAACGCCATGCACTGCTGCGGAACTCTCTAGACTCTACCACTACCACCAGCGACTCCAGTATGCACCATGGTCGACGGCCATGTGCAGGTGGTGCCGTCGTGTCGTCGTCGCCGCGTCGAGCGAGTGCACGCGGCGCGACGAGGGTTCTAGATCAGCACTTCAGCAGGGCCAGGGCACGGTGATGGGGCGTACGTACATGCATGCATGCGTGCCTCGCTCTCGCCCTGCAACGCGACGCGCGCAGGTGTGGCGTTAATGGCCGGTGCCCGGTCAGTTTGCAGTCTCCTCCTTGAATGCAGGCTAGCTACCATCGCTGTGGCTCTCCATAAGTTCCATGCGTGGGTGCAGTGCAGATCGGCGTGGCATCAGGGCGGCAACAGATGCAGAGCTAGCCATCTGTGACGCGTGCGCGTCGGCGTGGAAGAGCGACACGGATATGGCATTTGTCATTGATATATCAACATGTACGAGCTCGACTGGAATCAGAGGGTGAAATCAATGGCGCGCGCCAGAGGCTGTTTCTCGAACTGTTTGTGCATGGGCATGGACTTCAACCACCCACCTATCCACAGGAAACTAGTCTCGATTACTTCATGAAGTCCTTCAAGTAGTGCAGAGTACAGACGTACTGTAGGTACTTGGAGCCAGCTGTGTGAGCATGTGGCACAGTGGCTGTACCAATTGATCGGATCGAAATGCCTCTTCTGGTGACTCGTGGTTGTCTGCCTTTGGATGCAACCAGAATGGAAGTGGTCTGCCTTTGGATGCAACCAGAATGGTCGTCTGCCCTTGGATGCAACCAGAATCGGATCGAAATGCCTCTTCTGCATGTTTAGGACGTGGTCGAGAGGTTGTTTGGGAATTTTAAATTTTAAGATCTAACTATATACACGTAGTCACCTAGAGCTCTAAATGTTTTCAAATGAAAAACTGCAAACTACAAGGTGTAGATCACATTGAGAATTAAAACTTTTGTGTAGACCATATCAACATCAGAGATAAGCCAAAGGTTCTAGAATAAAATTTTGAATTTTGATAAAGTAAAATAAAGACTCTAAACGGTTTCAAAAGAAGAAACAAACATTGTAGTTGCGCCAAACTGAAACGAGGGCTCTCTTGTCCTTAAAGCGGTAGGCCCAGCCGTCAAGGCTGACTGCCAAAAAGGAAGATCAAAAGTTGAATGTTTTGAGGAGGCCCGTATGATGTTTTGAGGAGTATTTCTTCGCTGATTGAAGATGGGCCCATTTCTGAAGTTCCACCCAGAAAAAAAAATCAAGTGAGTCACAAGGCGACTGCCAAAAAGGAAGATCAAAAGTTGAAACAAAAAGTTAAAATGAGCTAGTGTTCCCCGGTTAATTAAATTCCTTTATACGTCCGGGCTTGATTTTTCGACTTAGCCTAAGTATATAGTAGCATAAGTGTGGTAACTTCGTTTAAAACTGAGGTTTCAGAAAAAAGAAAATAGTTTGAGCCACGATCATCTCACAGTTTACAGCTTCGGTCTCTGAGCCGTAATCTAATAACTCAAATCGAAACTGACAGGGCAACGCAACATCCATGCCTTTCCGCGCAAGTCTGACAGCATGCATCCCGATCCAAGAAGCGGCAGACCTCGTACGCAAAGGTGCATCCGTGGCAGCCTCGCTCCCTTCAACCTGGCCGGCCCTTATGATTATCACGGCAAGCACGCCTCCGTCCGACGCAAAGTGACCGTGCATGGCCGCTGGGCTAGACAAAGAAAGCTGCTTCGTTGCTGCTAATTTCACCCTGGCTGCCTGTTACCTCGTTCCACACTGCCAGGCTAGTTGCCAGTGCCACCTCTATGCACGGTGGCCTGCTTATTTATATACACAGCCTTGATCGAGTCCCTTGCCACATTCTGCCTTTTGGCGAACACATATGCAGCGTGCTCACAAGGTCACACACAGTAGCGGATCCAGCCAAAATTCTCAAATTTACGTCAGGCTTAAGTTCACATGATGAGCATCAATTTGCAATGAAAACCTCAAATCGATGTCTCCAGCAGCAATGAACAGAAAATGCCCCTGGTCACACACACACACCTCAAATCGATGTCTCCAAGAAAATGGGGCCTTGTAGTAGTAATGTGAGCCTTGTTCTAGCCATTGGTTTCGCGGCGTTCGTAGCGGCCTCGGCGTCGACGGACACCTCCAATGGCAACGTGTTCTACATAGGCGACAAGGACGGCTGAGTCAGCAAGCCGGCAGAGAGCTACGATCGCTGGCCCGCCCGCCACCGCTTCAAGGTCACCGACACCCTTGGTACGAATGGGATTATCGATGCTTTCAGCTATGTCATATGAGCGGCAAGTATTTGCATTGATCGCAGGAATTTGAAGCGTGCTTTGTGCTTCTTTAGTATTCAAGTACAAGAAGGGCGTGGACTTTTGCTGGTCGTGGACAAGCGCCACTACGACTCGTGCGACGGGACGGACCCCATAGACGAGCTACGCGACGGCGACTCAGCCTACGTGTTGGGCAGAACTGGGCCATTCTACTTCATCAGCGGTGATGCCGGCCGATGCAAGAAAGGCCAGAAGCTCATGGTGGTCGTGACGGCGAAGATGGCGGAGCCGCCTGGAAGATCACGAGCTCCCTCCTTGTCACCGTCCCCAACTTTTGAAGGGCCATCCTCGTCACTCAAGCCATCACCGTCATTTCCTTCCCTTCCACTTTCACATGCACCATCTCCAATTCTAGGGCCCGAATATGCGGCTTCTTCTTCTCCTCCTGTGCCATCAATGGCACCTCTAACAAAAACTTCCCCTTCCCCGTCCCCGTCTCCGTCACTATCTCCGAATCCTCAACCACATAGTCCAACTCCAACCATTCCCCAGATCACTCATTTTCTTCTATAGCACCATCTCCTGGGGCACAACACCCTAGTGTAACACCAAACCATTCAGCATCACACCCTCCATCATCATCATCAACACAAAAAACTCCTAGAGTAGCATCACCACATTCATCAGCCAACAACCACCCTCTATCACCACCTCTTATTGTACCACCAACACATTCACCATCCCACTCCCAACCTCCATCACCATCTCCAAATAAAACTCAAGTAGCACCAACACATTCATCAACCTACCCCCGTGTTCTATCACCATCTCCAAAACCACAAATCCCTTGGGTAGCCCCAACACCTGCACCATCACACACCCATAAACCATTACTATCTCCAGAACAAATATCACCTATAACATCACGAATACGTTCATCGTCACGTTCTCACCCACCATCACTGTCTCCAAAACCACAACCTCCTAGGGCATCGGTAACTCTTAAGCTACAAATCCCTAGGTTATCTCTAGCACCTACACCATCAAGTACCCAACCACCATCAACACCTCTAAAACCACACCCCCATACAGTAGCACCAACACCTTTATTGCCCTACTCTCAACCACCATTAGCACATACAAAGCCACAAATTACTAATATAGCACCGAAACATTCATCGTTCTCCTCACACCAACAATTATCATCTCCGGAACCACAGTCCCCTATGGTAGCCCCAACACAACCACCATCCTCTGTGCCTCCAATGCCATATTTGAAACCACAAACCCAGTATGTCTCCAGCATCAGCACCATCGTCAATCACAAACACACCATCAATGACTCCAAAACCAAAGTTCCCCATAGTAGCTCCAACACATTAATCCTCCTCCTCTATTCCTCCAACGCCACCACATAAGCCACAAACACCTAGTGTAGCTCTATCACCCACAACATCATGTACCCACCTACCATCATTGGGTCCAAAACCACATACTCCTATTGCGGCACCAACATATTCACCATTATCCTCCATCCCTCCATCATCACCTCCAAAACCACAAAACCCTAGGGTTCCTATAGCACCATCATCATCACGTACCCACCCACCATCATCGCTTCCAAAACAGAAGTCCCCAACATTAGCACCAATGCATTCACCATCTTCCTCTGCCCCTCCATCAACACCTCCAAAACCACAACACCCTAGCATAGTTCTAACACCTCCATCGTCACATACCCACCCTCCATCATCATCACCATCTCCAAAATCACAATCCCCTATGGTAGCACCAACATATCCATTATCACCACATCCGAAGCCACAACAACGTAAGGTCCCAACAACTCGTTCACCTTTCTCCTTCCCAATATCGCCGGCTTCAAAACCACAAATACCTAGGATAGCTCCAGCAACTGTAATGCCACATATCATCCCGCCATCATCGTCTCCAAAATCACAGTTAGAACCATCACATACACCTTTGCCATCTCACACAAACTCTAAAGTCTCACCAATCTCTAGCCCTACTTTTCCATCATCTTCGCCTTCATCTCATGTTTCACCTTCTTTATCTCCTCATAGATCTAAGGATTCACCACGATCTATTCATGCTCATCCACCATCTTTATCCCATATATCCCCTTCACCATCATCATCAATCTCGAAGACATACCCTACGCACATGCCTTCTCAATCCCCAATGCACCTCCTTCATCCGCCTTCATTGTCTCCTTCGATGGTACTTTCACACTCTCCTTCTCCACAACTATCTTTAGCACCATCCCCCCCAAAGCACCAAACATCCATATATTTTTGGTCCAACCGCAAATTCACCTATCTCACAATCACTAGATCAACAATTACCACCCTTTTTAGTGCCAACAATAGCGCCAAGACCATCACATGGTCATCATGTGTCAGCATCATCAATGCATACTGATACTAGCATGCCAATACTAGTATCCACTTTGCTAGATGTGGTTCTAGCTTTTATATGTATTTAGTACATAACAAGTTGGATTTATTATTTGCTTATTGTCCATTCAGACACATAATAAATTATTTTAATTTTGTTTTGCGATTTCTTGGTTCTTTCTTGATGAGTGGCTATGACAAAAAGGCACCATCCATATATTTGAAGGTACACATTGATGGCATCATATGTGTGTATGCATGTATCTTGATTGGACATAATTAAAGTTTCTTCATTTAAATAAGAATGAGTAATTTTGCTAGGGCGTCCTGAAGTACATAACTGTCGTGATAGTCTGAGAATAAACTATACTATAGAAGAAATAGTTTAAGTTAAAATTACTAGAATATCATGCACACATTAAAAGGGATATGAAATATATAGCTAAAAACACGAAAACACGGAAGAAATGAAAATAAAATAATCCAAATTGCATCACAGAACGTATCATGGATAGGTGAAAAATATGGTGGAACAAATCCAAAATACATCATGAAACGTATCAAGGGTATTATAAAAATATTATAAAATACATCATAGAATGGCTCATGGATACTGAGAGAACAATTGAAAATACATTACGGAATATCTCATGGCTACTACATGAACAATTCAAAATACTCTAGGAAGAATCTCTACTACAAAAGATTTTTAGCAACAAAGGTATTTTCGGGCAAAGACAACTCAATCAAAATCCGCCTCTCAAAATGGTTTTTGAGCTGGCCCGTCTCAATAATTCAATTCCTAGAGGAGACTGTAATTTTAGAGGTAGCTGGCAAGCCGAGACACCTCTAAAATTACCATTTTTAGAGTCGATTTGCCTTGGCAGCCACCTCTAAAATAGAAGCATTTCTAGAGGTGGTTGACAATTTGCTCCCCTCAAAAAGTAGGTGGAGCACAATAAATTCCATAATTTCAAATCAGGTCGGATCAAGACAAAATAAGTTGTAGTGCATGAAGAGAACTAAAACTTTGTAGTTGATGACTTTTCCATTTGAATTCATTTAATGTAGAAAAAACTATTTAAAGTTTTTAATTTTGAAATTAATTTTTTTATTTTTCCAAATGATTTTGAATGCAGAAAAAACTAAACCAAAGATGCAGTATTAGAAGGGATCAATAACTTTGTAGTTGACTACTTTTTCATTTGAAATCATTTGGTTTCTTAAAATTCAGTTTAAATTCTCAGATTTTTCAATTTTTTTTGAATTTTCAAAGTACCTCAGATGGAGAAATGAGTTAAACCGAAGTTGTAGTAATCAAAGAGATATGTAACTTTGTAGTTGGTAAATTTTTCATTTAAAATTATTTAAGATCCAAAATTCTATTTTAAATTTAATACCTTTGAAATTTATTTTTTTAATTGTCCAAATGACCATGGATGGAGAACTGAACTAAACCAAAGCTGCAGAGATCCAAAATTTTCCAGTTCAAAGTCTTTTATTTGAATTTGTTTATGGTCTCCAATATACATTACAATACTCATTAAAGTGAATACAAAAGAAAATATGTCTGCTATTTAGTCACAACTGACTCTGAGGTGTCAAAGTAAGGGAAGTAACAAGAGAAGCATGAGGATGTAAGTTCAAATTGTTTTGCTGTTTTTGAGCCCGGTTTATAAATTCTACACACAAATAGAGGCTCCGTCTCTATAAATAATTTTAGTCGTCTAAATCTGATAGTAGTACATCTCATAGGCAGATGAAAAAAACACCACAAATAGAGGTTATGTCTCTACAAATAGTTTTTACCCGCCTTTAAACATCTGGTAGTAGTGCATGCGCATCTCATAGGTATAGATGAAAAAAAAACACCGTGTGGAATATTTAATGGGGAACAATCCATAGAACAATATTTCTTCACGATTAAAAAAATGCTACGTAGAGCGTTGGGAGTGCCGGCCTAATTAAGATACGGCGATCACACTCAAATGCCAAATTAAGCGTCTCATCTAATGATCGGTTTCCCGTCCAGTTGTACTAGTAGTGTGTTATGAACTTATCACATCTGAGAATCGATCACTACCACCGCCACGTACAAGCGTTCGAAATTCGCATCAAAACAGACGGAAAGTTACAGTGGCATGCAGGCAAGCAAAACCAGGAGACGACGTCACACAATTTCGATGTCGCGCTCAGTGGCCCAGGATGCCATGTGCGTGCAGCGGAACAGGTAGAGCGCACAGTGCACCACAAAACTGGCCGCCTTCGCTTGCTTGCGGAGTACTTCCTCCGTAAAAAAAAACACAATTCTAACTTTAAACCTTGAAACAACACGTGTCCGTGTTCAAATTTAAAATTATTATTTTTTCTAAATGGAGCGAGCAGTGATTTCTCGGCCATGAGCCCATGACCCACGACCGAATTATACAGGATACATGCAAGTGGCGTGGGTCCAGCGTGGGCGGTGATAGCGAGCGAGGGTGGCTGAGGTGTTAGACCCACACAAACAAATAACATTCGTACAAAATCAGGCCTAACGGATATAAGCCAGTTCGCTGATCGAAAAGTCTACCAAGAAAAAATCTTTTTTCGGCTGAAAAAAGAGAACTGCGAATATGAGAATGCTAACAGGGCTTGGCTCTCCTAAACACGTTGTCATAGCACGGGCAAGTTCAGGTAAACAAAGAAACCCCTAATTTCAAGACGAACTTTTAAAGCCTAATTATGCATGATTTGATGATATCACTGATGGATTCGTTAGGCTTAAAAATTCATCTCGTGGATCTTGACGGATTATGTAATTTAAAGTATCCGAACACAACATCATCATCCACGACATACCTACTAATTTTAACACCGGATCCGAACATACCTACCAAAACAAGAATTAATATTAGAAATTCACTCAATTATAATTATTCGAGACCACAATTATTAATATCTCCTTCGTTTCCTTTTAAACGTCTCGAAAATCAAATTCCTCAACTTAGAGATATAAATATGTTAATATTTATCGGGACTTAAAGCTAGGGAGTATTTCCTCTCAAATAAAAGTCGGACTTATGCCTGAGAAATCAAACCTTTTTTTTTTAACTTAATATATATAAAAGAATTAATATTATAATTCATAATTAGAATTATTAGAGAAATTATTAAATCTATTTTCTGATAAATTTATTTAGAGAGATATAAATATTACTAATATTTATCACAAAGCTAGTCGATAGAAAATACCAATACCAATATTTAAAAAGGACTACTCCGTAGACGATAGGTCGCGTCAGCTGCCGGTCCTCGTGTCGCATCAATCACACACATGAGCAGCGGCCGAGAGAGAACGCGCCAGTGCGCACTGCTCGCCTTGCGCTGCTGCGTGCCAGTGACCGTGTGGAGTCGTCTTTCTCTTCCTTGTATGGCTGTACTATACTACTCCTACACGTCTACTGTATACCTGTACCAAGACGAGCAGTAGGCCATGCCGTGCCGTGCTGCTGTTGCGAAGGTTTGTAGCTGCGCTGCCAACACTTGCCGTCCTCGCCCCACTCTCGTCCGCTGTCCGCCAGTCCGCCCCGAATCCCCTAAAATCCTACTGCCCCCAGGTGTTACCCACTACCCAACAAGGGCGTTTTACCGTTCCGGGACGGCGTTTTTGGCTCTTTGCCTGTCATGTCCGATTCGCGGCCCAACAGTTCGTTCGTCTGGAGCTGGGCGCGATTCCTAGCTCAAACGGGAAACTGCAGCCCGGAGGCTTCCACGATCGACGTGTAGTGTAGCGCAAGATTAAAAAAAAAAAAAGAAAAAAAGAGAAGAAGTACTCAATCGACTAGGAAGGGGCCAGGGACAAATGTTGCTTGAAGTCACAATAGTAACATCTAAAAACACTAAATGTGAGCTAATAATGAGCTCATGTTTTCGGATACCAATTAGAAAACCTAAATGTAGGCTAGAGTCTATTAACTCTTATTAGCCCATAATTAACTCATATTTAATCTATTTTTATAAGGTGAGCTAATTTTTAGCTCTGCGATCCAAACATGCCGAATAGCAATAGTGGAGATTGAAAGCTCATGCGGATCTCGGTCGGATGGGCGTGCGGATGGCCGTGGACCAGGGAGGTAGGGAACCAACTCATTCTACATTATCGGGCATTTGTTTTTTGAGCTGTGAAACCTGTGAAGTCTGAAGTGATCATACTAAGTATGTACTATGTTGTATGCATGCTAGTAGAAAAGAGAATATGCCGTGCAAACCTTTATTTCAAGCCGCACATGCTATATTGACCATCATTAGTTTTGGCCGATGCTTCGCTTTACTTTGTATGTGACGTGAAGCCACTATACAATTCTGTATGATGTCTTGACCGACGAAAGAATGAAAATAATGGAGTGCTCCACATTCTATTTTATCAAAATCTACATCTATATGTACTTTATATTAAAGTTCGTCCATTCGTCACTCTCTCAAACATAGACAAGGCAGAAGTCGTCTCTCTCTCTCTCTCTATATATATATATATATATATATATATCTCTCTCTCTGGGGTTCTTGATTTATGATAATGTTTGTATCAATTTCTATAATCATTTATGATACATGGGTTACTATAATTCAAGATATATACCATAATATATATATATATATATATATATATATATATATATATATATATATATATATATATATATATATATATATATATATATATATATATATATATATATATATATATATATATACGAATGTAAACATAGAGTCATAGAGCCAAGGAGTTGGAGAAGGGTGCAGAAGTCTGAGGAGCAACCGAGGGGTAGATTGTATCTTCCTTCATCCCATATACTTCTCACTTTCACGAATGGCAAATGTAGACCCATGGCAAGGGTCACGAGTCCAAGGACTTAGAGGTTGTAGATTAGATCTTCTTCAAAAAAAAAAACTGCACACAATAGGTAGCCATTTAAGTTGAGTCATTCTTCAGACAATTTCTCATACGAAATCAATCATTTATTGCATCTAGTATTTTATTATGGGTGTTGGAAGTTTGATTTAATTGAAATAAGATCGAGCCAAGCACAAATAAATCCAACAAAGATATCTAACTCATCATCTTTGGTAGGAGCATCTCTAGATAACCGCGCAACAACTTTTATGTCTCATTACAATGCACATACATATTTGCTAGTAGAAATAAAAGAAGACAAAAACTAATATTCCTATGTTGATGAGGAAATATATGGTGGAAACCACCTAATAGGTGCAAACATGGAAAAACTAATAAAAAAAATGCAATTTTGTAACTTGATTTTTTAAAACTTGATACATATGTAGTGCATCTATATATCTACTCACATGCAAAAGTTAGAATGTAAACTCTTTTTTTGAAAAATTCATACGGTCATAAATTTCACTTGTATGCGCACTACAAGACAAAATTTCTATATTCTTGTTTTCTAGTTCCTATGTTCCAAATTATAAGATATTTTGGTCTTTTTTTTCTATCACGCAAAAGGTTTGCTCATCTTTGTATTAAGGTAGAAAAAGTTTGATACAACACGCCTTCGGACGCCCTAGGGGGTCAATAAAGATTTACATGGAAGCTCAAACCCTCTCTAGTATAATGTAAGCTAGGTTGTTACATTGGATAGAGATCGTTTTGACCTTTCTAGATACATTACTTTTAATATGTATCTAGGCATAGTGTATATCTAAGTGTATAGTAAAACATATGTATCTAGAAAAGACAAAACATCTAATAATTTGGAATGGAGGGTGTAGTATACATGCACGTGAATGTTGTTATTTTCATATGATTTTTTTTTTCAAATATGACTTTGCATCTCAACATTTTGGTGTGAGTTTATGTATGGATGAACTACATATGTGTTAAGTTTTAAAAAAAATTCTAGTTACAAAAGTGTATTTTTTAAACTACATAATGGCTAAGGTGTATATTTCTGTAGCAGTATTTATTGCTTAAATGCACATTTTTTTGGCAAGGGTATCCTTATATCAGAGAAAAAGCAATGCAAAGAAAACGCAAAGAACATGGGTCACGTCTACTACTGTATCGTACTCCGTAGGTCCGTGTGCGTACTTGCAGTAGTAATACAGAAGCCACCACAATACTCCTACTCTACTCTCTACAAGCCTACTCGCACTCTACATTGCCCAGTTGCGCACTGTAGGTGATGATCGACGGATCCACTGTACTCACAGCCCTCGACACGTCTCTGTCACTTCATGCACGTCGCAATGCCAGTCCAGCCATGCCCGTGCTCGGTGCTCCCTCCTTCCCCTGCAACTGCAAAGCTGCAAGGCCTGCAGCACAGTGTGAGACTTGCAAGTGGCAATGGCAACGAGCAGGGGCCAGTGGGGAACGAACGATCAACCAACTGCCGGCGGCCACGCACTACCTGACACAAGGACAAAGCTACCTAGAGGCT
Organism: Miscanthus lutarioriparius; assembly: GCA_904845875.1. NCBI lineage: Eukaryota > Viridiplantae > Streptophyta > Magnoliopsida > Poales > Poaceae > Miscanthus > Miscanthus lutarioriparius. Next base: position 31,522,718 of record CAJGYO010000005.1, read on the forward strand.
AGACAGAGCGTGGAGCAGCTAGACTAGTCACTAGACTATCATGTCTCGCTACTACGAGCACTGGCCTTTTGCCACCACCAGCACCCTCACCGGGTCACCCTCTTTAAAGCAAGCAACGGGCAACGAATAGCTCGGCTCGGCGGCACGCACCTCTCGTTCGCCTCGCCTCGCCTCCCCTCTCGACTGTTACATCCAGCGAGCTGCTCACGGTGCCGAGCTCAGTTCGGTTTCCATATTCTCGCAACAACGCCGTGGCGGCGGCGCGCGGGGGCGACGGGAGCGACGGCGACATGGGTCGAGGCCGCAGCGAGATAAAGCGGATCGAGAACCCCACGCAGCGGCAGTCCACCTTCTACAAGCGCAGGGACGGCCTGTTCAAGAAGGCCAGGGAGCTCTCCGTTCTGTGCGACGTCGACCTGCTGCTGCTCCTCTTCTCCACCTCCGGCAAGCTCTACCACTACCTCTCGCCCACCGCCCCCTCTGGTAAGGACCTGGTCGAGAGGTACGAGGCCGCGACGCACACCAAGGTTTGGACCGACATTCGCCAGGTAACCTATTTAAGTAACTAGAGCACGTGGCAAAGCATGCATGTTCTTGTTCTTAGCAGTAATGTAATGATGATGATGCTCTTGCACGACGACTGCGGCGGCGGCAGGAGCAGCGCGCGGAGCTGGAGAAGGCGGAGCGGATGTGCGAGCTGATGGAGAAGGAGCTGCGGTTCATGACGGTGGACGACGGGGAGCAGTACACGGTGCCGTCGCTGGAGCTGCTGGAGCACAACCTGGAGGCGGCCGTGCACAAGGTGCGCTACGAGAAGGACCGCAAGATCGGCGGCGAGATCAGCTACCTCGAGAACATCGTACGTATCGCATCACGCCTACTGCACACGATGATGTTGATGTGCCCTGGCTAATCTTCCCCTCTATTAGTTAGGCCTGTCTGTGTACTCCTAAAATTTCTGTCACCTCGAACGTGCATGGTCTATTAAATATAGACTAATTACGAAACTAATTACATAACTTGTGATTAATTTGTGAGGCGAATCTTTTAAACCTAATTAGTTCATGATTTGACAACGTGGTGCTACAGTAAACATATGCTAATGACAGATTAATTAGGCTTAAAAAAATCGTCTTGCGAATTAGTCTTTTAATTAGTTTTGTAATTAATATATATTTAATGCTCTTTAAGCCGTGTTTGCACATTGGAATCTTCAAATTCGGATGAATACTGTTTGCACGGGAATGAAAACATTTAATGCTCTTTATTATTCGAATGAACAGTGTCTACTACAGCCCAGGCGCCAGAGGCCAGGGATTTATTCCTGGGGTTGAGGGATATAATAATAAATACTCCCTCCATCCCAAATTATAAGTCATTCCAAGAATTTTGGAGAGTCAAAGCATCTCAAGTTTGACCAAGTTTATATAATAAGATAATAACATTTATGATACCAACTAAGTACCAATAGATTCTTTGTTAATTATATTTTTATAGTATATATATTTGATGTCATAAATCTTTGTAATTTTTTTATAATTTTGGTCAAACTTGAAAAGCTTTGACTCTCCAAAATTCTTGGAATGACTTACAATTTGGGATGGAGGGAGTATATAATAACTACTCCCTCCGGCTCTCTAAAGCAAGTCGTTTTGGACATTAACACGGTCTTTAAGAAACGACTTTGACTGTAACTTTTTGCTATAAAATATTTATAAAATATAGTCAATATATACTTTTATGAAACTACGTTTCGAGATGAATCTACTTACATCACTTTCATATTTTCAAACTCAACCCAAAAGAAGTTATTTATAGTCAAAGTTGAAAATGTATGACTTAAGACAACGTCAAAACGACTTGCTTTAGATGGTTGATAGCTTCTCTCGATTCTGCTGGCTGCAGATCAGAGGACGCCACGTGGAGCGCTACGGCTTGTGCGGCAAGGTGAGCAACTGATCTTTTTGCAAATCTTGCTGTTCAGTCACTTCTTCCGTGTTCCAATTCCACTATTCGCAAATCGTAACGCACGGCGCACGAGTGCCTCTGCACTGTAGCCCGGTTTAGTTCCACTTCGTTTTGTCAAAATTTTCAAGATTTTCCGTCACATCGAATCTTTAGACGCATGCATGAAACATTAAATATAAATAAAAAATAAAACTAATTACACAGTTTAGACGAAATCCAGAGACGAATCTTTTAAGCCTAATTAGACTATGATTGACACTAATTGTCAAATAATAATAAAAATGCTACAGTCTCATTTTGCAAAAAATTTTGCATCCAAACTGGGCCTAGCATTGCTGAAATAGACCCATTCTACTTCTACCGGTAGTTCCCGGATGGCGGCTGGAAAGTCCAGCCCAGTTTCTGTTGGATACTACAATTTTAGAAGTACTGTTCATGTCCATAATTTAACTTGGAAACCACCTGTTATTTTCTGCTACTTGGGTAGATGTGTGACTACCAAATACGTACTCCTTTCTTTTACAATTTACAAAAGAATCAAACTACTTGATTTATTCAATTCAAACTAGTTTAACTTGATGAAATTTATAGTAAACAAATAGTATAACATTTATGTCTCCAAGTAGATTTGCTACGAAAATATATTATAATTAATTTAATGACACTTGTTCTGTATTATAAATTTTAGTATTTTTTATAACTTTGTTTGACTCTTCAAAAAACGTTAATTGCATCTTGTGGACAGAGGGAGCAGTATGGTAGAACTAACAATCTAGTATAAAGAGGTAGCATGTGAGCTTAACTCTCTTAAGTACATTTCTTTGTCTAAGAACATTTCTTGATTCGTTGCACCGTCCAAACAACCAAACAGATAGTTTATAACACGAAAAAGAATCTTCCTACCTAGTACGGCTTAGCCGCTTGTAGCAGATAAACAAACAATCTATCTGAGCTCAGCTTATTTGGGAACTTTATTCAGCAACTCTTGAGTTCAGCTTTCATCATTTTGGTGGCAGTAGGACTTCTCCCATCTTTCCGGTTGAGATGGAGGAGAGTACAACTTGATAGTTGAAACCGAGCCAAGAGTATGTATACAGATTGTAGCAACTATACGAGTCTATCAAAAATAGGCATTTCTTTCAGGTTTGCACACTCAATGAAATGAAATAGGATACTGGTTCCCTACGAAAATAGACACTCACAATGAAATAGTAGGATGGTGATTCCCTGCGAAAATAGTAGGGCCTTGTTTAGTTCCCTTCAAAGTTTCAAGTTTTTTCACTCTCTCTCCATCACATCAATTTTTGGATGTTTGCATGGAGCATTAAATGTAGGTAAAAAAAATAACTAATTACACAGTTTAGTTGAAATCACGAGATGAATCTTTTAAGCATAGTTGGTCCACGATTGAACAAAGTTTACCAAATAAGACGAAAGTGGTACTATTTATCGGATTGAATTTTTTTTCAATCTAACCAAGGCCTAGGAACCATGCGCTACTCATGCTAGTGTCACGAGCACTGCTCCGAAAAAGTGACGCAACGGTCGCCAGGCTACAACATGTAGACCCATCCATGGACGCACTCCCTTCAAGCTCTTGCTCTTGAAGGTGGATTGGTGGAACAGCTTTCGGCTTTCGCTTTACTACAGACTACAGTGCTACTACAAGCAGCTGCATCATGCTATGTACAGGTAGCCGATGCAGCCTAGGTAAAGTGAACTAACAGCTATTCTTGGCTTTGTGAGCACATCAATCAATTTTGTTTCCTTTGTTAATTCTGATTTTTTGTGCGTTTGTCTATAGAAATTTCTATTTTCGTATCTTCTGCATCTAGTGCAGAATTTCTTGAAAATTTTGCTCCCTATGTTAATTTTGACTTTGTGCACTATAGAAATTTCTATTTCGTACTATGTTCTTGCATCTAGAGTCTAATCTGTGCCGAATTTCTTGTATTTTTTGCCTGCAGCTTGCTCATTCTCAGGCCTCGAACAACAACGGGGAAGGAGGGTCGACCCCACCAAGCAGCGGCCTGGAACTCAAGCTGGGTGGGTACAATCCAATCCTTATGCGGCCTTCTCAACTTCGTTTCAGACCAACTATTTTCAGTAGCAGTACCTAACCTGAAGCTTTCTGCAAACAAGTGCAGGTTTCAACTAACGCTGGCTGGAAGCTCGAGGATGGATCGAAGATTATGCTCTGTTTCTTAGTACTGTTTTGAGATTCAAAGTCACGTCCTGCAAGGCTAACCGATTCTGCGATCGATGCCTCTGTACTCTTGTATGTTATGGTTGAGTGGTTGTTGTCCTAGTTGATCAAACAAGTCTCAGCTTGGTGTTAATGTTTTTATTCAGACGGGAGAAATTACCTTTAGCACTGAACTCTTTCTTCGATTCAAATATATCCTTGTTATTGGCCAAAAGAAAACGCTATAACCAGGAATGGGGGAAGCAGCCCCAAGAATATCGCAGGATGATAAATTTCTGCGTTTCTGAATCCAAGAGTTATCACGCTAAAACCAGATTGAACCCTGAATCCAAATAGAATATAGAACTAAAAATATGTGCGCATGGTGCTAGGAGCTCAGCAAGAACGTAGCAATATAGAGATCGACAATCACATCTCAAAGATCATACTAAAATGATCTCATCACTGCTCCCAAGATTAAGCAACGAGAAGCAAGAAAGAAGACGAATAATAACAACGAGATACGAGAAAACAAAATCAAACGAAAGAAGAAACATAACACAGCGTAGACGAATGTGGGTATCAGTATCACAACGAGTACGCCGGGCAACGCCTCAGCCGGCAGTCCGGCACCAGGCACGGCAGGCAGCCCCTGCTGGCCTTTTAACGGTGGCTGTGCTGTGAGAGGAGAGGAAACCCTAAGGATGTGTGAAACGGCAACCGTCTGATCATGAGTCGATGGGCAAGATTTTGTTGCTGGCAAGGACTCCACAACTGGGCCAAGCCCAACAATGTTGGTAGAAGATTCGACAACTTCACAGTTATGGGCCTGCCTGAAAGTTCTGGAATTATACGGTCCAGCCGCATGGTACAAAGCGCCTCTGCTACCCTCCTCTGGTATCATGAGAGTGGACCATGTCCCATTTACACGTAGGATACAATCTGTCGGGTTCGTAAACCGGGGTCCCTCATGGATCGGCTTCCCAACAAAAGCTTGGCCCAACGGACAACGTTGCGAGCAACGCGCAACTCATGGGCCGGCCCAAATACCTAGACGACAGGCCAGAAGGACGATCCAATCTCCGACCGGAAGGCCTGGCCGAGGAGCAACGACGCCTGCTTCCGACTCCGGCCCACCTCTCTAACCGGAGCGCTCGCTTCGGTCTCCAGCCCGCCTCTGGACGGCCTCTCCGACTGGAAGGCCCAACCCAACACCACTTCCGACTCCGACCCGCTTCTCCAACCGGGAATGCGCCGAACCTCTGCTTATAGCTCCTCTCCGACTAGCGCAATTAGAGTCGAATGGGACCAACCGACCGGGGACGCTCGCTCGGTAAGGACCAGAAAACAGACGGAGAAAGTAAGGTAGCGCACTCAAGTCAACCGCAATACCGAGGACCATACCCTGTACACCTGCAGGACAGTACACTGTGACCTCCTTGGCATGACAGAACACAAGCAGTGTTGTAGGCGCCGACATTTTCCCCTACAGTGTTGTAGGCGCCATCGACTCTCATACCAGACCAATACGGTAAGGCTCCCCCACGCGCCTCTGGGCATCAACAGTGTTGTGGGCGCCGCCATTTACCGTACCGGGTGAACATGGTAAAACCCCTTGCATGCCTCTGGGTATCAACAGGGTGGCAGGCACCGACATCTGTCATACCAGAAGAAGATAACGCAACCTCCCACGTGCATCTAACATTCAACAGTATTGTGGGCACCTACCATCACCCTGTACCCGCCGGCGTGGGCAGCAAGACTTAGCAGCATACCTACTCTCTCCCTCTCGCTTGTAAGGCCATCCCCTTCATCTATAAAAGGAGATGCGCTCTCTCTAACACAACTAAGTTGATTCAGATCGATCGAGTTCACTAGTACACAACAACAGAACCACCAGGCTCAAATCTCGAGCACACGCTCGAACACATAGCACATAGCGGAGCTCCCGTCGCTTTCGGCCCCTCTGACCAGAGTCCGATCGGACTTCTTGTACCCCCCATCTTTCTCCTTCTTGTTTGTAACCCCACTACAAACTTCGAGCACCTAGACTCAGGAATAAAGTCACCAACCGACTCAAACTGGACGTAGGGCACGTTGCTGAACCAGTATAAACCCTATATCATTGAGTGTTAGGCCACATCCGATCATAATGTACGGCAAAACTACAAATATTTAGGTGTTGGTCACTTTCTACACCGACAGTTGGCGCCGTCCGTGGGAAGACGCTGTACGTTCAACACTTTTTGGTCATCGGATGGTCCACTTTTCCGCCACCTTCGCCATGGCGGGCTCAAGTGATACGACTCGCTTCGGCTCACTAGAGTTTCCCACACTCCCCACCTATTGGGATGTGGGTTCCACCCATCTTCGAGCCGTCCCAGGCCTTCCTCTTTGGAAGCCTGGACTTCGTGGCCGACCGGCTCGGCGTACTACACCTCCGCGAGGAGGCACTCATTCCGCCGCCCGTCGGAGGGGCACCCTCCATCGGCTCCGAGACGCACGACGACTTCAACGACGAGGCATCTGCGCTTCATTCCGAGCAAACTCTCTGCTCAAACCCCGATGTGAGTAATGTGCATATTGTTATTTACTCTCTATTTACTATCCCTCGTCGATTATCCGAAGCGACCGTATTGTCCGCACCGTGAACACCATGCGATCGGTTCCCCTGCAGCCTCGCGTCCCCCGTGGAAGTGTGCGCTCGGGGGCTCTGAAGGACGCTGGCGCCATCCCCTCTCACATCTGAATTCGTGGGAATGGCGAGCTATGCTCCTACCACTTTCCATGAACTCCCGGATGACGAGGGTGAGAGCGATGGCTCCAGCTTCGGTGATGTGGCACCTAGCCACCGTCCGTCCCGGGAGTGCGCTATGGCGGACGCTCCGGGACAGTCGCCATTGGTTACGGAGTCTGTGCAGACTCACACCCCTCCGGACCCGCGTGCGGGGGCCCTCGCGCTCGCACAAGGGCACGCCGAGGAGATACGACAACGGCGGCAGAACCAGCCGCCGCCTGCGTCGACGCGCTCGGTGCAGCACGTTGCGCCCCATGCGCATGACCCGGCGGGCGGTGCCTGGGGTCACGCTCACCAGGTCCAATGCGACATCATGAACGAGGGGAATGACCCCCCATAGTTCGCTCGAGCTAGCCAGAACATCGCCGCTGCGGCAATGCTTCTGTGCGGCGTTCCTGAGCCCGTCGACCCCCAAGAGCGGGCGGTCTATCGGAACCTCCGGGCGCTGGTAGAAGCTGTCGTCGTTCAATAGGCGGAAAGCTCCACATTGCGACTCCTACACGCGCCCTCTCTCCCCACTAGGGGAGCGGGAACGCGCCAGATGGATCGCTCCATCCGCTCACCGCTACGGCCGCTGAGCGCGGCTATGCCGCTGTCCGACTTGGCACCTGCTCTACACCGACCGTCGGTACGTGAATGGCCTGAGCCACACCAAGACGCTCGTAGCATCATCAGCAACTGGCATCAGTCCCAGCGTGATGATGACGTCCACCGAGCGGCGGTGAGGGCAGGCGACACGGGTCCCGGTTGAACCATCGAGGGGAGCGGTGAAACACGCCCCAGGCATGGTCGCCGGCCAGACGACCGGTGCCCCAGCCCTGAGGGCCCGGGACCACGGGCCTTTGACCGGCGTATCTAGAGAGCGTTGTTCCCACGACGCTTCCGATTGCCCACCAACATCACCAAGTACAACGGGGAGACAAACCCCAGTATTTGGCTCGAAGATTTCTGATTCGCCTGCCGAGCCAGAGGGGTGGATGATGACTATTTCATCATTCAGTATCTCCCCATCTGTGTGGGGGAACATGTTCGGGCTTGGCTTGAATTCCTCCCGCACGACAGCATTCACGACTGGGCGGACCTCAAGAGGGTCTTCGTCGGAAATTTCTAGGGGATGTATGTCCGCCCTGGTAACTCCTGGGACCTCAAGAGCTGCCAGTAGGAGTCCAGCGAGTCCCTGTGGGATTACATCCGTAGGTTCTCCCAACGATTCAACTCCCTCCCTGATGTCGTCGACGTGGATGTCATCAGCGCATTCCTCTCTAGGATGACTTGCGAGTCCCTGATCCACAAGCTTGGCTGCCTGAAGCCCCGTACTACCCGCGACCTGCTCGATGTCGCCATGAACCATGCCTCCGACGAGGAGGCGGTCGAAGCGGTCTTCAATGGAGGCCAGGACAAAAGCAAGGCCAAGCACACAGACCAAGACGAGGGCCCCTCCACATAGAGGGGCAAGAAGAACAAAAAGGATCAGCGCCGATCGGACAACACCGCGTTGGTCGCCATGGCTGATCGCACGGGCAAGCAGCCCCAATAGGGACTGCCTAACGACTTCAACAAGATCATGGATAAGGATGGCAACGGGTCGGGTTCGGATCGGGTGGAGTCTCCGTGCACCCAAAACCAAAACCCGAAATCGAAACCCGAATCCGCCCCGAAAACCGATTCGGGTGGAAAACCATCACCAAAACCAAACCCGCGGATACCCGAAACCCGAACGGATACCCGAAACCCGAATGGATACCCGAAACCCGCGGATATATATACACATATTCACATGTATAAACAAGAGGCAACAAATAATAAATATTTTCATGAGTCAACTTTAAATAAATTTAATAATCTAAGTAAACAAATTATTATTAGTATATTATAAAATATGAGTTTTAATTCCAAATGATTTATTTCGGATATCCATTGGATATCCATGGGTGGAAAACCAAACCCGAAACCGAACCCAATTGGTTTCGGGGCCCCGAACCCAAAAACCGTGGGTGAAAAACCATCCCCAAACCCGAACCCGCAGAACCCAAAACCCGCGGATATCCGCCCCAAACCCGATCCGTTGCCATCCTTAATCATGGACAGCCCATGCACCAACCACGCCTACCCCATCAAACACCTCTACAAGGACTGCAAGCTCCTCAAACATTTCCTACGACAAGCCGACGGGCCGAAAGAAGGAGACATCAAAGAGGCACAGCCAAGAAAGGAGGCGCGACGAACAAGGACAGAGATGGCTTCCCCAACCCTGAGGAATGTATCATGATCTTTGGCGGATCCGACATCATCTGGTCCAAGCGCCAACACAAGGTGCGCTATAGGGAGGCATGCGCCACCGAGACGGCCGTCCCCTCCTTCCTCAGCTGGTCGGAATCTCCGATCACCTTCGATCAAAGGGACCATCCCTCCCACATCGCGAGATCAGGACGTTACCCTCTCATCGTTGACCCCATCGTCCGCAAGAAGCGCCTCACCAAGGTGCTGATGGACAGAGACAGCGGCCTCAACATCCTCTATGTCAACACCCTCGACGCCATGCGCATCTCCTGGTCGAAACTCCACCTAGCGGGCTCTCCCTTCTACAGGGTGATCCCGAGAGCGCAGGCATACCCGCTCGGGCAGATCGACCTGCCCATCACGTTTGGCAACCGAGCCAACTTCCGCTCGGAGGTCCTCACCTTCGAAGTGGTGGACTTTCTAGGGTCCTACCACGCCATCTTGGGGCGGCTATGCTACGCCAAATTCATGGCAATACCCAACTACACCTACCTCAAGCTAAAGATGCCGGGACCGAACGACATCATCACCGTGAGCAGCGCCTTCTCACACGCCTTCACGTGCGACCACGAGCATTTCGAGCTCACCACCGCGGTCATCAACTCGTCCGAGCTTCCATGGCTCAGGGAGTCACCGACCATAACAGTCCTAGACTGCAGCAAACCAAACTCCTCGATGGCCTTCTGCCCGCTCGAGGAAACCAAAGTGGTGGGAATCAACCCCACCGACCCAACCAAGACGGTGCGGATCGGGACCCAGCTCCCGGCCAAATAGGAATGCGAGCTCGTCGACTTCCTGCACGCCAATCGTGATGTCTTCGCATGGAAGCCATCTAACTTGCCGGGCATACCGTGGGACATCACCGAGCACGCGCTGTGCCTCATCCCGGGCTCAAAGCCAGCTAAGCAAAGCCTGTGCCATTTTGACGATGAGAGGCGCAGGGCCATAGGCGAAGACATCGCCAAACTCCTGGTAGCCAAATTTATCTGAGGGATTCCACTCCGACTGGCTTGCCAATCCCGTTCTTGTTAAAAAGAAGACCAGGAAATGGAGAATGTGCGTTGATTATACTAGCCTCAACAAAGCATGTCCAAAGGATCACTTTCCTTTGCCGTGCATAGACCAGATAGTCGACTCCACCTTGGGTTGCGAGATCCTCTCCTTTAGGGATGCCTACTCGGGCTATCACCAGATCGTGATGAAAGAGTCCGATTAGCTCGCAACCTCGTTCATCACCCCGTATGGTTCATAGTGCTGCGTAACCATGCCTTTCGCCCTGAAGAACGCTGGTGCCACCTAACAAAGGTGCATGCAGCAATGCTTCGCCGACCAAATCGACCCGCTTGATCAGCCTGATCAAGCCGAGCGGCTGAAACCAACAATCGCCGTCTATGTCGATGACATAGTGGTCAAAACGGCTCAAGCTTGCGACCTGATCGCAAACTTGGCCGCAACGTTCGTGAACCTCCGAAGGTTCAACATCAGATTGAATCCCGAGAAATATGTTTTTGGGGTTCCAAAGGGGAAGCTGTTAGGATACATTGTATCCGAGCGCGGCATCGAGGCCAACCCCGAAAAGATCACGACCATCTCTAACATGGGCCCTATATGCAATGTTAAGGGCATACAAAGGCTCACCGGCTGTCTGGCTACCCTGAGCCGATTCATCTCCCAGCTCGGTGAATGGGGGATGCCACTCTACAAGCTCCTCAAAAAGACGGACGCCTTTGTCTGGACTGAGGAAGCTCAGCAGGCTCTAGAGAGCCTCAAAGCGTCCCTGACGTTGGCCCCAATCCTTGTTGCTCCCGAACGGGGAGAACCCCTCCTCCTTTACATCGTGGCAAGCAACCTTGTGGTGAACGCCGCCCTGGTCATCAAAAGAGAGGAGTCGGGACACCACCTTAAGGTCTAGCGGCCCGTATACTTCGTCGGGGAGGTACTCACTGACCCTAAGGTCTGGTAACCCTAGGTGCAGAAGCTCCTATACATTGTGTTGATGGCGACCCAGAAGCTCCTGCACTACTTCACCAACCACGAAGTCATGGTTGTCACTTCATACCCGCTCGGAGACATCGTCCACAACCACGACACCACAGGACGGATCTCCAAGTGGGCACTCGAACTCATGGGCCACGACATCATGTATATCCCTCATACCGCCATTAAGTCTCAAGCTCTTATGGATTTTGTTGCCGAATGGATGGAGGTCCAGCTACCGACCCTAGACGTCACCCATGAGTACTGGACAATACACTTCGATGGGTCTATCATGGCGCCTGGATTGGGGGCTAGAGTGGTTCTAATCTCGCCAGACGGGAGTAGGATCCACTATGTCATCCGCCTCCACTTTTTAGCCCCAAAGAACACCACGGAGTATGAGGCCCTCATCAACGGACTACACATCGCCATCGAACTTGGTGCTATGTGACTCTACGTTCGTGACGACTCGGAGCTGGTCGTTGATCCGGTCATGAAGGAGTCCTCTTGCAAAAGCCCCCTCATGGCAGCATACTACCAAGAGGTGTGTAAGCTCGAGGATAAATTCCAGAGAATCGAGCTGCATCACATCCCCGAAAGGACAACGGTGCCACCAATTTTCTTACAAAATTGGCCGCCAGGCGGGATCCGTCCCCGAGCGGGATCTTCATCAACGATCTCCACGAGCCGTCCACCCGCATCCTGGAAGGTTCGATCCAGACACACCCCGATGCCAAGCCGGCTCTCGGGGGCTCTGACCCCGACGCCAGGCCGGCGCTCGAGGGCTCCAACCCCAGTACCTCTATGATGACATCACCCGCCGACGTCGCCATGTTGGCACTTGATCAATCCGACTAGCGAGCGTCGCTACTCGCCTACCTCCTCGAGGAGATTCTCCCATCCAAAAGGACCAAAGTGTGACGAATCGCTCGACGCGCCAAGACCTTTGTTGAGATCAGAAACGAACTCTACAAACGAAGTCCGTCGAGAATACTCATGAAGTGCATCTCGACCGACCAAGGAAAGCAGCTCCTCCTCGAGGTCCATGCCGGAATCTACGGACATCACGTGGCACCAAGGTCGCTGGTCGAAAAAGCCTTTCACCAAGGTTTTTACTAGCCCACCGTACTACGAGATGCAGAGGAGGTCGTCCGCAGGTGTGAAGGATGCCAGTTCTATGCTCGACAAACCCATTTGCCTGCACAAGAGCTCCAAACCATCCCCATAACCTGGCCATTCACGGTCTGGGGCCTCGACATGGTAGGACCCCTCAAAAAAGGCTTGGGCGGCTTCACTCACCTACTCATGGCGGTCGACAAGTTCACCAAGTGGATAGAGACCAAGCCCATCACCAACATCCGCTCGGAAGAGGCGGTCAAATTCTTCCACGACATCATCTATCGGTTCGCCGTTCCTAACTGCATCATCACTGACCACGGGACTAACTTCACCGAGGAGAAGTTCCTAGACTTCAGTGATGGATATGGCATCAGGATCGACTGGGCCTCTGTCGGACACCCACGTACTAATGGTCAGGTCAAGCGTGCCAATGGCATGATCCTCCAAGGACTTAAGCCACGCATCTTCGACCGACTCAACAAGTACGCCGGGCGATGGGTTGCAGAGGTCCCAGCGATCCTCTGAAGCCTGAGAACAACCCCGAACTGATCCACAGGGTTCACACCCTTCTTCCTAGCCTATGAAGCTGAAGTAGTGTTGCCCTCCGACCTCGACCACGGTGCCCCAAGAGTGAAGGCTTTCGACCGCGACCGAGCCACGGAGGCTCAACAAGACGCAATCGACCTGCTCAAGGAGGCCCGCGAGACGACCGTCATCCGCTCTGCTTGCTACCAGCAAACTCTCCACAGGTACCATGAAAGGAAGATTAGGGGGAGGATCCTCGAAGTCGGTGATCTCGTGCTCCGGAGGACCCAATCAACGATGAAAAAACACAAACTCTCTCCACCATGGGAAGGACCCTATACGGTGAGCGAAGTGATCCGACTGGGCACCTACCGACTAAAGGACGACAACGGCAATGTTCTCAGCAACACTTGGAACATTGAACAGCTACGTCGTTTTTTCCCTAAATTCGGTCTTACCGCTTTTATTCAATACTTGCTCCTGTAAAAGCACCCCAGCCCGAACACTTTCAGCCTAGGTTGCTCGGGGGCTCCATGAGGATACAATACTAAATACTACCTCTCTTTTTTACTATCACATGGTAAAAACTTTGTCCCCAAACGAAAGCGCATTCCATTCTTTTGATTACCCTACGTGACTTTGTTCTTACTCCCAACCGAACGCACCCCGCCACGACCTACGGTTACGAGCAGTCGAGCCCCGCGGGCCATGCCCAGGTTCTTAAAAGCTATAGCCTACGGAACGAATGGCCAAGTGTGAAAAAGAAAGGATAAAAACAAAGCTATGCTAGGATAAAAAACAAGGAACGGATAGTGATTCTATCACAAAACAGAACTAATGTATTTATTGATACAAAAACTATTCACATGGGGGCTCCCCCAAACTTAACGATTAGATTTGCTGACTACTTCTACTCCAAATACTACTGTGGCCGCTCGACGGCATCGGTTGACACCAAAGGTGAAGCCACGGCACACACCGCCGGACATAACCTCCACCGCAAGGGCCCCGCCCGGTTCCTCTCCCTCGACTTTGGCGAGCACAACGGGTACCTCAAGGGCGTCGCACCCATAGATGCTCAGCAGAAGAGCACAGAGCTCCTGACCTTCTCATGTAGTTAAGGCAGCTCCTAGGCAGGGACGCTGCCATCGAGGTATGGCCACCATGGCTGGAAGAGATATCATCAAACTTTATGAACTGGCTAACCTGAGCAGCTATAGGCACATAACCCTCCACCTGCACGATCTTGTGCAACTTCCCCTCCGACAAGACTCGCCCGGTGAAGATCCACCAGAAAGAATCCACGCATGGCTCCATCCCAAAAAAGGCCTCGCAGATGAATCCAGCGCGCCACCTCCTTCGGTGAAAGCTGCCCCTTCTCAGATAAAGACGATCAGCACCACCTCGAGCAGCCTCCAGCTCAACATTACACAACGGATTCACGAAGGGATCTATGAGTCCTCCCCCTCGCTTACCCTCTCTCTCACTTAGGAACCACCACGGCATACAGGCACTCTCGGTGAGGAGGAAGAAGGAGGAGAGGCAATAGTTGGAGAACAGGCAGAGGACTGCGACAAGAAGCCCTCTCCCTCCCCCTATTTAAGGAGGAAACGCGACAGCTAAAGAAGGGCAAAGGATCAGAGCAAAAAACTCTCTCTCTTCCCCCATTCAATGCTGATGGGAAACGATGGGACGCACCCTGACCGATGGGACGCACACTGACCGATGGAACGACGCCTGGTCAGACGGGACATGGCCTGGGTATGGCCCATCACTACCGCACGCTGGGCGCAAAAACCAAAGCGTCACCATGCGCAGGCGGCCCTCCACCTTCCCAGGCGGGACTTGGAAAGACCCAACTACGGGATCTCCACCCAAGAAAGACCATCGGGCTCCCTAAAGTCAATCGAATGGCTCAAGAAAATGCTGAGAGACAGGTAAGGAGCAAAGGGACGCCCCATGTGGGCCATGCCGACTCCGTCACGAATGACGAGCACGGGTCCCGGTCGAACAATTCCGATTGAAGCTCTTCAAACCCTGTCACTTGAGTCATCAAGATAACACTACCGACCCTCGCTATTTCTTTATATAATCATTCATACATTCATTCCATACGCTCGTGCCCCTCGAACAATTCGGGTCCAAATCATCCGGGGGCTCGGGAACTAAGGCATCGCACGTGCAGCGAAATGCATCACAACACTCTGTGTTGCGTCACAAAGCGGCAGTTGCCTCGTGTCAAACATGAGCAACGACCGACCGGGGTTCGAAGGTCGGCCCACAAAGGGCTTGAGGCCACCTCGTGTCAAACAGAGCCAGGGGAGAAAACGCAGATGAGCCCCCAAACCGGATAGGGTCATCGCAACCTTCTCGTTCGATCCTAAACCTCTCGCCAAACCCATAGAATCTCCATCGAGGGGAGGCCAGCGGGCCACCCGGGTCGGTCTCCGAAATGACCCAGGCATCTACCGAGTTGTAGGTAATGGAGCAATGGAATGTCACAAGAGGGCTATGTCAACCCTGTCATGAACGATGGACCCAGATTCCACTCGATCATACCCGTTAGCGAGCTCACTGAGCGATCGAGGCAAGCGACAAAGCTCAGCCCCTCTGGTTGTGAGAAACCAAGGACGGGGTAACACACAAAACTCAAACCGACCCCTACCAAGCCCAACGGGGCTCGGGGCTCAAGAACCCTAAACTAAACTACCTCGACTGCGTGGGCTGCACCGAGGCCTAGATCCACGAGCTCTGACTCGCCCGATCCCTAAACTAAATTGCCTCGGCTGCGCGGGCTGCACCAAGGCCAGGATCCGCAAGCTCCGACTCACTCGATCCCTAAACTAACTGCCTTGGCTGCGTGGGCTACACTTAGGCCAGGATCCACGAGCTCCATCTCACCCGATCCTTAAACTAACTGCCTCGGCTATTCGAGCTGCACCGAGGCTAGGATCCACGAGCTCCAACTCACCCGATCCCTAAACTAACTGCCTCGGCTGCGCGGGCTGCACCGAGGCCAGGATCCACGAGCTCCATCTCGCCTGATCCCTAAACTAACTGCCTCGGCTATGCGGGCTGCACCAAGGCCAAGATCAGGATCCGCGAGCTCCGACTCACCCGATCCCAAAAATAACTGCCTCGATTGCGCGGGCTGCACCGAGGCCAGGATCCACGAGCTCCGTCTCGCCCGATCCCTAAACTAACTGCCTTGGCCACGTGGGCTGACCGCCTTGGCTGTGCACGACATCTTGGTTGACAACTCCGTCCTGACTAAAAAGCACGCACACACGCCCGCTAATAAAACCTTCCAGATAATTCTACCCGAATCGCCCGGGGGCTCGGGGGCTACACCTACGGGTGCGCTCGCGCGCACCCGCTGACGAAATGAACAACTTCCCCTGCTGGCAACACGAAACCCCCCAGACGATTCTGCCTGAATCGCCCGGGGGCTACACCCGTGGGTGCGCTCGCGCGCACCCGCCGTCGAGACAAAAATCCCCCAGACAATTCTACCCGAATCGCCCGGGGGCTCTTGTCGGGTTTATAAACCCGGGGTCCCTCATGGACTGACTTCCCAACAAAAGCTCGGCCCAACGGACAACGTTGTGAGCAACGCACAACTCATGGGCCGGCCCAAATACCTAGACAACAGGCCAGAAGGACGATCTAATCTCGGACCGAAAGGCCTGGCCGAGGAGGAACGACGCCCGCTTCTGACTTCGACCCACCTCTCCAACCGGAGCACTTGCTTCGGTCTCCAGCCTGCCTCCAGATGGCCTCTCTGACTGGAAGGCCTGGCCCAACACCACTTTCGACTTCGACCCGCTTCTCCAACCGGGAATGTGCCGAACCCCTGCTTACAGCTCCTCTCCGACTAGCGCAATCAGAGCCGACCGGGGACGCCCGCTCTGTAAGGACCAGGAAACAGACGAAGAAAGTAAGGCAGCACACTCAAGCCAACCGTAATACTGAGGACCATACCATGTACACCTGCAGGACAGTACCCTGCGACCTCCCTGGCATGACAGAATGCAAGCAGTGTTGTCGGCGCCGACATTTTCCCTTGCAGTGTTGTAGGTACCATCAACTCCCATACCAGACCAATACGGTAAGGCTCCCCCCACGTGCCTCTGGGCATCAACAGTGTTGTGGGCGTCGGCATTTATCATACCGAGCGAACATGGTAAAACCCATTGCATGCCTCTGGGTATCAACAATGTGGTAGGCACCGACATCTGTCATACCAGAAGAAGACTACGCAACCTCCCACGTGCATTTGACATTCAACAGTATTGTGGACGCCTACCATCATCCTGTACCCACCGGCATGGACAACAAGACTTAGCAACATACGTACTCTCTCCCTTTCACTTGTAAGGCCATCTCCTTCATCTATAAAAGGGGATGCGCTCTCTCCAACACAACTAAGTTGATTCAGATCGATCAAGTTCACTAGTACACAACAACAGAACCACCGGGTTCAAATCTTGAGCACACGCTTGAACACATAGCACATAGCGGAGCTCCCGTCGCTCTCGGCCCCTCTGACCAGAGTCCGACCGGACATCTTGTACCCTCATCTTTCTCCTTCTCGTTTATAACCCCACTGCAAACTTCGAGCACCTAGGCTCAGTAATAAAGTCACCAATCGACTCAAACTGGACGGAGGGCACGTTGTCTGAACCAATATAAACCCTGTGTCATTGAGTGCTAGGCCACCTTCGATCACAACGTACGACAAAACTACAAATATTTATGTGTTGGTCACTTTCTACACCGACACAATCCAACCTAGGCCCATGGAGTAGTAGCTAGCTTTGTTTCCCTTTTCTTTTAGAGCATGTATAATAACATGCTGAAGCTGGCAAAATACAGAGGTGGAGGATTGAGAGGAGGAAAGAGAAGAGAAGCAGACTGGAAGCTTACAACTGACTTAGGCACAAGAACCAAGAAACTCTGTGAAAGAGACAAGTGTGCCATGTATTAATAGTGAAGAGATAACTACTATATGGGTGGGCTAGAGAAGGCTGCAAAGAACCTTACAACTAGCAAGCCAGCTGTGTTATTAGCCTTGTTCTTACTTGGGCCCAAGTTGAGCAAAATTCAGCCTATCTAGCGAGAGGTTCAATAATTGTTACTTTTTTCTAGGCGCATATTCCCTCTGTTTTAAATTATAAGTCACTTTGATTTTTTTGGTATATCTATTTTGCTATGTATCTAGATATAACAATATGTTTAGATACATAGCAAATTGAATGTACCAAAAAAAGTTAAAATAACTTATAATTTGGAACGGACGAAGTACAATTTTTTCGAGTTGCATATGGTTTTGTTCCATGTGCATAAATTTTATTCGTGTATTTAAACATTTTGTTCAATGCGAACAATGTTTTTCCCTAACATAGAGTTTTGTTCCAGCCAATGGCCCTGTTCGCTTCGCCGAAAAAAAAACTGAAACACTGTTCCGGCTGATTTATTGTGAGAGAAAAATACTATTTCGACTGAAAAAACAATCTAAAAAGTACGGATTATAAGACAAACGAACAGGGCCAATTAAATTTTTTATAACTAAATAATTCTTCTGTCAATCAAATATAAACTTAGGGAATAGGGAGCGTACAGCCTGAAACAGAACTAAGCAGGCCAGGTGAGAAACAACCAAACACTCTTTTGTTTACCACGCCAGTCTCAATGAGAGTTTCATAAGTATTAAATAAGTTGATGTTGCATAGTTTAAATGAAAAGAACGATAAAAAATGTTTTGTGGGATGAAATAAGTTTCAGAGTAATGAAACTTGTTTACACTGTTTCTAACCACACGGAGTATTAGAAACAGGATCATAAAACTCTCACTGATACCTCATGAGACCATCCAAAACTCCAAGCGCTGGGCCTTGTTGTGCTTTGTGAGCAAGAGCCAAACAGGTCTCCCGCATCCCAAATATCAAACTAGGAGATACCAACTCAAAATTCTTCCACAGGAAAATTATAGCGAGGAGAGAGAAAAAACCTCATCCAAAGATTGAGGTAGGGGCCAGGCTGGGCAGTTTCGAAGAAAAATGGATGGTGGTACAGGATCATTTTCGAAATCTCATGAGTCGGATTCCTCTGCGACAAATTGGCTTAAACTAGGACCACCTTCAAATGACACCTCACGAGCCAGCTAGGCACACTGGACGAGGACTTCAACGAAGATGAAAGGTGCGATCAACTAGATGCCTCCTGACAAAGTACTGGGCCGGATGGTTTCACTAGTGTGTTTTTTTCAGAGCATGCTTAGACATTGTCAAAGAGGACGTCATGAACACGGCAAATGCTTTCAATCTTGTGCGCACTTCCAACTTGCGCTACTAAACTCGGCAAACATTATTGTCATAATCCCTAAAAAGGAAGGGGCTCACTCCATCTCGGATTTCTGACCCATAAGCTTAATTCACTCTTTTACAAAGACCATCGCAAAGGTCCTGGCTATGTGCCTTGCGCCCCAATGAGCAAGCTAATATCTAAGAACTAGAGCGCCTTCATTAAAAAGAGAAGCATCCATGACAATTTTATGTTGACACTTCGTGTAGTGCATCGCCTACACGTATTCAACATTTCAACTTTGTTATTCAAGTTGGACATTTTGACTCATTTTGATGCGAGTATTAGCTCTCCCTTTTGGATAAGCTAGGCTTCCTCACCAAATGGAGAGATTGGGTTGCCGCCCTGCATTCTACCATGTGATTTCGTATCTTGCTCAGTGGGTTCCGACTGCACCCATCAAGCATGGTAGGGGATTGCGACAAGGTGACCCTCTTTCGCCTCTTATTTTCGTCATTGCCATCGATCCACTGCAAAAGCTCCATGATATGGCAACGAAGGAAGGTCACTTGGCAAAGCTTAGGGATAAATTTACTGTTACGCATGCCTCCATGTATGTAGACGACACGATAATTTTTATCAGACCTTCAAAACAGGATGTCATTGCTCTTGCCTACATCCTCAAAATCCGGCGAAGTGTCGGTCTAAGCAACAACGTTCAAAAATCACCTGTCATCTGTTAGATTGATCTCCACCTGGCTCGGTCCAACGACCGAGCCGAACCCTGACTCGTGCCCTGATCGGGGGCACCTAGCCGTTCTCCTGGCTGGTGGGGCCCCATCGCGCAGCGCTATGAATAGGAGGTGGGGGATGGGGCTCGAGACATGAGGTTCACTGCGGCCACCAGTTCCCACCGACATCCTAAGCCTAGTCCGATCAAGAGGGCGCGCTGTGAGCGACGGGTAGCTCCACCGCTTTCACCGCCGCCACTAGACCGCGCCTCCACTGCGCCTTCGACACCACCGCCAAACTCCACTTCTACCCTACACCAACACCTACGTCATCGACACCTACGTCATGGCTTCCTCCTCCGATCAAGCCCACCGATGGTCTGCCTCTCTACATCCCTCTCTCTCCCTCTAGTTCTCTCTCTAGGACGAACTACTTGTTTATCCTGAATAGAAGAGAAAACACCACTGATCTACGCCTAAATGATCCTAGACATCTATCAATGGTATTAGAGCCATACAAGGGTGTAGATCTAGAGTTTGGGGTAGTAAACCGAGAAGAATTTAGAAGGAGATGAATTGAATCGAAGGAATAACCCTAACCCAAACCCTAGACAGAAATGAAAGTAGGAGAAAAAAGGGGGGCTTACCAGGGCTCCTCTGCCGCAGTATCCACCGCCGTCGCGCGGGAAGTAGACCTCACCGCCGCTTCGCCGGCGCACGGGAAGGGAGCCGTACCGCCACTACATTTCGTTGGGGCGCGGACTTAGGGCACCGCCACACAACTACTTGACGGCGACATGCTCAGCCTCGGGCGAACGCGCACGCCGGCAAGGGGCTCAGCAGTGGCGTCGCCCCCGTTTTTGTCGTTTTCGAACGCCGCCAGTGAGAGGGAAGAGAAGTGGAGGGAGACATAATGGCTTAGGGTTTTTGGGGCGAGCGGATGACCGTCCGTTCGCGATGGATGGCTCCGGGCGCTCGGGCTAGCATACAGCCCAGGAGGGACAGCACTTTCCTTTCCTAGGCCTAGGTTGCGGCCTGGGTGCGGGGGAGCGCGGCAGCGTGCTGGGCCACCTGCGTGAGCGCGCGGGCGAGATGGGCCGCGGCCCGGTTTTTTCTGCTCTCGGGCCGAATGAAGGAAAAGAAATAACAATTCTAAGTTTTTATTTTGTCTATTTTCAGTAGTATTTTGTCAGTATGTTTTACTAGTTTTCATCTCTATAAATTTGCACCAACGTGTTTAATTATAGAGAGTAGACAAGTAATCACAAAATGCTTCTATAAAATAGACTATCTTACTTGTTTCCGCTGCTATGTTAATGTTTCATCCTCTAATTAAATTGGAACCAACGGAAAAATTAAAATTGGAGGAGTAGTGTAATTTGTTTTAAGTTAAATTATGATATTGTTATTTTCTAACCAACGTCAATGATAACAGTATTGTAAGTTGATTAAGGAGTTTTCCATGCATTAATTCTATTTTTGCCCAACGGTAATATAGAATTAATATAGAAGAATATTGTATTTATGATATTGCTATTTTTCTGACAAAAGTTGATGATAGCAATATTATAATTTTTTATTTATGAGTTTGAGTTTGAAGTTTAAATCTGTGATAAATTTTACACCAACGTGGTCAATTTTTTAGAGAGTAGATAAGGACCAAGAAATGCTCCTAAACTAATAGATTGTATTGTATTCTCATGTTTCCACTGCAATGATGTTGATTATCTTCTAATTAAATTCGAACCAACGGAAGAATTTAATTTTGAAGAGTAGTTATATGTCTTTCAAGTTAATTTATGAGTTTTATGCATTAATTCTATTTTTTGCCCAACGGTGGTGTAGAATTGATGCAGAAGCACCTTGTATGTTTTAATTTTAACCGACGAGATCACTCGGCTGGATGCCAACGGGCTACAATGCTGGACTATGTGAATGAAAAGGCTTGAGTTGAGCCAGTTTTGGACTGTTTTTTGTTAGTTTATTAATTTTTTGATTAAATTGAAACCAACGGGAAGATTTAATTGGAAAATAAAGTATAAGTGAATGTTTTAGTCATCATGACTAAGTTTTCATTACAGTAAATAGTGTATATATTTAAGCATGAGTGTTTGTATATGATAAGAGTTGCAATAAGTAACATACATGTCTAATTCGACCAACGTTGGATAAGCATGCATGTTTGTATATAGATTTATCCCGCATAGCGAGAGAAGTTGGGGTAGCTCTTATCCTATCCTAGTATTGACCACGACACAATAGAAAAGCACTGTCATGGTGAAAGGTCCTAATGGCTAGAGGGGGGTGAATAGCCTATTAAAAATTTCTACAACAACACTTAGCAAACCGGTTAGACAAATATGAGGCGAATCGAGTGTTGCGCTAGCCTACTAAAAATGCAAGCCACCTACCACAATTCTAGTTTATATAGTCTCTATCCACACAATGGCTATGTCCATATACTAAGTTAGTGTGCTCTCAAAGGCTAACTAAAGAGCCACACTAACCAAACTACAAGCTCTCACGACTAGCTACACTAAAGAGCTTGACAACTAGTTTACGGTATTGTAAAGAGAAAGTGAGCAAGATGGTTATACCGCTGAGTTGAGGAATGAACCAATCAATCACAAGAATGAATACCAATGAAGACCAATCACCTCGGAATCAAATGATGACACAATGATTTTTTACCGAGGTTCACTTGCTTGCCGGCAAGCTAGTCCTCGTTGCGGTGATTCACTCACTTGGAGGTTCACGAGCTGATTGGCATCACCCGCCAAACCATCAATAGGGTGCCACACAACCAACACAAGATGAGGATCACACAAGCCACGAGCAATTTACTAGAGTATCTTTTGGCTCTCCGTCGAGGAAAGGTCAAGAAACCCTCACAATCACCACGATCGAAGCTGGAGACAATCACCGACCTCTGCTCGACGATCCTCGCTGCTCCAAGCCATCTAGGTGGTGGCAACCACCAAGAGTAATAAGCGAACCCCACAGCGAAACACGAACACCAAGTGCCTCTAGATGGAAACACTCAAGCAATGCACTTGGATTCTCTCCCAATCTCACAAAGATGATGATTCAATGATGGAGATGAGTGGGAGGGCTTTGGCTAAGCTCACAAGGTTGCTATGTCCATGCAAATGGTCAAGAGAGTGAGCTTGAGTCGGCCATGGGGCTTAAATAGAAGCCCCCATGAAATAGAGCCGTTGGCTCTCTGTTCTCTAAAAGGTCAGGGTGACCAGACGCATCGGTCAGATCAACCGGACGTAGGCCCCCAGCGTCCGGTCGCACGATGCATGCCACGTGGCCCCTGCTTCAAATGTTGATCGTCCAATCTCAACGGTCATCAGTGCACCTAAGTTGTGACCGGACGTGCTATAGTGTGACCGAACATAGGACCCTAGCGTTCGGTCACTTCCAGTAAGGTTCCAGCCGCGATCGGACATGTCTGGTCATGCCCGACCGGACGCAGGACCCCAGTGTTTGGTCACTTCCAGTAAGCTTCCAGAGGTGAAAATTTGTGACCGAACGTGTCCGGTCACGTCCGATCGGACTCACCCAGCGTCCGGTCACTCACCGTCTTCTCTGTGCGCTGCCATGTTAGCGGGACCGAACGCAGCCGGCCAGCGTCCGGTCACGAAGTGACCCAGCGTCTGGTCAAAGACCAACGCTAGTGTCTTCACTGCTTCCACTGACCGGACGCTCCGGTCTAGTTGAGACCAGCATCCGGTGCACTCTATGAAACCCTGTCTTTTCTGTACAAGGCGTCGGTGGTACCGTCAAACACTCTGCTGGTGAAGTTTCTAACCCTTGCTCAAATGTGCCAACCACCAAGTGTTTCACCTTGTGCACATGTGTTAGCATATTTTCATAAATGTTTTCAAGGGTGTTAGCACTCCACTAGATCCTAAATGCATATGCAATGAGTTAGAGCATCTAGTGGCACTTTGATAACCGCATTTTGATACGAGTTTCACCCCTCTTAATAGTATGGCTATCGATCCTAAATGTGATCACACTCACTAAGTGTCTCGATCACCAAAACAAAAAGCTCCTATCAAGTTTCACCTTTGCCTTGAGCTTTTTGTTTTTCTCTTTCTTCTTTTCAAAGTCCAAGCATTTGATCATCTGCTACCTATCTCATAATCACTTTGATAAACTAGGTTAGCACTTAGATTTTCATCAATTCACCAAAACCAAACTAGAGCTTTCAATCTCCCCCTTTTGGTAATTGATGAGAACCCTTACACAAAGATATGAATTAAAATTCAATTAAATCCATGTTGCTTGCCCAAGCATTTTTATCATGTGTAAAAGGATATGGACAAGTTTTATGAACCCCAAATGGTAGCAATTGCTCCCCCTATATATGTGCTAAGAGTTTGGATTGTAGCTTGCACATATGCTTAGATAGGAAATATAGAAGACAATATCTACCAAATGATGCTAAGGTATAAAAGATAGATCTTTGAAGCGTGATACCAATCGGAGTGCACTAATATACCATCCTTAGCATCATTAATAACTAGACATACACAAAAATTAGAATACCCTATGAAATCATCATTAGAAGTAAGGGTCTAGTTTTCATAATGTGAGCATGAGTCTAGTTACTTAACCTATGCATGCTAGTTTTTCATTTCATCATTCAAACCTACAACTAGCATACACCACACAAGCATGGATATTGAAATTTAAAACTTGTGTCATGCAAGCAAACACATGAAATGCACATTCAAATGCACCATACAAGTTTATGAGCTTGCTCCCCCTACTTGTGTGCTCAAAATATTAATTGATCCCTTTCTTTGTCATATCTCTCCCCCTATGTCAAGTTCTCCCTCTTGTTGTTTTTCACTATCTTAGTACACTATTTCTCCCCTTAACACTTATATCTTTGTTTTTCTCCCCCTTTGTCATCATTGACCACAAAGGTTTAAAATGTAGATAGGTTGAGATTATCAATGTCAATCAATGGAGTGAGGATCATTTTCCTAAATTTGGTCTAATCTAGATCATTTGCCAAAGATATTTAACTCAGTTTGATCCAAGGACAAGCTTCTTCACACCGCCAAATAAGTGTTATCTTGTACCATGTTGAGTTAAACATTTAGAGCTCATTTTCTAGATCAAAACACTAGGTTTACAAGCCCACAAACATGTCATATGCTACCACTAAACCAAATTAGGCATAGAAGCAATAGTGGTACCATACAAACATCAAATTTATTTGATTTTCATGAATAGATGTGAAAGATGTCTAGATGCACTAAACATGTCCTTAGCAAGGATGTATGCCATGCCAATCAACTTTTACCTTTGATTGCTGGAAGGAGAGGCATGTCATATAAGTGGGGAGTGCATCAACACATATTTGAGAAATCCAATATGTTCAACTCATTCCTTAGCTTGCAAAACCTTTTCTCATCCAATGGCTTGGTGAATATATCGGCAAGTTGATCTTCGATGCCTACACTCTCAATGCAAATGTCCCCTTTTTGTTGGTGATCTCTTATGAAATGGTGGCGGACATCAAAGTGTTTTGTTCTTGCATGTTGAACCGGATTGTTGGTTAACTTGATTGCACTCTCATTGTCACATAGCAATGGCACTTTCTTAAATTTTATTCTAAAGTCATTCAAGGTGGCCTTCATCCAAAGTATTTGTGCACAACAACTACTGGTGGATATGTATTCGGCTTCGGTGGTTGATAATGCAACACTATTTTGCTTCTTTGACGACCATGAAACAAGTGATCTTTCCAATAATTGACATGTGCCCGAGGTGCTCTTCCTTTCAACCTTGCATCCCACATAATCCGAGTTGGAGTAACCAACTAGCTCAAACTTTGCTCCTTTGGGATACCACAAACCAACATTTTATGTATGCTTCAAGTACCTTAATATTCTCTTTGTTGCCTTCAAAAAACTTTCTCTTGGTGAGGATTGAAATCTTGCACATATGCACACACTGAACATGACATCTGGCCTTGATGCTGTCACATAGAGTAGGCTTCCAATCATAGACCGATATAATTTTTGATCCACCATATTGCCACTTGCATCACTATCCAAATTGCCATTTGTTCCCATTGGTGTACTAATAGCTTTGTTATCACTCATGCCAAACTTCTTGATCATGTCCTTGATATACTTGCCTTGACTCACAAATGTACCATTCTTCAATTGCTTGATTTGAAGACCAAGGAAGTAGCTTAACTCTCCAATCATGGACATCTCAAACTTATTAGCCATCATCTTTCCAAATTCTTCACAAAAGTCTTGATTTGTTGATCCAAATATGATGTCATCAACATAGATTTGTAACATAAATAAATCTTTTTCAATCTTCTTGATGAAAAGAGTGGTGTCAACCTTGCCTATCATGAATCCTTTAGAGAGTAGAAAGTCCCTCAATCTCTCATACCATGCTCTAGGTGCTTGTTTGAAGCCATACAATGCCTTCTTCAACTTGTACACATGGTCGGGCTTTTTGTCATCTTCAAAACCAGGAGGTTGCTCAACATATACTTCTTCATTGATGTAACCATTGAGAAATGCACTCTTAACATCCATTTGATAGAGTTTGATGTTGTGGGCACAAGCATAGGCTAGCAAGATTCTAATTGCTTCCAATCTAGCAACCGGGGCATATGTTTCTCCAAAGTCAAGACCTTTAACTTGTGTATATCCTTGTGCTACCAATCTTGCTTTGTTCCTTACTACTATCCCATCTTGATCTTGCTTGTTTCTAAATACCCATTTGGCTCCAATCACATTGTGTCCCTTTGGTCTCTCTACTAATTTCCATACTTGATTTCTTATGAAGTTATTCAATTCTTCATGCATAGCATTCACCCAATCAATATCTTTCAATGCTTCATCTATCTTCTTTGGTTCAATAGATGACACTGAAAGCATCTAGGCCCCTAGTTGGGTTTCGATGATTAATGACAATACATGATTACTATGACTAACGTGTGTTTTGTAGAGGCAATTAAGTTAGGTCATGGTAATGGATATCGATTGGGCAATCATGGTGGTCATGCCCCTACGATGGAAATTGTTTCGGTTTTCAAAGGATGGACGACATGGTTAATGATGGACTAGTTCTAAGTGTCGATTGGAGTTGAAGAGACACTTAGAGTAGTTTAGGACTTTATTTTTCCTTTGGCCGTACTATTAAGGGGATATAGATGGGTAGCTTGACCTAGGTGAGTCTAGTGGGTTAGGTGTGGTGCACACTTGCTAAATCTAGCACTAGGTAGCTCCTAAAAAGCCCTTAGATCAATTGGAGCAAACTTCATTCATGTATGATCGAGAGTTGAAAGTGAATAGAGGGTCAAATACTGACCGGATGCTGGTTCTGGTGTGACCGGACGCTGGCACAGAGTCTGGTCAGTTCATTTGATCAAGGTGAAATTCGTCTGGTGCGATCGGACACTGAGAAGTGAGTGACCAGATGCTAGGTCCCAGCGTCCGGTCGACTCCAGTAAGGTTCCAGAGAGGGAAAATCGTGATCGAACGCGTCCGGTTAGTGCTGACCGGACGCTGTCCAGCGTCCGGTTGCAACTTAAACACTGGAGTTCGGGGAGAACTGACCGGAGCGTTCGGTCAACATGACCGGAGCGTCCGGTCACCCCGCAGAGGCACATAACGGTTCGTTTTTCAACCAAGGTTATAAATACTTCCTCCATTCGTGTGAGGGGATACTTTTGCTCATTCCAACAGCTGAGAAACACCTTTGAGAGTGCCAAGAAGAGCAAGGTCCTAGTGAGGTCATTGAGATTTGAGAATCCCAAAGAGAGCCCTCATTAGTGAGATCAAGAGTAGCAAAGTGTGCATCCACCCTTCTCATTAGGCTTGTCGTGGTCAAGTGAGAGTTCGTGCTTGTTACTCTTGGTGATCGCCATCACCTAGACAACTTGGTGGTGATTGGGAGTTTGGTGATCATCCGACGGAGCTTGTGGATGACCCTACTCAAGTTGTGAGCGGTTGTGGGTGATTCACCGCGACGGAGTGTCGAAGAATCAACCCGTAGAGAGCACTTGATCCTTGCGCGGATCAAGGGGGAGCTACCCCCTTGCGTGGGTGCTCCAACAAGGACTAGTGGGGAGTGGTGACTCTCCGATACCTCGGCAAAACATCACCGCGTTCCTCATTCTCTCTTTACTTTGAGCATTTACTTTGAGCAATTCAATTCTTATCATTTACATTCATAGAATTGCCATGCTAGAGTAGGATTGGAACATAGGTTCCTTAACTTTTATGCGGTAGATCAATAGAAACACTTTCTAGGCACAAGGGGTTAATTGGGCTAACCATAGGACTTGTTTATTGCGAAGAAATTTAGAATTAGCCCAATTCACCCCCCTCTTGGGCATCGTGATCCTTTTAATTGGTATCGGAGCCTCGTGCTCACGTTTTTAAGCTTAATCGCTTAGAGCAAGATGTCTCACGGGGATGGTCCTCCACCTATCTTCGAGGGGGATGATTTTTCATATTGGAAAATTCATGATGGGCGTACCTAGAAGCTCTAGATGTTGGAATACTTAGAGCCACCTCACATGGGTTCCCACAACCTAGGAATCCTGCACAACTTCAAGGCGATGAAGTGAACTATGAAAAATGGAATGCAAAGGATCGCACCACCATCTTTAGAGGCCTTTACAAAGATGTGTTCAACCGCGTAAGGAACCACAAAGATGCCCATGCTCTACGGTCAGACGTTTGTGCGCTCCATGAGGGAACAAAGAGTGAGCGTGAGGAATGCTATCATCTTGTCATGAAAAAGCTCAACTCTTTTGAAATGATTCCTAAAGAATGTGCTAATGAAATGTATTCACGTTTGAATGTTCTTATAGAGGAAGTCAATGGGCTTGGACTTACTCAAATGTCACCGTTCGATGTTGTGAGAAAGATCTTGAGTGTCCTTCCCATTGACAAATATGGGCATATTGTGACCGTGCTACATCAAGGTAATCTTTCCATCGCTAACCGTAGGACTTAATTATTAAAAGAAATTTGGAATTAGCCCAATTCACCCCCCTCTTGGGCATCTTGATCCTTTCAATTGGTATCAGAGCCTCGTGCTCACATATTTAGACTTAACCGTCTAGAGAAAGATGTCTCACGGGGATGTCCTGCTCCTATCTTTGAGGGGGGATGATTTTCCATATTGGAAAATCCGTATGGAGGCGTATTTAGAAGCTCTAGATGTTGGAATACTTAGAGCCACCTCACAAGGCTTCCCTAAACCTTAGGATTCTACACACCTACAAGGCGATGAGGTGAATTACGAGAATTGAAATGCAAAAGCTCGAAACACCATCTTTAGGGGCCTTTGCAAAGATGTGTTTAACCGGGTGAGGAACCACAAGGACACCCATGCATTATGGTCGGACGTTTGTGCGCTCTAGGAGGGAACAAAGAGTGAGCGTGAGGAATGCTATGATCTTGTCATGAAAAAGCTTAACTCTTTTGAGATGCTTCCTAAAGAATGTGCTAATGAAATATACTCACGCTTGAATGTTCTTGTAGAGGAAGTCAATGGGTTTGGACTCACTCAAATGCAACCATCCAATGTTGTAAGAAAGATCTTGAGTGTCCTCCCCATTGACAAATATGGGCATATTGTGACCATGCTTCATCAAGGTGATCTTTCCACCGCTACACCAACATAAATCTTGGGAAAGATCAATGCTCATGAGATATACATGCACATCACACCTCAAGATGGCTCATCCTCTAACAAGAAAAAAGACAAAGACTTGGCATTCAAGGCTAGGCAAGAGAAGGGCAAAGCAAGACTTGAGTATAAGAGCTTAAGTGATGATGAAGTTGATGATACAAGCCTTGCTCTCATGGTGAAAAGAACTGCCAAGATGTTAAAAACGCTCAATGAGAGTGGCATCAAGTTTGATGGTAAGAAGAAGTTCTTCACAAGCTCTAGAAGAAAGCCAATCTCGAAGATGGATTGCTACAATTGTGGAGAACTTGGTCATCTAGCACATCAATGCACAAAGCCCAAGAAAGACAAGTACAAGAACAAGTACAATGGCAAGAAAGATGACTCAAGCAATAAAGAATAAGATGAGAATAAGAAAAACAAACCATACAAGAAGAGAGATGGCAAGAAGGACTTCCACAAGAAGAAAAGTGGAAAGGCATACATCATTGGTGATTGGCTCACAGACATTGATTCATCAAGTTGCACATCCGATGATGATAGTGATAATGAGAAGTTGTCCGCCATTGTGATTGACTCCTCATCATCTTCACCAACACCACCGCTATCATCCTCTATACACTTATGCCTTATGGCCAAGGGTGAACGAAAGGTATCAAATGATGATGATAGTAGTAGTGATGATCATGCTAACAATGATGATTGTGATAGTGATAGTGATGATGATGAATTTGAATCACCTTCATATGATGAACTTGTCAAATTGCTAAACAAATATACTAGGATCATTAGAAAGACTAGAGCTAAGAATGACAAGTTAGAAGCTAAGAATGATTCTCTTTTAGCTAAATGTGATATAGCCAAAAATGCTAGTGTTGAGCTTAGAGAAGCAAATGATGCTATATCATCCAAACTCAAGGAGCTCAAATCTTCTAAGAAACATCTTAAAGATAATCATGATAAACTTGAGAGGATACACAATGAGCTCATCACTAGCCGCAACAAGCTAAAAAAGAATAAACTACTCTTAAGATTAATCATGCTAATCTTGTCATTGCTCAAGAATTTCTATCCAATGAGCCACATGATGCTACTAACAATGTTGTTAAGATTAATATAGCTACATCATGTGATGATTTGATCATTGAGAGCATTGAGCAAAGTTCTAGTAGCAAGGGCAAGCAATTGGTTGAGGCCGATGATTATGATGAAGAAAGATCTTGAAGAGATCAAAAGCCACAACACTATTGTGCTAGAAACTCTTGATCATGATGGTGATTTGATTCTTGAGAATGAGAAACTAAAAGAAGAAAATAAGAAGCTCAAGGAAGAGAAAAACAATGATGCACTCAAGGAAGAGAACAAGAAGCTCAAGTTGGAGAAAGAGCATCTCAAGATTGGATTGAGCAAGTTCACAAGAGGCAAGCATCTTCAAAGTGAGCTAGTAATGAACACCGTCATGATGATAGATAGAAGTGGCATTGGGTACTTGGCAAACCAAGAGAAGAAGGCTCAAGCTCAACAACAACATAAGTCAAAGCCAAAGCCAAAGAGATGTTTTGAGTGTGGACAAGAAGGCCACTTTGCCCATGAGTGCCAAACTCCACCACCACAACCCTTGCCCAAGCATGCTAGACCTTTTGCCTTCAATGCTCATTACATGCTTAGAAAGGATTCTAGTGGAAAGATGAAAGTCATATTCTTAGGACCTCCTAACAAGAATAGGCCTAAGAAAATTTGGGTAGCAAAGTCACTTGTTGAGAAGGTGAAGGGCCCTCAACAAGTTTGGGTTCTTAAAGCTTGATCTCTTGTGTGTAGGTGAACTACAAGACCGGTGGAAGTTATTGGGTTATTGATAGTGGTGGCACACAACATATGACCGGTGATCCTCGTATGTTCACCTCACTAGATGAAGAAGTAGATGGACAAGAAAGAATCACATTTGGAGATAATTCAAAGGGCAAGATTAAAGGATTGGGCAAAGTGGTAATATCAAATGATCATTCAATCTCAAATGTGCTATATGTTGCTTCATTGAGCTTCAACTTGCTATCTGTTGGACAATTATGTGATCTTGGCTTCCAATGCTTGTTTACCGAGAAGGAAGTTGTTGTATCTAAGAAGGATGATGACCAAGTGATATTCAAAGGATTTAGATACAATAACCTATATCTAGTGGACTTCACCCCCGAAGATGCTAATTTGAAGACTTTCCTATTTACCAAAACAACACTTGGGTGTCTATGGCATAGAAGACTTGCTCATGTTAGGATGAGCTCACTCAAGAAGTTAATGAAGAATGATTTGGTGAGATGGTTGAAGGAGGTGAAGTTTGAGAAGGACAAGCTTTGTAGTGCATGTCAAGCCGGCAAGCAAGTTGCAAATACTCATCCAACAAAAACTTTCATGTCAACCATAAGAGTGCTAGAACTCCTTCACATGGACTTATTTGGACCAACAACATACAAGAGTTTGGAAGGAAATCTTTATTATCTTGTGATTGTTGATGACTATTCAGGATACACATGGGTATTCTTCCTTCATGACAAATCCGAAGTTGCATCTTGCTTCAAGAAGTTTGCCAAGAGAGCACAAAATAGGTTTGAAATGAAGCTCAAGAAGATTAGAAGTGATAACGGTAAATAATTTGACAACACAAATATAGAAGCCTATTGTGATGAAGTTGGAATCAAGCATGAGGTCTCCGTAACATATACTCCTCAACAAAATAGTGTAGTTGTGAGGAAGAACCGGACATTGATCACTCTTGCAAAAACAATGCTAGATGAGTACAACACTCCCGAAGCTCTATGGGCAGAAGCTATTAACACCGCATGCTATGCATCCAACCGCCTATTCCTTCAAAAGTTTCTTGGCAAGACACCTTATGAGTTACTCAATGGGAAGAAGCCGGACGTCTCCTTTTTAGGGTGTTTGGTTGCAAATGCTACATCTACAAGAAGCGTCAACACCTAGGAAAGTTTCAAAGACGTTGTAATATTGGTTTTCTTGTTGGTTACTCATCAAAATCCAAAGCATATAGAGCATTTAATCATGGCACCGGTTTGGTTGAAGAAACATATGATGTGGAATTTGATGAATCTAACGGCTCCCAAGGAGCACATAAGAATCTTAATGATGTAGGTGATGAACCATTGAGGGAGGCTATGAAGAACATTCTAGTTAGAGACATCAAGCCTAAAGATGATGAAGATGATGTACAAGTGATTGATCCACATTCTTCATCAAATGTGCCACAAGATGGTGAAAAAGATGGGAGAGTAGAAAATGAAGATACTCATGTCTCCCATGAGGAAATGGTGGTACAAGCACAAGATGTTGATGCTCCACAACCTCCCCCTCACGTGGTTAATAGAAGAAATATACCTCTACTACAAGATCATCCACAAGATCTCATCATAAGGAGTCCATCAAAGGGTGTAATGACTCGCTCATAAAAACTTGCTTCATTTATTGCACATCACTCTTTTGTCTCTTGCTTTGTGCCTACTAAGGTAGAAGAAGCACTTCAAGATCCGGATTGGATAAACGCCATGCATAAAGGGTTGAACAACTTCACCCGTAAAGAAGTTTGGACTCTTAAAGAGCGACGAAAAGGTGCAAGAGTCATTGGAACAAAGTGGGTGTTTCACAATAAGCAAGATGATCAAGGTGTTGTTGTGAGGAACAATGCAAGACTAGTAGCTAAGGGGTTCTCTCAAGTTGAAGGTTTGGATTTTAGAGAGACATTTGCACTGGTTGCAAGACTAGAAGCCATCCGTATCCTCCTTGCATATGCATCACATCATGAAATGAAACTTTATCAAATGGATGTGAAAAGTGCATTTTAAATGGCTTTATTAATGAACTAGTCTATATTGATCAACCTCCCGGGTTTGAAGACCCTAGATATCCTAATCATGTTTATAGGTTGTCCAAGGCACTATATGGGCTTAAGCAAGCCCCAAGAGCTTGGTATGAGCACCTTCGGAACTTCCTCATTGAGAAGGCCTTCACCATTGGGAAGGTCAAGACCACACTATTCACCAAGAAGCTTAAATGACATATCTTCATTTGTCAAGTGTATGTTGATGATATCATCTTTGGATCATCAAATAAAGATTCTTGTAAAGAGTTTGGTGAATTGATGTCGAAGGAGTTCGAGATGTCAATGATTGGAGAGCTTACATTCTTTCTTGGTTTTCAAGTCAAGCAAATGAGAGAAGGGATTTTTATCTCTCAAGAGAAATATACAAATGATCTTCTCAGGAGATTCAAGATGGATGAATGTAAGCCAATCAAGACACCAATGCCAACTAATGGACATCTCGACCTAGATGAGGGAGGTAACATGGTTGATCAAACTCTCTACCGCTCTATGATTGGTAGCTTGTTATATTTAACCGCATCTAGGCCCAACATCATGTTTAATGTGTTTATGTGTGCTAGATTTCAAGCTAATCCTAAGGAAACTCATTTAATTGCCGTTAAAAGAATCCTTAGGCATCTTAAGCACACACCAAGCATTGGCCTTTGGTATCCCAAAGGAGCTATATTTGAATTAGTTGGCTATTCCGATTCGGGTTATGCCGGTTGCAAAGTTGATAGAAAAAGCACATCCGAAGGGTGCCATTTGCTTGGTAGATCACTTGTGTCTTGGTCCTCCAAGAAACAAAATATTGTGGCCTTGTCCACCGCCGAAGCAGAATACATTGCCGCGGGTGCTTGTTGTGCACAAATACTTTATATAAAAGAAACTTTGCTAGACTATGGTGTAGTTCTAGAAAAAATACGTCTTTTGTGTGACAATGAAAGTGCGGTAAAACTTGCAAATAATCCAGTTCAACACTCTCGCACCAAGCACATAGATATCCGTCATCACTTTCTTAGAGATCATGTTGCAAAGAATGATATTTTACTAGAAGGTGTAAGGACCGAGGATCAATTGGCGGATATCTTCACTAAACCGCTAGATGAGGTAATTTTTTGTCGATTGCGGAATGAGCTCAATGTGCTTGATTTTAGTAACTTCTCTAGAAAATGAGCTTGTGTTGTCCCTTGCATTGCATTGTAATATACAACATGTTTACTTTATCGTAATGCATATAGGGCTTGTCTAACATGGTTAAGATAACCGCCGTAAAGCGTGTGAAGAAGCTTAACCTTGGATCAAACTTGACAAGCAACTAGATTTACTTTCAAGTATTGCATTACATATGCATGAATGTTGCTTTGTCATTTATCTTCAATTGCCCTCTTATTGCCTATTTTCTTAAAAATAATTATAGCCTAAGGCAAAATATTTTGAAAATTTTGAGGGTTTGAGAGAGGTCACTCACATCAGTCCCAATTGGTGTTTATTTGGATCTTATTGAAGTTGGGACTTGATTGGGAACAGGTAGCACGAAGGACTTTGAAGATTTCCTGAAAAAAGAGTGACCGGACGCTGCACCGGACTCTAAAGTCCAGCGTCCGGTCAGTTCATAGGAGGTGAACCTGCTGCGATGGAGTGACCGGACTCTGATGTCCAGTGTCCGGTCAGATGACGTTCCTACATTCGGTCGAGCGAAGACGATGGAGACAGGTTGGACCGGACTCTGGCTGCGTCTGGTCAGCTGTGATCGAACGCGTCCGGTTGCAATTCTAGGGGTTTTGGACCTCTCTGGAATCGACCAGACGCTGGGTGGCATCGTCCGGTCGCTGCCACCGGAGCGTCTGATCAATAGGAAACATGCAGTTTCAGGACTTCTTCCCCGTTTCCTTATCTGTCATGGTGGGCCACCTCATATAACCGTAGCGCCACCTTGACCTAGCCCCGCATCACGCTGACTTCGCCATCCCGAGCCGCCGCGCCGCGCCCTAGGCACCATATCCGCCAGCGCCACTCCTGCCCACGCCACCTGCTCCACGCCGCCTACCCACAGTCGTGCCGCCGCGCCCACGCCGTCCACGCTTGCGCCGTGCTCCAGCGCCGCCACCCACGCCGTGCCCTAGCGCTGCCATGCCCCTACCCTGCTTAAGCACCGCATCCAGATCCCTACCGGAACCCTAGCCGCTGATCCATGCCCGATCCATCGCAACATTGTCTTGCCAAACCCTAGCCTCGCATTGCCGATCCGGTGGTTCCCCGATTCGTTCCTCTTCTCGTCAATTCGCCGGTTCGTAAGGTAGCAAGCCCTCGTTTCCAATTTCGTATCTATTGCTTGCTTTCTTAGGGTTTCGTATCTCTAGATATATTATATTTATTTGTATATCCTATCTATTATATTGTGCAGCGAGTCGGTGCCGTTGTGGTCCCATTGGTAGTTGTCAGTTAACTCAGGGCCAAGCTCGCGAGTACGGATTGAGGCCAAGCCTTGGAAGTGATAGTTGGCAGTTGATCTTTGTCAACAACGGTTGTTCTTCTCAGCTTCATCAGATGGCTCATGTCAAGAATGTTAGAGGAGGTCCCGGTGATGAGGATCCAAGGCCCCTGCCTCGCCAGCCTATAGATGCAAAAGGCAAGGCGACGAAGAAGCTAGCGATGAAGAAGCGCAAGTACCCTGATGCAGATACAGCGAGAGCAGCCGCAGTTGCAGAGGCCGCAGAGCGTGCAGAGAGAGGAGGTACTCAGAGTGGTGTTGTTATTGTAGATCAGCTTTCTCCATCTACGAGGGCTGCACTTGAGTAGGTTGAGCACCATCATGGTGGTCCAGCTGGGACTGTCATGGTTGGAGGACGGCGTGTGGCTATTGATGAGAGTCAGCCTTAGGGGGAGTCACAGCAGTAGCCACAGCCAGCAGAGCAGACTTAGGAGAGAGAGCAGGCCGAGGAGACAGAGCAGGCACCTCAGCTACAGCTTCGCCGCTCTGGTCGTACCCGTGCTCCAGTCACACCGAGGCCAGAGACACAGCAGAGGGGTTCTCGTCCGCCTCCTAGACCACAGGGTCTGCCTCTAGTGACTCATCTAGACTTGAGGGCCGCCATGGCCAAGCAGGTGCAGCAGCTTAGATTTGTGGACTTTGAGCAGTGGTTTCCGCTGAGGAGAGATGACCGAGCTTCAGAGGGTTTCTACACACTACTGCAGGAAGATTTTTATAATCCATATCTTAACAGTGGGGCAGTATTCATATCTCAGAGGGTGTGCAACATTGGGTCCATTGTTGCAGCAGCTGGAGAGCATATTCGCCCTTACCTATCTTACTTGCTAGGGCTGATAGACTTACTCGGATGGATAGGCTTATATGTTCGATCTTGGGTCCATTAGTTCTATGCTACACTCTGGATTGACCCGCAACACAGATTTATACACTTTGCATTCAGAGGCAGAGATTACAGGCTGATGAGCTCTAGGGTCAGAGAGATACTTATGCTTCAGGAGCAGCCAATCCGGCTACATGAGGTTTGCTATGGACAGACAGCGCTTCCCAAACGCCCTCATGGCGGTATGGTGCCTTCTACAGATTTGGTCCGCCATTGCTTCACAGAACCTTTTGGC
Organism: Miscanthus lutarioriparius; assembly: GCA_904845875.1. Taxonomy (NCBI): domain Eukaryota; kingdom Viridiplantae; phylum Streptophyta; class Magnoliopsida; order Poales; family Poaceae; genus Miscanthus; species Miscanthus lutarioriparius. The sequence goes on from CAJGYO010000005.1 coordinate 31,559,776, forward strand.
GAGGGGTCGAGTAGGACACCCAGTTAGAGAGCACATGTACTTGATCATCTTCATCATCATTCACTTGCCTAGGCCTCAATTCACCAACATCCATGTTCTTCATGGTATTTGAAAGTTGAATGCCTCTAACATCTTCCAAGTTCTCATTTTCTTCTTGTGAACCCTTGGTTTCATCAAATTCAACATCATGAACTTTCTCAAGAGTACCACTATCCAAATTCCAAACTATATATGCTTTGCTTGTAGTGGAATAACCAAGTAGGAATCCTTCATCACATTTCTTGTCAAACTTGCCCAATCTAGTGCCTTTCTCCAAGATATAGCATTTGCAACCAAAGACTAAAAAATATGCAATGTTGGGCTTTCTACCATTCAAGAGCTCATATGGTGTCTTCTCTTTTAATGGGTGACAATAGAGACGGTTGCTACAATAGCAAGCCGTGTTGATAGCTTTGGCCCAAAAAGATTGACTCGCATTGTACTCACTAAGCATAGACCTTACCATATCAATAAGCGTTCTATTCTTCCTCTCAACAAGGCCATTTGATTGTGGAGTGTACTTGGCCGAGAATTGATGTCTAATTCCAAATTCATCACACAACTCATCAATTCTAGTGTTCTTGAACTCACTACCATTGTCACTTCTAACTCTCTTGATGGTTGTTTCAAACTTATTGTGAATACCCTTGACAAATGATTTGAAGGTTGCAAACATGTCACTTTTGTCCACTAGAAAGAATACCCAAATATATCTAGTATAATCATCCACTATCACAAAGCCATATTTGTTACCACCAATGCTAGTATATTATGTTGGCCCAAACAAATCCATGTGCAATAACTCAAATGCATTACTAGTGCTTATCATGCTTTTCTTAGGATGGGTGTTTCCAACTTGTTCGCCGGCTTGACAAGAGCTACAAAGCTTATCATTCTCAAACATAACATCTTTCAAGCCTTTAACCAAGTCATGTTTAACCAATCTATTCAATTATTTCATTCCAACATGACCAAGCCTTTTATGCCATAACCAACCCATGCTAGACTTAGTGAACAAACATGTAGATAATTTAGCTTCACTAGCATAGAAATCAACCAAGTATAGATTCTCATACCTAAAGCCTTTGAAGATCAAGTTAGAGCCATCTACACTTATGATATCTACATCATCTACCCCAAATATGTATTTAAATCCAAGATCACATAATTGAGCCACGGATAGCTAGTTGAAGTTCAAGCTCTCTACTAGCAACACATTGGAAATGCTCATATCATTGGATATTGCAATCTTACCAAGCCCTTTGACCTTGCCTTTGCCATTGTCACCAAATGTGATACTATCATAACCATCATTGTCATTGGTGTTGATTGAGTTGAACATTCTTGCATCACCGGTCATGTGTTGAGTGCACCCACTATCAAAAACCCAATGCCTTCCTCTAGCTTTGTAATTTACCTACAAAAGAAGATCAATTCTTTTTAGGTACCCAAACTTGTTTGGGTCCTTGAAGGTTAATGACCAAGCTCTTTGGCACCCAAATGGCTTTCTTCTTTGAGCCCTTCCATGGTTTACCAATGAACTTAGCCTTTACACCATTTGCACCCTTGGTAAGCATATAGAAAGAATCAAGCTTAATGGAGGATACATTAGCATTTTTGCTCTTGTTCTTGCACTCATGCTCTTTATAACCAACTTGCTTGCAACTAGTGCAAAATCGACCATTGTTCTTCACAAAACTAGTCTTTTGAGGAGCAAAGGCCACCTTGCCTTTCTTGGGGATATAGCCCAATCCCTCTTTGTAGAGAGAGACTTTGGCTATCCAAGCACATAAGCAAGCGGTCCTCACCACCATAGGCCTTAGCCAAGATGTGAGTGAGCTTATTGACCTCCTTCTTGAGGGTCTCATTCTCAACCATTAGTGAGGCATCACAAGTGAAACCATCACTACTAGATGAGGTGAAAGTAGAAGTGCTACAAGAAGGGTTAGTGGGAGCAACAATGATAGGCATAGATAATGATTCATCAATTAGGTCACAAGTTAAGCCTACATTACAAGTCTCAACATGCTTCTTCTTATTTTGGTCGTTAAGCAAAGAAGAGTGAGCCTTTTCAAGCTTCTTGTGAGCCTTGCCAAGCTTCTCATGGGCTTTCTCTAGCCTCTCATGAGTTGCTTTGAGCTCATCAAGGGCTTGCTTAAGGGGTTTTACTTCCTTATTCAAGCTCTTGCATTCCCTTCTCTTAATGTCAAAGTGTTCTTTAGCATCTTCTAGCATGTCAAATAATTCATCTTTAGTGGGTTCATCATCATCACTATCACTATCATTTTCATTATCATGTTCCTCATCACTTCCATCATCATAAGTTTGTACCTTAGTGGCCTTAGCCATGAAGCATGATGAAGTGTTAAAGAGAGAAGGCTTCTCATTGATAGCAATGCTTGCAAGTGCCTTCTTCTTGGTGGTCTTGTCATTGTCACTATCATCATCATCACTTGAGGAAGCATCACTATCCCAAGTGACCACATATGAACCACCCTTCTTCTTCTTCTTGAAGGTCATCTTGTCCTTCTTCTCTTTCTTTTCCTTCTTTTCCTTCTTCTTGTTCTTCTTGTTGTCATCACTATTGTCGCTATTGTATGGGCATTGAGCAACACGATGATCCTTGCTACACACTTGAAGCACCTCATTGTTTCATCCTTGTTCTTTGACAATGACTTCTTCCTTCTTGCACGATATCCCTTCTTCACCATGAATTTACCAAATCTCTTCACAAAGAGAGCCATCTTCTCATCATCAAACTCATCAAAGCTTGAGTCTCCATCTTCACTTGATGATTCTTGCTTTGCCTTGTCCTTGGATGATGTGGCCTTGAATGCCACACTCTTCTTCTTCTCATCCTTCTTCTCATCTTTCTTCTCCTTCTTTTCTTCCTTCTCATCATCATCTTTATAAGCATTATAAGCATCATCGGTCATGATAACTCCCAAGATTTGGATTGGTGTCATTGTGTCCAAACCGATCCTCACTAGCAAGGTGACCAACATGCCAAATCTTGCGGGTAAGTATCTCAAGAACTTATGAGAGAAGTCCTTGTCCTCCACCTTCTCACCAAGTGCTTTGAGATCATTGACAAGCACTTCCATCCGATGGAACATGTTCGGCACACTCTCATCTTGCTTCATCTTGAAGCTAGCAAATTTCTCCTTGAGAATGTATGCCTTTGCACCCTTTATTGCCTTGGTGCCCTCGAATGATTCTTCCAACTTCTTCCAAGCCTCATGAGCCATCTCAATATTCTTGATTTGCTCAAATGTTCTCTCATCAATTGCATCATGAATGGCACTTAGAGCAATGTCATTGTTTTGGAGAAACACTTTTTCAGCCGTGGTGGGATTCTCCGGATCATCAATCTCAATTTTGGTTTCTATCACCTTCCACACTCTTCAATTAATTGACTTGATATGTGTGGTCATCTTTGATTTCCAATATGGATAATTTGTGCCATCAAATTGGGGTGGCTTTTTGGTGTTGTTGATTTGAGCCATTTTTACACTGAAGGTTGTTAAGTCTCAAATCACGGTGACCTTGGCTCTGATACCACTTAAAAGATCCTAATGGCTAGAGGGGGGGTGAATAGCCTATTAAAAATTTCTACAACAACACTTAGCAAACCAGTTAGACAAATATGAGGTGAAGCGAGTGTTGCGCTAGCCTACTAAAAATCCAAGCCATCTACCACAATTCTAGTTTATATAGTCTCTATCCACACAATGGCTATGTACCTACACCAAGTTAGTGTGCTCTCAAAGGCTAACTAAAGAGCCACACTAACCAAACTACAAGCTCTCATGACTAGCTACACTAAAGAGCTTGACAACTAGTTTGCGGTAATGTAAAGAGAAAGTGAGAAAGATGGTTATACCATCGTGTTGAGGAATGAACCAATCAATCACAAGAATGAATACCAATGAAGACCAATCACCTTAGAATCAAATGATGACACAATGATTTTTATTGAGGTTCACTTGCTTGCCGGTAAGCTAGTCCTTATTGTGGCGATTCACTCACTTAGAGGTTCATAAGCTGATTGGCATCACCGGCCAAACCTTTAATAGGGTGCCGCACAACCAACATAAGATGAGGATCACACAAGCCACGAGCAATTTACTAGAGTACCTTTTGGCTCTCCGCCGGGGAAAGGTCAAGAACCCCTCGCAATCACCACGATCGGAGCCGAAGACAATCACCAACCTCCGCTCGATGATCCTTGTTGCTCCAAGCCGTCTAGGTGGTGGCAACCACCAAGAGTAACAAGCGAATCCCGCAGCAAAATATGAACACCAAGTGCCTCTAGATGCAAACACTCAAGCAATGCACTTGGATTCTCTCTCAATCTCACAAAGATGATGAATCAATGATGGAGATGAGTGGGAGGGCTTTGGCTAATCTCACAAGGTTGCTATGTTAATACAAATGGCCAAGAGAGTGAGCTTGAGCTAGCCATGGGGCTTAAATAGAAGCCCCCACGAAATAGAGCCGTTGGCTCTCTGTTCTCTGAAAAGTCGGGGTGACCGGACGCGCTGGTTAGATCAACCGGATATAGGACCCTAGCGTCCGGTCACGCGATGCACGCCACATGGCCCCTACTTCAAATGCTGATCGTCCGATCTCAACGGTCATCAGTGCACTTAAGTTGTGACCGGACGTGCTACAGTGTATGATCAGACACAGTACCCCAGCGTCTGGTCACTTCCAGTAAGATTCCAGTCGTGACCGGACGTAGGACCCCAACGTCCGGTCACTTTTAGTAAGCTCCTAGAGGTGGAAATTTGCGACCGGACGTGTCCGATCATGTCTGATCGGACTCACCCAGCGTCCGATCACTCACCGTCTTCTTTGTCTGCTGCCACGTTAGTGGGACCGGACGCAGCCAGCCAGCGCCCAGTAACGAAGTGACCCAGCATCCGGTCAAAGTCCAACGCCAGTGTCTTCACTGCTTCCACTGACCGGACGCTCCGGTCCAGTTGAGACCAGCGTCCGGTGCACTCTGTAAAACCCTATCTTTTCTGTACAGGGCGCTGGTGGCACCATCGGACACTCCACCGGTAAAGTTTCTAACCCTTGCTCAAATGTGCTAACCACCGAGTGTATCACCTTGTGCACATGTGTTAGCATATTTTCACAAATGTTTTCAAGAGTGTTAGCACTCCACTAGATCCTAAATGCATATGCAATGAGTTAGAGCATCTAGTGGCACTTTAATAACCGTATTTCAATACGAGTTTCACCCCTCTTAATAGTACGACTATCGATTCTAAATGTGATCACACTCACTAAGTGTCCCGATCACCAAAACAAAAAGCTCATATGAAGTTTCACCTTTGCCTTGAGCTTTTTATTTTTCTCTTTCTTCTTTTCTAAGTGCAAGCATTTGATCATCTGCTACCTATCTCATAATCACTTTGATAAACTAGGTTAGCACTTAGGTTTTCATCAATTCACCAAAACCAAACTAGAGCTTTCACATGGTCAATACTAACCAAAGGATAAGAAAAACGTGTAAGCGTGACTTGCAAAAGTATTGCTAATAAAAGACATCGTTGAGTTCCTGAAGTGGAATGAGGAAAGTGTACTCCTATACGAATCAAGAAATAGCTTTGTTTGCATGTCATAATCATGTGAATGAAGTAAGTCATAAGTGTCTCCTCGTTCACAGGTTTTCCGAATAGCTCTCAAAATTATGGCAGTAAAGTTTATGCCATATTTCGAGGAGGATTGTGAGAGCAATTAAGAGTGAGATAAAGATCAATTAAGAAAGATACTCTTTATTAAGAGTGAGATAAAGATCAATTAAGAAGGACACTCTTCATTAAGATTGAGATAAAGAACAATTAAGAAAGATATTCTTCATTAAGAGTGAGATAAAGATTAATTAAGATGAATGTGACCGTCGAAGGAGTACAATGGTGACAACAATGATACCCCTAACAATGATACCCCTAAGCAGAAAAATAGCTAAATTCCTAGACTTTTTACAGTTTCGATAGGAAGATAGCATAGTCAGCCAGAATTCATATTGGACAAGCCTCAAAGATAATAAAGCGGTGCTTAAAGAGCCATATAAGGTTTTAACAGATTAAACCCAAATAAGAAATTTAAAGATACACTATCTTTATAGAAGATGGAATAATCTGTGGGAGCATGGTATGTGGAGGTATGTAGAGACCTAAGACTTGAAGAGAAGAGGGACTGCGTGTCCACTCCAGTGATTCAAGAGCAACAAATTTCTCAATACATGTTGATGTTGTATGACTTTCACAACACCTGTCGTTAGCTCTTCGAAAAAGATAAATAATGTAAACAAGGATCTTGTGATATAGGAGCCTGTAGAATCAATTGTCTCTTGGCAATGAAGAGCAACAATAGCCCGATATGAAAGTGCCAGTAGTTGAGGCCCCAGAAGGTCTCAAAGAATTAGTAAACTAGTTTTTTTATGACTATGAAGTTTATGTTAGTGAAGAAATTCAAATGGATCATTTGAAGAAGTGATAAGCGTTTACTCATCTAAATGGCAAGACACTATGGAAGCTGAAATGAATTCGATGAATACCAATGATGTTTGGGGCTTAGAAGAAATTCCTAATGGAGCCAAAACAGTAGGCTGTGAATGGGTCTACAAGACAAAGTGTGACTCCAAAGGGAATGTGGAAAAATATAAAGCATGACTTGTAGCAAAAGGCTTTATGCCAAGAGAATGAATAGATTACAATGAGAGTTTTTCTCTAGTCTCATGCAAGGATTCTTTTAGAATCATAATGGTATTAGTGGCATATTACGATTTAGAGTTACATCAGATGGATGTAAAGACGGCATTCCTCAATGGGGATTTGTATGAAAAAACGTTTACATGGCACAACCCAATGGTTTTGTCGTGGAACCAAAATAATGTATGGGATGCCACCTGCAGAAATCCATTTATGGGTCAAAACAAGTCTCTAGACAGTAGTATTTGAAGTTGATGAAACAATAAGAAAGTTTGGGTTTAAAGAGAATGAGGAGGACAATAGCACTTATGCAAAAGTTCAAGAATGGAAAATTCATTTTCCACATCCTATGTATAGATGACATCCTACTCACTAGTAGTAATGTTAATCTGCCATTGGAGAAGAAGAAGCTCTTGTCCTCAAGTTTCAATATGAATGATCTTGGTGAAGGGTCATTGGTTCTAGGAATTAAAATTCACCAAGATAGAAGAAAAGGGGTCTTAGGCCTATAGCATAGGCATACCTAGAAAAGATTCTAAAGTAATAAAGTATGCATGCGAGTAAACCTACGCCTGCTCCTATAGTCAAGGGTAATAGATTTGGGAACTTTCAGTGTTTTAGGAACTAATATGAGATCGATCAAATGAACATGGTTTCATATGCTTCAGCTGTTGGAAGCTTAATGAGTATACAAGTAAGAACTTACCCTGATGTAGCTCATGTATTCGGGATGTTTTGGCAGAAGTACGGTCCAGATATAGATCACTGAAATAGAGTTAAGAATGTCTTGCAATTTTGTGAAGTATTGTAGGCCTCATGTTGAGTAAGATAGAATAGGTAGTCTCAAATAGTTGTGGGTACAAATGTTAAACTTTGGCGAGATGTGTAGTGAAATCCACAGTAGTAGCTAACACTCGTAGTTGGAATTTTATTGTGGAAAGCTCTAAAGAAACAGTTGTGATATCATCTGTGGCAGAACCGCCCGAAATAGCACCCTTAAGGAGGCGCTCATCTTCCACCAGACACTAAGCACCCGGAAAGCAAGCTACATCGAACGGATTACTTCGAACACACCCAAAGAGAGAACTCGAATAATCCACGTTTTTCCTCTAGGATCCAATAATGAGAACAAGTTTACAAAACTTAGTCCATTTTATACAACAAGAGTTCTTAGAAATATATTATTATAGTACCAAGTTCAGAGTGCGGAATTTAAATAGCGGAATTAAAATAAATATCTAGCGATAAGATACAAGGATCCATCTGTGCCCACCAGAAGAATCCCCCACTCAAAAGCCATCCTTAAGCTGCACCTGCAACAGGGGTAAATAAACCCTGCGTACACAATGTACTCGCAAGACTTACCCGACTAGTGGAAATAGTTTCTTGACTCCAAAGGATATGATAGGCTTTACGGTTTGCTGGGTTTTCTTTTTGCAAAAAGCAATACTAGTAGTGCATCCTTATATATGTGTTTTATTGGCAGTCATGATTAGTTCATTAACTAACCATTCTATGTAAGCACATGCTCTACTTTCAAACAAGAGTTGAGCAATCAGGTCGATTTCATCATCTTTCATCTTCCAGTTCTTACTATGATGCTAGACTATAGACAAGTCGTACCGGATTACCCAGCGATTCATGAATCAATGTGCCTAGCTAGGTACCTCGAAACACACGCCCTGCTTGTACCCTAGGCACAAGCAGGACCAACCCATCACTCTCCTGTCAAGGGGTCCAGGTCCCCGTCCAAACTTGGACTCCAAGCCCCCACACCTGAGTCTCGAACTCAGTGCGGTGCTTAGACCTTCACCATCCCCGCCTCCAATCAGTTGGTCTAGAAAGAACCGAAACCCACGATAAGAGAGCAACGAGCCTTCCCTGCTCCCATAAACAAGTATGTGCTCTGGATAATAAGTCTGTGACTTGCCGAGAACCCAATGCAATGGCCGATCCTTAACCGACATGGACAGGGAACACAGTGTAACCAAGCTATGCCCCATTGGTCATGGGACACAACCTCTTACACCCACCAATACCCATACCATATCCCTGCCTGGTCTCCATTTCCTTTCACCATTTTATCATGAGAGTGATAATAATAATCACCTATTGTGAGTAATGACAGGTTACTCACGCTACCGAAAAACCTAAACATAGCAGCTACTCAACCTAAGCTAGTAGGACTCATAGATAGGTATATCTATGCATGTAGTTTCAATATAACTCCTATAACGTAAATGCACATCATATATATATATTTCTAGTGATTATTCAAAATTAAGGGTTATGCACCGGGGCTTGCCTTGGGCAGGCGGGGTGTCAGTAAAGTCAGTCGCTGGTGGCTCCAGGACTCCCTCCTATATGAGAATCTCCTCCTCATACTCTTCAATTACCTCTTCGTACTCCTACTCGCCAGCGGTCACGAACTCCACCAACGCGTTCTCTACATAAATGCAATGATGATGCAACACTTAGCATTTTAGCAACAACAGCTCTTAAAATAACAATACATCTACCAAGCTACTAAGCTAACTTTAATGACTAAGATGCTAAGCTATCCATCCTTTCCACTAAACAGGAATGAAACATTCAAGTATTATCTTAGCAACCAAAAATGCATTCTTACTTTATTTACGATTTCCTATATACCAAAACAAGGAGTACTTAGCTACCCTATTTATCAACATATTCTAAGACTACAAAAATTATAGTGAGCACATAATAATACAATAAAACTACTGTAAAAAATTTAAAGCTAAAGCTATTACCATTTTGCCACAAAAATTCCTACAATAATTAACCTATAATATTAAGCACTTCTCAAATGATTTAATAGACCTTAGCATCAGCACAGATATGTATGAAATAAATACACCAACAGAGAGCACAATTTTAGGAACCTAACAAAATTGGTTTCATAATTTTTGGACATCTATATTATTTTATATTAATTACCAAAGTTCAGCTCAGAAATATAAATAAAAAGCTTTTTCTATTCTCCACGAAAAAGATAAACTCAATTCGGCCCAACGCGGCCCACGCAGCGCAACGCGCGCGCGCGAGCGCGTGATGGCCCATAGGCAAGGCGCGGCCCACGCATGGAGGTGGCCCACGGTGGGGAGCCTGCGCGCGCTGGCACATTAACAAAAACGCCCCTGGACTACGAACAAAACAACCCACAATCCACGTTACTATTTCTACTGACAACGACTTTGCAATGAAACCCTCGGGACTTCCTCCTCTTTACATTGGCAAGGTCCTCGGCCTTCCCCGCGCGCTCCAGCGCGGCGAGCAATGGCACCGACGCCTACGTCGGCCACATGGGACCCCCGCTGACCTATCTATGAGACCAACGCTCACCTCGGGTTCGACGTGAGACGATGGGCGGTGACTGCACGAGCCGAGACGCTGTAGAAGGACCTCTCCACGACGGCGGACACCCTGCGGCAATGGCGATGGCGTTCAAGTTAGCCGGAGCCACAATTAAGGCGATAGGGTAGCGGGTGAGCAACAACAACTCACCAGTGACCTTACCAAGAAGCTGGCTCATCCGAAGATGACCCGAGCGAGGCTGGCCACGTGCGCATGGTGAGGTGAACGGTGGACTGCAAAGGCATGGCCACGTCAACGGCGAGGAGGCGGCACTAGAACTACGACTAGCGTGCGCACGACGACGAGGGAGCCAAGGCGAGCTAGCGGTGTAGAGGAATTGATGAGAGGTGAAGTGGTGGAGACTGGCCACGACGCGGGCGGCGACGGGCCTTAATGGCACAGCGACGGCAACATTCCAAAATTGGAGCTCGGCGTGATGCGAGTCAAGGCGGAGTAGGGTCGGCTGGAGAGGGGGCATGAAGGCGGAGACGCGAGCAAGAGGAATTGATGAGAGGTGCTCGCTCTCTGGCTTCACCATGACACGACTCGGCGATGGCGGAAAGTAGAGGGAGAGAGAAACAACACGGCAGAGGGCTCGGCTCATCCACGCCCTGGCGGGAGGTGGCCGATTGGACTTAAGGCGGCGTCTAGGCGCCTGCTACACGACACTACGGCCAAACCACGTGTGCGTGCGGAGGCATGTGGGGGCGCGACAGGCGCGGCCACAGCACCATTAAGGCGGGACGACGGCGTGGGGCAGCCCACGTGCAAACTAGGACAAGGCAAGTGGCAGCAGTACAGCGTCGTAGTGGCGTCGGTAGCAGCAGCGTCGTGATGCGATGCGGGTGGCAGTGCGGAGGCGATGACGAGTTGATGGCACCGGCAGCGGCTCTGTCGCGGTGCGTGCGGGGCAGTCGGCAGCAGCAGCAGCTGTGCGCGCGGGGCCAGCGGCAGCTGAGACTTCGCCAAGCCAGAGGCGGCCACAGCTGGCCGTGCGTGGCAGCGTGGGCATACGCAACCATGTGCGCGCGTGGGGTGGCCACATGGTCACCGCGCCCACGGCGATAGACCGCTCGAGACAGTGACACGCACGAATTTTAAAGCATTCATCACGACCAAACGGTTGCTCCTAAACCTAAACCATCTTCACCATGCACTAGATGGCACATAAGACTACAAAATAGAGCTATAACACTACACCACTCCTTAACCTAATCTCTCACAATAAATTGCCAAACATAGCAGTGTCTAACAGTCGGCAGACTCGAAAATTTCCTAAGTTTGAGAGCTGAATTTGGTTTCCAATTGCGATTTCTATGCTAGTGGAAATATTAGCTAGTGATATCATTTTTCGACCGCAAGTATTTCATTGTCATCTATAAAGTTTGTACTTCAAACTTTACTTAAGTATCACATACATGTTTCATAGCATTTTTTCTTAATAAAAATTAGTTTTCAACCTTAAGTGATATAACATGACTATTGAATTAACTTTCGTTTCGCATACTAGTTGATCGTTTTGAGTTACAGAAATTGATCTATACACTTTATCACATGCATTAACACATAAACATCATGCTTATGACATATTTTAGTAAGTGATTTACGGTGTAACAACAAGGGTGTTACATCATCAATGATGCATATCCATAGTATAGCTTGTCATGAGGCTTCAGGAACAGGCAAAAGGTGGTTAAGGGAATTTGTACCTGAATTTAACAATGGTAGACAACAACAATAACCATTTAAAGTAGTTAACTCCTATGACATCAGGGCAAGTGTGCTGACAAACACATTAACATTAAGTTATATCTTGTAAAGGAGAAAATCCAAAATCATTTTGAAAGCATTGAGCTTATAAGTACTGAGCAAGTACTTGCGGATCCGCTTACCAAAGGCTAATCGCCCAGTATATTCAGAGAACACACAGTCGACATAGATTTACGGGAAAGCCTATGATTTCTGGATACTTAGGACCTAGTTGAGAATATGTTTCAAAACAGAGAGATGTATTGTAGCTGTTAATCTAACGGTACTAACTGTTATGACAAGGCATGCTCTATGTACTAATCTGTAATGGAATGGGAAACAAATAAAGTGAAATAAGTTTAAGTCAAAAGGTGAGATCAAGAGGGAGAATGTTAGATTGATCTCCACCTGGCTCGGTCCAACGACCGAGTCGGACCCTGACTCGTGCCTTGATCGGGGGCGCCCAGCCATTCTCTAGGCTGGTGGGCCCCCGTCGCGCAGCGCTATGAATAGGAGGTGGGGGCTAGGGCTCGAGACACGAGGTTCACCGCGGTCGCCAGTTCCCACCGACGTCCTAACCCTAGTCCGATCGAGAGGGCGCGCTGTGAGCGACGAGAAGCTCCACCGCTTTTGCCGCCGCCACTGGACCGTGCCTCCATTGCGCCTTCGACACCGCTGCTACCCTACACCAACACCCGCGTCATCGAAACCTGCGTCATGGCTTCCTCCTCCGATCAAGCCGGCCGATGGTCTACCTCCCTACATCCCTCTCTCTCTCTCTAGTTCTCTCTCTAGGACGAACTACTTGTTTATCCCGAATAGAAAAGAAAAACTCCACTGATCCACGCCTAAATGATCCTAGACATCTATCATCATCCCTATCCATTTATCTATGCTCACACACCAGTTTTTTCTTTGCGGGCTCAATTTCTCTCTTCTTTTATGAAATCATGTACATTTTTTGAAGTCTTATATAGTTCCTATCTAGATATACTTATTTTTAATATAAAAGGCGGTTCTCGTGCGGGTTCCATTTCATAAAAGGAAAAGATTGCCCCGTTCAAGGTGTACATTAGGGACATTGATCTAGTGCTTCATAAAAGTAGAGACAAGACCTTGTAGAGTAAGGCCGCGTTCGGCTTGCTGGCTTCGGTTGGGCTGGCCAGCGCACTCACGAAACACTGTTCACATGAACAGTGTTGTCAGACAGAACAGTATTTTCCCTCACAACAATCAGCCGGAACAGTATTTTGTCTTATTTTTCAGTCCTGCCGAACAGCCCCTAAGCCTGTGGAGCCTGTTTAACAAGTTTATTAGTAACCACTTAATTTATCTCCCTGTTGATCTTGATTACTGTGTGATGAAGCTCTAGAGTGCTGTACACATTCAGCTAAGAATGGTCGTATGTACCAATGATATGGCCAGGTCTACTTGTGGCTTGTGGGTGATCTTCTTTGTGCAGCTTCTGCGACTTATTGTGTTGTCGATGAGAAGATTGACGTTCTGTAAATTGACATCCTGTAAACGTCCTGTAGATGTCTCTTGCTTCTTCTCCATTGCAGAGCTACGGTACGCGGCAATTTTCCTGCTACACATCCCAGACCTCCTGCTCGTCGGCGTCAGAATGCTAGTGCTAGTGTTTCTACGGGTGAAAGTGAAACGGTCAGCGCCGCGATCGATGAAGTTACTAGTAGTACTTGCACCAGCTAAGCACCTGACACGCAATAAACCAGCGTGTGATGGAGCAAATTGCAGATAAACTAGCGATGCATTTATTGCCGGGGGAGCTTAAACAAGCGGCTGGCACGCGGAGCTGCTGCCCGCAGGAGGGGCAACGATCGTTACGGTGCGGTCAAACCGAGTCTCTTCGCCGCGCAAACCGATATGGCCTCGCGCATTCATATTCAGTGCTCGAACGGATCGATTTCTTTCAGTTCTCGATGCATTCCACCCGCAAACCGAGCATTTCTGACGGGACAACGAGGCGGAGAAGAACGTTGCTGCCAGTGGCATGGCCGTTCCGTTCGAACGGGACTTTTTACTGTTCCCACTCATCTGCTCCAGACAGCCGGCCGAGATGACAAGGGGCAAGCTTCTTCTTCTCTCTGCTCCTAAAATCCTGCATTAATATAGTAAATGCAGCCTGCTCTCGCAAGGCAACAAAGTCATTAAGCATTAACTGTGAACGGAATCTGATTTGAGCTGAACTTGCGCGCTGTTCGTCTGGTCAAACGGCAACAAGCAGCCATGTGGACGGAGACACAGTGACCCAGATCGATCGCCCTATAAATTGGCTCGTGTCCGAGAGCACGCAAGTCACCCAGTTCATTATTCCAACTCCAGCTCTTCAGTTAAGAGCTAGTAATTGTTAGTCAAAGAGCGTGCCAAGCCAAGAACCAAGATGGCCTTCGCTTCACTGAGTAGCCAGGCCTTTCTGGCCTTAGCGATGACGCTCGTCGCTGCGGCGCTGCTGGTCCCCGCCCGCCACGCGATGGCCGCCGACGACAAGGCCAGGGCGCCAACATCAGCCTACGACAGCGCCCTGCCGCCGTCGCCATCGCCGCCCGTGAACAATGGTGCGTCACCGCCGCAGTCGTCGCCCGGCGACAATGCCGTGCCGCCTTCAGCCTACAGCAACGCCACTCCGCCGTTGTTGCCCCTCGTTCCGCCGCCGCCGCCGCTTCCCTTCGTCATCGTAGAGGGCACCATCTACTGCAAGAGCTGCAAGGGGAAGGGCTACAACACCGGCATAGATGCGTCGCCTCTGCATGGTACGGTCCGCATTGTGCATAGCTACGTGTGCGCGACAAACGCTAGCTGTTGATCTCCGAGCATATAATATGCACGCATTACATGGTTGCGCATGCATTGCATGCAGGGGCGACGGCGATGATGGTGTGCTACGGGCGGAAGGTGGTGAATGCGACGGGGACGGTGACGGACGCCAACGGCTACTTCCTCATCATGTTCTACGACATGAAGAACTTCAACGCCAGGACGTGCAAGATGTACCTGCTCTCGTCGCCGACGCCGCAGTGCAGCAAGCCCTACTACCCGCCCAACCAGAGGATCGGGCTCTCCCTGGTGAGGGAGACCAGGACGATCCCGCCGGCGGGGCTGCAGGGCATCTACACCCCCACCAGCGTCCTCTTCTACGCCCCCGCCGCCAAAGGCCAGTGCCCCTACTGATGGCCGGCGACCTCTTCCAATACCGTTGGACACAGGCGAGACCACCGTGGTCGGCGTGCACGCTCAATTCGACGCCGCCGTCGAACGCACGAGACTGCGTACGTTGGATCGATCTCTGTCGATCCAGGCAGTAAGTAATAAGCAGCTAGCTAGGCATTGCGTCGTTCTTAATTAGCTTAATTACATTCTAGTGGAAGTTCAGTTCTAGCAGTGATGGCGATGCTTCGGTTTATCGTCGATGTTGTCGGTGACATTGAGTTCTCATTGTATCTTATACGAGTAGTTCTTTATTTATATTTCTTTTATTATTTAAAAGTTGCCATTTCTCCTTTCTCATTTTTGTATATGTGTGTGCGCTGACATCGCCGGCTTTGCAGCGGCGAGGTTGCATGCTCGATCTGAACACTAGATCAGATCTCAAATCACGCATCTAGACATTGGAAGCTGCCTGTAGGATCTGCGCAGCCGTCATAGAATGGTTTTTAACCAGCGAGCTAGCTGGACCTTGGTTTAATACATTCAGGTCTTCTAGAAGATCGAGTGCATTGCTTCCAATAAACTATCTAAGATATGTCACGTGCAAGCGATCTCGTTAAGCATGGCTAGCCCTGCCTCTTGGTACACCACCAAAGACCTTCAAATGTTAGTGTAACGTAGTATTGGAATCTTTCTCATTCTAGCTAGCGCTACCACGGAAAGCCAGTTGCTTATTAGCCCGTCTCTACCTCTATGTCTCTAGAAATAAATGGTTTCTACAGGTGAGTGTCTAGCTTCATCTAGAAATTAATTTCTAGATGCAGGCCGAAATTCAGCTATCCCTAAAGATCAATTTCTAGTGGCGGGCCAAAATCCAGCCATCTCTAGAAATTGTTTTATAGAATTAGCAAATTACACCGAAAAAATTTGCAAAACATTTTTTTAAACCTTGGGAGAAGCCCACCAAGCAACCCCTTGCAGTCACACGTCCCAAGTCACAAATAATGTAATGCATATTTGAGACAACTTTTTCTATTCACTTTAACAAATATTTTAATGCATATTTGAGACTCTAAACAGACTCAAATGAAAATTTTGAACCGAAAAGTTTAAATCTCTTCGAGTACTACAACTTTAGTGTAGGTCCTTTCTCCATCCAGGTCATTTGAAAAATTCAAAAAATGAATTTCACAATATGTGCATTCAAAACAAAATTTCCAAACTCTAAAAATAAGTTGTAGATTTTTTTCAAGTACTACAATGTTGGTTTAGGTCATTCTCCATCTAAGATCATTTAAAAAATTCAAAAACTATTAACTTCAAAATCATTAATCTTAAAACAGAATTTTTGAGCCCTAAATGATTTCGAATGAAAATGTATTTAAGTGCAATGTTGTAGATCTCTTGGAGGCTAAAACTTTGGTTTATGTAGTTTCTCCATTCGAGGTCATTTGAAAAAGTAAAAAAATTATGAAAACTTAAAATCAATTTTTTGGGACTTAAATAATTCAAAATGAAAAGGCCATCAATTATAAAGATGCATATCTCTTTGAGTACTATAACTTTGATATAAAATTTGTCTTCACTCGACTTAATTTAGAAATGTTACGAATTTTCTTGTGCTACACTTATTTTTAAAGGCGAGCCAAATTGCCAACCGCCTTTAGAAATCAATTTCTACAGACTGGTGTAATTTCTGGCCATCTTTAGGAATGTTGGCATTTCTAGATGTGGACGAAAAGCTTAGCCGCCTCTATAAATGATAAATTTAGTGGTGGTTCGGTTTTCCAGCCTCTAGAAAGTCTAAGCAAGTTGATCAAGAGTGGCACAAACGGATAGAGCATAAGTGAAGGATCTCAAATATGTTGAATTGGATGAGTTCAAACTTCAAATTGAGTAAGAATTGAAGTTTTAAGTTTACCAGACGAGTGATTAAGGCCATTTGATCATCTAGCGACATCGCATTGCATGGTGTATTAGGCAGTGTTGCCTACAAGACGATATGATGATGGATCATGTATGACTCACAGAAGATAATTCAATGATGTTGTGCAAGGATCAATCCAAGTTCGACATGCTTACTATATTGCATAGTATGACTCGATGGCACCTTGATGGGCCTAGTAGATCATCTGTGCAATGGTTAGTTCAACTTGGACATGACTACCGATATGCATCGTATATGATCCGTTGAGAACCTTAATGCTGCAGCGTATCATCCGATGAGGAATATTCGACACCCATAGCAGTGACCATGGGAAAAATAGGAAGAAAATGGCCACCGGATGATCCAGTGCCTCTCAGAGAAACTCGGCGGATCATCTTGTGTTGATTTTTTCACTGGCCTTTTTGAAAGCTCCAGTTTGGTTTTGGTGAATTGATGAAACCCTAAGTGTTAACCTAGTTTATTAAGTGATCATGAGATAGGTAGCACATTCCAAGTGGTGAAGCAAATGAAGATCATGACATGACGATGGTGTTGCCATGGTGATGATCAAGTGCTTGGACTTGGAAAAGAAGAAAGGAAAACAAAAGGTTCAAGGCAAAGGTATAAATGTTAGGAGCCTTTTTGTTTCGGTGATCAAGACACTTAGCGAGTGTGATCATATTTAGGTTCGATAGCCGTACTATTAAGAGGGGTGAAACTCGTATCGAAATGCGGTTATCAAAGTGCCACTAGATGCTCTAACTCATTGCATATGCATTTAGGATATAGTGGAGTGCTAACACCCTTGAAAATGTTTGTGAAAATATGCTAACACATGTGCACAAGATGATACACTTGGTGGTTGGCACATTTGAGCAAGGGTGAAGAAGATAGAGTTGAAGAGGAGGTAGTCGCGCTGGTCACAGAGTGACCGGATGCGTCCGGTATGGCGATCGTACGCGTCCGGTATGTGGCTCGGTACTGGATCGTAGAGTGCGACTAGACGCATCAGGTCACCACACCGGACGCGTCCGGTGTGAATCAGCGAAGTCGGTGTTCAGTGTAATAGTTAATCGGACGTTGGCAGCGTCCGATCCGGAGTGACCGGACGTGTCCGGTCGGCCCCGGGTACTCTCTAGACTCGATCGGACGCTGTGGCTTAGCGTCCGGTCATTTCTAACTCAGCGTCCGGTCAGAGCGTCCGGTCGCAAGTGAGTGTGGGCAACAACGGCTACTTCATTTTGAAATTAGACACGTGGCGGTCAGGGAGTGACCGGACGCGTCCGGTATACACGATCGATGCGTCCGGTGCACGCGAGCTGCGCGTCCGGTCGATGCGCAGTCAACCCAATAATTGAGCCAACGGCTCTATTTCGTGGGGGCTTCTATTTAAGCCCCATGGCCGACTCAAGCTCACTCTCTTGACCATTTGCATTGACATAGCAACCTTGTGAGCTTAGCCAAAGCCCTTCAACTTATCTCCATCATAGATTCAACATCTTTGTGAGATTGGGAGTGAATCCAAATGCATTGCTTAAGTGTTTGCATCTAGAGGCACTTGATGTTCGTGTTTCGTTGCGGGATTCGCTTGTTACTCTTAGTGGTTGCCGCCACCTAGACGGCTTGGAGCAGTGAGGATCATCGAACGGAGGTTGGTTATTGTCTCCGGCTCCAATCGTTGTGATTGTGAGGGTTCTTGTAACACCTTTGGTGTTACGAGCTCGCTTAGCACCTAGATTAAGGCCTAAGAGAATTTACCAAGGTAGGTTTCTTGGGTGTTAGAGTTAGAACTCGCATTAAGGTGCTAATGAAAATCCCGACAAGGAAATAGAAGGGTAGATTTAATCATTTGGCACGAAAAATAATTTTTTTATATAAACAAAAATAAAATATGACTTGTAATTGGTACTTAAATGAAATTTGAAGTGCAAGTTTAGTAGATGAAAATACAACCGTTGATTTGGTGAATAGATGTTGTTCCATGGTATTTCTGATGGCTCAAAAAATGAATTGGAAATTAAAATTAGCCCTTCTCGTTGAATCGGCAAAAAATTGAAGTTGTGTTAAAAGTACGCTCTTTGGCGATTTATAAAATGCAAAAATAGTTAAATAATGCCCTGATGTTTTGGTTCTATTGTTTGGTATAAAGTGTGTGCTATGTCGTGAAATGGTTGTTGGTGAAGTTTGGTAAAGTTTTGACTGTTTAAAAAGTCAACCAAAAGTGCTTAGGGACATTAGTTCTAACTGAAATCGTGAATTCTTTCAAGTACGAAACGATAGTAGACAATGCCATTTTGGCATTCAATTTCCAACAAAAATGGTTAAGCACTACATCTATGTTTTCGCACGATCGGTTACAGTTAGGTGTATACTAGGACGTGGTACAGGTCATGGTTACGTTAGAGTTACGATGCTCACTTAAATATTGACCGAACTTCGCTAGATTGCGTTGAGGGCATGTCGTTGGCGCTATATTCGTGAACCGACAACTGTAGCGAGCGATCTCAGCCGCTCACCTCAACTACCTCGCCCCACCGGCTCCCAGTCGTTCATCCCACCTACCGAGCTGCTATCCTCGCCTCTGCTCTCTCTCACTCTCCCGATCTCTACCTCTGTTCGCCAGCCTTGCTTGTCTCTGTCTGCCTTACTTGTCTCTGTCTATCGCTATTTGCTTTTGTATGCCTTTGCCAAGCCGATCAACCACCGTGGTCATGCACCACCACGCCGCGCCTCACGCCCGCCCATCGCCGGCCCTCCCCTTGCGAGCATGAGCGCATGTGAGCCCCATGGTCCCACGCTGGACCGCAGCCCTCAGCGCCGCCCCTCCCTTCCCCACTCCTCGCCGCCATGTCCCCACCGCCGTGTCCGCGGACGGGCTCCTCGCGTGGGCCGATGAGGTTGAGCGCCGGTACGGCTTCGCCGCCGTGGTCGCTTGCCTCGAGTCCACGCTACGCCCCCATACCGCCGCTCTCCTCCCTCTCACTGAAGTCCGCACGTGGATCCACCTTGCCTCGCTCCTCCCATGCCCCATGAGCCGGCGCCCCCGCTGCCGCCAAGGCGCACCTCGAGCACGCTGCTCATCCTCACCCCGCTCCCCCCTACGTCGTCGTGGCTCAATCTGTTGGCCTACTCCCACCTCGTGGGTGCCTACGCTGTCCTAGGGGCAACCGCTGTCATGCCCCGCCGTTGCCCCATGGCTACCACGTGCGTGCATGGCCAGGGTGCCGTGGGCCCCCTCTAGCCATGCTGCCGGCGCCCGCGTGCACGACCGAGTCCGCTGTTGCTCCTATGCCGCCTGGCCGCCGCCCTCCGGTGGAAATCGGCCGAGAGCCCTCCTCTATTCCTCTGCTACGCCATAGGAAGGAGCGAAGGTGAGAAAATTGAAATAGAAGCTTTTCCAGGGATCCCTACGTAAATTGCGTGACTCTAATGAATAGTACATCACAGTGCTTGTGGATCTAGGGTTGAATAGAGAAAAGCGCGTGGTCTTTCTGCAAAATGCATGCCCATATATATATCTTTATCCTATGAGTCTTACTAGTACGACAGGATCGTATAGATTGCTATACTATAGGACACCGGTAGAAGTCGAGTGATTGCCTGTCACTCGCGAGAGATAGAAATTACATTATTGTTGTTACTATATTATTATCACTTGGAATATATATATGAAAGGAACAATGGAGACCGGGCAATGATATAGTTTGGGTATTGGTGGGTGTAAGAGGTTGTGTCCTGCGGCCAACGAGGCATAGCTTGGTTACACTGTTTCCCTGTCTGTGTCGGTTAAGGACCGGCCATTGCATTGGGTTCTAGGCAGGTAACAGACTTATTATCCCGAGCACATACTTGGGTATGGGCGTAGGAAAGACTTGTTACTCTCTTGTCATGGGTTTTGGCTCTTTCTAGACCGACTTTCAGGGTGGTTTTTGGGTGGAGGTCCTAGCACCGCACTGAGTCCGGGACTCAGAGACGGGGCTTGGAGTCCAAGTTTGGACGGGGACCTGGACCCTATGATAGGAGGGTAGTGGGTTGGTCTTGCTTGTGCCCGGAGTACAAGCGGGGCGTGTGTTTCGGGGTACCCAGCTGGGCACATTGATTCGTGAATCACCGGGCGATCCGGTACGGCTTGTCTATAGTCTAGCAACGTAGTAAGAACTGGAAGATGAAAGATGGTAAAATGAATCTGATTGCTTACCATCTGCTTAAAAGTAGCATAGGTGCTTACATAGAATGGTTAGTTAATGAACTAATGATGACCGCTAATAAAATTGAATATAAGGACGCACGCTTAGTAATGCTTCCTGCAGATGCAATAAACCCACAAGCCATATAGTCTTGCATATCCTTGGAGTCTTTTCTTTTCTTCTATCGGGTAAGTCTTGCTGAGTACAATTGAGTACTCAGGGTTTTATTTCCCCCTGTTGTAGGTGATAGGCGGATGCTAGAGCTGACTCTTGTGTGTGGATCCATCCTGGTGGGCTCAGAGAGGATTCCTTTACGCTGCGATCATAGTATTTATATATAACTCTCACTAAATGTTTTTATAAATGGAAGTTTTATAATCTGTTGTCATAGTCTATATATCAATGCTTCATCATGTCATGAATAGACGTTTATTTCCGCTGTAACTCTGTTCACATGTTTATATTCTGATGTTAAGTTAAATTGTTCATAACTCTGATAACATGATCATATTCCTCTATTATAAACAATAAATATTATACTCTGATGATGCATGGAAAGTGATGTAAGAAATGGCTAATAATGATGTAAGCTTTATCCTCTCATTTGTGATCCTGATGGAAAAATTTGGATTTTTGGGTTCTCCCATGGGGTGTGCCCGACGAAACTACGTAATTTGGTGTTTTCCCCTAAGTACTTAGTGTCTAACAGAAGACAAGTACTCCTAGGAGGTATTAGATTAGATGGTTCTGCCATAATTCTTGACCTTTCCCCAGCGGAGAGCCAAAAGGTACTCTAGTGAATTGCCCGTGGCTTGTGTGATCCTCATCTTGTGTTGGTTGTGCGGCACCCTATTGAGGGTTTGGCGTGTGATGCCAATTAGCGCGTGAACCTCCAAGTGAGTGAATCGCCACAACGAGGACTAGCTTGCCGGCAAGCAAGTGAACCTCAATAAAAAATCATTGTGTCATCATTTGATTCTGAGGTGATTGGTATTCATTGGTATTCATCCTTGTGATTGATTGGTTCATTCCTCGACTCGACGGTATATCCATCTTGCTCTATCTCTTTACATTACCGCAAACTAGTTGTCAAGCTCTTTAGTGTAGCTAGTCGTGAGAGCTTGTTAGTTTGGTTAGTGTGGCTCTTTAGTTAGCTTTTGAGAGCACACTAACTTAGTGTAGCAACATAGCCATTGTGTGGATAGAGACTATACAAAATAGAATTGAGTAGGTGGCTTGCAACCCCAAGTATAGTGCTAGCGCAAAATTTGCTTCGCCATCTTATTGACTAATCATTTGTCTTAAGTGTTGTTGTAGAATTTTTTAATAGGCTATTTACCCCCCCCCCTCCTCTAGCCATTTGGACCTTTCAAGAGGTATCGGAGCCAAGGTCACCGTGATTTGAGGCATAACAACCTTCGGTGTAAAAATGGCTAAAATCAACAACACCAAGAAGCCACCCTAATTTGATGGCTCTAACTATCCCTATTGGATGGCTAAGATGACAACTTATATCAAGTCAATCAATAGGAAGGTTTGGAAGGTGGTAGAGACCAAGATTGAGATTGATGATGAAGAGGCTCCCACCGCCGCCGAAAAAATGCTACTCCAAAATAATGACATTGCTCTTAGTGCCATCCATGATGCTTTGGATGAAAGAATGTTTGAGCAAATCAAGAACATTGAGAGAGCTCATGAGACATGGAAAAAATTAGAGGAATCATTTGAGGGCACTCAAGCCGAGAAGGGTGCAAAGGCATACATTCTCAAAGAGAAGTTTGCAAGCTTTAAGATGAAGAAGGATAAGAGTGTGCTGGAGATGTTTCATAGGCTTTAAGTGCTTGTCAATAATCTCAAAGCACTTGGAGAAGAGATGAAGGGCAAGGACTTCTCCCACAAGTTCTTGAGATGTTTACCTTTAAGATTTGGTACATTAGTCACTATTCTAGTAAGGAGTGGTTTGGACACCATGACACAAAACCAAGTGTTGGGAGATATAATGACCGATGATACATATAGAGATCATAATGAGAAGGAAGAAAAGAAGGAGAAGAAAGATGAGAAGAAGGATAACAAGAAGAAGAGTGTGGCATTCAAGGCCACATCATCCAAAAGCAAGGCAAAGCAAGAAACATCAAGTGAAGATGATAGTTCATGGGATAATAATGATGATGATGAAAAGATGGCTCTCTTTGTCAAGAGATTTGGCAAGTTCATGGTGAAGAAAGGCTACCGTGCTAGAAGGAAGAAATCTTCATCCAAGAACAAGGAAGAGTCAAGAAGGTGCTTCAATTGTGGAAGCAAAGATCATCTTGTTGCTCAATGCCCATACAATAGTGACAAAGATGATGACAAGAAGAACCAGAAGAAGGACAAGAAGGAAAAGAAAGAGAAGAAGGACAAGATGACCTTTAAGAACAAGAAGGGTGGTTCATATGTGGTCACATGGGATAGTGATGCTTCCTCAAGTGATAATGATGATAGTGATGATGATAAGACCATCAAGAAGAAGGCACTTGCAAGCATTGCTATCAATGAGAAGCCTTCTCTCTTCGACACTCCATCATGCTTCATGATGGAGTGCCACTAAGGTACAAATTTCTGATGATGGAAGTGATGAGGAACATGATAATGAGAATGAAAATGAAAGTGATAGTGATGATGATGAACCAACTAAGGATGAACTATTTGACATGCTAGTAGATGCTAAAGAACACTTTGACATTAAGAGAATGGAATGCAAAAGCTTGCATAAGGAACTAAAAGCCCTCAAGCAAGCCTTTGATGAGCTCAATGCATTTCATGAGAGGCTAGAGGAAGCCCATGAGAAGCTTGGCAAGGCTCACAAGAAGCTTGAAAAAGCTCATTCCTCTTTGCTTGATGAGCAAAATAAAAAGAAGCATGTTGAAACTTGTGATGTAGGCTTAACTTGTGATATAATTGATGAATCATTATCTACGCCTATCATTGTTGCTCTCACTAACCCTTCTTATAGTACTTCTACTTCCACCTCATCTAGTAGTGTTAGTTTCACTTGTGATGCCTCACTAATGGTTGAGAATGAGACCCTCAAGAAGGAGGTTAATAAGCTCACTCACACCTTGGCTAAGGCCTATGGTGGTGAGGATCGCTTGCTTATGTGCTTGGGTAGCCAAAGAGCTTTTCTCTACAAAGAGGGTTTGGGCTATATCGCCAAAAAAGGCAAGACGACCTTTGCTCATCACAAGACTAGTTTTGTGAAAAACAATGGTCGGTTTTGCACTAGTTGCAAGCAAGTTGGTCATGTAGAGTAAAAGTGCATGAACAAGAAGTCATAAGCTAATGTATCCTCCATTAAGCTTGATTCTTTTGATATGCTTACCAAGGGTGCAAATGGTGTAAAGGCTAAGTTCATTGGTAAACCATGGAAGGGCTCAAAGAAGAAAGCCATTTGGGTGCCAAAGAGCTTGGTCATTAACCTTCAAGGACCTAAGCAAGTTTGGGTACCTAAAAGGAATTGATCTTCTTTTATAGGTCAATTACAAAGCTGGAGGAAGGCATTGGGTTTTTGATAGTGGGTGCACTTAACACATGACCAGTGATGCAAGAATTTTCGACTCAATCAACACCAATGGCAATGATGGTTATGATAGTATCACATTTGGTGACAATGGCAAAGGCAAGGTCAAAGGGCTTGGTAAGATTGCAATATCCAATGACATGAGCATTTCCAATGTGTTACGAGTAGAGAGGTTGAACTTCAACTTGCTATCCGTGGCTCAATTTTGTGATCGTGGATTCAAATGCATATTTGGGGTAGATGATGTAGATATCATAAGTGTAGATGGCTCTAATTTGATCTTCAAAGGCTTTAGATATGAGAATTTATACTTGGTTGATTTTAA
This sequence comes from Miscanthus lutarioriparius, assembly GCA_904845875.1. Taxonomy (NCBI): domain Eukaryota; kingdom Viridiplantae; phylum Streptophyta; class Magnoliopsida; order Poales; family Poaceae; genus Miscanthus; species Miscanthus lutarioriparius. The sequence goes on from CAJGYO010000005.1 coordinate 31,584,827, forward strand.
TGCTAGTGAAGCTAAATTATCTACATGTTTGTTCACTAAGTCTAGCATGGGTTGATTATGGCATAGAAGGCTTGGTCATGTTGGACTGAAACAATTGAATAGATTGGTTAAACATGACTTGGTTAGAGGCTTGAAAGGTGTTGTGTTTGAGAATGATAAGCTTTGTAGCTCTTGTCAAGCCGGCAAACAAGTTGGAAACACCCATCCTAAGAAAAGCATGATAAGCACTAGTAATGCATTTGAGTTATTGCACATGGATTTGTTTGGGCCAACATAATACACTAGCATTGGTGGTAACAAATATAGCTTTGTGATAGTGGATGATTATACTAGATATATTTGGGTATTCTTTCTAGTGGACAAAAGTGACGTGTTTGCAACCTTCAAATCATTTGTCAAGGGCATTCACAATGAGTTTGAAACAACCATCAAGAGAGTTAGAAGTGACAATGGTAGTGAGTTCAAGAACACTAGAATTGATGAGTTGTGTGATGAATTTGGAATTAGACATCAATTCTCTGCCAAGTACACTCTACAATCAAATGGCCTTGTTGAGAGGAAGAATAGAACACTCATTGATATGGCAAGGTCTATGCTTAGTGAGTACAATGTGAGTCAATCTTTTTAGGCCAAAGCTATCAACATGGCTTGTTATTGTAGCAACCGTCTCTATTATCACCCATTGAAAGAGAAGACACCATATGAGATATTGAATGGTAGAAAGCCCAACATTGCATATTTTCGAGTCTTTGGTTGCAAATGCTATATCTTGAAGAAAGGCACTAGATTGAACAAGTTTGACAAGAAATGTGATGAAGGATTCCTACTTGGTTATTTCACTACAAGCAAAGCATATAGAGTTTAGAATTTAGATAGTGGTACTCTTGAGAAAGTTCATGATGTTGAATTTGATGCAAACAAGGGTTCACAAGAAGAAAATGAGAACTTGGAAGATATTAGAGGCATTTAACCTTCAAATGCCATGAAGAACATGGATGTTGGTGAATTGAGGCCAAGGCAAGTGAATGATGATGAAGATGATCAAGTGCAGGTGCTCTCTAACTCAAACGTGCAAGATGCTACAAATTAAGCTAGTACAAGTGGCTCTCATGACAATGAACAAAATCAAGTGGCTAGTACATCATCTCAACCAAATGATCAAGCAAGTGCAAGCAATCAAGTTCCAATCCTCCAACCAACCAATATTGCAAGGGATCATCCATTAGAGACTATCATTGGTGATATTTCAAGAGGTGTGAAAACTAGATCAAGATTGACTTTATTTTGTCAGTATTTCTCATTTATGTCATCCATTGAACTAAAGAAGATAGATGAAGCATTGAAGGATGTTGATTGGGTGAATGCCATGCATGAAGAATTGAATAACTTCACAAGAAATCAAGTATGGGAATTAGTAGAGAGACCAAATGGACAAAATGTAATTGGAACTAAATGGGTCTTTAGAAACAAGCATGATCAAGATGGAATAGTAGTAAGGAACAAAGCAAGATTGGTAGCACAAGGATATACACAAGTTGAAGGTCTTGACTTTGGAGAAACATATGCCCCGGTTGCTAGATTGGAAGCAATTAGAATCTTGCTAGCCTGTGCTTGTGCCCACAACATTAAACTCTATCAAATGGATGTTAAGAGTGCATTTCTCAATGGTTACATCAATGAAGAAGTATATGTTGAGCAACCTCCCGGTTTTGAAGATGACAAGAAACCCGACCATGTGTACAAGTTGAAGAAGGCATTGTATGGCTTGAAGCAAGCACCTAGAGCATGGCATGAGAGATTGAGGGACTTTCTACTCTCTAAAGGGTTCATGATGGGCAAGGTTGACATCACTCTTTTCATCAAGAAGATTGGAAAAGATTTATTTGTGTTACAAATCAATGTTGATGACATCATATTTGGATCAACAAATCAAGACTTTTGTGATGAATTTGGAAAGATGATGGCTAATAAGTTTGAGATGTCCATGATTGGAGAGTTAAGCTACTTCCTTGGTCTTCAAATCAAGCAATTGAAGAATGGTACATTTGTGAGTCAAGGCAAGTATATCAAGGACATGATCAAGAAGTTTGGCATAAGTGATAGCAAAGCTATTAGTACACCAATGGGAACAAATGGCAATTTAGATAATGATGCAAGTGGCAATATGGTGGATCAAAAATTATATTAGGACATGTTTAGTGCATCTAGACATCTTTCACATTCAATAGGCTCATTCATGAAAATCAAATGAATTTGATGATTGTATGATACCACTATTGCTTCTATGCTTATTTTGATCTAGTGGTAGCATATGACATGTTTGTAGGCTTGTAAACCTAGTGTTTGATCTAGAAAATAAGCTCTAAGTGTTTAACTCAACATGGTACAAGATAACCCATATTTGGAGGTGTGAAAAAGCTTGTCCTTGGATCAAACCGAGTTAAATATCTTTGGCAAATGATCTAGATTGAACCAAATTTAGGAAAATGATCCTCACCTCATTGATTGACATTGATAATCTCAACCTATTTACATTTTGAACCTTTGTGGTCATTGATGACCAAGGGGGAGAAAAACAGAGATATTAGTACTATGGGGAGAAAAATAAAGATATAAGTGATAGGGGGAGAATTTGACATAAGGGGAGAGATATGACAAAGGAAGGGGATCAATTAAAATTTTGAGCACACAAGTAGGGGGAGCAAGCTCATGAACTTGTATGGTGCATTTGAATATGCATTTCGTATGTTTGCTTGCATGGCACAAGTTTTAAATTTCAATATCCATACTTGTGTGGTGTATGGTAGTTGTAGGTTTGGATGGTGAAATGAAAAACTACATGCATAGGTTTAAGTAACTAGACTCATGCTCACATTATGAAAACTAGACCCTTACTTCTAATGTTGATCTCACGGGGTATTCTAGTTTTTGTGTATGTCTAGTTACTAATGGTGCTAAGGATGGTATATTGGTGCACTTCATTTGGTATCATGCTTCAAAGGTCCATCTTTTACACTTTAGCATCATTTGGTAGACATTGTCTCCTATATTTCCTATCTAAGCATATGTGCAAGCTACAATCCAAACTCTTAGCACATATGTAGGGGGAGCAATTGCTACCAATTAGGATTCATGAAACTTGTCCATATCCTTTTACATATGGTAAATATGCTTGGGCAAGCAACATGGATTCAATTAAATTTCAATTCATATCTTTGTGTAAGAGTTGTCATCAATACCAAAAAGGGGAAGATTGAAAGCTCTAGTTTGGTTTTGGTGAATTGATGAAACCCTAAGTGCTAACCTAGTTTATCAAGTGATCATGAGATTGGTAGCACATTCCAAGTGGTGAAGCAAATGAATATCACGACATGATGATGGTGTTGCCATGGTGATGATCAAGTGCTTGGACTTGGAAAAGAAGAAAGAAAAACAAAAGGCTCAAGGCAAAGGTATAAATGGTAGGAGCCTTTTTGTTTCGGTGGTCAAGACACTTAGCGAGTGTGATCACATTTAGGTTCGATAGTCGTACTATTAAGAGGGGTGAAACTCGTATCGAAATGCGGTTATCAAAGTGCCACTAGATGCTCTAACTCATTGCATATGCAATTAGGATCTAGTGGAGTGCTAACACCCTTGAAAATATTTGTGAAAATATGCTAACACATGTGCATAAGGTGATACACTTGGTGGTCGGCACATTTGAGCAAGGGTGAAGAAGATAGAGTTGAAGAGGAGGTAGTCGCGCTGGTCACATAGTGATCGGACGCGTCCGGTATGGCGATCGGACACGTCCGATATGTGGCTCGGTACTGGATCACAGAGTGCGACCCGACACCACACCGGACGTGGCTGGTGTGAATCAGCAAAGTCAGTGTTTAGTGTAACAGTTGATCAAACGTTAGCATCATCTGGTCCAAAGTGACTGGACGCGTCCGGTCGGCCCCGGGTACTCTCTGGACTCGACTGGACGCTGCGGCTTAGCGTCCGGTCATTTCTAACTCAGTGTCTGGTCAGAGCGTTCGGTCGCAAGTGAGTGTGGTCAACAACAACTACTTCATTTTGAAATTGGACATGTGGCGGTCAGGGAGTGACCGGACACGTCCGGTATACACGATTGGTGCGTCCGGTGCGCACGAGCTACGCGTCCGGTCGATGCGCAGTCAGTCCAATAATTGAGGCAACGGCTCTATTTCATGGGGGCTTCTATTTAAGCCCCATGGTCGGTTCAAGCTCACTCTCTTGGCCATTTGCATTGACATAGCAACCTTGTGAGCTTAGCCAAAGCCCTCCCACTCATCTCCATCATAGATTCAACATCTTTGTGAGATTGGAAGTAAATCCAAGTGCATTGCTTGAGTGTTTGCATCTAGAGGCACTTGGTGTTCATGTTTCGCTGCAGGATTCGCTTGTTACTCTTGGTGGTTTCCACCACCTAGATGGCTTGGAGCAATGGGGATCATCGAGTGGAGGTTGGTGGTTGCCTTTGGCTTCGATCGTTGTGATTGTGAGGGGTTCTTGACCTTTCCCCAGCGGAGAGCCAAAAGGTACTCTAGTGAATTGCTCGTGGCTTGTGTGATCCTCATCTTGTGTTGGTTGTGTGGCACGCTATTGAGGGTTTGGCGTGTGATGCCAATTAGCGCATGAACCTCCAAGTGAGTGAATCGCCACAACGAGGACTAGCTTGCTGACAAGCAAGTGAACCTCGGTAAAAATTTATTGTGTCATCATTTGATTCCGAGGTGATTGGTATTCATCCTTGTGGTTGATTGGTTCATTTCTTGACTCGGCGATATATCCATCTTGCTCTATCTCTTTACATTACCGCAAACGAGTTGTCAAACTCTTTAGTGTAGCTAGTCATGAGAGCTTGTTAGTTTGGTTAGTGATGAGGACATCGTCATGCTGGACACACCGACGCCATGGTCTTCCCCAAGTTGCAATTCGTTCCCAACTCAGCTGCCACGTCGCCCTCGGATTCAGCAGACACGTCGTCACTGTTTCGGTCATAACTTTCTCATACGACATCGAAACGGGCCGTTCTTGGATGCATTGGAAAGGGGACGACGACGCCGTCGTTTTGGATCTGGTCCCAGCTCCAGAAGGTCTGTGGATCATTCTGTGTGACCACGGCAAGGTGCTGCGTCACCTATTTGGGCCAACTTGGCCATGTATCGTGTCGGGCCTTAAGCCCAAGTTGTGGGCGCCCAACCCCTGGCCGTCCCCAACCCTAGGTCGAGTCTTAGACTATAAACACAGCCATCGCCGTTGCTACACAATTGGGTTTTGTTTAGAGTTTAGTTTTCCATCGAGAAACTGAATTGTTCATTGTAACTGTGGTGACAAATCCTTTTACAGTGAGCCAGGGCCCCCGTTCTTGATCTCCTCCACTGTGTCGATTAGTCCTTTGGAACCGAGTTCTAGAACCCTCTATTTATATTCGCGTCACTCATATTTGCAATATCAGATTGCGTGTTTTACCTTCTTGCTTGTGCTCTTCGATTCGCTTGCAGGAAAAGCCTTCTTGGCGAGGTCAATCAAGTTGTGCTTGGTTGATAACCAACGGAGCAGTGGTGTAACGGTTGCAGGGTTCGAATCACGTCTGATTTGAAGCCGGATCGCCAACGTCGAGATCTCCACAAATCGAACTTATCGGCTACCTCTCGGAAGATCGGGCATGTACTCATCAGTTAGTGTGGCTCTTTAGTTAGTTTTTGAGAGCACACTAACTTAGTGTTGCAACATAGCCATTGTGTGGATAGAGACCATACAAAATAGAATTGGGTAGGTGGCTTGCAACCCCAAGTATAGTGCTAGCGCAAAATTCGCTTCGCCATCTTATTCACTAATCATTTGTCTTAAGTGTTGTTGCAGAAATTTTTAATAGGCTATTCAACCCCCCCTCTAGCCATTAGGACCTTTCACTTTTCCCAATAGCTTGGACCTCACCATTGGTTTATATATGTGTTATGCATCTCATTTTGACCTCTCTCTACCCCTGGATAGCAGTTACACATATATGTAGAGAAGCTTAGTGAAGAGTTTGAGGGTAATTCAAGCCAAGATGAGTGATTATGCATGAGCTTACTGTGCATCTTTGTGCTCTTGGCTCGGAGTTTATTAAGCGAAGGTTGAAAATTTGTTACTCTTGGAGTTTGCTGGCTCCTAGACATCCGGGATGGAGGACTAGGTGACCTTCCCCGATAGAGTTCTTGTTGGGAGGCTTCTAGCTTTGTGCTATATTTGAGATATGCTAATCTATAATGGAGCAGGAGTACTTTTAGTGGATCTTGAGTCTTGGTGACATGCAAGGAATCTCAACCCTTAGTGGGTGCTCTAATAACATGGACTAGGGAGTACTGGCAACTACTCGATACCATGGGAAAAATCTAGTTGTCCCGTGTCCATCTTTTTTGTGTGTGCTTGAAATGTTATGTGGTTCTTAGACTTGGTTCTGTTTTAGTGTGATTTACTAGCTAAGTTTCATTTCCGCATTCCTAAAAACCTATTGCTAGTGTGTATGCTACGGACATGGCTCAATTTGATGCCCTAAGAATTCATCTTAGTTTATCTTTTACTTAGCTATAGGGCTAGTTCTTGTTATGGGTGAAGTAGTTTTTTATTAGGTTAAGATTTGTCGGTGCAGAAAGTGACCAACACGTAAATATTTATAGTTTTGCCGTACGTTATTATCGGAGGTGGCCTTGCACTCAATGACACAGGGTTTATACTGGTTCAGGCAACGTGCCCGATGTCCAGTTTGTGTCGGTCGGTGACTTTATTCCTGAGCCTAGGTGCTCAAAGTTTGCAGTGGGGTTACAAACGAGAAGGAGAAAGATAGGGTGTACGAGAGGTCCAGTCGGACTCCGGTTGGAAGGGCCAAGAGTGATAGGAGCCCCGCTACGAGCTAAGTGTTCAAGCGTGTGCTTGAGGTCCGAACCTGGCGGTTCTGTGGTTGTGAGCTAGAGAACTTGGTTGATCTAATGAATCTAGGATGGCTTGGAGAGCCTGGATTGACCCTTTTTTTGGAACTCTCTGTGTTGGAGGGAGCGTATCCCCTTTTATAGATGAAGGGGATGGCTTTACAAGTGAGAGAGAGAGGGTACGTATGCTACTGAGCTTTGTTACCCACGCCGACGGGTACGAGATAATGGTAGGCGCCCACAACACTGTTGATGCTACCGTTGAGTGTCAGATGCATGTGGGAGGTGGTGTTGTCTTCTTTGGGTATGGCAGATGTCGGTACCTGCATATACTATTGATTCCTAGAGGCATGTGAGGAGTTTCACTAGGTTCACCCGGTACGGTAAATCCTGGTGCCCACAACACTATTCATGCCCAGAGACATGTGGGGGCCTTACCGTATGGGAGTTAACGGCGCCCACAATATTGTAGAGGAAAATGTTGGCGCCTACAATATTGTTTGTGTTAGGGCGGTTGCAGAGTACTATTCCTACAGGTGACAGGGTACGGTCCCTAGTATAGTGGTTTGACTTGACCGCCTTGCCTTGCTTTCTCCGTTCATTCCCTGGTCCTTTTTGGGCGAGCGTCCTCGGTCGGTTGGTCCCAGCCAGCTCTGGTTGCGCTAGTTGGAGAAGAGCAGTGAGAAGGGTCGTTGCATATCCTCGGTCGGAGAGTGCGGGGTCAGGGTCGGAAGCGATGCTTTTGGCCAGGCCTTCCGGTCGAAGAGGCCGTCCGGAGGCGGGCTAGAGACCAAAGCGAGCGCTTCGGTCAGAGAGGTGGGCCGAAGTCAGAAAACGGGCGTTGTTCCTCCTCGGCCTGGCCTTCGGTCAGAGATTGGACCACTCCCCCGCCCTGTCGCTCAGGTATTTAGGTCATCCCATGAGTTCCGTGTGGTCTGCTTGGGTCGAGCCTTTGTGGGGAAGCCGATCCGTGGGGGACCCTGGGTTTATGAACCCGACAGGAGCCCCCGGGCAATTCGGGCGGAATCGTCTGGTGGATTTTTGTTTTGATGGCGGGTGCGCGCGAGCGCACCTGTGGGTGTAGCCCCCGAGCCCCCGGGCGGTTCGGGTAGAACCGTCTGGGGGGTTTTTCGTGTTGCCAGCGGGGGAGTTTTTCCTCGGTGGGTGCGCACGAGCGCACCCGCGGGTGTAGCCCCCGAGCCCCCGGATGGTTCGGGTAGAACAGTCCGGGGGTGTTTTTTAGCGGGCGTGTGTGCGTGTTTTTTAGTCAAGATGGAGTTCTTTAATCAAGGTGTCGTTGTGCAGCCGAGGTGGTTAGTTGTTTTTTAGGGATTGGGTGAGACGGAGCTCGCAGATTCTAGAGTCGATGCGCGCCGTGGGATCGGGCGAGGCAGTTAGTTTTTAGGGATCAGACGAGACAGAGCTTGCGGACCCTGGCGTCGGTGCGCGCCGTGGGATCGGGCGAGTCAAAGTTGTGGATCCTGGCCTCGATGCAGCCCGCACAACTGAGGCAGTTAGTTAGTTAGTTTGGGATCGGGCGAGCTGGAGCTCGTGGATCCTAATGGGGCGAGTTCGGGGTCACAGACCCAAGTGTTTTTGGAGCATAGTCAGAGCATAGCCGGATGGGGCAAGTTCGGGGTCACAGAGCCGGGTGTTTTTGGAGCGTAGTCGGAGCATAGCCGGATGGGGCGAGTTCAGGGTCGCAAACCGGGTAGTTTTGGAGCGCAGTCGGAGCGTAGCCGGATGGGGCGAGTTTGGGGTCACAGACCCAGGCGTTTTCTGTCTTGAGCCCCCGAGCCCTGTTAGGCCTTAGTAGGGGTTGGTGTGAGTTTTGTGTGTGTTACCCCGTCCTTGGTTCCTCACAACTGGAGGGGCTGAGTTTTGTCGCTTGTCCCGATCGCTCGGGCTCGAGTGACACACTCGGTAAGTTCGCTAACGGGTATGATCGAGTGGAATCTGGGTCCGTCGTTCATGACGGGGTCGGCATAGCCCTCTTGTGACATTCCACTGCTCCTTTACCTGCAACCCGGCATATGCCTGGGTCATTCTGAAGACTGACCTGGGTGGCCTAACGGCCTTCCCTCGATGGAGATTCTATGGGCTTGGCAGGAGGTTCAAGATCGAATGAGAAGGTTGAGATGACCCTGTTTGCCAGACTAGGCGACGGCCGCATGGGGATCATCTATGTTTTTCTCCCCTGGCTCTGTTGGTTCCTCATGTCGAATGAGGCAACCGCCGCTTCGTGATGCAACATGGAGCGTTGTGATGCATTTCGCTGCACGTGCGATGCTTAGTTCCCAAGCCCTCGAGTGGTTCAGGGCCTGAATCATCCGGGAGGCACGGGCATATGGAATGAATGCGCGTATGGATGTATGAAATGATTATAAAAATAGAGGGGGTTGGTAGTGTTTACCTTGATGACTTAAGTGACGGGGTTTGGAAAGCTTCAGTCAGAAACGTCCGACCAGGATCCATGCTCGTCGTTCATGACGGAGTTGGCATGGCCTACATGGGGCGTCCCTTCGCTTCCTACCTGTCTCTCGGTGTGTTTTTCTGAGCCATTCGATCGACTTAGGAAGCCCGATGGTCTCTCCCGCCGGAGATCCCGCTTTGGGTTTTTCTAAGTCCCGCCTGGGGGTGAGGAGAGCTGCCTACGTGTGGTGACATTTCAGTTTTCATGCGCGGTCGTGCGATAGTGGTGGGCCATACCCAGGCCACATTTCATCTCACTAGGCGGCATTCCATCTGACCCAGCGTCGTTCTGTCGGCCAGCGTGCGTCCCATCGGTCAAGGTGTGTCCCATCGTTTCACATCTGCATTGAATGGGGAAGGAGATAGTTTTTTGCTCTGATCTTTTGGCCCTCTTCGGCTGCCGCGTTTCTTCCTTAAATAGGGGGAGGGAGAGGGCTCTCCATCGTAGTCCTTTGCCTGTTCTCCAACTATTGTCTCTCCTCCTTCCTCTTCCTCTCCGAGAGTGCCTGTATGCTGTGGTGGTTCCTAAGTGAGAGAGGGGATGAGCGAGGGGAGGACTTACAGATCCTTTCGTGAATCTGGAGCACGATGTCGAGTTAAAGGCTGCCCGGGGCGGCGCTGGATTCATCTGCGAGGCCTTCTTCGGGATGGAGCCGCGTGTGGACTTTCTCCGGTGGATCTTCACCGGGTGAGCCTTGTCGGGAGGGGGAGTTTCTCGGGATCATGCGGTGGAGGGTTCATACTGCTGTTGCCAAAGTTGGCGATTCATAAAGTTTGATGAGATCTCTTCCAGCCATGGCGGCCATACCTCGGTAGCAGCGTCCCTGACTAGGAGCTGCCTCAACTGCATGAGAAGGTCTGGAGCTCCATGCTCTTCTGCTGAGCATCTATGGGTGTGATGCCCTTGAGGTACTCGTTGCGCTCGCTAAAGTCGAGGGAGCAAAACTGGGTGGGTCCCTTGAGGTACCCATTGTGCTCGCCGAAGTTGAGGGAGCAGAACCAGGCGGGGCCCTAGTGGAGGTGGTTATGTCCGGCGGCGTTCAGGTGATGTCATCGAGCGGCCGCAATAGCATTTTGAAGTAGCAGTAGAAATGTAATAGTTGAGTTTGTGGGTGAGTCCCCATGTGAATAGTTTTTTGTATCAATGAATACATCAGTACTGTTTTTTGATAGAATCACTATCCGTTCCTTGTTTTTATCCTAGCATATCTTTTGTTTTTTGTCCTTTCTTTTTCATACCTGCCCGTTAGTTCCGTAGGTTGAAGCTTTTTTAAGAGCCTGGGCATGGCCCGTGGGGGTCGGCTGCTCGTAACCGTAGGTCGTGGCGGGGTGCGTTCGGTTAGGGGTAAGAACAAAAGTTATGTAGGGTAATGAAAGGAAAAGGAATGTGCTTCCGTTTGGGGACGAAGTTGTTTACCATGTGACAGTAAAAAAGAGAGTAAAAATGAGAGGTAGTATTCAGTATTGTACCCTTATGGAGCCCCTGAGCGACCCGGGCTAAAAGTGTTCGGGCTGGGGTGCTTTGCAGGGGCAAGTGTTGACTAAAAAGCGGTTAGACCAAATTTAGGGGAAAAACGACGTAGCTGTTCAATGTTCTAAGTGTTGGTGAGAACGTTGCCGTTGTTGTTCTCCAGTCGGTAGGTGTCTGGTCGGATTACTTCGGTCACCGTATAGGGCCCTTCCCATGGTGGAGAGAGCTTGTGTTTTTCCTTCGTTGATTGGGTCCTCCGAAGTACGAGATCGCCAACTTCGAGTATCCTCCCTCTGATCTACCTTTCGTGGTACCTGCGGAGGGTTTGTTGGTAGCGAGCGGAGTGGATGACGGTCATCTCGCGGGCCTCTTCGAGCAGGTCAACTGCGTCTTATTGAGCCTCCACGGCTCGGTCGTGGTCGAAAGCCTTCACTCTTGGGGCGCCGTGGTCGAGGTCGGAGGGCAGCACTGCCTCGGCTCCGTAGGCTAGGAAGAAGGGTGTGAACCCTGTGGATCTATTTAGGGTCGTTCTTAGGCTCCAGAGGATCGGTGGGACCTTTGCAACCCATCGCCCGGCATACATGTTGAGTCAGTTGAAGATGCGTGACTTAAGTCCTCGGAGGACCATGCCATTGGCACGTTTGACCTGACCGTTAGTTCGTGGATGTCTGACCAAGGCCCAGTCGATCCTGATGACGTATCCGTCACTGAAGTCTAGGAACTTCTTTCCGGTAAAGTTAGTCCCGTGGTCAGTGATGATACAGTTGGGAATGCCGAACCGGTAGATGACGTCGAGGAAAAATTTGACTGCCTCCTCCGAGCGGATGTTGGTAATGGGTTTGGCCTCTATCCACTTGGTGAACTTGTCGATTGCTACGAGTAGGTGAGTGAAGCCGCCTGGGCCCTTTTTGAGGGGCCCCACCATGTTGAGGCCCTAGACCGTGAATGGCCAGGTGATGGGGATGGTTCGGAGCTCCTGTGCCGGCAAATGGGTTTGCCGAGCGTAGAACTAGCATCCTTCACACCTGCGGATGATCTCCTCTGCATCTCGTAGCGTGGTGGGCCAATAAAAACCTTGGCGAAAGGCTTTTCTAACCAACGACCTTGGGGCCGTGTGATGTCCACAAATCCCAGCATGGACCTCGAGGAGGAGCTGCTTCCCTTGGTCGGTGGGGACGCACTTCATGAGCACTCCTGATGAACTCCGTTTGTAGAGCTCGTCACCGAGCGCGACGAAGGTCTTGGCGCGTCGAGCGATTTGTCAGGCTTTAGTCCTTTCGGGCGGGAGAGCCTCCTCGAGGAGGTAGGCGAGTAGCAGTGCTCGCCAATCGGTTTGATCAAGTGCCAATACGGCGATGTTTGCGGGTGACGTCATCGTGGAGGTACTAGGATCGAAGCCCCCGAGCGCCGGCTTGGCGTTGGGGTCGAAGCCCCTGAGCGCCGGCTGGGCGTCAAGGTGTGTCTAGATTGAACCTTCTAGGATGTGGGGGACGGCTCGTGGATGTCATTGATGAAGACCCCGCTCGGGGATGGATCCCTCCTGGCAGCCAATTTCGCAAGAAAATCGGCGGCATCGTTGTCCCTTCGAGGGACATGATGTAGTTCGATCCCCTAGAATTTGTCCTTGAGCTTGCACACCTCTTGGCAGTATGCTGCCATGAGGGGGCTTTTGCAGGAGGACTTCTTCATGACCTGATCAACGACTAGCTTCGAGTCGCCGCAAACATAGAGTCGTGTAGCACCGAGCTCAATGGCGATGCGTAGTCCGTTGATGAGGGCCTCGTACTCCTCGGCGTTGTTTGAGGCTGAAAAGTGGAGGCGGATGGCATAGCAGAGCCTACTCCCATCCAGAGAGATCAGAACCACTCCAGCCCCCGAGCCGGGTGCCATTATGGACCCGTCGAAGTACATTGTCCAGTACTCGTGGGTGACGTCCGGGGTCGGTAGCTGTTCCTCTGTCCATTCGGCGAAAAAATCCGCGAGAGCCTGAGATTTAATGGCGGTACGGGGGATGTACCTCATGTCGTGGCCCATGAGTTCGAGTGCCCACTTAGAGATCCATCCCACGGTGTCACGGTTGCAGATAATGTCCCTGAGTGGGTATGAAGTGACGACCGTGACTTTGTGGTCGGTGAACTAGTGCAGGAGCTTTCAGGTCGCCATTAGCACGGCGTATAGGAGTTTCTGCACCTGGGGGTACCGGACCTTAGGGTCAACGAGTACTTTGCCGATGAAGTATACGGGCCGCTGGACCTTAAGTTGGTGTCCCGGCTCCTCCCTTTCGTCGACCAGTGCAGCGCTTACCACATGGTTGCTAGCCGCGATGTAGAGGAGAAGGGGTTCTCCACGTTTGGGAGCGACGAGGATCGGGGCTGACGTTAGGGATGCTTTGAGGCTCTCCAGGGCCTGCTGGGCTTCCTCAGTCCAGACGAAAGTGTTCGTCTTTTTGAGGAGCTTGTAGAGTGGCATCCCTCGTTCACCGAGCCAGGAGATGAATTGACTTAGGGAAGCCAGACAACCGGTGAGCCTTTGCACGCCCATGATGTTGCGTATGGGACCCATGTTGGAGATGGCCGTGATTTTTTCAGGGTTGGCCTCGATGCCGTGCTCGGACACAATGTATCCTAGCAGCTTCCCCTTTGGAACCGGGAAAATACATTTTTCAGGATTCAGCCTAATGTTGAACCTTCGGAGGTTCATGAGCGTTGCTGCCAAGTTTGCGATCACGTCATAGGCTTGAGCTGTTTTGACTACTATGTCATCAACGTAGATAGCGATCATTGGTCTTGGCTGTTCGGTTTGGTCAGGCTAATCGAGCGGGTCGATTTGGTCGGCGAAGCATTGCTGCATGCATCTTTGGTAGGTGGCGCCAGCGTTCTTCAAGCCGAATGGCATGGTTACGTAGTAGTACGAACCATACGGGGTGATGAATGAGGTTGCGAGCTGATCAGACTCTTTCATCGCAATCTGGTGATAGCCTGATTAGGCATCCAGAAAGGAGAGGATCTCGCCACCCAAGGTGGAGTCAACTATCTGGTCTATGCACGGCAAAGGAAAGTGATCCTTCGGACACGCTTTGTTGAGGCCAGTATAGTCAACGCACATTCTCCACTTCCTGGTCTTCTTTTTAACAAGAACAGGATTGGTAAGCCAGTTGGAGTGGAATACCTCTCTGATGAATCCGGCTACCAGGAGTTTGGCGATCTCTTCGCCTATGGCCCTGTGCCTTTCGTCATTGAAGCGATGCAGGCGCTTCTTGGTGGGCTTCTAGCCTAGGATGAGGCATAGTGTGTGCACAGCAACCCCCTATGGTATGCCCGGCATGTCTGAAGGCTACCATGCGAAGACATCGCGGTTGTCGCGCAGGAAGTCGATGAGCTCGTGTTCCTATTTGGCCGGGAGCTAGGTCCCGATCCGAACCATCTTGGTTGGGTCGGTGGGGTAGATTCCCACCACCTTGGTTTCCTCGAGCGGTTGGAAGGCCATCGAGGAGGTTGGTTTGTTGCAGTCTAGGACTACCGGGATCGATGATTCCCCGAGCCACGGGAGCTCGAACGAGTTGACAACCGCAGTGGCGAGCTTGTAGTGCTCGCGGTCGCACGTGAAGGCATGTGAGAAGGCGCTGCTCATGGTGATGACGCCATTCAGTCCCAGCATCTTTAGCTTGAGGTAGGTGTAGTTGGGGATTGCCATGAATTTGGCGTAGCATGGCCGCCCTAACATGGCGTGGTAGGATCCTGGAAAGTCTACCACTTCGAAGATGAGAACCTCCGAGTGGAAGTTGGCTCGGCTGCCGAACGTGACGGGCAGGTCGATCTGCCCGAGCGGGTATGCCTGCGCTCCCGAGATCACTCCGTGGAAGGGAGAGCCTACCAGACAGAGCTCTGATCGGGGGATGCACATGGCGTCGAGGGTGTCGACGTAGAGGATGTTAAGGTCGCTGCCTCCATCCATCAACACCTTGGTGAGGCGCTTCTTGCAGACGATGGGATCAACGATGAGTGGGTAGCATCCTGGTCTCACAACATGGGAGGGATGGTCCCTTTGATCGAAGGTGATCGGAGATTCCAACCAGCTGAGGAAGGAGGGGATGGCTGTCTCAGTGGCGCATGCCTCCCTATAGCGTACCTTGTGCTGGCATTTGGACCAGATGATGTCAGATCCACCGAAGATCATGATGCATTCATCGGCGTCGGGGAAACCGTCTCCGTCCTTGCCCACCGTGCCTCCTTTCTTGGCTGCCGTCTCCTTTCGGCCCGCCGGACAGTCATAGGAAACATTTGAGGAGCTCGCAATCCTTGTAGAGGTGTTTGACGGGGTAGGCGTGGTTGGTGCATGGGCTATCCATGAGTTTGTTGAAGTGGTCAGGCAGGCCCTGTTGGGGCTGCTTGCCCATGCGGTCAGTTGCGGCAACCAACGCAGTGTTGTCCGGTCGGCATCGGTCCTTTTTGTTCTTCTTGTCCCTCTGTGTGGAGGGGCCCTCGTCTTGGTCCGTGCGCTTAGCCTTGCCTTTGTCCCGGCCTCCGTTGAAGATCGCTCTGACCGCTTCCTCGCCAGAGGCGTGGTTAGTGGCTACGTCGAGCAGGTCACGGGAGGTACGGGGCTTCAGGCATCCAAGCTTATGGATTAGGGACTCATAGGTCGTCCCGGAGAGGAACGCGCTGATGACATCCGCGTCGATGACATCAAGGAGGGAGTTGCATCGTTGGGAGAACCTGCGGATGTAGTCCCGTAGGGATTCGTTGGGCTCCTGCTGGCAACTCTTGAGGTCCTAGGAGTTCCCAGGGCAGACATACGTCCCCTAGAAATTCCTGATGAAGACCCTCCTAAGGTCTGCCCAGTCGTGGATGCTGTCGTGTGGGAGGAATTCAAGCCATGCCCAAACATGTTCCCCCACGCAGATGGGGAGATACTGAATGATGAAATAGTCATCATCCACCCCTCTGGCTCGGTAGGCGAGCTGAAAATCTTTGAGTCAAATACCGGGGTTTGTCTCCCCGGAGTACTTGGTGATGTTGGTGGGCGGTTGGAAGCGCTGTGGGAACGGCGTTCTCCAGATACGCCGGTCAAAGGCCCGTGGCCCCGGACCCTCAGGGCTGGGACTCTGGTCGTCCGGTCGGTGACCGTGCCTGGGGCGCGTTTCACCGCTCCCCTCGATGGTTCGGCCGAGATCCATGTCGCCCACTCTTGCCGCCGCATAGTGGACATCATCATCGTGTCGGGCCCGATGCCGATTGCTGACGATGCTACGAGCATCCTGGTGCGGATCGGGCCGCTCGTGTATCGGCGGTTGGTGTGGAGCAGGCACCAGGTCAGACCGTGGCGTGGCTGCCGCCCCCCGAGCCGCGCCTGCTAGCTGTAGCGGCGAGCGAATGGAGCGATCCATCTGGAGCATCCTCGTTGCCCTAGATGGGAGAGAGGGGCGTGTCGGAGTCACGACGCAGAGCTTTCCGCCTATTGAACAGCGACGGCTTCTACTAGAACCCGGAGGTTTCGGTAGACTTTCCGCTCCTAGGGGTCGACGGGCTCAGGAACGCCGCGCGGAAGCATTGCCGCAGCAGTGATGTTCTGGCCAACCCGAGCGAATTGTGGGAGATCGTTCCCCTCGTTTATGATGTCGTGTTGGACCTAACGGGTGCGACCCCGGGCACCACCCGCCGAGCCATGCGCATGGGCGCAACGTGCTATACCGACTACGCTGGCACAGGCGGCGGCTGGTTCTACCACCGTTGTCGTAATTCCTCCGCGTCTACTTGCGCAGACACGAGGGCCCCCACACACAGGTCCGAAGGGGTGTGGGTCTGTGCAGATTCCACAACCACCGGAGGCTGTCCCGAGGCGTCCGCCATAGCGCACTCTTAGGACGGACGGTGGCGAGGTGCCACGTCACCGATGCTGGAGCCGTCGCTCCCCCCTCGTCATCCGGGAGTTTGTGGAGAGTGGCGGGAGCGTAGCTCGCCATTCCCACGAGTTCGGATGTGAGGGGGATGGCGCCAGCATCCTTCGGAGCCCCCCGAGCGTACGCATCCGCGGTGGACGCGAGGCCGTAGAGGAACCGAACATACGGTGTTCGTGGCGCGGGCAGTACGGTCCCTCCGGATGATCGGCGGGACATAGTAGATAAAGAGTAAATAACAGTACGCATATTACTTACAGCGGGGTTTGAGCAGAGAGTTTGGTCGGAATGAAACGCAGATGTCGCGTCATTGAAGTCGTGCATCCCGGAGTCGATGGAGGGCGCCCCTCCGACGGGTGCCAGAACGAGTGCCTTCTCGCGGAGGTGTAGTATGCTGAGCCGATCGGCGACGAAGTCCAAGCTTCTGAAGAGGAAGGCCTGGGATGGCTCAAAGACGAGTGGAACCCACATCCCAATAGGTGAGAGTGCGGGAAACTCTAGTGAGCCGAAGCGAATCGTATCGCCTGAGCCCGCCGCACCAAGGGTGGTGGAAAACTGGGCCATCCGATGACCAAAAAGTGTTGAACATACAGCGTCTTCCCCACAGACGGCGCCAACTGTCGGTGCAGAAAGTGACCAACACGTAAATATTTATAGTTTTGCCGTACGTTGTGATCAGAGGTGGCCTAACACTCAATGACACAGGGTTTATACTGGTTCAGGCAACGTGCCCTACGTCCAGTTTGAGTCAGTCGGTGACTTTATTCCTGAGCCCAGGTGCTCGAAGTTTGTAGTGGGGTTACAAATGAGAAGGAGAAAGATGAGGTGTACGAGAGGTCCAGTCGGACTCCGGTCGGAAGGGCCAAGAGTGACAGGAGCCCCGCTACGAGCTAAGTGTTCAAGCGTGTGCTTGAGGTCCGAATCTGGCGGTTCTGTGGTTGTGAGCTAGAGAACTTGGTTGATCTAATGAATCTGGGATGGCTTGGAGAGCCTGGATTGACCCTTTTTTCGGAACTCTCTGTGTTGGAGGGAGCGCATCCCCTTTTATAGATGAAGGAGATGGCTTTACAAGTGAGAGTGGAGGATACGTATGCTACTGAGCCTTGTTACCCACGCCGACGGGTACGAGATAATGGTAGGCGCCCACAACAATGTTGATGCTACTGTTGAGTGTCAGATGCATGTGGGAGGTGGTGTTGTCTTCTTTGGGTATGGCAGACGTCGGTACCTGCATATACTGTTGATGCCCAGAGGCATGTGAGGAGTTTCACCAGGTTCACCTGGTACGGTAAATCCCGGTGCCCACAATACTATTTATGCCCAGAGACATGTGGGGGCCTTACCGTATGGGAGTTGACGGCGCCCATAATACTGTAGAGGAAAATGTCGGCGCCTACAATACTGTTTGTGTCAGGGCGGTTGCAGAGTACTGTTCCTGCAGGTGACAGGGTACGGTCTCTGGTATCGTGGTTTGACTTGAGCGTTTTGCCTTGCTTTCTCCGTTCGTTCCGTGGTCCTTTCTGGGCGGGCGTCCCCGGTCAGTTGGTCCTAGCCAGCTCTGATTGCGCCAGTTGGAGAAGAGCAGTGAGCAGGGTCGTTGCATATCCCCGGTCGGAGAGTGCGTGGTCGAAGTCGGAAGCGGTGCTTTTGGTCAGGCCTTCCGGTCGAAGAGGCCATCCGGAGGCAGGCTGAAGACCGAAGTGAGCGCTCCGGTCGGAGAGGTGGGCCGGAGTCGGAAAATGAGCGTTGTTCCTCCTCGGCCTGGCCTTCCGGTCGGAGATTGGACCACTCCCCCGGCCTGTCGCTCAGGTATTTGGGCCGGCCCAAGAGTTCCGTGCTGTCTGCTTGGACCGAGCCTTTATGGAGAAGCCGGTCCACGGGGGACCCCGGGTTTATAAACCCAACAAGCTTATTGTTTAATTTTTTGAGAGGCTCAAATCACTCCCTGCCCCTGGCCTCTTGAGGTCATTTGGTCCTTGTATTCTTACAGCACTTCATCGTAAAGCTGGCCCAAAAACTTTAGTTACCACCTTTAGTGTTTTTTAAATATTATATATAGTATAATATAATTTTCGAGCTTTCAATATATAATAGCGAGGAGGGTTATAATATGTGTGGCGTTGAAAACCTAGAACATGGGCTATTAGGCCCAAGCTTTTCATGCTATCATCATGGGCCTAGATATAAAGTTCCTACCATGTTAAAATGGCCCGGCCCATAAGTAACAAATCGTTGCGTTAACTAATCTCATCTGTTACTTGGAGCAGTAGCAAAGGAAAGAAGCTGACATACACCTTCCATGGTTCCGCTTATCTGATCATGTTACAATGTGTCCGCAGTTGACCGAGGGGCTGTAGTACAAAGTAGCAGGTACACGCATGCGCTAGTGCTAGAGGGAATCATTGATCGTATCTCCTAATCCTATACATATTTTTGCGTCACAAGTGTAGCTGATCCGACTAAACCTCACCACCATAACCCTGTTGGTCTAATAACGGCCGCTGCTTGCTTTAGCATTTAGCAAAACATAGCTGCCAGCCCAACTGGGGAAACATGATCTCTGGGTTGACTTGGGCGTGCGTGCGCGCGCGCTTTGGTCGTGGGGCGGCGGCGATTATGTGAACCCAGTTGTAGCGGTAGTGATCACCAATCACAAATTAAAAAAAATGACATCCCTTTAACTTGTATGCAAAGAAATAAGTATATATATGTGGCCGCCACCTTTGCTGCTGCATGCTGGCAAGTGGCCAGAGCAAAAAAAAAAAAGGTAACGAAATCCTTGCGTGCATGGCACTATGGCAGCAATGCTGCATGCATGCATCAGCGCGAGAGAGCCTTTCAGCCTTCAAATAGCTGCATCGTGATTAGTTCGTGAGGGTACTACGAATGCTTGCTTCACCGGCCATCGGCGTATCACATATAGTTTAAGGCCCTATAAGGTACCGTTTATATCCCATAGTTTAAAGTTTAGCAACTAAACTTTATATTATACTTCAGCTCTTAAGATTCCAACAAAAGGACTAATGTGGTGTCTAAAGTTTAGCTAACCTCAGAAAAACTTTAGACCACATAAGTAGTCTAAAGCTTTAGTACTTAACTTTAGACCATATGATCTAAACATGACCTACCTAAATATGTGATTAAAATTGGGTTGACCTTTTTTAGCAGCAGGTAGTACAGTTAAACAACTGGAATATAATCCACTTGTACAGTTCCGCTTGCAATGCACACCCAAATCACATGCATATGGATGTGTGATCGGCGGCCAACGTGTGAGCCCCGTTTCCCCAACCAAGCTGCCATACACACGCATCCTCCTTGCAAAGTGCAAACGGAAATCATTTGTTCCAAGAACGGAATCTGTCTGACAGTGAGACACCCCGTCCACCTCGTGCTCCTATAAATTGAACCATCTTCTCATTTCAGGCCTACCAGCACATCGTTAAACAGCATAGCTTCCTGCTTCTTCGATACTTTGATAGGAGTACACACCTCTGCTTACGATCATACGATGATGTCTTGCCTCGCGAGATGCCTTGTGGCCTCCCTGTCCGT
This sequence comes from Miscanthus lutarioriparius, assembly GCA_904845875.1. NCBI lineage: Eukaryota > Viridiplantae > Streptophyta > Magnoliopsida > Poales > Poaceae > Miscanthus > Miscanthus lutarioriparius. The sequence continues at coordinate 31,605,144 of CAJGYO010000005.1, forward strand.
CGTGGTCCTCGCCGTGGTCTGCTTGCCATCCCGCGGCGAGGCCATGGGCCTGCCCCAGCCACCGCCGGACCTCAACTTCACCGTCGCCGTCGAGGGCATGGTCTGGTGCAAGAGCTGTCGGTACGCCGGCTACGTCCGGTCCATGGACGCGTCGCCTCTACCGAGTACGTAGCTATATATGTCCGGCCGTCACTGTTCGTATTCTCACCTGCCACGGTGCCTGCCTGGCCTTTTGATTTTTATGCACGTATTATTGCAGATGCTGCGGCGCTTCTGCAGTGCCAGCGTGGCGACGACGGCAGGGCGGTGTCCGTGTGGAACACCACGGACTCCGGCGGCTACTTCCTGATCCTGGCGGATTGGCAGTCGGCGGCCTTTAAGAGCAAGGACTGCAGAGTCAAGGTGTACGTGCCACGGTCGCCGGCGCGCGGCTGCACAGTGGCCGTCAAACCCAACCCGAAGGGGGCGCCGCTCAAGTTTCGAAGGTTCGTGCCGCTCTCCGGCGAGATGCAGGCGCGCTATTCGGCCGGCGACTTCACATTCGCGCCGGAGAACCCCGCCAAGTGCTAACGAGTAACGACCACGTAGCCGACTCTGGACGTCGAGAAGCATGCAATTAAGCAAATGTTTACGGAGGAGTATGTTACATGTTTGCAGTGAAATAATTAATGATATAACATAAATCTGGACAAATTTTTTTTATTCGATAGAAAAGCTCTAAACGTGTCTCTATCTATTATCTTAGAGGCTTGCTAGCGTCCGGACGTCTGGACGGACGGGTTGTCCAGACGCCCTGCATGCAGTCATTTTTCCGCGGCGTTCCACGCATCCATGTGGGGCCCGCACCATCATGAACGTCACCGGCATCGAGAAGAGAGAGAGGAGGCGGCGCATGCCCAACCGGCGTCGGGAGAAGGAGACACCGAGGCGAGGCAGCACAAGGCGAGGAGGGAGATGCAATACCCAATCTACTTTTGAAACATTACGATGCAACACTTGCCACATACGTCTGAAAGGCAGGTGAAACACTTGAAACATGTATTTGAAACACTTGCAAAACCACCTGGAAAAACACTTGAAACCATTGCAAAACACATACACAACTTCTAGATAAAGCACTTGCAAAAATTTGTGTGAAACATATGCAACATCTAGATAAACACAGTTGCAACATACGTCTAAAAAGACAAATGAAACATTGGGAACAAAAGCTTGCAACATACGTGTACAACCATGCAACATATGCAAGATCTCGATCTACTTTTGTAACATCCATACGAAACAATTGCAACATACATCTAAAACATATAAAATACTAGAAACAGACGCTTGCAACAACGCTTTCAAGTGCAACATCTACTTGCTGCTTGGACGAAAATGATGGCTCATTGATGCGGAGCTCAACGTCGGCGTAGAGCTTGATGCTACGGAGTGACGCGGAGGTCGCCGGTGTGGAGCTCGTCGGCATAACGGACCTCGGCAGGCGGATGGAGTGCGGCCGCAACGGGAGACGCGAGTACGGGCGGGGCGGGAGAGGGCGAGATCAGTCCCGCGAGCAGAAGCGTGCAGCGGGGGGCGCGAGGCGTGAGCGGGAGTGGCGTGGGGGAGGACGGGATCCGTCCCGTGAGTAGGGGCGCGCATCGCGAAAACGTTGTAGAACGAGCGGGCGATGCAGATGGGGGCGGCGCAAGCGGGGTACGTTCCAAGAGCGAGCGATGCGGGTGGGGTCCGTCCGCACGTACGGACGACCAAACAGGAGCATTACTGATTATCTTATTCAAGAAAAGAAGCCTCCAAGTAAATTCTCAAAGCATTTCTACGTTAATAAAAAAACAAAATACCCCTCTACATTCTGATAAATTTCCACCATTACATTCTAATAAATTTCCATCATTACATTCTGATAAATCACCAGATCTAGGGTTTGACAAAGAGGACCAATGAGGAGAGGTTAGAGGGTAGAGGGTAGGAGAGCGAAGGGTGACCGAAGAGAGGTTGAGTCGACGAAGAGATGGCACGTGCCACCGTGGGGGCACGCCGAGGGAGGCAAGGCCAAGGCATGACGCTAGTGCAGATGTGCAAATGCAGGAGAACAGTAGGGAGTGACCAAGACACCAAGTGAAAAAAAAATAATGATGTTAGGGTTTAGGTTAGTATGTGGTGGTTTAGGTTAGTATGTGGCGGCCCAGAGGCCACCTCTATGGACCGGTCGTTTTTATCGCATTGTGCACGTGGCGACCAACGGGCCTCCTTAGGGCCAAGCATGGCACTAGAGTATGGGTCGTGCCGCTCAAGCACTATAGGAAATGGTCATGCTTGTGGGTAGTGCCGGACCAAACATGCAGGAGACAGGCCGCGTGCCAGCCTGTTCGCCCGTTCTATTTGGACACCGGGAAAAAATTCTATGCACTCGGTGATGTACAATGAATCCTGTTCAGCACAGCTTATCTATCGTTAATTTATCGTGATCGCTGTTCTTAGTCCTTCCGTGACTGGTCCTTCCATGCAGTGGACACCATCGCCTGATTTCCCACACAGCCCAACTCAATCCGGGAACACATCGACGGCAGTCAAGCGGTGCTGCACAGGCTTCGTTGTACAACACGATCGCATAGATTTTTTTTCCTTGGACATCTAGCATTTGTATATTTGGGTTGACTCGCGCCTTGCGTCGTGGGGCGGCGATTGTGTGATCAGGGCAACTCGGTCATCACGAGATAGCGATCCTCAATGAACCAAGACATCCTTCACATGCAAATTGAAGTATCGCCGCCCCTTTGCTGCTAGCAAGAGCAACAGCTGAATCCATGCATGCTGCGTGCATCACCCGGATCCACCCGTGTACGGCGCCACATGCTTCGTGACTTGCCTTTTTGGTTTTCAGGGATTCCCTGTCAATTGTACGTACTATCAATCATGGGGGTGGTAATGACTAAACTTTATATGTTTCTTTTTTCAGTTAGATTTAGGCAAGTACAGCTTTATCCAATTGTGGCAGTATAAAGTGCACGAGCCGCAATCACGTACGGATGCGATGCTACTCGCTTGCGATGCACCACCAAGCCACATGCATGCAATGCAAGCCCTGTAACCCGTTTCCCCAGTCAACCATATGGACGCCGCATCTGTCGAGCACACGCAAGCAATCATCTGACGGTATCTCTAAGCTTGCGCCAGCCCGCCAGCCCGCCAGCCGGCCGGAATCTGTTCTCTGACTCGACGTGCTAGCTAGTTGGCTACAAATTGCGCTGCTCTTCAGCTGGGGCTTGCATTGCGTGATCAGTATTCACTAGAGAACGTCATAGCTTCATTCCCCTTCGGTAATTGGTGTGTAGTCACCCTCAGCATCAGTTACAATGGCGTCTTTTCTAGCGAGAAGCCTCCTAGGCTGCCTGGCCCTTGTGATGATCCTCGCCGTGGGCGGCCTGCCATCCCCAGGCTCGGCCATGGGCCTGCCCCAGCCGCAGCCGAGCCTCAACTTCACCATCGGCGTGGAGGGCGTCGTCTGGTGCAACGGCTGCCGGTACCGCGGCTACGTCGAGTCCAGGGACGCGTCGCCTCTCCGGAGTAAGTTCCTTCATCCGGCTGTGTGCTCGTCATCCTCATGGATTTCCAGTCATTTCTGATCACAGTTTATACGAGCATGAGCATATATAACAACACGCGCATATATGCGTGCAGACGCCTCGGTGCTGCTGCGGTGCCGGCACGGCCGCCGGGCGCTGTCGGTGTGGAACACCACGAACGCGCACGGCTACTTCCTGATCCAGACGGGGATGCAGGCGGCGCCCTTCACGAGCAACAACTGCAAGGTGTACGTGCCGCGGTCGCCGGCGCGTGGGTGCCGCGTGGCCGTGAGCCCCGCCCGGAAGAAGGGGTCGCCGCTCAAGTTCCGCAGGTTCGTCACGCTCACCGACGGGCTGCAGGCGCGCTACTCCGCCGGCCGCTTCACGTTCGCGACGCAGGACCGGTCCAAGTGTTAATAACTGACCGTGACGACCGACTCTCTAGACTTCCAAATCCAAAGGGGTCGATCGCGCGCATCGTGTTCATTCGCATCCCTGGGGGCTGGGGGCTGGGGCTGTAAACTCGTAATTATTAATAATATGGTCATGAAGCCGATGTATCTTTGTGCTTCGTTCCTGTACGTGTTGTGGAAGTGTTGCTCCAAGCTCGATCAGTTCGGGAAAGCACCTCTGATGGTGTGCTGCATGCGTCACCACAACATGCCTGCCGACTGCCGTCGAACGCCAGGGCGCGGCTATGACGACGAGTATCCGGCATACCATGGCAGGATTGGGTAGTAAGCGCCACCACGGCCCATGGACACGAAGACGAAAGCCCAACGGCACAACCGGCCCCACGCCCACCTCTCGTCCGCGCGCCATGCCACAAGCTAACCGCCAAGTGCCAAGGGCTTCGTTTCTGTTCGCGCAGGGGGACCGCACTGGGCTGGGCGTGCGTGCTGAACGCTTGAGAGCTGCTGCTGTCGTGCTGTGTGGTCCTCGAGACAGTTCAAGCCCTCATCACATCACGTACACACGTAACACACGCCATTCCATTCCATAGGAACGTACGAGTACGTCTCATAAATCGCCATCACTCGTCGTAGGGTAGGATTATACACCGTCCTAATGAGCGGACGATGTCCCCTTCCCCTCCCTCCCAGAGGTAGATGTGTGTTGTGGACTGTGCCCAACTGCCCATCGACGACGTCGACGTCCCACCATCAGGGACCGAGCAAATGAGCATCCAAAGCTCCCAACGTCACCAACACACAAACCGTTATATTTTAGGGAACCGATACTTTTTTTTTTATCGGTACTCCTACCAATTAATTGGTACAGAGCCAATCAGACAACCGCTGAAGACGGCAAAATCTCGGGCTCATCTGCCCTGCGTCCCCTGAAACCTGTTCCCTGCAAGATCACCAGAACAAGGTACTAATAAGCCGTAATGGCGGATGGCCGGAATCCGACATGGAGCGGGGCGGGCCGGCGGGGGCCGTTGCGGTGGAATCGTGGGACGTATCGACAGCTGCGCTGCGTCTTCTGTCTTCTCTGGTCTCTGCCCCGGGGCCCGGGGGACAACCCGACAGCGATAAGAAGGAAGGATCGGAACAAATTGCTGTGCACTGGAAGGGACTCGTACGTCGTCGTAGTCCGTAATCATGAGTTCATGACGGTAGGGCCTCTCGTCCGTCGCGCGCGCGCGTGTCCATGTTCCTGGCCTGGCCTGGCCGTGCTGCACCTGCGCGGGAGCCGGGGCCCGGCGTCCATCTGCAGCTCCGTGCGCATTCATCGTAGCATAGCTGGAGTCGGCTTGGCAGCTCGTGTGTGACTTTCAGCTTTCGAGATCTTGCTACGTTCACGTTCTACAGTATACACCCTACCGGTCCCCGGATACACTACCGCAACCAATCACGACGGATCCACGGAGCAATCAAACCACTCTCACGGCTCAGCTGAAAGTCACACAGACCACCAGCTGAGGTGCTTTTCAAGACACGGTAAGATTGTAAGAATATCTGTGGTGGTGGTGGTGGTTTGGGCCTGTGGGGGCATAGCGAGTGGACAGCGTGTTCATCTAATCATCTATGGACCCCATTTCAAATTGTAAGACATTCTGGTTCTTATGTTTTTAGATACATGATTTTTATTATACACCTAGATATATATCATGTCAAATTAGCTAAAACTTTGTTCCTTTATCTAAAAAATATCATGTCAAATTTATATATCATAATTTTACAAGCTCTTGTTCGAGAAAGAAAGCATATCACAAGCTCTCATGTACAATTATTGAAAATTCTTGTATCCTCTTGCACAACTCCTCACGTCTGCAGACGAACGCCGAGAAGTCCTAGATTGCGTAGAAAACCATATTACCTGATCGAAGGGGCACCGCATGCCTGGAAGCTAACACATTTATCAATATTATATGGAGAATAAAAAAACGAGAGCTAATGAGGCAAATGCTGATATTTGATTCAACAGATGTAGACCACTTTATACCAAGAGCAAAAGCCTGATGCTGCTAGGTAAAAACCGGATTGATTGCCTGTACAAGTATACCTCGAACCAATGATGTACAAAACCTTTCCTTGTGGGACTATCCCACTCCTCAATTCTGTTTCCTATTTATGCTATTTTGCTACCACGCTAATCTGTAATCCTATCAATCAAACCATGCTAAATCTGTTACAGCTACTCCTACCTCTCTCAACTCTGCAACTCGGATTAAGCTGCACCTCGCACCGTTGGCAACTCTGAATTTAATTGCCACAAACTTTGAAGCCACACACGCGCACAACCTTGGTAAGAAGTCAGTCCATTTATAGCCGAGACTCAGCAGATGCAAACTCCAATCCTCAGTCCATTTCTAAGATCTTAATGTTGCCGCTGGAGTTTGCAGAAAGAAGAGTTGAAGACTGCCCTCTCCAACAGACGCATGAGATGAACTGTGACTGATCATCAATCTCCTGGCCTGATATAGGATCCGTCACGCTGAACTTATATGCCAACACTGGCATGGGAAATTCTTTGTGGTAGACAAAAACCTGTGGTACAGTAAGAAGGGAAAAGTGAGTTAAACATTTTATTTGATGCAATTCCTCATAAAACAGGATATGAATAGGCATTGGAGACATATACCAATCTATAAAAAATTAAAGGGTACTAAGTTCCTGCATGACATTTCTCTATTGACAGTTTGACACAGCAAATGCTGCTTCACCTACAACAGGATATTCATTTGCACCTGCATTCCATCATAATTTCATTTCCTTCCTTCTATGTAAAGCGAGAACTTAGAAAAGTATGAAAGCTACTTGTCTCGCTGTATGGCATATACACATGGTTTAGCAAATGAAGACTAGAACATGAGCATCATGAACTACACTATATCCATCAATAATAAACATCAGCTTTCCTTGCAACAAATGCAATGTTTACTCGCGTACCCTATGATTTTGCATAAAGGTAGGCAAAGTACTGGTCAATCTAACTAGCAGTCAGATGTCCAGACAAGTTTGTGGAAGGTTAGCTATGGAATGCATACCTCATTTGTTTCAGAGCCAGTAGCGATGTAACCATCAGATATGGAAAGGCCAACAAAGTTCTGGTCAAAAGGTTTAACAAATAAGTAAATCGGTCACTCAATGAAAATGTCACCGTCTTTCAGCACAGAAATCAACTCAGCATACAAAGGGTATGTTGGAATAGCTGAAGGGTAACCTCTGTATACATGAGAGTTAATTATGAACTCAACTGAGACACTAAAATATTTCATGAGATCAATCAGCTGCTCAAACTACAAACCACTATGTCAATATGCTACAGGGATAAGCTGGCAATTAAATCTGCGGGAAACACACTAAGTGAAACAATTTAAGGTTGTCAAGCAATCTAAATATCTAAATAAACAACTGGTGCAATGGAATTTAAAGCACTTTGCACACTGATCCATCAAAAGAGAAAAATCTTACAAATTCTCTCATTGATCCAGAGAAAAGGAAAAGAACATCTGGATCACCAATGTTCATGACTATAACATCACACATCAATCAGATACAGCTGTAAAAGGAACTATAGTTGTATATGGGATAGCACAGATAATTGTCACAGTAGGATACTCCATACATACAGTATTGGTGTTTCATTGCAATAGTACAACTTTCGAAATTAAACTAGCAAAGTATGTCCATCAGATAAAACTAGACACTATCACTTGTAGAGCAATATTATGAAAAGAGAACAAGTATGTCTGAAAGTTTTATCAAACCTTTGTGTTTGTATGCCCTGTAAATGTTTGAAGTGGACTGTCAATTATCCTTCCTCGACTCTTCGACAGGTCCCAAAGCTTCAATGAGTTGTCAGTAGATGCAGATACTATTGTTGATGCATCCAGATACTTAACATAGCTTACAGTCTTTGTGTGCCCAACTAGTGTACAATAAGGAGCTCGTATGTTACGAAGATCATAGCAGTAAATTTTGTGGTCTGCAGAGCCGACGGCAATGGAGCGAGCAGAATCAGGTTGAAATTGCACAGAACACACGTTTGCCCTTGTTCTAATAGTGCCAATACTCCCAGCCTGCACAGTTCATAAAAATGTGTTATAACAATGGAGAGAAGCAATTCTACATTCACAGACAAGTTCGATAACCACGCTATCGTTAGTTCAAAAGCTGACATACAGTAGGTGCAAGAATAAAATTGCCTGATTCATATCCCACAGCTTCACAGATCGATCGTCACTCCCACTGACCAATTTTGTTGGGTCCACAATTGAGAAGTCCACCGACCACACACGTCGCTCATGCTCCCTCATCTCAACAAAAACTTGACTCCTAGTAACATCCCAAACCTGAAAATACAGGGATATTATGATAATTGCATCGAACACAAATTTAATTATAAAAAAGCATGCCACAGAGCTCACCTGTACTATACCCTCAAAATCACTAGATGCTATATGGCTCTTCATATAACTGTTCCAGCAAATACAGCTCAGTTTTGATCTATTAGACATCTCTACCACAGGATAGTGAATATCACGGTGTTCATTTACAATCATATTATACTCAAACACTTTTATCTTCTTATTTACACCAGCAGTTGCAAAAAACTCTCTATCCCGGTCAAACCCTACGGAGCATACTAAGTTTGACGAGTTCAGCAAATCACAATGCTTCAGTTCTGCCCGAACTTTCAACTTACTGAATGACAAGTACTTGCACAACCCCTCAAGAAAAGAGTTTTGCCTTCTACCATATTGCCTTTCCAAAGAAAAATCATCTATTGAACTTCCTTCAGTCCCAATAGCTGAACCAGTAGCCCTCTTAACAACTTGATGACTACTTATTTGGTTGCCAACTTGCTTCGCCAACTTGGACCTTGTTAGAAAATAAGCTGTTTCAAGTTTTTTTAAGTTCTTCATCAACCTGGAGCTTTTTGACAGAACACTTTCCTGGATTAACTCAGAGGATGGCACTGTTCTTGAACATTCTTCCACACTACGATTATTTTCCTCCATGTCAACACCTTGCAGCTCAGGTCTGAATCGCTTCCTGGATCCGCAATCACTCTGATCTTCAACAGTTCCAGAGCACACCTCTTTATCCAAATCGTATGAGAAGTTCACACAGTGGCCAAGTGCAGATTGCTGGTGGAGTACCTCATTGATGTCAGAAGAGAGGAAAGCAACAGTGTCCTGCAAACTGTCTGCTATATCCTGCTTTCTTTTCTGCAACTGCTGAAGAAAATCCAGCAATAATTCTTGTTCTTCTATCTCTTCGCGTAACCTAAGTGCCGCTTCACGCTCTTCCAGGCTATTCCTTGACTGATTAAGGAACTCACTCTGCAACACCTCACTGTCAAACAAAAAGAAACAAAAAAGAAAAATGGGCAGAAGGTCAATGTGGCACAATCTCATTGGATAATACAAAGATAATATGCAGATACATATCTTATTTAATTTTCTGAAATAATTATGTCAAGGGCAAGCATATGACCAACTAGCAATTGAGGTAGCAAGAAGGCAATGAATAAAAAAAATGTTAACCTCAACTGAAATCCAGCAATGATCTATTGTCCAAACAGAAGTCTCTAGACAAAGATAAAGATCCACTGAGGAACTCCTAAAACGAAAAGAAGTGTGCTGGCACTCCCATCAGTTGCAATACAGCCACATTTTTCTTTTGAAGATTTGAAATAAACAGGAACTATGAATAGTATCAAAACCGAAACAGTATAGGATAAATGATATGTCTGACTTTCACAAATTGGCAGAATTGTCCTGCAAGTGCATGGTATGATGGTTTGTTATAACTTTTTGATTGTTTGCTGCACTTTTTCCACATAAAATTAAGGCTAGAACAAGAGTATCAAATCTAGAATTTGTGGAGCATTGTTAATTGTTAATAAATTAAATTCTATTTTTCAAATTGCTGATAATAATTCTAGTGTCTGCTACTGCCTCATGAATATTGGTTTTCCTCTCTTGCTGCAAAATTTAGCCAATTTTCCAGGCAAGCTTGATCTTCAAACAACTCCATGCTCATGTTTATCAAACCCACGTTCTTTCTCTTATAAAGTGTACAACCACAGCACAAACAAATGCAGTTCCCAGCTTCGAGGAGAAGCATTACTAATATATGCATAAAGGACTTCATGCTACCTAGGCCTTGTTCACTTTGCAAATTTTTTCAACCCGATGAATAGTACCACTTTCGTCTTATTTGACAAATATTGTCCAATCGTAGACCAACTAGGCTCAAAAGATTCATCTCGTGATTTCCAACTAAACTGTGTAATTATTTTTTTTTTACCTACATTTAATACTCCATGCAAGCGGCTAAAAATTGATATAATGGAGAGAGAGTGAAAAAACTTTGGAATTTGGATGGCATCTAAACAAGGCCCTAATGTGAAACAAGATGCTCATGCAACCTTTCTCCTGGGGTAACACACTCGAACATAGTACACGACAAGCAACGCACCTCATCTTCGGTCTGGTTTCTGGCACAGGGTGCATTAGCAACTGGCAGAAGGATGCTTCCTTGGGCCATTTGAGCAGCAACTGTGGTGGCAACACCCGGTGCCGCAGATTCGCCATTGCCCGCATCTTGTCTTCCATGGTTTCGAATGTACAGAACAGCTGCAGTCCGCGAAGCAAACACAAGCGATGTCAAGACGTGCCGCAAAACAGAAGTATAATATTGATGTGATGAAGCAAACGCACCTCGAACAAGAGCACACCCAGTCTGTAGACGTCAGAGGCGAAGGTAGCGGCGCTGTCGTCCGCCTCCTCGGGGCTGGTGTACCAGTTGAGCTCCATGGCCAGCACGCTCTTGAGCGGGAACGACTTCCCGGCGCGTTCCTCACCACGGCCGGCGCCGTCGCGTCGCCGCGGAGGCGAGGCGTCCGGGTCGGCGTCCTCAGAGGCATCAGAGCCCGAGCACGAACCCGAGGCGTCGGAGCCGGAGGCGGACTCGATGAAGGCGACGCGCGCGAAGGGCGGCGACACGACGAAGCACGACGGTCGCGCGCTGCCCACGGCCACCCCCTGCGCGTGCGCGACGGCCACCGCCTCCGCCACCTGCCTGAACACGTGCACGCACTCCGCCGCCTCCACCGCCCGGCCCGCCCGGTCCAGCCACTCCCGCATGCTCACCTCGCCCCCGTCCTCCGCTCGTCTCCCTTCCTCCGCCGCATCGCCCTCCGCCTCCGCCTCCGCGTCCCCCCACCGCCGCCCGCCGCCAGCAGCGCCACGGGACGGCTCCATACCACACACACCACCCCCTCCACTCTACCCCATGACCGGGATCACCTCCGATTCGCCGCGCCCCGCACCTCCACGCACTGCTCCGCCAGACCCATCTTCTAAAGCAGTAAGGACAGCTCCAAACTCCAAGCTCCGAACGGCCTCGATGCGGCGAAGGCGATAAGGATCTGAACCAGCAGCAAGCAGCCACCTGAGCCCGCCGAAGAAACGCGACGTGGGAGGAGCAGTGACCAGGTGAGAGGAGTGGAGCAGAGGCGAGCAGCGAGCCACACAAAGCCGCTTTATAAATCGGGGCTCTCTCGTCTGCTACCGCTTTAATTCCGTCGCCTCGGTAGCCGCCTCCCAGCCGCACAACGCCCGCGACCCTTACCCCACGAACACCTCGCCCTAGCCCCAGTTCGGAGCGGCAGCCAGCGGCACAGCGACCAGACCAGTCCATCTCCCTCGCCCCCGAACTGCTACAGGACCAGTAGACACCAAACCTGACCGCGGAGATGAAACGGCGACGACGCTGTCTTGACTTGACGCCCACAGAACACCCCCACCACTGGCTGCCGCGCCGCGGAGGTGGAAGAAAACGGAGCCGGCCAAGCCCAGGAAGAACAACAACTCGAGCGCCGCACGCGCCCCTACTCCTCGAGCTCTCCCCCGGTCTACTGATACGGAGTACTTCCCCGGCGATTCCCAAAGAGATTTGCCTCGAGCACGAGATCAAGATCAGAAACTATCATATCATTTAAAAATCCCGAAAAAGCGCCGCTTGTGACGTGGCGCTATTAATAATGGAAACCGCGGGGACCACGCAAAAGACGGAAGCCGTCAATCCACGCGGCCTGTGCTGTTGCTGTCTCATGACAGCCGGGCCGGTGACCCCCGCGTGGCCCAGCGACCGGTGACTACCGCCTGGCTCGGCTCGCGTGACAAACCGCCTGCCACGAAGTGGATCAAAAGGGCGCTTGTTTTCCAAAAGCGCGCACCTGGGCTTGATGATAATTAAAAGCGCCACGTAGCCGTACCGGGCCCACCCGTCGGCCTGCAACAGGAGCATCATCGCATGGGCCGCCCGACCGGGGACTGAAGAGCGGACGCGAAGCAGTTTGATCCAATGGGTGGTGGCCCATCGCTGTCCGGGGGTCCGCCTTATATATTCCGCCGAGGAGCCCAACCGTCAGAGGGTAGGCACCTGGGCGTTGGGCGAGGGCCAGGTGCGGTCGCGGCGGACGTTGCGCGACGACGGCCGCACGCCCGTGGTGCGTTGGGACTGGACTCGAGGCGCCCCAGCACGGGCCACGTCGCCGCGCACCGGCTTCGCGCAGCCGGAACCGCCAAAGGGGTTCGGGGTTAGACTAGTTTAATCGCGATCCGGGGATTAGACTAATCCGGATCTGGGGCCGAGAGCGGTGTCCGGGAAGTGGTAATACATCTGTTTCCCTTTTGATCCGTTTTCAGCTGGAGTGGGCGGGCGGCACGAGTCTCTGTGCACTCGCACTCGCACGCCGGGGCGGGCGGACCTCTTGTTCGGGACAGGCCGGGCCGGACTCCCACGACCCATGTGAACCGCACGGGGTGAAGGTCACAGTCACAGGGAACGCGGTACGGACTGGCGTTCCACGTCCCGGGATCGTCCGTTCCGGATCGGGGTCGGGGACGTCGCGGAACGCATGCAGGATCGATGCTTGGTACGTCAGTTGGGACGCCGTCCCGATGGCCGCTGGGTCGTTGAGAACGATCGATACCCTAGAAGATGGCTAGCTGAATTAAATGGGCCTGAAGAGCAGTGCTAAATGGCTAGCCTGAAAGTCCGATAGCCCAATAATCACCCGTAAGGCTAACTACTGTACGCATGTATGTTCTCCATGTAATTAAAAAAGTATTTTAGTCAATGTTTATGCAGATATGCAATCTTACGTGAGCAATTTTGTTATGATGAGGAGAATATTTACACTTCCTTCTATTAAAATTGACGTATTTCATAGTTAAGTTCCGGGTACGTCGTCCCAATTATTTAGGAATCATGGTCCCATCCTCGAACCAAACGAGGAAGTATACCCTACGAACGAGAAACTTAAAATTATCGATCCATGTTCCTACGTACCAGAAACTTGTGACTATGGTGACGGTTCCACCGGCTACACAAGTGGGCTTGTTTGGATGGTATTAAAGCCGACTGAAGCTGTTTTGTTACGAGAGAAAAATACTGTAGATTCTAATTAATAAGCCGACTGATAAGTTCAAACGAACAGACCCACGCAACAAGAAAAGGAACGGATGCGACACTGTGCACTGTGCATTTCTATTTTATATACGGCGCGCGTAACGTAACCTGTGACCGGTGGATCAGTGGATTTATTTTTTCGGATGTAGCGAGAGCGGCGAGATCCGGTCCCGGGAAGCCCGACCACTCCTCCCTTGCGATTGCGAGGAGATCCCGGCGCGGCTCTTGTGCTCCGGCGAGGTATCGACGGTTCCTCCCCGGCTCCCAGCGTTAAGCCCTCAAGGTCCCCAACTAGGATTTGATTAAGAACAAATTGGGGAACTAAACAAGGATTCCTTGAGAGAGGGAGATTGAAACGTGCCGAGATCAACATCGACACTTGAATCAAGGACCCTGATAACGCGCGACTGGTTACGCTACCCAGCTTCGTGTCGTCTTCCTGCCCCACCCCGCCGTCCTCGCGCCCTTCCTGCCCCACCCCGCCTTTCTCACCCGCCACGTCCGGTTGTGCCACCCCCCACCGCCCATCGACCCCGCCCTCCCCTGAAGACAGGGAAGCTCGCCGGCGCCATCCTCGTCCTCGCGCCCACCCTTTGACCCTACCGACCCTAATCCCAGGGCAAGACGTCGACGAGCTCCGCCACGATGCCCCCGCCGCTAGCCCCGCCCAACCACCTTCTCCCGCCGCCGTCTCACCCGCCCCCACTGGCGTGTCGCGGCTGCCGCCTACAAACCCCATTCTAAGGCCCCTAGGGAATAGATCTGCTTACCTAACGTCTACGAACTCCTCGTCTCCGACGCCGGCGAGCTTCTCACTGGAAGCCTAGCCGCCGTCTTCTTCTTCATCTCCGGTAGGATGCGATCACGGGCGGGTGTCACGCGCTCGGCTCCAAGCGCGACGGGTCGCGTAAAAGAAATTCCGTTCAATCAATGGGAGATACAGCTGGGTACCAAGACCATCCGCTAATGAATTAGGAAAAATATCCTATGGTGGCCCATTAAATAAAAACATTATTAAATGGCCTGCAGCTTCAAGCATCCACTAATGATTTCGAAAATATCTTAAGGAAAAGAAAAAAAAACAGTGCTATGCGCTATATATAAAGATAACTATATACCGATGATGTTGCTTTTAGAGAAAAAAAAACTACCGATGATGCACATTATGAAGTACACACTATAAGAACCAGAGATTAAC